>CM070515.1:11432101-12171310 GCA_036346375.1 Guadua angustifolia | reverse complement strand
CACAATAAAAAAAAAGGGTGTGAAACTGTGAATGCAATATTTGTGCTACTTCAACATAAAAGAGGAAACATTTTCAGATATTGTGGCGAATCAGGGTACTAGTTTATATTCATTTGCATGCTAGTTGCTGACGCTGTATCAATCTGGAATGGAAACTTCCCATCTTGGAGGGAAATGCAAATTGTAGACCTACTTTCGATTCCATCATTCCATAAATTGAAGATTGTAAAATATCAGCATGGTACATTTGAATTCTGCATATTTGGTTGCCACGAAAATATCTTAGCTTTCACATTAGGAAGGACTCTGCTACTAACAACTCATTGATCCCAAAAAGAATGTTGTGTATAGCTTCTCTCTCAAAGTGTGACTCATCTCCTGCAAAGAACTCATGCACACATCCGTCCACTTCAATGAAAGAGCAACCGGACATCTGTCCACACATCCGAGAGAGCAGTGTTAAGGGAGTAGTTATCAAGTGCCATGTAGCCAAAGCGGCGTAGTAGGGAAAGGAAGGGCAGGGAGAGAGATGGGATAGGCCTTGATGAGAGGGAACAAAGGGCAAAGTGGACCAGCGGTAGCTTGAGGAAAAGACCAGAGACGGTTGCATAGGAGAGGAGGGGGAGATGACAGTGGGGGAGGCGAGAGATTGGGATGGAAAGGATACATTTATTTTCAGGGCATGAATTTCTTTTTTCGAGAACACTGGGGTAGGAATTTCTGACAGTGGAGAAGGATTGCGTCTTTCCATTGAGTATTCGTAAAGACAAGCACATCTAGATTCTCAATGGATTTGATGAGAGGGAAATGGAATGAAGTCAAGCTATCACTGCAAGCAACCAAATGGGTGATGCAAGAAACTGTCATCCAACATTGACACCTACATGGAAAATGAACCTGGTATAAGAGATCATGTTTTCATTAGTGTCAGCTTGTCAATTATGTACCGCGATCGACCATTTCAAGTTCGATGCATGAGAGATTTGACAGTTGACATTTAAACAGCTCTTCTACGGTAAACTAAATTCAATGTGGACCATCATTATTTTCGATCTGTTAATTTATGATCCAAATTCAGAGAGAAGGCCAACTTCTGCCGAGTTTGACCTAGATCGCCACCATCTATATATACCTTCTTGTAAGCCGTACGGGGTGATTTGATCCCTGCGTTTTATAACTCTACAAAAATAGTGAAGATTTGCTGGCCGGCGCCCTTGGTTTTTTCCCGCAAGGGTTTTCCACGTTAAATCGATGTCTTTTGTTCTTTTTGATTTGATCTTCTTCACCTGTTCTGCGTGTCGTTTCTCTAACACAATCCAATGAATCGGATTAGTTAGTATTTATTTATATTTATACTTCCTCAGGTAGTAGAGTAGTAGAGATACCCTTAACAAATCAATGACTAGATCTGATTTTTACTACCCACTATATACTCAAGTATAATGCACCCTAAAATTTCTCATTTAAAAGCTCAGTAGCAAACAATGGCAGTGTCCTGGTGTTGGTGCAATACTTAGCAAAGTCAGTGGCCTCAACTATACTCTACCATGGCAATACGCAACGCTACAAATTTACAGTCACTAGCTTGAATCGTTTCACCGTGCACCAGAATAATCAAATAAACTTCGCGACGGCCATAATATAGGCTTTCAGGGTCGAACCTAACGTGGGGCATGAGGGTTCAGTTGAACCCCAAAAATTTAGGAAAATAAACTGCTACTAGTACTCCACCACGGAGCAAACAAATCCGCAACAAACTCCATGGACTGAACTATCCATCCCAGAAAGAAAGATTTGGATGAGATTGATCACAGCAAATAAAAGATCCCCAGGACAAAGCTCACTCTTAGAACAACAATCGAAGCTAGAGCCTCCTTACCAGCGAAATAAGAGATCAATCCAAGTGCGGATGGATCTCCACTCCACGCCAGTCGGTAGAGCGGAGGAGGATGCCCTACGAGCATTCGCTTCGAGGTTGAGACTTGAGATAGACGGGGAGCAATAGCCACGACGAGATACGGAGAAGAGGATGGGCTAGAAGTAACCTGATCAAACGTCGGGCCGGGCCGGGCTAAAAAATCCCGAACTTAAAACGTCAGATCCGAACCAGGCCTGAGGCCCGATAAGTGTAAACTTGAGTCTCTAACAGTGCCTAAAATCCATTCTCAAAGCTTGACATGGGGCGATTAAAAAAAAAATCTCCAAGAGCCTCTTTCTAGCTCCTCAAATTTTGGCACGCCTAAAACAAGACTCAAACTCCTCATTTTTTAGCGCTCTGTCCAGGCTCCATCAACATTATTTACCAAAGATGGCCCACTGCACCAATTCAAATGTGTTTTTGGGAGAAAATATAGAACTGTTGGAGAACATGGTATTTTGTAGACCCAAAATTTTTGGGAAGATCCCAATCTAAGAATATTGGGAGCCTAAATATTAAAGCTGTTGGAGATGCCTCACGCATGGATCAGTATGCAGTAGATTTGCAAAATGAGAAAAAAAGGAAATAAAATCAAAGTAGGACGCTAGGAGTTTTTCTCAATAAATTAGCATATTAAGCAACGTAATGTGGTGTTAGATAGTTTTTTTTTTTTGCAAAATCATTACTTCGAGAATAGTTAGTTATAGGAACAACCATCAAAGCCACAACAATCATTCAGAATCAAAATATATGATAAATTTCCTCACTACTTTCAGACACATATATTAGGTTTGTTGGATCTAACTTGTTGCTTACAATTTCTTTCTTCAAAAGACTAATACATACAGTGGTTATTGGGTTTGACGTATGTTAGGCAATAATGCAAGCACGAATCACCAACTAGAACCAAAAATTAAGGCAAGCAAGGCAACACGCACTTATTTGAATCCTCATGTTCATCTTTTTTACTAGCAGTCTATCTGGGAAAAATTAGTCCAGTGACACTCAATTCGTTGGTTTTTAGCGGTGTGTCTATGACACGTGGGTCCATCTGAGTGTATGACAGTGGGTCAGGGTGTCATAAAATGAATCACGAATTTTAAAGAGTGTCGTTGACGCCAATCTCCCGTCTATCTGAGCAGCAACCATGCAGACGACCCTGCAACCCACTACCATGGGAGCGTGAGGAGGAGGATGACCTTAGGGAGCTGCTGCAAAAGTGAAGGTAGGGAGGGAGGAGGCAGAGGTGATAGGAAGGGCACAAGTTTATATACGACAGCTATGATTAGGGTTGGAAACTTGCAGCTGAGTACAAGTGTTTGCATCAAGTCGGCCTAGTTTTGTCAGGCTACTTAAATCAAAGCCCAAGCCCGATCAAAAACATTGCTGGCTTAAAATCTAGGCCTAGACCATGTTTTCTAAGCCAAACTGCCCATGAATGAGTCTAGTTGGAAGCAGGGATGGCAGCGAGGACATTCTCTAATAAGGGGCAGTGGAGTGTCCCTATCCCTGACATACTATTTATTTACCCTTATTCCTCGTCCTTGTTGGATCTCGGGTCCCCATTGGAACACCTAATAAGAAGTAACAACATGAGTGAAAAACAAAAATAGGTAGTAATCAGCTGACCAAAAATGCAAATTTGAGAAAAAATTAAGGTGCACTAAAGGCAATATAGCAATTAAACTGAGTGTATGATTCATGATCCATTAAACAAGGCAACACAATTATATCTTTATTCATGCACACAAATCGTCTAATCCTATTAATAGGCATGTACGGACACATAGAAGCATGGAATTCACAAAGTAAGCTCATACTTGTTCCAGACTTACGTGACCATGAGCGCCGTGCTTGGCTTCTGTTGGGTTGGATATGGCTTGTAGCGAGCTTCCAACTACAGCGCGCACCATCGGGGTTGGGGCCTACTAGTGGAGATGTGGCAGTGAGGAATTAGGACTGTAGCGGTTAAATTGTTGGAGATGATGACTGGCTGGTAGATGAGGATTAAGGATTGGGTATTGTCTAGAGAGCTTCGTGATCGGGGATCTAGGTTTCATATGGAAGAAAAAGAGAGAGAGATTGAAATCCCGCTTGACGTTCGAGTAGATTAGCTCACATACCATGTTACTCAGGCCCTAGCGGGGAATAGGGGAATGTCCCTATTTCACTCGACAAGAAATGGTTTCTCCCCCAAAACCTTCCCCGCTAAGGCTAAACTTGCCCCATCCCTATCCCCTAATGGAGTAGTTCTCCAACAAGGAGCAGAGTTCCATTGCCACCCCTATCTGGAAGTAGAGATCTAGATGAGATAGGGCCCTACATTTGCCACAAAACTAGTGAAGGCAGAGCAGGGTTGACTAGTCAGCAATGCTCCATTAGGTCGGGGTAGGTTCTGACTTTTATGCATTTTTTAAAAAATAATAAACATATTATTTATAAAACGCAATTAACATGTTATCATAAAGCATTGATATTTAAAGACCAAATTGTAGCAATAACGACAAATATTTTTAAAATAGCAGATACTAGTTAATATTGCATTATCATAGCTTGTAGAATATAGTGATACATTCAAAAATATAAAACATTTATGTGATTAGAGCGGAGTGGCCTTTGACCATTCACCCACCCTAGTACGAGGCAAGGCGGATGGCGTGGCGAGCCTCGAGGCGTGGCGCCTCTAGCCTGCGTCTTGAGCAAGGTAGGGATCTAGAACTCTAGCTGGAAGGGAGAGGGGATATTTTTATATTTTAGAGGTTGTTTTGGTCTTTTACAATTTAGCCATTAGGGTTTATACTTGTCGGTATTTCGAGAACCAGCAGAAGTAAATTTGTAGGTCTAGAGGGGCTACGCGCTCCCGCTCCTTGAATGGTTAGACCGAAAGAAAGGATGTCCAAGATTTATCTTGGTTGGGCAGTAACGCCCCTACTCGATACGTGAGGTGGTTCGGTGTTATTGATTCTCGTGTATCCGTCGTGTTACAAGCGAGTGAGCTCGGACTCGAGAGCGCCTTGTGCACGAGGGTTGTTTAAATGGCTCTGAAAAGCGATTCGGGAGTGCTATGTTCGATTGCCTACAGTGCGCTCAGCCCGGGCTATGCCTCCTTATATAGCTGGGGAGGCGGAGTTACGTGAGGTACACGAGGTGTGTAAAGGGAAAAATGGATGGGGCTCTTACGCCTAGGAGTCCTGTCTTTTTGCCTCGGTTCTCGTTCTTTGGACTCTGACCTTTGTGAGCGGGCACCGCGCCGTCTGTGTTGGAGTTGGTGGCGCAGAGGCGGCATTTGGCCCGTTCCTCCCGGAAGCGGCGCACTCTCTGCTTGGGCGTCGAGTCGACGCCGACGCGTCGACCGCCGAAACCAAATCTTGAGAAGGTGCGAGCGTCCCATCCTCGCCTTTCGTCGTAATCGCCTACTTATCGGTTTAGGTGACCAGCGGAGGCTTGCCGGCGATTTGTCTGCTCCGCTCGGTGAAGATGATCCAAGCTTGTTCGGGTTGCTGATCGGTCCGACCCATTGGCCGACCAACCTCGGGTCGCGCGTTGCTGGTTCGTGGGGCGCCGATCCTGTAGAGCGCTTGGTTGGGCCCTTTAGGATTGGCTTGTCGGCAACCGAGCGCTTCGCGTCTGGTGGTCGGTCGCCTTCAATTCTTTGTGCAGTCTTTGCTCGAGGCGTCCGACTTATTGGCGTCGGTCCGGCCCCCTTGGCTGGATTGGTCTAAGTCGTGGGCCTCCGAGCGGGGCTTCTTGTTTGAGGCCAGTGCGCAGATGCCCATGCTCTTCTCCTGGTATTGGGATACCTATGCCCTGAGTATTCGTCAATACTTATGTGCTAAATGTCGCATTTGATAGGAGTTTGATTCCACAAAAGCTTATTTGATAAAAACCACCTAAACTTGAAATCCATGAAAACCAATCTTTGAAGTTTTCAAAACTTTTAAAAAATATCTGATGTTAGGGAGGGAATGTTTTCTAACCATGCAATTGAATTTGTCTTTGACACCATTCATACATGTTGAGCAAATCTATGGCATCACTTCTACATGTCGCATGGAATCATTGACACCCAACTCCATTATTGCACGAACATCACTTTCTTTGTATGTTCTATATGGTCCGGATAGACCAATAGAGTTGGGGGATTTATCCCAATAATCAAGCTAATTAAGAACTTTTTTGTTTTTAAATACTAGGTTGATTCAGTTTGGTCTTGAATTTGGGTATTAGTCCCATATTATTTTCTTTATTTTAAGTTCTAATGGATTTGGTGGATGGGTGGATGTAAATAAGTACATATGGTCATGATTTGTGAAAAGGATTAAAATATTTTTAGATGTATCTCTTAAAACACACTTCCATGTAGTCACAAATATATATTGTTTCAGACCTCTACATACTAGCCAAAATGCAACTTTGGCCACTACTTTATATTGTAATATGTTGGTAAAGCCCAATAAAATTATAATATTATGATAGTACATTTTAAGACAAATCTATACATATGATTTTCATGTATTCAATATAAATATTTAAAAATATGCCCATACTCAAAGTTTCAAACGTTTAACTATGGGTATCCCAAAATGACATGTATTTGTAACTGAAGGGAGCATTTATTTAGTAAATACTCAATTAAAAAAATTGGCATTACAAAGTGCAGTACTAGCTTACTTTATCAAGCACATGCACTCAACTACTTTATCAAAACTAATAAAGATTTCCTAAGAAAGATCCAATTAAACTATTTGGAAATCTTTCTAAAATCCAGATAGTTTCCTATAAATATCTAGATACTTTAGATATTTTATTTGAAGTAATTTGATAGTGCCAATTGTCTTGAATCTAGTGGTCACAAGAATTTATATAGGCCTTTGAATAAAAACATACACCATTTGTGAGAGTTAATTTTGGTTCACAAATATTTATATTTTATTTTTTGATGCAATATGCTCTATGAAATATTCATGTTAATTATTATTCTCATAAAGAGGTAAATTATTAATAAAGACAACATATGTCAAAAACAAAAAATATGTACTAATTTATTTTCTATGTGTGTAAAAAATACCATTTAATATGCTAACATATAAAATAAGAATAGAGAATAAGGTTAGAGTTAATATCTATTTAAGAATAAAATGTACCCTTGTGTTGTCACCGAAGGTATAATAGTTTTACTCTAAAACCTCAGAATTGTGTAATCACCAAACAAAGTGTTAGTATTAGTTTATTACTTAAAAAATTCATTGTTGTTGACTTTTAATAAACTTAGAAATGTGACTTTTATCTTTTATGTTTATAAACAATATAAATATGTATAAAAAATATAGCACAATATAATTGGTGAACACTCATCCATAACATCATAAATCTGCCACTGTTAGCCAGGGAATCACAAATACATATGAGCCCTAAAACTGCAGTCTCAAGGTAAACTTGGATGTCATATCAGCTTGAAATCCCTAATTTTACCAATCATGTAACCAAAGATTCATCACATAGGCGTGGTCATAAAAATTTATGTAGTCCTTTGAATAAAAAATATACAACATTCACAAGGTTTGCATATATATATATATATATATATATATATATATATATATATATATATATATATGTATGTATGTATGTATATGTATGTATGTATATGTATATGTATGTATATGTATGTATGTATATGTATATGTATGTATATGTATGTATATATATATGTATGTATGTATATATATGTATGTATATGTATATGTATGTATATGTATATGTATGTATATGTATAGATGGTTTTGGTGTGTGTGTGTGTGTATATATATATTTATTTATTTATAATTTTTAAGCAATACGCCGATAAGATATTTATGCTAATTATTATTCTCATAGAGAGGTAAATCATTAATAAGGATAATATATGTCAAAAACAAAATATGTACTAATTCATTTTCTATGTGTGTAAAATGAACCATTTAATATGCTAGGATAAAATAAGAATAGAGAATAAGGTTAGAGTTAATATCTTTTAAGAACAAAATGTACCCATGTGTTGTCACCTGAAGTTGTAATAGTTTTACTATAAAAATTTGTAATTGTGTAATCTAAACAAAGTGTTAGTATTAGCTTATTAATTTAATTATTTTTCATTGTTATTGACTCTTAATAGACTTAGAAATGTGACTTTTATCTATATTTTTTATAAACAATATAATTATATATTTTTAAAAATATAGCACAATATAATTAAGAAACACACATTCATAAAATCATAAATCCACCACTAGTAGCTACTGGTAGCTAGGGAATCACAAGTACATATGAGCCCTAAAACCGTAGTCTAAAATAAAACCAGGACGACATTGGCATTCGGCTCGAAATCCCTAATTTTAGCAATCGTGTAACCAAAGATTCATCACATAGGCATGCGAAAGGTGGAAATCCTCACATCCTTAGAAACCAAACCGTAACGCTCAACTATGGTAAGTTCGGTATCTAACTACAGAGCTCGTAGATGAAACTAAAATGCTAAAGCGGCGGTGAATAGTTAGGAGGCTCACAAACAAGTGGGTTTGCAGCGTGGCTAAACTAACATTTGGTTGACATGGTGGGGCAAGGCAAAATGAGGCGGCGGCTGCCAGCCAGAGGCAGCTAAGGACTATGGGGCTGCTTATCACCATGGGGGAGAAGAGTAAGCAGCTAAGGAATTTTGGTAAGAGTAAATGAGGTTCCAAACGAGCCTTGATTGTGGGGCGCCTTTATTTCATATAGTTAGTATTTTTCTTACTTGCGTAATATAAGACTGATTTTCAAAGGGTAGCATGTCATAGAGTGTCATATAATAAAGTTTCAAGTACAGTGGAACTTTCCCTTAAAAAATTATAGTTGAATTTTGCAAAAAAATTAGGTGCCACATGAAGATTTTCCCAACAAAAGATATTGCACAAACACACCATCCTTCAATATGAAAGAACAATCCATCCTTCAATATGAAAGAACTACTCCCTCAGAAAAAAAATCAACGTACTGCGAATCTACTCCAAAGGAGGAACTGAACTTGGGTTATACGTATGATGAGTCGATGAGTATTGTGTTGCCTATTTTGCGGCTTTCATTACATATTTACATCTAAGCTCCCAGAGTTCAAGAACACATTCCCTCTTTTTGTTACAACGAAAATCAAATTTAGTCCAACTATACTTGATATTTTTAAAGCGAGTTTCATAGGGCACATTCACAATTTGCCCGAGGTCTTCAGCAGGGTTGATAGACCAGTTTAAGAGCAAAGTAATCGTCTGTAAGTTCAAGGTAACCCTTGTATGATTTTGGTGATTAATGACAAACATAGTTATTGACAATGTTTATTTTAAAGCGATGTAATGACAAACCTCTAATTTGCTTATTGATATGAGACTAATATGTTCATTGTGAAGATTATTTTAGTCTCATCTTATTTAAAGGGAAATCATATATGAAAAGAATGAGTATGCAACTTTGAGGTATGTGCTCTAGTATTCCACTCTCATTTATTAGTGCATTTGTCATATGCAAGCACATGCTAATAGTTTTTGCATTTATGCCATTCATATCATGTCATATTCATTTGGGCATAAACATTACCGCGACTTTATTCATATTTTGCTCTTGGGATCATGTTCTTATTTAGTTCTTTAGTGATTTCCAAGTTGGCTCTTAAAATAATGATTTTTGCTCATGCGACGAATGGGACTTTAGATACTCTTATCTTAGTCCAGCGCTAACTTGAATCTCTTGGTTGAACTTCTTATTTGCTCATCTATGATGACGGACCAAATAATTTGGTCCGCATACACATATCTACTGACAAACCAAAGTCTTCCCGACTCCTATGTATGACGGACTAAATTTTTAGTCCGGCGTGAACGTGGTTTTCTTGTCTTTGGATCTTTGATCCTATATGACTATTCTTTAGTGATTCTTTTGGTTGCTTCTTTATAGACTTCACCATGCTTGATCATATTTGTGCATATAAGCTCACCATGAATGTTTCTATCATGCACAACCTTTGTGGAGTCTAATTTGGTTTAAATATCTTTGTTTCGATGTTGATCCATGTATCTAAGTGTGTTTAATTCATTGGATCAATATATCTTCATGCCTTGATTTTAAAGAGAGCTTATGATGGGTATTTGATAACTTGTGTTTTAGTGATTGAATTTGATTGTGATCAATTTGGATTTGGATGTTTGACACTTTTTCGAAGTCCTTTCATGGGAACAGAGACCGGTTTTAGTGCTTAGAATATGCACTAGTTCATCCACTCAATCTAACAGCAAGTTTCCCTTTTGAGCCGGACCAAACTCTCTAAAAACTCCCATGTATGACGGACCTAAAATTCGGTCCGGCATACATGTATGACGGACCAAAAATTCGGTCCGTCATACACATGCTTTTGACAGTGTTTCGTATTTTGTATTTTTTGAAGGCCTTCTTGTGCTCGAAAAAATAAAGTGTCTACATGAAAGTTGTAGAGAATTTCAAGACGAATCTTTTTCATGTTGACAACTTTTTCATTTGAGCAACCGAAAAAATTATAAAAATTTAGGAAGTGGACTGATTTTTCTGTGTGTATGACAGACCAAATTTTCGGTCCGTCATACACAGGCTTTTGACAGGGTCTTAATGTTTTGCATTTTTGAGGGTCTTCCCGAGCTCAGAAAAATAAAGTTTATATATGAAAGTTGTAGAGAATTCCGAGACGAATCTTTTTCATGTTGACAACTTTCTCATTTGAGCTACAGAAAAATTCATAAAAATTTTTGAAGTTAGCTGCTGTGTTGTGAAGGAAATATTTATGCTCTTTAGAGTTGGAATGGTAAATATTTTTCAATGCACATGTCCTCCTCATTCATATTCATTCATGTGCACATTATTAAGAAGATAGAGATTAATTGAGTAACTTAAATTGATTTGCCTTGCAATTAATTTAAATAACTTTTAGTGTTATTCTCACTAAGTGTATGAATCAAATGCATATACATCTTGGTGCACTTATTAGGAGCATTCTTCCGCCAAGTGTTTCATATATATTAAGTTTCATTATCAAACACTTGTTGAGCTTAAAATTTTATGATTATCAAGCATATCCATGCAAATCTATTAAGCTTTTGGGACTAATGCCTTTCTTGAGATGCTTTGAAGAGAATTAGGTCCTAAGAGCATGTGTGATGACCAAAGTGTGATAAAGTGTTGATTGTTAAGTCAAGATCAACTAGATGAGGATTCACCAAGAGCTGAGGATGAGTCAAGATCGATTTGATGAGAGGATCATTGGGAGGATGATCGAATCAAAGTCGATAGAGGAGAAAGAGCCTCATGAGGTGATCAAGTCAAGGTTGACAAGACGAAGACTTCAACAATTATGACGGTCACCATGCACAACACATCAAGTAAAAAACATGAAGCTTAGAAGTGAACCTAAAGATGCTCAAGGCCAAGGTATGGCTAGTATAGGACTAAGGATGTTTCCTAGTCTTTCACCGGTCTTGGTGTTGGTGGAAAGGCCGGATTGATAGGATAGTTGCCGTACTATCAAGAGGAGTCCGGATTGATTTTGATTGGACCGTTTCCAAGCTCTCGAGTGATGCACATTGAGTCTTCTTACCCCTAAGTGAGCCTAGTGAGGTGTCTTTGGGTGTTAGAAGTGTTTAGTAAAAGAGAGAAGTTAGTGCTGTCCAAAAATGTGAGGTTTTGGCTGTCTTTTGATTCCTTGTGAATTCTGCACTCATCCTTTGGGATCTGGGTGCTGAGGCCTTGCTAGATGGATAGCCCTTGTTCTTAGCTTTCTAAAGAGTCCAAGATCACCCAATTCGAAGTTCGGACGAGAAAGTTATCGCCGTTTGCGTGCAGGCTGTAGATACTGTGACGGACCAAAAATTAGGTCCGTCATACATGGGCTTTTGCATAGGATCAGTCCGCGGGCAAATGTAAACTTTTCGCACTGCTCCCAAGTATGGTACAAGGAAGAAATACCCTTGCTAAATGGGACATTCTTTGTCGTCCTAAAGATCAAGGAGGGTTAGGGATAACTAATCTTTTGATTAAGAATCGTTGTCTTTTGAGCAAATGGTTATTCAAATTATTAAATGAAGAAGGAACTTGGCGTCTTTGATTAGGAACAAGTATTTGTATTCTCATACCTTATCTCGAGTTCGATTAAACCTAATGATTCTCATTTTTGGAAAGGTCTCTTGAAGGTCAAAGATTATTTTCTTAGTGTGGAGTCGTTTCAAATTCATGATGGTTCCCAAACTAGATTCGGGAAGATGTTTGGATAGGCATTTCTCCTTAGGAGCAATTTCTAATCTTTATAATATTGTGATTAACCCTCATATACGAAGGCAAAGGTTTTTCAAAAGTGCCTTAATATTTCTTTCCAGTAGAGCGTTAGTAGGCCTGATTAAAAATTTGGCTTGAACTAGATTGCATGTTATTGCCCATATTCGCATTATCACAGAGAAGGATATTTTTATTTGGAATTTGTGTAAAATGGTCAATTCTACTTAATTATGTATCAATTTAAGATGAATCTTTGTCTTTTGTTCATCATTTCATTTGGAAGCTGAAAATTCCTTTAAAATTAAGATTTTCCTTTGGTATCTTCGTAGGTGTTATTTTGACAAAGGATAATTTGGCTTAAATAGTCGGTGGGCAATCAAAAGTGTTGTTATTGTGATTGTAATGAAACTATTAATCATCTCTTCTTTGCTTGCCATCATGCTAGATCTATTTGGCGGTAATTTACCTAGTTGACTTGGGTTAAGTCCTCCTATTACATTGTCTCATCAGATGGGAGGTTGGCTAAATGGTATAGGAACCATCTTAAGAATGATCTTTATTAGGGAGAGCTATTTGTTGGGCACTTTGGCGTTTCGTAATGATATTGTGTTTGAAGAATCAAATGTTTCTTTTGCAAACCATTTTAGAGGAACGTAAGTGGGAGGTTTTGGGTATGTTAAGCGTGAGGAGGCCGGAGGTTATTCATTCCGGTGGTCTTGTTCGAAGTTGTTGCCATGGAGCTCCTTGCAACTCATGGATGGAGGCATAATTATAGGCTTTGTTATCTTTAATTTTGGATTCTTTCTTTGATGGTTCTATTGCATTTGCTTAGCGGTTGCAATTTCTGTAATAAAAACGGAATGTGGCTTTGGGCGACTGGAATCATCTTTTCTAAAAAAAAAAAGGAAGGTGTGGCTGGCAGCTGCTGCCTTGCATGCAACCCCCTTCTGTCTTGCGTGCAGCCATTAATGGGGCCATGACACTTCATCCATCCCGGACAGGCGACCACGGCTGCAGCCCAAGATGGCTCCACGTCGACGAGCGAGTGCGATGCAAGCGGAATGAATCACGGAGGAGGACCAGCAGCGCTCCGATGGACAGCAGTGAGGACGTACGTACTGCGGTCCCTTGGCGTCGCTTGACGCTGCAGGAGACGGCGGCGGCATGGATATGCAAGACGGGACAGCAGCGACGCGCTTCTCGCCACATGATGCTACGGTGGTGGGAAGAATGCGACGTCGCCATGGTCCTGACACCTGCCATGCCTCACACCTACGAAGGCACGGCGTCGGCCAGCGACGTGGAGAAGATGGTCGTTGGAACCAACAAAGCCTCGATTGTCGATCGTGGTAATAGGTTAGAACGGATCGGATATTTTCCGCTCCATCAAGCCGGGTCTGATCAGGATTGGTTAGGAACACATTAGTATCTAGTTGGATCCAAATAAGTCAATTCAGATTTAGGATCAGATTCGAGATGGGACCGCGGTGAGCCAGAGGAAGGTAGGTGGACGGCCACCACAATTCATATCCGTTCTGGCTTGCTTCAGTTCGACTTCAAATCCGGACAAAAAATATAGGTTAAAATATAGGATAAGTAATATCTGGCCAGATCCGACCCATTTTCACCCCTAACCGCGACCAACTTGCATACTCAGGATTAGCACCTAAACTGCAACTTACAAGTTGTCGTTTCTAACAAAATCCGGCACAAATTCTCCAACAAATCTTAAAGCATTGCCTACTCTCCAAAATTTGAAGAAGCAGTAGCACTTTGCGAACTCCAACAGCTTTCCTATCATCTTCCCCATTTTTTAGGAAAGGAGCTAGGCTTCCGAAATTACAAGGCTCTCACCCTTCCCCATCCGATTCTCCATCGGCTCGGAGCAATGACAACAGTGCTCGAGGACCGGCGAGAAGTCAGCTGCCTGAAGGAGACAAGCGTCCAGAGACAACTCCGCTGCCGGTCGCTGCGCTAGGGTCCTCTTTCTCCCAAGCCCCGTCTCTGTCCTCTCGCTCCGTTGTTGGGTCTACGGCCGCTCCTAGTACACATGGGGATGACTCCCCTCATGAGGAGATTTTTTGAGCAATTATATATGTAATATTGAAATGCCTAAAATTTCAAAAATGTGAGGTTTTGGCTGTCTTTTGATTCCTTGTGAATTCTGCACTCATCCTTTGGGATCTGGGTGCTGAGGCCTTGCTAGATGGATAGCCCTTGTTCTTAGCTTTCTAAAGAGTCCAAGATCACCCAATTCCGAGTTCGGACGAGAAAGTTATCGCGTTTCGTGCAGGCTGTACATACTGTGACGGACCAAAATTAGGTCCGTCATACATGGGCTTTCGATAGGATCAGTCCGTGGCAAATGTAAACTTTTTCGCACTGTTCCCAACGGCTAGTTTTGAGTGTGTTGGGTATTTATACCCCTCCGATCTGCTGAGAACCAACTTTTGGCAACCCATTCATCATCTTTGAGCTGAAGGTGTGTGAGAGGAACTCCTATGTGTTAGGAGTGTCCAAGACACTAATCTTTTGAGTGTGATTAAGAGAATCCTAAGTGAGATTAGTGTGTGATCAAGAGTGTCCTGTGTGCATCTCTTTGAGCTTGATCCGTGTGATCAAACAAGTTCTGAACTTGTTACTCTTGGTGCTTAACAGCACCTAGACGGCGTGGAAGGCGTTGAGTACCGTGATCTTCTCAAGCTTAAGATTGTGAGAAGGCCGGGGTGCAAGGTCTAGCAAGACAAGAGCAGGGCCCGAGGAAGGTCTATCTACTCTTGGAGCTAGCAGCTTGTAAGAGGTTGGGGCTCACCTCACCGCTGTGGTGGAAGAGTCACCCGAGTGGAGACGAGGCAAAGTGCTCGAGAGGGAGCCGGTCTTTGTGAGGAGCAAAGACTTGCCTCAACGTGGAGTAGGAGCGTGGCTCAACCACGGATAAAAATCCTTGTGTCACTTGTGGTATCACTTGTCTCCTTATGCATTGCTTTACTCTCTGCTTATTCTTTATGCATAGTATGCCATGTCTATTGATGTGAGTTCACCTAGTTGTGCCTTTGTCATGTGTTGACTTGTGAGAGCCAACTAGTCTATCTTGAGCTATTCATTCATTGTCATTTACCTTCCTAGAATTAATTTGCTTGCTGGTCACTTTAGGACTGCATACCTTTATTTAGTTAACTCTTGTTTTAGTGTGCTTATCCTGCTTGCCATCATCTAGGTTAATAGCTTGTGTTCAAATATCAGTTTTTAGCTTCCGCATTACATTAAGATTTGGACACAAGTATAAAATTGGTTTAGAGATAAAAATTTGAGGAAGCCCAATTCACCCCCCCTCTTGGGCATCCGAGTCCTTACATCGTCCAAGCAACATGCCAGAACCTGCTAATGAGATAAGAACAATAAGAATTTTAATCAACAAACCTCAAAGCAGATCACAGAAAATCCTTTGGACACCAAGTGCTGAGCAAATATTGATGCAAAGGAGCATCCTCTTCCTCTGCCTCAAAGTCCTCCGCTTGGAGGCCTTTGAGGGAGAAGGAGAGGAAACTCCTTGAAAACCACTTCTTCCTCTTCAGGTTTCTTGTCTAAGAGGAGACCATGCAAATGCCTGGGTTAAATGCCGGGTTTATATAGGCCAAAGGATGTTAATAGATTCCCCAAACTAGGTGAGTCATCTCTTGAAACCACAAATGTGTTCATATTCCTCTACATCTTTTTTCCAAGTTGCACCACCGGCTTCTTTACTTTAGTAGCTTGGAGTCTTGGACTTTTGGACAACACCAAAGAACACTAGCTTATCTTGTAGAGCATTATTAGTATAGTGCCTCAGTGGACATATGGTGTCACCGTGCCAGTGATCTGAAATGTGATGCTGAATACTTCACCATTTCTTCACAGCACCCTGTAAAACATGAGGATCTATTGTTAATCTACACCAAACAACATGGAGAGTGCAAGATGATGATTTGTACAAAATGCCTTTACATAAGAGAAAAATTGCACCCGCAAACAACAAAATTATTTTATGTGGTGATAGAAGAGGCACTAATATGCAGACTACATCGCTAGCATGGAAGGGAGAAAACCCCCCTGAAAATACATTAGCTAGCTAGTATCTTTGAAAGTAGCTACAGAAGATTTGGATAAGATAGCTTTCGCATAGCCGCTGCACGAGGCATCCAAGAAAGTTCCAATCTGTTATTGCTTTTGGAGATTCTGCCAAAGCTTCAAGCTGGTTGCAGTCACACAGTTGGCCCTGGCTATGAGCAAGAGCCAACATCGTACAAGAGAGAAGCAAATCCTCATAACGCACAGAAAAGATCATGAAGCTAGTCTTATTTGACATTCTTCCGTGCACTTGCATACTTCACGTGTCCTACAATGACCGCCACATGGCTTCTAAGAATATATGATATGATAACACAAGAACATTGTAATTCTGTTTTCAATTCTGAAAGCTCAACTGTCACGAACCCAGTTCATGATGGGGTAACTACTGCACAGAGGAGGGCATGGACGGCACGGCTAAAAGGGGAGAAACTTAGGAGAGCAAGGAGACCCTACATTGGGAGGTAGAACCTTTGGAGGAGTCTACATTATTTTCTTCTTGCTTAATGAAAAGAAGCGGCAATATCGTGAATATATAGAGCCAGCCCTAGCAAACACAATTTAGGCCTTCCGACTACTAGAGATAACATTCCAACTAATAGACATAACATTCCATCTTCTATGGAACATTCCAACTAGAGGTAGTAGGTTAGAACGGATCAGATATTTTCCGCTTGATTAGAAGCCGGGTCTGGTCAGGATTGGATTTAGAAACACATTAGTATCCAGTTGGATCCAAATAAGTCAATCCAGATTTGGGATCAAATTTGAAGGCGGGACACGGATATCGGGCCAAATTCTATTTAGATATTTATTTTGAGTTGAGCTAAGAAAGGTCATTTTGAGCTGGACTGCTATCTAAAGGTAGTATGGAACATATACATAATACATGCATGCATTGTGTATGAAATTACAAATTCAAGATAGTATAGAGCATATGCACCAAATTTGGATTGACCAATTATTTCTTTCTAATATTATGGAAATGTTTAGTATTAAAAAATAATTAGAAAAATTATTGTCATTCCTTCGCACTTTAAACTTTTTAGGTTTTATATACATTGTTCTTGTCCCAACCTATAAAAATTTAATTCGAGTAGGACTTATATAATATTCTCTTGTTAAAGTGATGATGATATGTATTTAACATATTTTTTCTATGTGTGCACACTATTCGCCTATTTTATCTATTTCCGATTTGAATCCGTTATGTATTTGTCATGTATTTTCATCCCGAATATTCCAAATTCATATCCGTATCTGACTTTGAATCCGGACAAAAAATATGGGTTAAGATATATGATAAGTAATATCTGTCCAGATCTGACCCATTTTTGCCCCTAACTGCGACCAACTTGCATACTCAGGATTAGCACCTAAACTGCAACTTACAAGTTGTCGTTTCTAACAAAATCCGGCACAAATTCTCCAAATTGCACAAAGCTTAAAGAACTACAGTTAGGCCAGCTCCCAAAGCTTTCCTATCCCATTCCCTACTCCAAAATTTGAAGAAGCAGTAGCACTGTGCGAGCTCTAACAGCTTTCCTATCATCTTCCCCATTTTTTAGGAAAGGAGCAAGGCTTCCAAAATTACAAGACTCTCACCCTTCCCCATCCGATTCTCCATCGGCTCGAAGCAACGGCCACAACGCTCCCACACCTGTAAGGACCGGCAAGAGGTCAGCTGCCTGAAGGAGACAAGCGTCCAGGGACAGCTCCGCCACCGGTCGCTGCGCTAGGGTCCTCTTGCTCCCAAGCCCAGTCTCTGTCCTCTCGCTCCGTTGTTCGGTCTACGGCCGCTCCTAGTACACATGGGGATGACTCCCCCCTCCGCGAGGAGATTTTTTGAGCAATCATATGCTACTAGCAACGTGGGCACGGCGCACGCCGCGCCGCAGAGTGCTAGCCATAATACGATATCTGGGTCTTCTAGGATAAATTCCATGTAATCTTAAAAAGATTTCAAGAAAAACGGAGAAAGGATCTTCTTTTCCTGAATCTAACATTCTATACATTCACTCGTTAATAATACATGCTTCGAAAAATACTATAGATCAAAGTGAGAAAAAAAAATACAAAGATAAAACCGTATACATATTTTTCACTATAGAAAATTTCAGAAACCGAGCTACGGTAAAAAAAATATAGAGATAGAGTTGTAAAAATATCTCTTTCGCTTTTCGAAAATATTGAAAACCGAGCTAGAAAACCGAGGTGGGAAAAAGTCTAGAGGAAAAAGGGTGAGAAATTATTAGAGCGACAACCTTCTTTTGTGAACCATAATATTCTACGTGTTCACCGAGTAATAATACATGTTCTAAAAAATATTAGAGATCGAGTTGGAAAATCGAGTCGGGAAGAAGTCTAGAGATAGAGATGTACACATATTTTTAGTGATTTAAAACATATTTTTCGGGAAAACGGAGAAATGATCTTCTTTTCCGAATCTAACACTCTATACGCTCACCGATCAATAATACATGCTTCGAAAAATACTATAGAACGAAGTGGGGAAAAAATTACAGCTAGAAAACCGAGGTGGGGAAAAAGTCTAGAGGAAAAATGGTGAGAAATTATTAGAGATGACAACTTTTTTTGTCAACCATAACAGTCTACGCGTTCACCGAGTAATAATACATGTTCTAAAAAATATCAGAGATCGAGTTGGAAAATCGAGACGGGAAAAAAATCTAGAGATAAAGATACACACATATTTCTGGTGACGAAAACATCTTTTCCCAGGAAAAACGGAGAAAGGTATTTGCTGGTTGCAGAATTCCAGAGGCTGTCGTAGCTCACATTCTGGTGGGGGAATTAACGGAAATTGGGGGATAGGGCTAGTTGATTAGGGCTGATGTGCGAGGAACTTTTAAAGCAGCGTTTGGCCGGTTCCTGGGTTAGATCACAGGCGCGTCGGCATGTGGAAGGCGTTGTCGTCATACAGAACGCTGGGATCGTTCACTGATCGCGAGAGCGCCAGAGAAACGCAGTGTTGCACTGTTGCTAAACCAAGGCTTTCCTAAAGAGTGCCCCCAATACCTTGAACTAGATAACTAGGGCTGCATGTTCGCCTAGTTGCACACAAAGGCAGGGGTTTCTTTTGTATCGGAAGAAAATTAATGTGCTTGTTTACTTTCGTTTTTATTGATACCTAAGGTTATGCAAGTTTCAACTGTATTAAAGGGACCAGTAGGTTTAGCGTACTTAATATATCAGGTTGGTGACTGAGATCTAACCGGGAAAAACCGTAAAGTAATGTTTCGCACCACTCCCATGGCTCAAAAGATTATGGAGGCTGTATTTCTATTTTGTTTGTGTGCTACTAAAATGGACGCGGATAATGTTCTAGAGACATAACTTCAGGTAGCTGCTGCAGGAAAATTTCTTTGGCCCATCACTGGCCATCTTATGTAAATATCTTGCTACTACAGTTGAAGTTTACATGAGGAGTTAAGATTGGTTGATAGTGGTATATGCCTGACATGTTGACATGAGAGATGGACAGTAAACCACTATGCTCCCTTTTGATGGACTTTATACGTGTCAAATTACCGTGAGGGCATGATGGAAGTTAGCATAAAGTTGTCCATGTAAGTATAAACTAGATTTTAAAATTTGCAAATGAAATTGATGTTCTTACTTTTCAGGACATTTTATCTGCTCACTTGGGATCGGCTGTGTCACTTACACCATTTCAACCTCATTCACCTCTTGCCTTTTTCTTTCCACCTACAAATATGGTATATTTCTTTCCAAATGTTTGGTTATTTACATTAACAGTGGTAATTTTTTACATACTTTTGGATACATCATACAGGGGCAGCCACCATCTCCTGAAGCTGAAGGCGAAATTGGTAGTAATTCAGGATCACCATCAATTAGTCAATATTTCAACTCAGGCAGCGATGTGTGTAGCGGCCACAACTTCCACGCTTCACTAAGTTAAATTTGAATTTGTGAGGTAAATCTGTGGCATGTGTATGTGATTGTCAACTTGCAGCATCAAGTTGTGAGCTATTGAACTTGTGATGTGAGATGTGATGATGAACTTAATTAGGTTGTGATATGATGAACTTGTTAGGTTGTGTGTGGATTTTGTGAATTTGCGATGGAGACTATGATTGTGTCATGTCAATTTGTGATGGAGACTATATATATGATTGTGTGACGTGAATTTGTGAACTTGGACACTATTGTGATGAATTTGTAATATGAATGTCTGTAATGAACTTGTGATAGAGACTATATGGTTGTTAAAATTTCTACAATTTTTGTGAAATTTTTCTGTGAATTATATGCATGCAGTGAATTTCTGTGAATTTTATTGGGATTGTTATAATTTTTTGTATTTTTTAATTTACAAAAGTATTTTCGTCGGCCTTGGCCGAAAAACTAGGCTGACGAAAACAACTATCCGGGTGCCATGTGGACAAATGTTGATGTGTCTTGGCTGCTGACGTGGCACGGATATTTTCGTCAGCCTTGGCCGACAAAAATAGGCCTGCCACGTCAGGTCAGGCTGGTTGATGGCCAGTATTTTTGTTGATTGTCTCGGCCTCTATTTTCGTCGGTTGCCGACTAAAATTCGGATATTTTCGTCAACGTACTTTCGTCGGATTATTTTTGTCAGTTTGCTGACGAAAACATCTATTTTCGTCGATTTTCCCCTTATTTTTGTCAGTTTTCGACCGACGAAAATAATGTCGATTCCTATAGTGGGAGTAACAAATGTATAAAAGAACTAGCATGATGGAGGCGATGGAGTTTACAAATGTGTTCTTGTACTGATCACCCTTCGCAGATTATTTGTTGGAAGCTAGTGCCACAACAAGAGTACTACTCCCTAGCTCGTAGTAATCTCTCAAGTCTGAACTACTTACACGCTGTCAAAACAACAAATCAGCCACTGTCCATGTCAGCATTGTCTCTACTACTTCTAATTAGGAGTTGGTGACGGTGATCCGTTCTCCACTCTCATCACTCCAACTATATTAATCTTTTCCCTT
Organism: Guadua angustifolia; assembly: GCA_036346375.1. Classification (NCBI taxonomy): domain Eukaryota; kingdom Viridiplantae; phylum Streptophyta; class Magnoliopsida; order Poales; family Poaceae; genus Guadua; species Guadua angustifolia. The sequence continues at coordinate 12,149,977 of CM070515.1, read as the reverse complement.
TTCTAGTCATATCAATAACAATGTGGTCCCACAAATTCTTTGTCCCACCTGTCAGTTATCGAGCGTTTCTCTTGCGCGCCCTCCCGTTCGCCTTGGGCTCACCCCTCCGGTGCAGCACTGTTTTCTTCTCCCCTCGAAGGCATTGTTCGCCCTGTGACTCGACCTAGCCCGACGCGGAGAGGAGGTCAGAAGGAAGGGCAGGATGTGCGAGGGGACCTCCTCACGACACACAGTGGCGGCAGCACGGCGTGGAGCTGCGAGCCAAGGAGGCCCCAATGGACGTGCACTTGGCGGCGGCAAGGCGGCTAGCCAGATCGCTTCATGAGCTAGAGTCGTAGCGAGGCATGACTGGAGCTGCGGCTGGCGCTGGAGGAGACCTATGACAATCGGCACCGGCTCAAACCCCACCCCTTTTGGTGGTGGCGATGGCGGTGATAGAGTCGGTGGAGATGCTCGCCGCGCACATCCAAGGCCTCTCCAGCAGCGCGAAGGATCTGGCGCACCTCCACAACCTCCTCAAGTAGGCGGACGACGAGTCCCTGCATGCCCGCCGCCCTCCTCCTCCCTTCCTCTCCCAGCTCGACCCCTGCACCCACTCCCTCGGCTTCCTCTACCTCTTGTACGCAACCCCGCTTTTCTCGACCTCACGAATCCCCGAACCCTTTCGAATCGATCGCTTCACTTTACCCTACTGTCTCATGCGCATCTAATGATTTCAATTTGTTATCTGCAGGGAGGTGTTCGCTTCTTCGACTGCCAATCTGAGGGCACACGGCGACTTCCTCGTGAACATGGCTGATTTCCTCACCTCCTGCTCGACTGACCAGATTCACATGGCACCTGACAAATGTGCGTGCTATTGAGGGCGCAGCCCTAGGACCCTGCGCAACATTTTCCGTAAATCTCTCGGTTTGTTGCAACTGATCTTATCAAATTATTGTGATTTTTGTTAGAAGCTAGATTAGATAATTCCATTTTGTGAGCTATATAAGCCGGTCTTCTTTAGTCATCGTCTCTCTTTGCTTGAAGCCCACTCCATCCTTTCCCCTTGCTGCCGCCTCCCTCCTTTACCCTTACCGCCGATCTCGAATCAGGGCCATGGCGAGCCCTGACGAGAGCTAGGCGCGTGGGGGCCCGGGGGACTCGTCGGTGTCCGGTGCGTCCATGGCTACGCGGGGCTCGGGGTAGAGGGCGCATCGCCGGACTCACTCTGGAACACACCATCCAACATTGCCAGGCTGGAGGATGCGATCGTGCACTGCGCGGCTAGCCACAAGTACCTCGCCCGCACCAAGAGCCCCTCCTATGGCGAGGACGTTCGTTGGTGCTTCTGCAACCTCCCCCTTGCCGACAAAGGTGCGCCTCCTCCCCTCCCCTGCATCCACCCCACCCCCACGCATACACTTGAGACGTGTGAAGGATCAAGTTGGTCTAGAGAGGGGTGAATAGGTAACTTTTTAAATTTTAAAGGATTAATTACAAAACAAACAACTTTTTTAAGTACTTAGTGACCAGCAACAAGATGAATAAAAGAAGCACAAATAACTTAAAGAGCAGCGGAAAATTTAACACAAATGCAAGAATTAGAATCAAGAGACACAAAGAATTTATCCCGTGGTTCGGAGCCACTCTCCTACTCTATGTTAGAGCACTTCTCTTAAAGTATAGCTCCACCAAAGCTAGTTGCAGTAGCTTTGTCTCCACTAGGGTGACTCTTCCACTACTCTGGTGAGGTGAGTCCCAACCTTTCACAGCTAAGATAGCCTTCCACAAACAATTTTGGACAGGTCACACCTTAAACTTCCTTCAAGCCGTCTAGGATCACGAAAATCCAAGAGTATTAGACTATCCACAAGTTCTGTCTCTTGGTTCACTTAGTTCAATACTATCTAGACTAAGCTTGGAGTCTAAACACTTAGAAAGTGTTAAGTTTTAGGGTTTGAAGATGAAGCACAGTCTCCTTGGTGGAATGTAAGCTCTAAAGTGCTAATATGTTAAAGAGATCAAAGATATGCAAGAGTTCTATGGTAGATAGCTCAGAAAATGCTTATATAGCTATTTGAATTTGTATATAGCAGTATACACCTACCACGAAGAGCGTTGGAACGTGTCGATCATCAAAAGCGGGCTAATACATTTGCAACGGACTTAGCAAAAATAAGCTTTGAGATAAGTTCTTTATGCTCCGGACTGATTTTGTCAAAATGTGAATTTGCGCCGGACTAAAATGACTTAGTTTGGCGTATATAGGGTTTTCAGAAAATTTGGTCCGGTAAAAGATGTGAACTTGTGCATGTGCGCCGAACCGAAATATTTGGTCTCTGGTAGAAGGATTTCTAAGAAAGATTAAACCAACGGACTTTTTGAAAGAAGTTTTGAGTCTAACTGAGAGGAATGCATCTATGCCGGACTAGATTTTGTGCTAACAAATTTTGGTCCGTCGTAGATGGTGTACGCTCGGTTTGATTTAAGTAAAGGATTCTTTTACTATGGACTTAAAGAATAAGAGGTTCGGCATAAATAGCTTGCACTGGAATAAAAAAATATCAGAGGTTTAATATGGTCCAATGTCAATGGAGTGCGCTCGGTTAGAATTTTGTCTAAGAAGATTTTGGTGTCGGACTAATTTGGAATAGTCTGGTGAAAAGGAATTCTAACTGAGATTGTACCGGATTTAAGGAACGAGCAATGAAAATGAGTCCGAGGCAAATGCATATTGATTGTTCAATGAGAGGATTGATTTTGGAGGAAATACGTTTGAATGGCATTGACTCCAAGCTGTCTATTTAGTCTTAGCCTTATGAACCAAGATTTTAACTTGTACACAATCTCTTTTTATAGTACGGCCAAACAAAAATAAGTCTTAACTACTTAGCTTGAATCATCTCCCAAACCAGAACTACTAACAAAGACCTTTAATCTTGACCTTTTAATTTACTTCCTTGATGCTCCAACCAATATCTTTCAATGTTTGAAGATTATTGACTTAGTCATCAACACCAAAACCTTATAAAAAATATGAGCTAAAAATTAAGGTGCCTAGATGCTATCAACGTGTGCAATACCAATTCACCGGCTTCTTCAGAGTCATCCATGCTTGGTTCTTCGATTCTATGATGAATAACGTTAATTGGGGTGTAGGAACACATTTGCTAATTTGACTCTAATGAACGGTGTTTTGTAATTTCAAAAATGTGCACGGATGCGTGCGGACACGCGGTCCCCTGAATCTAATAATTGGACCTGCTATTTATGGTTTCACCCTTTATAGCGGGAGGGATTGGAGGCCAACCAGGGAGGCCACCTGTCGCTTTGCACATTTGCGAAAAAGCCCTTCCGTTTCTTTGAAATTACGGATAGGTCCTTTGCGATTTTTTATGAGACAAAGATAATTTTTTTCTTCGCGTTTGGGTCCCTGGCCAGATTTTACTGGAAAAGCCTCCCGTTATGTTCAAATCGCGAACAAGCCCTTTTCTAATTTTTCAAGATAGCGAAACAGTCAAAAAAATAGCAAGCAGTCCCCGCTTCTTACGTTCGAGTCCTTTCTCCGTTTTTTCGGAAAAAGCTGTTTGCATCACCAAAAAACCCGGAAAAAATGTTTTCGTCACCCAAAAACCCGGAAAAAATGTTTTCGTCACCAAAAATACACAGATTCGTCGAAGGTTTATAGTAACTTATGGATTTGCCAGCGGTCATAACGCATGGTTTTTTTTAAAAATGTAGATTCGTCCAGAAGATTTATAGCTAACCCATAGATTCGCTACAGTCCTAACGACCCATTTTTTTTAGCAAACACAAAAACCAAAAACGAAAAAACCAGTTAAATCGAAGGTTTATAGCGGTTCATGGATTAGCCTGCTGGTTCGAACGACCTTTTAAAAAGGAAATACATAAAAAACTACGCAAGATTTCTTTTAAAAAGACAAAAACACAGATTCAACCGTGATTTTCTAAATAAAACGCGATCGACTAAAAAACACGGATTAGTCGAAGGTTCTGACTGACTTGTGTATTTGCCAGCGGGTCATAATCGTTGGTTTTTTAAAAAAGTAGATTCGTCCAAAGATTTATAGCGACCCACGTGTCCCTCGCTTTACGTTGAGTCCTTTCTCCGCTTTTTCTCGGAAAAATGTTTTCGCCACCAAAAACCTGTAAAAAATGTTTTCGTCACCCAAAAACCGGAAAAAATGTTTTCGTCACCAAAAAAACACAGATTCATCGAAGGTTTATAGTAACTTATGGATTTGCCAATGAGTCATAACCGCGGGTTTTTTTTAAAAAAAATGTAGATCTGTCCAAAGATTTATAGCGACCCATAGATTCGTCGGCAGGTCCTAACGACCCATTTTTTTTAGCAAACACAAAAAACGAAAAAACCAGATTTGTCAAAGGTTTATAGCGGTTCATGGATTCGCCCGCGGATCCAAACAGCCTTTCAAAAAAGGAAATACATAAAAAAAACGGTCGCGCTTTTCTTTTTTTTTAAAAAACACAGATTCAACCGCAATTTTCTAAATAAAACACGATCGACTAAAAAACACTGATTCGCTGAAGGTTTATAGCGACTTGTGTATTTGCCAGCCGGTCATAATCGTTGGTTTTTTTAAAAAAGTAGATTCGTCCAAAGATTTATAGCGACCCGTAGATTCGCTACGGATCCTAACAACCCATTTTTTAAACAAACACAAAAACAAAAAAACACGGATTCAACCGCAATTTTCTAAATAAAACGCCAGACGACAAAAAAAAACACGGATTAAATTGAAGGTTTATAACAACTTATGGATTTGCTAACGAGGTTATAACCACGGGTTTTTTTTAAAAACGTAGATTCGTCCAGAGATTTATAGCGACCCATAGATTCGCCGGTGGGTCCTAACGGCCCATTTTTTTTAACAAACACAAAAAACAAAAAACGATCAAATATCCCAAAATGCGTAAAAAAAATAACCACGATTTTCTAAAAAAAACGCAGAGGCAAGTTGGGGAGGGTGATCAAGAGGAAAATCTTAGAGGTCACTATTTTAATGTGAGTGTAGTGTTGATGTTTCCTCATAAAATCGAATCAGCTGTAGTAGTAGTGATATAACTTTTGAAATATAGTCTATTTGAAAAATGGTAATAACATTGGCAGATAATTGATCTATTCTGGCAGTTGCTAGGTTTGACCTGTGCTTGTTTATCTATAGTAGATTATGCTTTGCGCTTTTGTGATTTGAACTTCTATTCTTTTGTTTGCATCTCCTTGAGAGACTCGGATTACGACGAACAGAACCTCCATGTGATTCTTGTGCTATTCCCTCGGATCAAGAGCTAGCACTCACATGTTTACAACAATTGGAAATCATAACCATACAATACAATAATTAAGCGGAAACGATTATACAAATAATATTACAAGTCGAGAATAAAGCGACAAAAAAAGCAATAACGTAGGTTTGCCCAACCTGACCCGCAGCAATCGACCCGGCATAAACTCCAGATAGAACACGACGAAGAAAATCCCGCAACTGCGATGAACAACTTCAAGCCTCGTGCATTCTAAACCACCTACAATATAATTAAGCAAGGGTGAGTATTTTACATACTCAAAGAAGACTTGAGCAAACCTATGATATATCGCAGCCATTTCAAAGGAAAGGCTAATACAGTTCATTTGCATAAGCGAATTTCATTTGTAAATCAAGTTATTTGCAAGCGAAAAATTATAAGAACAAGATTACTTGATAACAAATAGATACAATAGAAGTAATACTCACAAATTCCATTGTGAGTAGCTTAATAGTCCAAACCATAATGTCCATCAATGCCGACCCTTCCAAGAAACATGATTACTAAAAACAAGTTTAGACCAAACCCATTTGAAAACAATAAAACATTTAACATGTGCAAGTTCACCAAGACACCCATGACCGGGTTCGGCTAATCAATTAGATTTAAACTCGCAGAGGTGTACAAGCTGTACCCACAAGGAATGATCAACTCACCACGTCGGTAGTGGATCGCCATACGAGAGTATGCGATCGAGCGATCATACATAGTCGTTACATTACCTAGACATGGCTTTGACCAGCCGGGACGTTAACCCCGCCGTAGAACCGAGAAACACACATGCGAAGTCGTGGATCCACTTTCGAGACACCAACACAACACAGCGCTTCAACACGGCAGTATGTGCAATTGCGTTGCATTAGCAAGTAGACTCGACGGAATACCCCGTCGTAGTAGAACCGACTGAAGGAAAACACATGGCGAAGCTCCAGCCTACCAATGTACAAAGCCATGTCTAATTAATATAACAAGCTATGGCTACCCCATTCTCACCCTTGTGGTTTATACGGATTTTCTTGGATCATACAACACGATGTTTCGGTCTCTAATGTTGACACAAGCGACACTCCACCCTACACTACGTGCAATTCCATTACTTTGTCCGGCTATTGCCAATAATCGCCGCGATCAAAGCATAGTTTTATTTTGGGTTTTTAATCAAAGTACTAGCAACCATTTTCCCAAAAAGGATCATTTAGGTTTCATGTAAAACATTTCAGGAAAACAATTTTAGTCATGATCATCCGCTTTTGGATTCTAAAGCATGGCTAAGCGGGTTAAATATGATCGTATATACCCATGAAGGCATTAAGTGATGTTTAACCTCAATCTATGGTTATCAAGGTTCACATGTTCATAATCATCAAAGGAGATTCACTTAAGCAAAAGTATAACTACCAACCCACAATATAGCAATTTACATAAAGTAAACGTATGCATAAAACAATTTGATGCACAAAAAGGAATATAAAATATTGGGAGCAATATGGTCAAAGGATGCTTGCCTTGCTTAATTATTGCTTACGGCGAAGACGAGGATTGAGGTCGATTTACGGCAACGGACGCACGAAGCTAGAGACGTCGGGTCTACACGTCGAACAACGGAAATAAACCAAAGCAATAAACTAACTTCAACAAGACAAAAAGAACATAGATAGAAAAAATAAACAAGGAATCTTCACAAGAACAGGGATTGCTCTTTATGGATTTATTAGTCTTATTTTACGAATTCAAGATGCAAATATTGGTTAAGATTAATAGAATTAAGCTTTAGTTGAAATGCTTCATTGATTTACTATTCACAACATGAGTTTACGCAAATACTTAATCTTCGGGGGTTTTACTCTATTAGGATTAGGAGTCAAAGCAAGATAAATTAAGGATATTTTCTTAGATTACTGCAGATCATAACTTAAAGATCAATTCTAGACTATTCTTTACCAATTTCAGATTAGATGAGTTGCTTTGTGAGTTAATGAAAATGCTTGGTTGATCATGTTAGAGTATGAATGATTAGCTCTTTATCTATAAATGATTTTGCTTAGAATTAGTTCCATGCAAGATAGATTTATTGATTTAGGCTACTAAGATTATTTTCATAACATTTGAGAAGGTTCTGGTGATACAAATAACTTAACTACAGGTTTCCTTCGCTATTACCTAAAGTGTATTCATTCGCATTAAAGTCTAAAGTAATATGATTACTTAGCGTTGTTCAGCTATTAGGATTTGCATGCAAAACATGATGAAATATGGTTATTTCTTTATAATGAGATGATTCATACTTTGTATAACAATCCTAAGCTAATTCCATAAATTTTAGACTTTGGCTGATACATTAGATTCATTGCTGAAAAGTCTTAAGTGGCATTATTAAGTTGACGATTATTCGGAATCGGCGAGAAAATGAAACAAAAGGTTAATCACTTAAGGGTTTTGATCGAATGAGATTAATATGCAAACCTTATTGGAATAAGATTCTTTTTACAGATTATGGTAGTATAACCTTTGTACAATGTTACTAAACTAGTTTTACTGATTTCGGTACTTAAACGAGTTATTTTATCTATCGTTGAAATAGCCTAAATGACCACATTTACAAACCTTAAATCGGCCAAGTTTCGAACTTGATTTCCAACTAACCTATACATGATTCATGATTCATTTTTCAGGTATTAGCAGAGTATCATCCTAGGAATGTTTTAAAGTTGGTTTTGCCTTATTTCAACTTCAATTGCAATAGATTATCTATTTACTTATTGTTGCAATTAACATTTTCTTTCATTAAGAACATGCAAACTAAATCTTATTTTAAATGTATTTGCATACATGGATCTGCATTGATGTCAGGAGACTAACACAAAGCATTTCCTAATTTTATAAGCTTTTATGCTCTTGTTTCCATTAATGGCCATATGAAGATTTACTAATATTTGCTGAACAAATGAATTGAACTTAGTTCAAAATTAAATGTATTTGTATATTTGAATACATCCTGATCCTAAACTCCCATGAATATTAACTTCATCATTTCATTAATTATTGCACGCAAATTCTCATTAAAACCATATTAGCACTAAAATCAAGGTTTAAATTAAATATTAATCCTATACTTCAAAAACTAAATATTTTTACATATTTAGATTCTTCTTGATTTTAGATGAGTATATAAATTTGTCCCATCGAATTTGATTTAAATTGCAAAAGATATTCAAGATCGACTTTCATTCGGCATGGAATTTGAATTACAAACCTGAAAATACGTTTTGTCAATACACTACCTCACCCGATGGTTCCAAACAAGACAGGACTCCTAGGGCTGGTTTCGTGAAGGTGCTCCAATGGGTCTTCGGTAAGGCGACGGCACCAGGAGGATCAAGACGGCAAGGAGAGCTCTGGGTGAAGTCGATTCTGCCGAGAGGACCTTGAGGCGGGCAGGCAATGAGGAGGGCGCTATGAAATGGCGAGAGGACGAGAGAAAAACAACGTGAGAGCTTGAATCGGTGGCTGGTGAGCATCGGGGACACCGGGAGTCTATTTTGGGCTTACTCCGAAGGAGAAACTCCGAGGAGCTCCACCCACGCGGCACGGCTTTGGAGAAGAAGGCAGCGCGGCGTGGCCCCGATTTCGCATGGAGGAGACCATTTTCTTGAGGGCTTTTGATCACCAGCGTGGTGATGCTTCGGCCAGAGGAATTGGAAGGAGGATCACTGAAGCTCCGCAGATTTTCCTTCAAGGCTTGCAAGCAGAGGCTTCTACCAAGATGGAAATGGAGGGTAGTTTCTTGCGCCTGGCTTAGGGAGAAGGAAGGAAAGGTGAGGGGAATGAGGGAGGGGTTCATTGTGGTGCGGTTTGTAGCCAAGATTTGCAGGAGGTGAGTGGGATTCGTGGCAGCAATCAGGCGTGGTTGCGCTGCTGGGCTTTGGGTGACTCGCCAGTGGAAGAAACGGTGTTGAGGAGGGCGATGCATTCGGGAGCAAGACTCTGGAGTCCATTGTCAGTGCCTGCAAGCTTCTCAAATGTGCCAACGGAACGGAAAAGGAACGAATGGCCCACGCGCCGGCGACTCCGATTAGATTTTGTTTCGAATTGTGATTTTTGATTGAGATCAATTGAAGTCTAGTATTTTTCAAATTTTGTTTTTCAAAAGTATTTGATCTCAGGATGCTTATGTAAAATTTCCAACTCCATTTGTAATTCCATTATTTTATGTGAATTCCGACAATATATTATTTTGGATTTAAAAGTTATATTTTCATTTTACTTCTGCTATATTTTATGCATAAAATCTCAATTGCTGGCTCAGATGATTTAATTGAATGATCAGGGTTCTCGTGGCAATTTTCTATATTTTTACTTTTTGCATTATTGCCTTTTTTCCTATTTTTCATTCTTCATTTTCATTCGTTAGATTTTTCACGCAAAGAATAAATCCGAGAAATCCAAATAGAACAAATATTGGCAAGAAACTCAGAAATAAATATTTTCAAATTCAAAATATTCATTTTTACTTTATTCAATTTTTCAGGATGTTACACTCCTTTACAATATAAGGGGGATTATACACTCCATATTTCTTTACCACTTCTCCTCACATTCAAATTATTGGGGTACTGGTTGTAGAGGGAGGAAGCACTGCTTGCATATTGGTGGAGAGTATGGCAAATGCAGCGAAGGACCAAGAGGCTTCTTGGTGAAAAGTGATGAATCACATACTGAAGATTTGTATAAGGTGGTGGAAGAGCAGGTTGGGGTTCCTGTTAAAAGTGGACTCTATGAGGTTAGTATTTTTTTCTCTATAATGTTCTATCGCAATTATGATTCAGGCATTCAGCTGATTGATCATAGCCCCCTCAACTCTTGAAAATTAAGATAATTTTGTATGTGTTACTGTAGTATGGCATGACTTGTTTTTTTCTTTTGCGATTGAGTTTCAACTTATGTTAGCCATATGGAATATTTTATTTGTCATGATGAATATTTCCTTCTTTTTACTTTGAACATGTATTTGTCATGGTGTACACTATTTGTCATAGGTTTATTTGATGAGACGCCATGGCTTCCCTGTGTATTGGAATGGGGAGAATAGGCATGTTTTGAGAGCCATTGGTTTGCTCGTAAAGGAGGTCTCGATTGGATTCCTTTCCGTGAAGATGTTTCTGAACAACATTAGTTAGCACATAACTGTCAGATACAAAAATATGCTTTGTGTGGGTGTTCATTAGTAACATAATTTCAAATCGCCGTTTTCTAGATTGCCAATTTGCTATCACTGCTATAAGGGATTATTTGGATGGTTTCATTGGCTCTAGAAAGTATAAACAAATTTGCTTCTCTTGTTCGATAGTGTAAATTAGTTCAATAGACTAGGAGCTTAATTCTGAACAATGGATGTGATGGTTATGATGGCTAACTATATATGCCGTGAGGGTTGATATATGATCTCTTGCATTTTTATCATGTTCGAATGTTATCTTTGTCCATATGCATATTCCCTTCTCTAATTTCCGTAGCACAGCAAACAGTTGAAACATCCTGTTGTTGTCAAAAACAAGTCTGGCATCATTGCGAATTTCAACCTTCGGAACTAGTTGCATCACAAGTTGATCTCCAAGGAAGCACACCGGTATGTTATATATAGTGACATGAGTTCCTGAGAAAAGAGAGAAAGAGTAGTCAGGGTTAAGGCTGAAAGATATTTTCTACAGGATTTGCATGCTCTTTTTACCGAAGAGGATGATACTTGGGAAGCTTGGCTTTTCTTTGATACATGTCCTAAACTAAGGTAGCAACACAATCAAATTAAGGTGTGGTTTTTCTTCTTCTGGATCTGTAAAGCCTACACAGGTGAACTCTCATTTTAATTTTGTTATTAATACTATTTATGTCTATTTTGAATCTCACAAGAATAAGAATGTACAAGTTGAAGCTGTTTATGGATTGAAAAAAAGATGCTTGAACTCTTCACATCATATACAAGGTTTTGATCAAAATGTTATCCAAGTCGTGTTGTAATGTAACTGTTTATTTTCAGATCTTTCGGGACGTATACCAAGAATATCATTTCTAAATATATTCTAATATCATGAATGCCTTATGTACTATATACAATATATTTGGTTTTAATTCATATTGGAGGAGAAACCATAAAAACTTGTGTAATCAGGAGAAATAAATATTTGATCTTGTAACATAATTTTCTTTTATCACTTGATATTCATGTTTTATTACTAATTTTATTTTTCGTAGCAACGCACTAGTTACTCCTTATTTTTATTATCCTTCTTCTTTTCCTTCTCCTGTCTGGAAGCTTCGTCGCTGGAGGAGTCTTCCTCGTTGTCGTCGCTGTCATCCTCGTCTTCCTTTCCCTCCTCGTCCTTGTTCCCGGCCAGTGCTTTGGCCCGCGCCTCCTCCTTTGCCTCCTTCAGCGTCTTGACCAGCCTCCCGAGGCAGGCGTCCACGGCCTTCTTTCTTCGACTTGGGCATCAGGTTCTCGGTCACGTCCGCCGGCGACATGTTCACCTCCCCTAGAAGCTGTCGGATTTCGCCAAACAAGTCGTGCTCTGCGACGCCGAGGTAGTTCTTGGCGAGCACCTTGAATGACTCGAAGCCGCAGTAGGACATCTCGATGTGCATGTCCATCCTTCCCCTCCGGACCAGCGCCGGGTCCAGCTTCTCCTTGTGATTGGTCGTGAAGATGATGATCCGCTCACGCACGCCGACCACAGCCCGTCGATGAAGTTGAGCAGCCCCGACAGCGTCACCTTGTTGTCCTCGTCCTTGTCGTCGTCCGGCATCATCATCTTCTTCTTGCTACCCTTGCCCTTCTTCTTCTTGCCCTTATACTTCGCCTTCTTGCGCTTGCCGGTGAGGTCGATGGAGCAGTCGATGTCCTCGATGACGATGATGGACTTTCCGGTCGTCTCGATGAAGAGCCTCCGCAGCTCGGTGTTGCTCTTGACCGCCGTGAGCTCGAGATCGTAGACGTCGTAATCCAGGTAGTTGGCCATGGCGGCGATCATGGTGGACTTGCCGGTGCCGGGGGGCCCGAAGAGGAGGTACCCGCGCTTCCAGGCCTTGCCGACGGAGGCGTAGTAGTCCTTGCCGTCACGGAACATGTCGAAATCGTCGAGGATCTCCTGCTTCCTTTCGGGGTCCATGCCGAGGGTGGCGAAGGTCGAGGGGTGCTCGAGCTTGACGTGGCTCCAGATGAGGCCGTCGTAGCCGGTCCAGTCAGCGCTCGGGTTGTTGGTGAAGAGGCGGCGCTGGCGGTTCCTAACGGTGATGGCGCGGCCCTCGGCAGGACGTGCGGCAGGTAGGCGGTCTCGACGAGCGCGCGGTGGCGGTGGTGGAAGGTGAGGCGGTAGGTGCGGCGCTCCTCCTCGCGCGGGTACTAGCTGATGACGTTGGCGCGGGGGAGCGCCATGGTCTTGCGCCACCAGAGCTTGGCACCGCGAAAGTCGTCGACGACCTCCTCGTGGTCGTCGACGGCGACGGTCATGCGGTCGGTGCCGGCGGTGAGGTCGGCGCGCAGGCGGCGGGCGCGGGCGGCGCAGGAGGAGGTGCCGAGGTAGGCCTCGGCTGCGAGGTAGGCCTCGCTGCGGCTGAAGGAGTCGAAGTCGTGCTCGTCGATGGAGATGGTGACGTAGGGGGAGACGGCGGCGTGGAGGCGGCGGGCGAGGGCGGCGAGGTAGTCCTCAAGCTGGAAGGGGACGTACTGCTGCACCATGGACCAGAGGAAGAGGAGGCTCGCCAGCGCTGACCAAAGGCCGGTCCAGCCGTAGCCTTGGGCGCCGTGGATCACGTTGCCGTCGGCCATCATCTCCGTTGGTGTGCAGGCTGCGACCATCAAGCCAGCGTGGTCGACATGGCTTCATATATGTGCACACCAACACAGCAGAGCAGAGCCTGCGCGCGTAGCAACACGAGCGAGCTGATCGAGCTAGCTAGGTGACAAGCCAAATTAGCAACACGTTTTTTTTTTTTGTGGCATCACGGTACGTACACGGTTTTGTGGACTTTTTGTTGACTCTATCTTCTTCAAAATATTGACAGAAATGTTGAATTTTTTCACAAATATTGACAGAAATGTGATTTTTTTTTTGGAAAAATTCAAATGATCCCACGAAACATATTCACCCAGACAGGTGTATTCTAGGACCCCACCGAAATTTGAAAAGTGGAGTGAGTGAGAAGAAAATTAAGCACCACAATCAGCATTGCGTGTTTGCTTAACCATGTGGCGTAGGCTGAAACTATTGAGGATGGCTAGCTCGGTAATATGTATGTTTTCTTAATCCGTACGCAACTTCATTTAACAAGTATAAATAAAGGAAATGTATAGGTATCATCCGGATGTTTTTGTCTTAACTAACATCCAAATTTACCAAGCCGTTGGATCTAACATCCAAATTCACCTAGCTTGCGTCAACGGTCAACCCCTAGCTTGCGTTTTCTCCAAGACAGCAAAATAGAAAGATGGCTTGGCACTTACTGCAGGCAATACAAACAAAATCGAAAGGAAGGAGGAGGGAAGCCTACACAGTACAGCTTGGGCAACAAGTCGAAGGACTGGATTGGATTGGATTCGATTCGCTCTCACCTGGCCTGGCCAGTCAATTCTGCCGGCAGATTCGTCTTCATGTGCCTGCGTAGATCCCTGCAAGAATGAATGAATGCTAGAAAATTTTTCACGACGTAACACGTCGCGCGCGTTGTTTTTTCGTAGAATTTTTTTTTTTTTAGAACACAAATTTTTTTCACGGCATAACACGTCGCTCGTGCCGTTTTTTCATAGAAAAAAATGGCGTTTTATTTTTTAAAACGTCGAAATAATGAGCGAAACGGCTAAAAGAACACAAAATTTTTCATAGGCGAACACGCCACGCTGCAGCGTGCCGTTTTTTCATGAGAAAAATTTTTTTTCTTCGGCGTTTTTTATTTTTAAATCATCGAAATAATGAGCTAAACGAGGAAAAAATATAGAGATAGAGTTGTAGAAATATCTCTTAAACTAATTATTTGGAAAATATTGAGACCGAAATGGAAAACCGCGGATTGGGAAAAAAGTCTAGAGGCGGTGGGGAAAAAGTTTAGAAGGAAAAGGGTGAAAAATTATTAGAGATGACAACCTTCTTTTTGAAAGTGCATCTAGGCACTTATGTTATTTTGGTGATTAATGACAAACGCATATAATGACAATCTATGCAATTGAGTAAATGCTTAACTTAGTGCTTAACAAATGACAATCCTCTAATATGATTATATTGCTATGAGACTAACATGTTATTGCCAAGTTGAGTGTTAGTCTCATCTATTTAGAGGAAAATCAAGTGGATGGTTAAGCAAAGATAAGGTATGCAATTTTGGTATCTATTCTATATTTGTTATTGCATTCCTTTTGTGCAAATGCATAATGAGCTCCAAGTAGCATGTTGATTATATATATGTGCACATTGGTTCATGTCATATTTATTTGTGCATATATATTCATTTGAGTTCATTATGTGCTTTATTTTTAGTATGCATATATTAACTAGAATTAGACTACATATTGCTATAGATCGAGTTGATGCATGTATGTCTTAGTTGTGTATCTTCTCATGTACCTCTCTTAGTGAAGTTTAATCTAGAATTGGATCACATATTTACCTTTATTCCAAATATTAGTTGCATATGTATAATTCATGTATATTCCATCATGTGCGTCATTTAAGTAAAGAATGTGACCCTTACCATGATTTGATTGATTCTTCATATTGGCAATTATCTCTCTAGTGCGTATAGATCAATTACATATTCATGATGCACTTAGTAGAGAATATTTCTTATGACAAGTGTTTCCATGTATGATTGTGCTTCTTTGTATGAAACACTTGTAGCAATTTTTAATTGCTCACAAATATCAATTTATTCATATCTATTGAGCTTTTGGGACTAATGTCTTTCATGAGTGGTTTGAAAAAGAATTAGGTCTGTGTGTGCATGATGACCAAGGTATCGTGGAGGATGATCGTTAAGCCGAGGTCAACAAGATCAGCGGTGTCACCAAGAGTTGAGGACTAAGTCAAGATCGACTTGGCATGGAGATCGTCGGAGAGGATGATCAAGTCAAGGTTGATAGGGACGAGAGTCTCATGAGGTGAATCGAGTCAAGTTGGACAAAGGCGAAGATGTCATCAATTATATGGTGAAGGTCTTTGCACCCAAGATCAAGAAAGAAGAGCTGCAAATAATCCAGTTCTAGACTTGTATTATCTTTGGTTTAATTTGAGTCTAAGGATTGCCGCACTATTAAGAGGGATGCAATGTTGAATGACTTTTAGATGTGTCAAGTGCTCAAATGATCCATCCTTGTGAAACTTAAAGAGAGTGGTGTTGGAGGTGCTTGGGAAAGTGAAAATTGTAGGTCTCTTGGATTCTTGTGAAATATGGATTTATCCTTTGAGATTTGGGTAGTGAGACCTTGTTGGTTGTGTAGCCCTTGTTCTTAGCTTTCAATAGAGTCCAAAATCACTTAAATCGGAGTCCGAATCAAAAGTTATGCTCATTTTCGTCGGGTTGTTGAGTCCAATCCGAGTATCCGATGATTCGAGTATCCGGACATTTAGTCCGGACACTGTAAAATGGTCCGGAGTATCCTGATTCTGCGCAGCTCAAACGGCTAGTTTTTGGGGACTTCTATTTAAAGCCCCTCTTGGGTAGCCGTTGGTAGAGGCTTTTGGGGCTGATTCCTTGGTGCTTTGGGGTGTATTCTTAGTGATCTTAAGCTTCCAAAATGCCCCTCTAACCCTAGATCTTAGTGATCCCCTTTTGAGTGAAGGGTTGGGTGTGAGAGAGGGTAGTGCTCGGGTTGAGTGTGATTTGAGTTGTTGAGCACTTGATTTCATCTCCAAGCTTGTTCTTCGTGAGCATTTGTTACTCTTGGAGGTTGAGGACTCCTAGACGGCTAGGAGGTCACCACGAGCCACCTGTTCTTTGTGTGGTGTGCCGAGGAAGTTTGTGAAGGTTCGATTCCACCTTCGCAATGAAGGATCAAGGAGTGAAGCCGGTGAGTGCAAGGTGCAACAAGGCGGCTAGCGGGTTGAAAGAGACCCCGTGTCTTGGGTGACGGGTGGCACGGTGAGTGCAAAGTGCAACACCGGAGGATAAGGGTTGAAAGAGACCCCGCTTGGTGCCGCCTCAACGAGACGAGGATCCTCAAGGATCCGAACGGGTGAAAAATCATCGTCTCCAAGTTTGCCTTTCATTCTTGCTTACTTTTGTTCTTGCTTTAGTATTTGATTTTGAATCTTGAAATTGTCTCGATCTATTTGATTATTGAGTTTTCTCTAGGCATCTACTTGATCTAGGTTCCTGCTAGTGTTTCTCATCTTTGTGTCCAAGTAGATTGTTTAAAAGTTGGAGATATTTCAAATTTCATCCCGAGGCCTCCAATCCGAGTATCCGCACAATTACCCGGATAGTCCTGACATTTATACGAGTATCCGGATAAAATCCCTTGACACTCCAAATTTTGAACCTCGCCATTCAAAGTCTCCAATCCGGAGTGTCCGAACCTAAAACCCGGATAGTCCGGACATTTATACGTGAGTATCCGGATAAAATCCCTTGACACTCGACTGAAAACTTTGGGTGTTTTATTTCGCGCATTTTAAATTGTAAAATTGTAATTAGCCTATTCACCCCTCTAGGCGACATCACCTATCCTTTCACTTTTGTCGAGGCTAACACTCTACGCGTTCACCGAGTAATAATGCATGTTTTAAAAAATATCAGAGATCGAGATGGGAAATCGAGGTGGGAAAAAAGTCTAGAGATAGAGCTGCACAAATATTTCTGGCGACGAAAACATTTTTTCCCGGGAAAAACGAAGAAATGACCTAGACGTAAAGAGCAATGACCTGTTTATTACGTTTTTGGACCTGTTTGCTATCCTGAAAAATTAGAAAAGGGCTGATTTGAATTTAACGGGAGTTTTTTTTCTGTAAAATGGCGCACGAGGGACCCAAACGCGATTTTAGGGAAAAATATCTTCCCCTCACAAAAAATCACGAAGAGCCTATTCGTAATTTATAAAAGGACCAAAATGCGAAACTTTTTTCTGAGCCGAGCCGGCCGACTCGAGCCGAGGCCGGCCTACTCAAAACGCTAGGTGGCCGAAAGTTTGCCAAGTTTAATAGGGGTATGATTACTAACCTTAGTTTGGAAGTTCATAATCACTATGATGAAATAAGTCGTGCTAATTCTTCGGTCTCATATGAAGTGTTCTAAATAAGTCATGGTCAGGTTGTCTAGACCATCACTACTACAAAACAGCACATAGGTGACGCTCTATTTATGGCGGTTCTTTTGGAACTGTCACAAATACATGTATCAATGATGGGTCTATACGGAAATTGACGGGAGAATCATTTGTGGCAGTTTCATCCAAAAACTGCCACAGATAATACATTATCTGTGGCGGTTTTTATTTGAAACCGTCACTGATAACGATGGGACTATTTGTGGTGGTTTCATCCAAAAACCGCTACAGATAACTCATTTATCTGTGGCGGTTTACTTTTGGAACCGCCACTAATAAGGTTGGGACTATTTATGGCGATTTTTCGTTAGAACCGTCACAGATAAGTTTGTTTTTAGAACCGCCACTGATATAATTATCTATGGCGGTTGTAATTTAAAACCGCCACAAATAATTTTTCCTATAAATACTAGCTACCTGTCACCAGTCGCTGGTCATCTTCCTCCCCGAGAAGAAAAGATAACTCTTTGATTTCAGATTTCGTTTGGCCAAAATATTGTGCTTCTACTTCCTAGAATTGTTCCAAGGTGTGTAAATTGTGTCTCCTCCCTTCATTTGTAATGTGAAATTGCAATGTAAAGTTTATTCCTAGCTTAATTAAGGTTTAGATGCGAGGTTCATATTTAGTTTGTTTTTTATTTACTTAGCAATTTGTAGATGATGAATTTATTATCTTGCTCTATTAGATTAAGTTGTCTACCTTACTTAGATGATGAACTTTTAGTCAAATATATATGAAATTTATTTAATTAATTAAGATTATTGGATATGAATGAAAAATACATTTTAGTTAATATGATAGATGGGTGATCATGAAGTTGTCTTGCATTTTGAGATGAGGAATTTGTTATGTTGCTCTTCCGGAGGATATATTTAAGTTTGGTTAGGTACAAGTATATATAGAAATTACAGCACATAAAATTTATTTTGTTAGTTACTATTTATTTTTTTTGTTAGCGCGTGCATATACATATTGCTCCATTAGTGGCTATTTTTAGTGAATTTGTATGAAGCTTATATCAAATTTATGTAATTAAGATTGTTGGATATGAATGTTAAATAAATTTTAGTTAATATGGTAGATGGGTGATCATGAAATTGCCTTGCATTTTGAGATGAGGAATTTATTATGTTGATCTTCCAGAGGATATATATAATTTTTGGTTACGTATGAGTATATATTAAAATTAATTAATTAAGTTTGCAACATTTACTTAGCATTAATGTTGTCCCGTTAGTGGATATTGTTGAATATTGGAATAACAATTTATTTAATTAAGATTTTGGATATTAATAATTGCTTAAATTAATGAAGCGTAGATGGACCGAGATAGATGTACTGACCAAGAATATATCGATTTGTATCTGTTTTTCTAAGGGTCACGAGGAGAACAATTTTGCAAAAGAAGGCGGAGTACATACATTGTCATGCATTGATTGCAAGAATGAGAAGATGCTTTGAACAAAACCATATCCATTTGCACTTGATCCGGAGGGTTTTGTACCGCTATACAAGTTGGACAAGGCACGGTGAAGAGGAGATCATACTTCAACGTGATAACGTCAACGACGATGGAGCCGGCAATGTGGCAGCTGACATCAGTTATGGATCCGATGAGGATAAGTTGGTCGTCGATGACGACAATAATCTGGCTCAAATTTTGCGCGATGCAGAAGAGAACTACACTAGTCAGAGAGAGTTTAATCAATTCAAGGGTTTGATGAAGAATTCGGAGAAACCTTTGTTCCCTGAGTTTAGGGAGGAATACACAAAGTTGCACACGGTGCTCTCGCCGCTGAAATTGAAAGCGAGCAATGGTTGGTCCGACAAGAGTTTCACAGCGTTGTTACATCTCTTAGCGGACATCTTGCTGAGGGAAACGTGTTGCTTAAAACCACGTATCTAGCTAAGAAGGTTGTATGTCCCTTGGGATTGGAAGTAGAAATAATACATGCTTGTTCAAACGACTGTATACTCTATCGTAAAGACTATGCATACATTCATGTATGTCCGGTGTGCAAAGCATCGCGATACAAGCGCAAGGGCGATGACAGCGAAGTTATCGATGTGAAGAAAGGAGCTCCCACTAAAGTGGTGTGGTATTTGCCAGTAATACCTCGTTTAAAGCGTTTATTTGGAAACAAAAAGCACGCCAAATTGATGCGATGGCACTTTCGGAAGACCGTAAGAGGGATGGAAAAGCGAGACACCCGGTGATTACGCCCGAAGGAGAACCATCGATAGACTCTTCAGGAGAACCGGAAATGAACCGAGAAATGTAAGGTTTGGCTTGAGTACGGATGGAATGAATCCTTTCGATAACATGAGCAAAGATTCATAGCACTTGGCGTGACTTTGTGTATATACAACCTTCCACCCCGTTGTGTATGAAGCGAAGTACATTATGATGTCGCCGCTTATCCAAGGGCCGAGACAACTCGGCAGCGATATTGATGTATACCTACAACCATTGATGGAAGATCTTGTGATCTTGTGGAGCGAAGGTGTACTGTGTATGGGGCAGTACAAGCGAGAGTACTTCACTCTCACGCGCATTGTTGTTCTCGCACCATCAATGATTTTCCTACGCTTGGTAACTCCGTCGGTCGTACTATATGTTGGAGAATATCTGAAGAGCTACCGACAGTGCAACATACAGATCAGGAGACTGCAGCCTGTCAGCAGAGGACGGCACTACCCCTCTTTTGTATCCATAGGCTAGTCGTTCTTGAGGGGTATTTTGGTCATTTGTGTAGACCATGAACTCTATAAATACCCCTCCCCTCTCATTTATAAGGGAGCTCTCTTGAGCAATATAATGGAACACTCAAACCGACGAGCCCTCGGGCCCCGCTCTCCGGAGGCTAACCCTCGCAGCTCGTCGACAGGAGTAGGGCGGTCCTCTCGGACCCTCGAACCTGTATGAAACCCTCGTGTCATTTTCACTCTCGTGGACGCTGGCCCGTTAAACGGTCGACGTCCACCCCCTCGTTCGTGTTTGGTTTTCACACCTACAACATTGGCGCCGTCCGTGGGGAACGTAGATAACTCGTACAAGGCTATGGCTCCTACCAAGAAATACTCTAAGCCTCCTCTAGCCTCGAAGCACAAGAAGCACGAGAATGGTCATCCTCCCCGGTGGAACCCCGGCGCACACTGCCCTCAGAAATCGGTGCCATTCACCCTGGGGTCGACAACGTCCTTCAAATCCCAGAGCTCTCGATCGTAGCATCCTCCCTCAAGCAGGGTACCTTGGGCTCGGGGCACGAGGTTCGTGGCTCCCTCGCTCCCGTGGGGGCCAGGGCCTCTAGAGCCAACCCTCATTTCTGAAGTCCTGGATGTAAGTAAGTGGCAAGATATGGTGGAGGCGACCACGAGGCAAACTATGGAATACATGATGGCCTCTTACCATTCTCATGGTGGACATCTATATTTCTCACCGCTCCCACCACCGCCCTCAGTCTAAGTGTTCACGGAGCTGGGGGCACGTAGAGGCCTAGCAATCACTTTCGGAGTATGCACCATCACCACCAAATCCAAGGCCCGAGCTTGCATCCCCAAGGATGGGAGCCCTAGGCCGTCCGCCACAAGCACCTCCTCTGGGCGAGATGATGGAAGAGCCCTTGGACCAGAGGTAGCAGCCTCGCGGCAGGCCCCAGCTGCGGTTATCCTCGAACACCTTCAAGGCTCGAAGGGCCTCCATCGCTACCAAGACGAACAAGGGATGGGAGCGGTTTCCACTCCGCCGCCATCGGTCATGCTTCTCCTTCACCAAGTCATCACTGTCATCCCCGCCAAAGACAGCATCATTCTAGGGAAGGGAAGTCGAATCTGGGGTCTCTGGCTGCGCTTGCCGCTTGTTAGCGAGAGTACTGCTCTCCCGGACGTGGACATCGCCGCCTCGACAAGCCTCAAGCTCTCCCACCCGAGGAGTCTCATCACCACCGCCATCGACGTGAGAGGTTCCCCTCCTCGCGGGCATGGCCGTGAAGCGATCCCAAAGGGGTAATCAAGGGGGAACCCATATAGCCTCCCAGCTCCGCCCATGCCGCAAAGATCAAACAGGGTTCCTTTCTAGCCGCTATGCTTGTTGAATGAAGGGTTCGAGGGGCTACTCCTATACCATGGCAAAATATGTGAGTACCTCAACTCTAGAATGGCTAGGTACTTAAAGGAAGTACGAAAGATGGAACACCACTTTGTTGGGCTTGAGGTTCGTCAGATTCCTCAAAGAGAAAATTATCAGGTGGATAGTCTAGCTCGAGCCACGGGCTCTCAAAAAGTCCCCCCTTACAGAAGTCTTCTTCGAAGTTTTAACTATGCCATCAATGGAGGAGGAAATATCATACCCCAAGTTACCTCTCGAGGACAATGCGGCTTCGATTTTGCCTCCCACTTGGATGACTCCCATCCTCAAATGCTTTCAGGGGGAGGAGGAACTTGAAGAAGCAATAATGGCTCATAGGCTGCTATCCCAGGCTAAGTCATATGTTGTCCTTAAAGGAAGGTTCTACAAGCGTGGAGCATCAGTCTTAATCATGTGCATCGTAAGAGAAGAAGGTATCTTGCTCCTTGTAAATGTGTATGAAGGCCTCTGTAGCCCCTAAATAACGCCAAGGGCAACAGCAATAAAAGTATTACATCAGGGCTTCTATTGGCCCATAATGGTGCAAGATGTTATCAACAACCTCAAGTCATGTGGAGGATGCCAAAAGATGGAATCCGACCGCCATACTCCTTCCACTCTATACCAATCATCTGGTCTTTCGCCCGATGGGGAATGGACCTGCTTGAACCATTTCCACCGACCGAGGGGGGCTATGAGCATGTGGCGGTAGCTGTGGATTATTTCACTAAGTGGATAGAGGGACTTCTACAGTTTTATCGGTACTATATTGCACTTCAGTGGCTCATCCAAAGACTAATTGCACAGAGGCTATCCTCCCTGCAGAGCCCAGGGAAAACTTCATCCAAAGTACGAAATCCCTTATTGTACCTTCTCAGTTTTGAGGTCGGACTCTTGCCGCTTTTCAACTTTGAAAGGCAAGGAAATGAAGCACGCGTGAAATACGGACAAGCTCCGCAAGCTTTACATCTAAGCCATATTGTATACCATGGCTCCTAATACATTTTCTGTGTATGGGATTTTCACCCTTGCGGTGCATAGGGCGCACGACCCCCGTGGTCTCCCCTAGCAAAAGTCCATGGTGGCTTGGGCGTCCGTCGCCTCCACCATGGCAGTCCTCATACATTTCTCTTGTATGGGATTTCACCCTTGCAAGTGCATAGGCGACGACCCCGTGGTCTCCCTAGCAAAGTCCATGGTGGCTTGGGCGTCAAAATCGCCTCTACCATAGCAATCCTTATACATTTCTCTTGTATGGGATTTCACCTTAATGTGCATAGGGCGATGACCCCGTGTTCTCCCTAAACAAAAGTCCAAAATGGCACAAGGCGTCTGTCACCCCCACCACGGCTAATGTCCCGCCGACCCGGGGCATTAGGACAACTTGGGCCTAGGGCCCAAGTTAATGGATGTGCTAAGGATTAGTCCCCTTGTAGCCTCCAGGCCATGTGCCAACGACCTCCGGTCACCCTTGTCTTGCTCGCATGACTTGGCAAAGGTTAACATCACTCATGCACCCCTAATCTTTTTGAGAAAGCCCCTATCTACAGGGCCAAAATGGCTATGATGCTCACATATTTTGTGAATGCCACAGCATGCCCCTTACAAGGGCCATAGACATTGGTCCTCACTAAGTTCATGTTGTGAGTGGCTTTGGACTCCGCAGCAGGAAGCTATTGTGCAACGCCAAGCATACTCCTCATTAATTCACATGCATGTGAACTAGTGAGATGATCTAATGAAGAACCCTTTGCTCGCCCATCAGGGGCATAGGGCAGGGTCGTGTAGAGAGTTTGCCTCTCGAGAGCTTTTGGCGGCAAAAGATTATTGTGCCTCCTTACGGCTCTTTAAAGGTGCTCCATGACTTAGTCTCACAAGCGCTCTATGATTGTGCTCCATGATTCAGTCTTAAGACACCTCGCGAATGAGCACCTTAAAGCCTTCACCCCTTTGTGGCCATGCGGTGTTTATAACTTAACCTGATGAGCACCTCTGCTCCATGGTTTAGTCTCACAGGGGGCTCTCCTTAGCAATCAGGGGCAATCACTACTAAAGTATTAGTTATATTATCTCACTTGTCCCTCAATGCTTCCACTGTCACATCCAGGGACAGGGGGGCTAGTGATGCAACCAACAAGAAGACACCATGACACCCAAGACCTTGCCATGGTGACAGGCCTTGAGCACTCGCACATCGCTCACTCGGTCTTATTTCAAGCATTTGGCATGTCCATCGTATTCCGCTTCTATACTTGAGCACAACAATTATCGAGCTAGCAAAACTATGTGCCAATTTGTCACACATCCTCGTGGGAAGTTTTCACCCGAGTGGAGCACGTGCGCAGCATCAAATAAAAAAATTGGATAACTTCTGGGTGTTAGTGTGTCGGCTGAGCCCATTTTTGGCTGTCTTGGGCACCTACGTGCTCATCGAGCCAAAAGTTGGATAAATCATGGGTGCCCTTGCAAGGATGCCACGAGCCTCGTGGCTCATACAAATGCTTCTCGTATGAAGCATTTGCGCAGCATCGAGCCAAAATTGAGCTAAGCCTCAGAGAGTGTTCCAACATTGGACTATTGACAATGCTGTTGCATCCCCAGCCATCAGAGATACTAGCCTCCTGAAGTGCCTCATGTTCGGGGACATTCATCTCCGCAAGAATATAGTCGGCCTCCTACCTTCTTCAGATTGTCTCTCTGGCAGAGGGCTAGCATCCAAAAATATCATTTCCATCAAGTCATGAACATCAAGTCAAAGAAGCTCACCTCGTGCCTCATGGGTAAAATGAACAGTTGTTGGTTCCAGGCCTCCTCAAGGGCCATCTTGGTGGTGCAAATAACATCCTTAGTAATGTCAACGCCGACTACACCAGGGAGTTCGGCGCCATCTGCTCTGACAAGGCTCGTGCCCTCCTTGAGGGGTACTACGTCAGTACGCTCATCATCACAAGAAGCGAGTACTCACCGCAATACCGAACCCAAGGACATCATCAAACCCTCTGCCCTGACGACACCCCTGCCGATGTCAATCGTCGCGCTCTTTAATCCATGAGAGAAGATGGCATGCTGCCTCATTGACGTTGAGCTCTACATGCACACATACATGTCGACAAGCTCCGTCAAGGAGGCTGGCTAGTGGAGCTCTCCTAATCAAGATATACTTCAAGGATGAGGATCCCATATAGCCCAATGGCAAGCTCCTGTTGTTATACCTGGACTCTCCTGAGGGCTGGTGCCCGCGCCCACGACTAGTGCCCATAGTCGTTGCCCTACAACGGACATAGGCCTGCAGTCGCGCCCTACACTCAGTGCTCTAGCTTCGTCTAGTGCCCGCACATGCTGCGTCCGTGCCCAATGAAACAATAGTGGCGGCGACGTTCAATGAGGCCAAGGAAGGGAAGTCTGAAAATTTGGCTAAGTCATGGACGTCCTCGTGAGGATTCCTCAGGCCTCGTACCTCGCACAAGGGCCTCGCCCCTCCATGTGGTATGATGCTAAATTTGGCTAAGTCTTGGGTGCCCGCGTGCCATTGAAGCTAAAATTTGGCTAAGTCATGGGCGTCCTCACGAGGATCCCTCCCTTGCATGGAGTACTCGCGCGACATGAAGCTAAAATTTGGTTAAGTCATGGGCATCCTCGTGAAGATCCCTTGGGCCTATTGCCTCGTGCAGAGGCCTTGCCCCTCACGTGGTATGAAGCAAAATTTGAGTAAGTCTTGGGTGTCTGCTTGCCTATCGAGCCAAAATTTGGCTCAGCCATGGGTGCGCTTGGGCTAATCCATCGAGCCTCGTGCCTCACACGGAGGTCTCACCCCTTCGTGAGCACTTGTGTGGCTAAGTCATGGGTTCCTTTGCATGGATTCCTCGAGCCTTGTGCCCATGCCTTGCAGCAACGACATCACACACCCTCAGATTTGGGAAGCAAAAGAAGAAATCCAAGTACAACACTTGGGCTGCATCCATGCACCCCGAGATGGTATGTTGTAACTGCGCCCTGGGCACATACACACAGCGCCCTATGAAAGAACCATTGCACCCAGTGGTCGAGGGCTTGGCCCCTCGCGACAACCCGCTTGGGCTCAGAGGTAGCCACGCCTGCGCATGGCAACGTGCGGTCAGAGCGCCCTGTGCCCAGCAGCTGCCACGCGCCCCACGCATGCGGCTACTACTCCATGGCCAAGGCCCTATGCTAGGGTTGGGCCAGTGCACAGCGCCCTGCTCCCATGCTCGCACACCTGCGCTTGCACGAGGAGCTTGGTGACGCCGCCTTGTGGTCGAGTTGTGCAGAATCGCGCAACAGCATCCTGCGCCCGCTCGCCCAACGGCTTCGCGACCTACTGTTCGGTCCTTGCTGTGGATGTAGTGGCTACACCCCGTGGCGAAACACCCCGTATCCTATGGTGTTCATGGGCCATGCGCTCTACATGCCCTGTGGCCTGTGGCCAAGCGCTCGCGGCCGAACGCCCTGCGATCGGATGTTGTGTGCCCTGGATCCCGTGGCTAGATGCTACATGCCCTATGCACCTGTGCCTTGCACCCAACGATTACACCATTCGCCCTTAGATATGAGAAGCAAAGGAATGGATGCAAAAGGCTCAGCTGGAAGCTGGTTTGCTTCCAGGGCTCAGTTCTTCCTTACTTGGAGAAGATTATATACTTGCTCAGGTAGAGCCTGATGATGCCAAGGAAAAGAAATCTGGGATTTTAGCACGACTTCTGCACGTCGGCACCCTGCGGCCTTGAGCTCCTCGGTGGCCATGACCGCACCTAGTAGCGGCTGAGCCTCGCGAAGTCAGAGCTGTGTCGTGCGGTGTCCTACACCCTAGCACGCAGCGCCCCTCGCCCACGCGGCCGACACCCTGGCATCCCGCGCCGGTGCCCCTCGCATTGAGGGTGCCCCTCGCATTGAGGGCCTACGCGCCCAGCCGTGATGCGCCCTTAAGCACGCCACATGTCTGTGCCTGGCTCCTGTGTCCACGCCCTGCAGGTCAAGCGCCCGACACCTTGCCACTGCTATGCTATGTGGCCTGCAACGTGGTAACGCTTTACATTCCTGAGTGCCCATTGCCCGTGCAACATCGGGCGCCCGCACCTCAGCACCTCGCTCTACTGATCTCCACCCGCGTGAGGGACTTCCAGCCGGTGCCCATGTGGGGGCGCCCTGAGCTTGTCCCTCCTTCCTTCGTCTCACGCAGCGCCACGTGCCCTAGATCTACTGCGGCGTAAGGGCGATTCTAGGATTTTGGATATGGGTGGTCCAACTTGACATAAATTTTTTAAATACCGTAAATTTAACATGCCAATATACAATACAAGTATAGAATTTACCAAAAGTGCATCATGATATATTAATAAGGTGTCTTACAAACATCTTAAAATCAACAACTAAGTATGAAATTTGACTTAAAGAAACTTACACGACTACAATAATTTAAAGAAGATTACAGTACTACTTGTTGTTGGGTCTACGCTTTCTAATGGCTATGAAAATGTCCATTATATCTTCTTCATTCACTTTAAAGAAAATATCGGCTCAATGAATGTGACTAGACAATCGTCTAAAAGACTATCACCCATCCTCTTCATGTTTCAACAATTCTACAATACAATATGTAGAATCGATATATATTAAACTAGCAATCAGAGGGGGTGAATGATTGCATGAAGCTAAAATCAAATTTTTGATTATTTTTGAAACACCCCAATTAACTGATTCGGATTCGACAAAAACAGATTAACCTACGTTCACTAAAATAGTAATTTCTGATGATCCCACCGTTAGATCGATGTGAAATTTTAATTACTGAAACTAGACTCAATTTTCAAGCTAACACAACAAAAATCAGCTCGATCGGATCTACGGATCTAAAGTTATTTTCTTCGCAATTTTACTGAATCAAACGCCAGACCAAATAAAAACAGATTGACTCACGTTCACCAAAATAATAATTCCCAAAGATCCTACCGTTGGATTGTTGTGAAATTTTAACTGTAGAAGCTAGATGCAATTTCGAAATTAACACAATAAGAATCAATTCGATCGGATCAACGGATCTAAAGATATTACCTTCACAATATAACTGTCTCAGTAATGACGGGAATTGATCTTACAGCTTTGAAATTTTTGGGTGGGCCGGGCCCCCCCTCTGGATCCGCCAGTGTCTACCGGCCCCTGCCTGGGATAGGAACCGGCGCCTACTCCCCTGTGGCACGTGCTCGCGCTAAGGAGTGCCCTGCGCCACACCTCCTTGCCCTACGCCCGCGCCTACACCCATGAAGGAGCAGCCTGCGCCGTGCCTTCTCGCCCAGCGCCCGCGCAGGGGCCTCGCGCCCTGCCAACCCACGCGCTGCGCCCTGTAGCTGGTCCCTCCTGCCCTGCGTGTGTGCAACTCATGGCCTTGCTCGGCCAAGTCCCGGGAGAGGAGCCCCTGGCCAAGCGCCCTGCAGTTCAGGTCCCAAGCGCCCTGCAGGCTAGGTCCCAAGCGCCCTGTGCCTCTTGGCTTTGTGCGAGGAAGGCCGTGTGGCCCTGCACCCCTCGCCTTTGCGCCCTGCACCGATGCTCTGCATATGCGCCTGATGACCTGCAAGTGCGCCCCAGGACCAACGCCCGTGCACATGCGTCCATGGGCCCACGCCCCTTGGCACCTGGTCCTCCGCGACGGCCAAGTGCCCAGCGCCCTGCAGCGCAGCCCATTCCCAAGCGCCCCTGCAGCTGCACCCGCACGCGCGACCTGTGCTTGCGCCCTGCAGCCTAGCCTCCCCTTTGGCCGTGCACCTGCGCGAGGGCACCCGGCGCCTGCGTCGCCTCTGCTATGCGCCTGCTCGAGAGGAACGGACGCCCTGCATCGTCCCCATTGGCCAAGCGCCCAGCGCCCTGCAGTGCGGCCTATTCCCAAGCGCCCTTGCAATGGCACCCGCGCACGCGACCTGTGCCTGTGCCTTGCTACATGGCCGCTGCCCAACGCCCTGCAGCGCCGCCCACTGCCGAGCGCCCACAGAACCCTGCACCCGACTCCTGCTCCCAAAACCGACCCCGCGCCCTGCGATCCCGTGGCTTGTAGCCGTGCTGTGCGCCCTTGGATCTGAGAAGAAAGGAGAGGGACATCCGAACCCACCTGGAGGCTGGCTTGAAGGACTCAACTCTTCCTGGCTTGGGGAGGGCTATATACCCACTCGGGTAGAAAAGGAGCAAGGAGAAGAAGCTAGATCATTCCCCTTCCTGGCCAGTTGGGCCAAGTATCCTGTGGGCTAGTTGGTCCAGGGACTAGCTGAGCCGGGCCAAAATCCCATGGAGCTTGGGCCACCGAGTGCAGCAGTTGGGCGGGCCAATAATAACTCGGGCTAGCCTAAGCCCCTTAAGCCATGGGAGAAAGCCTCACGAATTTGCTATGGCATGAAGGTTCAGATTTGTCATGCCAAAGTGCTTGAATTTGCTATGCCCTCAAATTTGTTCTAGCATGAAGTTTTGGCTAAGCACAGGAGTTTGCTACAGATGGTTCTTATAGCATGATCAAGCTCGGTGCCTCTCCCACAACTTCCGCAAGCATGCATGTCATCCATTACTACCCCTTTAGGCACTTTCTTTAGCGCCAAGGGGCAGGGGGCTACTGTTGGAGAATATCTGAAGAGCTACCGACAGTGCAACATCTGATCGAGATCAGAGTCGCTTTGTCAGAGGACGGCACTACCCCTCTTTTGTATCCATAGGCTAGTCGTTCTTGAGGGGTATTTTGGTCATTTGTGTAGACCATGAACTCTATAAATACCTCTCCCCTCTCATTTATAAGGGAGCTCTCTTGAGCAATATAATGGAACACTCAAAACTAACGAGTCCTCGGGGCCCTGCTCTCCGGAGGCTAACCCCCACAGGCTCGTCGACAGGAGTAGGGCGGTCCTCTCGGACCCCCGAACCTGTATAAAACCCTCATGTCATTTTCACTCTCGTGGACGCTGGCCCGTTAAACGGTCAACGTCCACCCCCTCGTTCGTGTTTGGTTTTCACACCTACAACACTATAAAAGGAGCCAAAGCATGCCCCCAGTGCATGGATGAAACCGCTAGTGTGTGGCTCAACAACTCGAAGAAAACAGTGTACATGCATCACCGGAGGTTCCTTCGTAGGAATCATCAGTACCGCAATATGAAGAAACAATTTGACGGGACAAAGGAGGACGGTTTAGCTCCAAGGTGTCTTCATGGGCAAGAGGTGTATGATATGATTAGGGATCTTAATGTTGTGCTTGGAAAGAAGTCTTTGTAATACATCGCGGTCCCATACTGAGAAGACCACGTGGAAGAAGAGATCCATCTTTTGGGACTTGCCCTACTAGAAGGACTTGGAAGTTCGACACTGCATCGACGTCATGCATGTAGAGAAGAATATATGTGACAACGTGGTTGGTCTTTTACTGAATATTCCTAGCAAAACAAAGGATGGACTGAAGGCACAAAGGGATCTAGAAGACATGAAAATCAGAGCCGAGCTACATCCCCAAGACACTGGGAAAGGCCTGCTTTACCTTCTCCCAGCTTGCTACATTTTGAGCAAGAAAGAGAAAACAGAACTCTGTAAGTGCTTGCATGGTGTGAAAGTTCCGTCCGGTTACTCATAAACATTAAGAAACCGTATCGATGAAAGATTTGAAGTTAAGCGGCATGAAGTCTCATGATTGTCATGTGATGATGACACAAATGCTCCCTATTGCAATTAGAGGTATTTTGCTCGACAAGGTCCGAGAGGCAATCATGAGGTTGTGTTCCTTCTTTAACGCGATTTCACGAAGGTCATCGATCTAGTTGGACTTTATGAACTTGGTGATGTGGTAAAGACTCGTGCCAACTAGAGATGTATTTTCCCCATCATTTTTGATATCATGATTCATCTCATTGTTCACCTTTTCAATGAAATAAATATTTATGCGTACTGTATTCCTCGCATCGAGATGTACCTATTTGAAAGGTATATGGGTGTTACGAAGAGATATGTACGTGTCGATCTCGTAGGAAGGCTCCATTGTAAAAGGTTATGCAACTGAGGAGATTATTGAGTTTTGTGTCGATTACATGGAGGAGGTCGAACCGGTAGGAGTGTCTGTATCTCGCCACGAGGGTAGGCTAGGTGGGAAAGGTGTAATAGGAAAGAAATCTACAAATTCTTACGATAATATTTTGTTCGAACAAGCCCATTTCTGATGTAACCTTGATCGAGTTGATGTATACAGTGTGCCGTATATGGACATACACAAGGGTAAGCTAAGGAGGGAAAACCGAGGACAGTCAGAGCTTTGGATAACAAAAGAGCACAATCGTTTGTTCAGTCATTGGTTCAGGGAGCACATGCCTGGTGAAGAAACGAGTGTTACATTGAGGTGGTTGGTAAAAGGGCCTTCGGGTACAATCACGACATGGCAAGGATATGACATCAATGGATATACATTTTACACGAGAGCTAAGAATAGCAAGAGCACTTACCAAAACAATGGTGTCCGTATAGATGCCTACGACAACATAGGCAGTACGAAGAGCAACTACTACGGGTTCATAGAGGAGATTTGGGAGCTCGACTACTGCATTTTCAAGATCACGGTGTTTCGATGTTATTGGGTACAACTCCCGAAGGGTATCAAGGTGGACAAGTACGGCTTTACTACTATGGACATCGAACATATGGATCTGAGACAAACCATTCGTACTTGCGAATCAAGTAGCACAAGTATTCTACATAATCGACTACAGATAAGAAGTGCCATGTAGTTACTGCAAGAAAAAAGAAGGATCGTTGGAGTTGAGAATGTCGTGGATGAGGAAGAGTACAACGGTTTGATGAGTTGCCTCCTTTCAGTAGATGGCATCATCGGCCTTGAGGAAAAGCCACTCAAGAAGCTACCTATCATCGTGATGATCACAATGAAGGCCAAATTGTAAAAGAAAATAAGTGAATTCACGAGTAATGGCAATATTTGTCCTTGTATATGTGAAAAATAAGGTAGCGAAGTGAAATGTGATATGACTCCTTTTGATTGTGAATGTAATATGTTTGTCCGGCTAAAATTTTACCATATCTTCCCAAAAACAATATGAAATTATTGTGAAAATATAAAATCATACACTCTAATGCATCGAGTTCGATGAAAAACACCGTCGCACTTCTATTCTTCATCTTGACATCGCGGCAACAATGGTTGCTCGGTGACGATCTTGTAATCATCTGTATTAGTGGCGGTTAACAAATAAAAACTATTTTCTTGAGATTTGATAGCTCTTTAAATGGCTAAGACACATTTCAAGTAATTGTAGTAAAACCTGACTTGTTGACCTTTTTGCTTTTCCAGCAATATGTACATATCTAAGTAATTGCCGTTCTGTTAGACCACAATGAAAAGCGCAATTTCTGTTTTCTTGAAGACGAATCTGATATTGCTCTTTTTTCCCGAATGGAATTTCTTTTTGATTACTTAGGAGTTAGGTGTTTTTCTAGTGAGTCTGGTAAAGCTCTCGACGGCGTATTTTTTAAAGCGAGGTCCTCGATAACGGGACATGAAGACTCCTTTTTATTTTATTGAAATTTCATTTTGCAATTAATTTCATTGTATTTACATCACAGAATACTTCGAAATTAAAATTGAATTAAACTAAAGGATTTCATTGTATTTACACAATTAATTGTATTTACATTGTATTTTACACAACTAATTTCATTGTATTTACACAATTAATCTCACTTCTACTTCTACTGCTTATTTCGATGTCTATGTGACCCATAGAAAGTGGGTCATATAATACATACTTTAGTCTTAGTATGGATAAGGGATCATCTTATGTTATAGACTGGTACTCGCTGTATCTGTGGCGGTTATTATTATTAACCGCCACAGATAATAGTTATCTATGGTGGTTAATAATAATAACCGTCACAGATAATGGTTATTTGTGGCGGTTATTATTATTAACCGCCACAGATAACCATTATCTGTGACGGTTATTATTATTAACCGCCACAGATATTCCTCCTTCATATACCTAAACCTAAGCCCGCCTTCTGCACTTCCAAAAATTCATTCGCCTCCTGCCCTCCCTGCAAGACTGCTTGCTTGGCCCATACGAAAACCAATCAGACGCCCGCCACTCCAAGCCGTGGCAACATCGTCCGTGAGGAGGACTCCAAGCACGTCTTGCCGCCACTCAGGTACAAACTACAAACTTCCTTACCTATTCCCGAGCTCCTCGGTTTTGTAGTGTTGTACCTCTGCGCACGAAGCTCGTCGGGTTTGTGTTGCGGTTTGTGTAGCACTGTGGTTAGATTCGAGGTAATGCATTGGCTATGGTGGTTAGGGTTTATAGATAGGGAAGATCCATTCGGAATGAATAGTGTCTAGTCAAACTGTATGTATTAGGGGTTCAATAAGGAATGTGCGATAATATGCTATGAGAGAGAAATCAAAACAACATAAACTTTAAAAGTAATAGTTTGGTCAGTTTCTAACTACAATGGTTCAATATAACAGGCAAATATATAAGGATATAATTTGAATTACCAAGCTTTCTTGCAAAGCATGGGTCCATCTGCATGTGATCATTTGAGCATGGTAGAAGTAGCAAAGAAAGAAAATTATATTTTTTGCCATATTCTCAGCTCATTCAGGACAAACATCTAACTGGCTCCTCACCAATGCAATAAATTTCTTTTAAGTAAATAGCAGCATAGCACTCTTCTGCAAGAGAAACAAATTGAAGAAATTTCGTTTTGTTCTAGGTGTCTAGTGCCATAAAAAGTACTAACAGCTCAAGAATAAATCATAGACCTAACTATAAAAAATTAGTACATCTTTTGAGAATAAAACCGGTTAAGATCATATTTTATTCATGAAACCGCACTTTTAGCACTTGCTTTGTCCTTTGCTCAAGATTGCTTACGACTAAAGACCGGCATGCACTTGATTCTAGAGGCTCATTGTGACCCTAGACATTTTCAATTCATAGGATGTCCACATGTTCAAGCAGAGCATGAATTGTTAGGCCTGAGAATATCCATAAACTATACCATATTGTGTAATAAAATAATAAGCATATACATTTTGTATAAAAATATAATTCTATTTCCAAATATGCAAGTCATGTGAATATTTTGAATTTAATTACAGAATTCGGGTACACTTATTCATGTTACATTAAATTAAGCTTATTTTCTTTCCCTATCAAGTCATTTTCTTTCTGATTATTCTCATGATAATATCATGCTCAGAGATCCCTAACAACACAAAGTTTTGAGACTTTTGTAGCAGGACAACCTTCTCAATTATTCTGGGCCATGATATGGTTTGAATCTCGAGATCTATAACCTTAAGGCTACACAAAGAGAAATGGAATATAAATCAAGTCATCGATTACTCTTGAGTTAAAAAATAACACACATTAAGCCGAAACCTTACTTGTTATAGTAGAAGTCACGAACATTCAATGTACTTCTCAATTGCACAAAGAACTTGAGGAAGTTGATAAGTTCATAGGTTGTTTGAGGACATAATTTCCAAACCTCCATTTGTGACTCGAAATGAGCCATGGACAGGCACTTTAAGGATCTAATATAGTCCTCAGTTAGTACATTATGCTTCCATTGAGCTTTGAGTGCTGCTCTTCTGTAAGTATTTCAGATTGCTGTCTTGCTGCCTTTGGGTCTGAGATTGGTGTGCTCTATGATGAACTTGGGTATAGGAATGATCAGAACATTTATCCCTATGGTTTAGGCCTTGAACTATAGTCTTGAATGCTAGAAAGAATTGCTTGTTTAACTGTCCAGATTATACATGTGATAACTGTTATTGCTTATTTCGTTCTATGTCAAGAATTGATATTTTGCTAGCTCTTGCTTCTTGAATTAGTCACTAATTAATCGATTCTTGTTCGGTCTTGATTAATGTGCATCATACAAAGAGCTAAATTGATGCGTTGGTATACTTGAATCTAAAATTCTGAATCTCGATAGTGGTGGTGATTGTAGGCTAATAGTAGTAGTTGGTGGTAGAATTTGCATTCACTTGCGATCTGAAAATCGCCTGTTTGGTTAGCAAGCTTTAAACTCTAGTTATAAAATGAGCTATGTATACTCCTTGATAGTAGAATTCTTTATTGTGCATTTTAAGGTGGTAATAGTTCAAGGCCTAATCCATTGAATAAATTGTTAGCCCATTTGTGATTGAGGTGAAGATTCTTATCTTCATCCATACCCTAAGTCTGAGAGCACAATAAGTAATTCTCTCTTTGAGGTAAAAGGCATTTTAAGGATCTAATATAGTCCTCAGTTAGTACATCTTCTATCTTATTCCTGTAAAATAAAGAGAAGAGGCATTAGCAAAAGAAACTCACCAAGAAAGGTAAGCAAAATCATAAATATCTTCTGAACCGTCTTAAGAGTAATTCATTCCGAATTCATCCCATCGATGTGGATCACATGGCTCATTATCTCGATTGAGAATAATATTTCCATATTCATCTGAATTACGGCAAGGTTCATCACGCATTCACACCTCCACCTCCACCATGTTTAAGATTTAATGACTTGGCAAAACTATTAAGGTAGTCCATAATTGAGTGAAGCTAAAATAGTAGGGCTTTTGTCCAAGAAGCAATTGTTAGTCATCTGTTCATATATGCTTTCGCACGATTATAGACTAGTCTATATCTTTCCCTTTAAAATATCTCCTTTCTATTGAGTAGTTCGAATGGAGCAAAGCCGAGCCTATAATGGAGGAGAGCTCGGCAGTACCTTACTCTCCACCCAACCACCGAAGGTGCCGAGGCCTCCACCATTTGCGAGATGATGCTCTGTTGCAAGGCAGAGGGCGAGGAAAACTAAAACTGAAGGCGATTACACCATCTCGGAGGTCTCGAGATCTTGGGGCCCTGTTGCCGAGAAAATCGGCTGACAAAATACTGGTCAACATGCGGGTACATCGTAAGGGATAAAGTGCCAATCACCTATTCGGATTGGCATAAAGTGCCCCGAGCCACCAAAGAGGATCGTGGATGAGCTCAAAGAAACCTTGAATTTCAAAGAGTCGAAGAACTTCGTGCATCGCGATGCATTAATGACCATGGATGCGTGGAGAAACTTCAAGGCGAGGTGAGCGTAAATTATGTGAAGCAAAACCGGTAAGCCATCGGAGACTACCCAAGATTAGAGCCATATTGGGATGAGTTTGTGGCGATGAAGCGATAAGGAAGTCGATGAGGACCACATTAGCATCGCAAGAAGAATACTCACCCCTACGCACTTAGCACGAGTGGGTATGCGGTAAAATTGCTCAATGAGAGAGGCGGTATTAGAAGCGCTCAATTGGTAGCACAAGTCCCTTGATCGGACTACGGGACGAGTGAAGCACTACGTGCTCGAGGGCGAATATCTTGTCTCTTCGAGTTTATCATTCAAGAGCAAATAAGACGTAGAAATGATGCAAAGAGTTCATGAGTTTTATGCCCAGTCCACCCAAGGATCTTTCCACCCAGACGAGGAGAAAGAGCGAGCTAACAATGACCCTAGAAACAAAACATCGATCGGACACGAGGCGTCGGGGTCAACGTTCCATAGAAGATGGGATTCACGAGCACGAAACTCTTATAGGAGTCGGAAGAGCTAAAGAAGAGCTGGAAATTTGGCGGAAATGGAAAGCGATGAAGGAAAGGCTTCGCGAGAAATACAAGGCACCATCGAAGAAAAAAGTTGAGCGACAAGTACAACAAGCCTTGAGCGAGCACGAGCCCACAGCGTTCTCTCTAGCCCTCTGGTCATCGCGGCGATTCGCGTATCACGCCATTGGCGAAGCGGACAACAACCATTATCCTGTGGGCGACATACGGGACCCCACACCTGTTAGCTCAACGTGCGTGATGAACATAATTCTACTGGCGCTTTCTGAGTAGTTTATCCGTGCTAAGAAGGGGTGTCTGCACAATACTCGATAAGCGCCGAGTTATGCAAAGGTCTAGGTGGACCACGATGCTTGAGCAGGTTTGAGATCGGGCTAGAAAAACCCGTCAATGACGAGATAACAACTCTAGGAAGTGTTGTCCACTCATTCATCGATTAGGCATAGCGTGACATCGCTCTTGGACCATGCAATGCCGGTCTCTCTACAAGATACAATCACGCATCCGTCACCGGCACACGAGAGTGAAAGCGGTGAAGAAGCAAGATGAGGTAGAAAAGAAATCCATTGAGGACCCCATAAAGATGGCCTTTATTAGTACTCCAAAGTAGAAATCTATAACACAGTACTTCAAAGGACAAACCTAGAACCCCGATCCCAAAAATGGCACATTAGACAAGTCGTGTCGGCGGATCGGTAAGCCGGGACCGAGTATGATGTCGTGCGAGAAAAAAGTAAGGGCAAAGCGAAGTCGATGACCAAGATAATCAACAAAGATTGAAATTCGAGGTAGGAAGCCCTTAGTCACCGATTCGAAGTTAAAGTCTAACACCCATGATCACGGTGATTACATGCATGGTACATGGATCGATCCAACAAGACATACTCGAAGGTGATCACTGCAATTTTCCGTGAGGAACATTTTCACCATGCGGGCGATGGCTACTTCTTAATAGAATTCGATAACTTGCACAACTTGTTCTATCACGACGCCCTCAACATATCTTTTTTGAGACGTTGGACACTGTAAGTGTCTGATATATCAATCTTGGTCTACATTCACGTAATATCGATAAATGTCATGTCTAACTATTTCGTTATATAGATACGAGATGATTGAAGTAAGAAGAACCAAGGGGCCAATGGGATTCCTCGACCTGGGAACGGTTTGCCAAACCGAAATAATAAGAGCACAAAAGGAGGTCGAGGAGTACGTATATAAAGCTTTGATTAAACTACAAGACAAGGAGTTTATACTTGTACCAACCATTTTAAGTAAGTTCCTCACTAGCTAGTTAAATTACTCGCTGATTTCGTTATTTACTCTGATGTAAGAACTAATGACTATGGCATCATGCATGTGTATTGTCAGCGTACTCTACGCTGGGGTACCCTCTCCATCGCTTCGCGGCCAGCGTGGCATTCGGGCGGCAGTGGGCGAGACGCCTGCTCTCCGGCGCCCGGCCCGTGGCGGCTTTAGCGGTCGTGTGGGTAAAGCACGCCCGCCCGCCAAGTGGCGGCCCATGTGGCGTTCGGGTGGCGGTGGGCAAGGACTGCTCACGGCGCCCGTGGCGGCAGCGGTCGGGCGGCGGCGGCGCTCACGCTCCGCCAGTCTTAAACCACTTGGCGTTGAAGCGAAGCAGCGAGCGCCATACTTCGCCAAGACTCACCACGTAGGTTAGCGATCACGGCGGCGAAGCACGCCCACGACCAGTCTTAAGCCCACAAGCGTTGAAGGCGAAAGCAAGCGGGCGAGCGCCTGCTCGCCGCGCCCCAGCGTGGCGGCTTTAGCGGTCGGGCGGCGAAAGCACGCCCACCGACAGTCTTAAGCCCACTTGGCCGAGCAATCGGTGGCGAGGCGCCTTCTTTCGCCGGCGCCAGCCCGTGGCGGCCTATCGGTCGGCGGCGAGCATGCCCGCCGGCAGTGGCGGCCACGTGGCGTTGGCGGCGGCGGGCGAGATGCCTTCGCCGTGCCCGGCTCGCGTGGCGGGCGGCAGCGTCGGTGGCGAAACGCCCGCCGGCAAGTGCAGCCACGTGGCGTCCGTAGCGGCGGCGGCGAGACGCTTTCGCCGCGCCAGCCCCGTGGCGGCTTTAGCGATCGGCGGCGAAGCATGCCCCGCCGGCAGTCTTAAGCCGCGTAGCGTTCGAGGCGGCGGTGAGGCGAGCGCTGCTGCTGGCGGCCTTGCCACGTGGCGGCTTTAGCGATCGGCGGCGAAAGACGCCCAGCGGCAGTCTTACGGCCGTGGCGTTTTACGTAAGCGGCGGCGAGACGCCACCTTTCGCCGGCGCCCGCCGCGTGGCGGCTTTAGCGGTCGGTGGCGCGAAACACGCCCGCCGTGCCAGTTTACCCGCGTGGCGTTCGGCCGCAATGGCGAGACGCACTACTCGCCGGCGCCAGCCCGTGGCGGGCTTTAGCGGTCGGGCGGCGAAAGACGCCCGCCCGGCAGTCTTAACCGCGTGGCGTTGCCGGCAAGCAAGCGGCGAGCGCGCTTTCGCCGGCGCCAGCCCGCGTGGCGGCTGGCGATCGGCGGCGAACACGCCCGCCCGGCAGTCTTAAGCCGCGTGGCGTTCGGAAAGCGGCGGCGAGACGCCTACTCTCCGGCGCCCGCCCGTGGCGGCTTTGGCGATCGGCGGCGAAGACGCCCGCCGGCAGTCTTGCAGCCGCGTGGCGTTCGAAGCGGCGGTGGCGAAACGCCTACCGTGCCCGACACCGGCCCGTGGCGGCTGGTAGTCGGCGAGCGACACACCGCCGGCCAGTCTGCCCACGTGGCGTTCGGGCGGCGGCGGCGAGCGACACCCTGCTTTCGCCCGCCGCGAAGGCAAAAGGTGGAAGCGAAATGGCTTCACCTCGAAGTCTCCTTCCCTATCGTACCGCCGGAGGCGAACTTCGTATGTCGATCTATCGACTACGAGATTTACGCTACAAGCCCATTCCTCGGCGCCTCTCACCTACCCGTCACAAAGGAAAAATTAGTCCAGTGACATCTAATTCGTTGGTTTTTAGTGATGTGTCTATGACACGCGGGTCCATCTGAGTGTATGTGGTGGGCGAGTGTCATAAAGTGAATCACGAATTTTAAAGAGTGTCGATGATGCCAATCTCCCGTCACAAAGGGTCACACTGCAAAGCGGACCTAAGCGAAGCCATGCATCGGCATTTAATGAGGCTAGAGGAGCAGGGAAAGACGGAAGGAGCAATAAATGTATGAAGATCGGCATGATGACCCCTTTTACCTACCAGCTGCCTGGGCTATATAAGGGCACTCGGCGCATGGGGATGGAGGATCGATCAAGAGTTTAGCAGTAGAACTTAAGGAAGAACTTGTAACCTGAAAGCTCGGTACTAGCTTCAAACACTCTATAAAAGATCTAGCAGGATGTAAGGCTATTACCCTAGCAGCGGGGGCCTAAACCTGGGTAAAAATCTTTGTGTCATCCTAGTTCATAGGCTCTAGAGTCCTTCGTGTGGGAGTCATTAGGGTTTTCACTCGCTAGGGTTTTGCGTTGCCAAGGCGCCCTCCTCTTGAACCAAACCGGTCTCAGACTCGGCCCTGTCAGTGGAATCGTCGGCTGGGGCGCACTGAGAGGGGGCTAGTGGTTGGTTCTCCCGGCCAACTCCCTGGCGGCATTCGGTGTCTTTTGCTCGGAAGCAAGCCCGCACATCTAGAGATGGCGGGTTCTCAACGTCAAGAAGCGGTGGGGGCGAGTGTCGCCCAGGGCGCGTCTCGGCAGTCTCGCCGAACGAGGGATCGTCTCACCCCGCCCCTGCAGGGTGGCAGCATCGCTCCTCTGGAAGCGACGGAGCACCCTGCGCGACGTCGACTGGCCATAGAGGCAGCCACTCCTACTCAGAATCTGCATGCGGTTTGCCTCCTTTTGGACCACCCTCCGGTGGAACTCGCGGGAGACACTCCGGCCACCCCGTGGCTGTGGAGCATCGCCGGTCTCGTGGACGCGGTCCAACTTCGGGTAGGGCTCCCGGCCGTGGAATCCGTCGGTACCAGTTACTCGGGCACATCTTTGAAACGCACCAGCGTCTAGCCGCCTAACGAAATAGCTTTGGCAGCGGGCGGGCCAGAAGGAAGGGTGTCTTGGTGGCCTGGTCCCGGTTCTGCGAGGGACCGTGGGGACCTCCGAACTCACTTGGATGAGAGCCGTCGGCGGCACGGTGATGACCTCCGTGGTCGCTTTCCCGCGCCAGCCAGCCGAGGCTGCTTGCCATGAGAACCGGATAGCCTCTGACGGTGAGAGCCCCTCCCATGGCTCTCACTCTCGGACGAAGGAGGAGGTTCACTCCTCCGATTCTATAGGGAGCCAGGCCCCGCGCTCCCGGGGACAGTCTCGGACCGGGCCTCGGCAAGCCATTGGCTCCTTTATGGCGTCGGGTGCGAGCTTTCTCCCGGCAATTGCGCCGCGTGGCGTGGCGGCGAGTTTCACCGGCGTCCATAGAGAAGTGTGGCACCACCAGCAGAGAATTCCTTCAAATCTATACTACGGTGGTGCGGCGGTGTGCAGTCTGAAAAAGATCATGGCCAATTACCTCCCAGCGGCCTTGGCGGGCTCTGCGTTCATGGTCAAGTAAACCTCGAGTCGGTGCACTCGTGGGAGGTTATCTTGACCTCTTCGCCGCCAACTTTCAAGGTTCATTCGCAGCCAGTGTTGAGGGCGACCTCCACACAAGCAGAAAAGAAGTCGTTCGCGTGACTTCATCCGGCGGTTTTGCCACTGCCGCAACCACGATCCCCACATTTGAACAATCGGTCGTCATCGCCAAGAGGCGTTGAGACCGTAAGATGAAGGAGAAGATGGCCACCGTACCATCGGTACCACCTCGAGCTCTTCTCCACGGCACATAAGTGTGCGTGGGCGCATGGAGCGAGGGGCAGCGTCTGGCCACGGGTGGCAAAAACAGGATGAGGCGGAACCTCGAAGGGTTCGGCCATGCCTGTAAGAAGGCGTGAAGCGTGAGGCGGAGAGACGGGCGGGTCTTGGCCGCCGAACGCGAGCTTGCGA
Organism: Guadua angustifolia; assembly: GCA_036346375.1. Lineage (NCBI taxonomy): Eukaryota > Viridiplantae > Streptophyta > Magnoliopsida > Poales > Poaceae > Guadua > Guadua angustifolia. The sequence continues at coordinate 12,108,561 of CM070515.1, read as the reverse complement.
GCCCGCGCCGCATGGCAACCACCATGACCGGCGCGACGACCGCCGTGACCAGCGTGATGATCGCCGCGATCCGTACTGATGCCGCCTTGCGGTCGTAGAACGACCGCCGCGAAAGCAAAAGGAGGCGAGCTCTATTGCCCGATCCATCGGACCAACACTCATGACACGATAAATTGTCGGTCGTGAGCAAATAGTGGAGCGGCGGCTCAGGAGCGCCGCCCGATGGCGACCAAGACGAAGACCGGCCACCGCCTTCAGCGCCAGCGAGATCACGCTGTGGCATACATCCATGGTGGTTCATCCACCTTTTCCTCCATCGCCGCCTATAAACGGCTAAAGAAGGAAGTGTGCGCCATGGCGTCAAGCTCAGGGGCGGGTCGGATGCTGAAGTGGTCGGAGGAGACGATCACTTTCAGTCGGGCCGACCACCCTGAAAGCACCACCGGCCTAGGGCATCTCCCGGTCGTGGTGTCGCCCATGATCCGGAATGTACGGCTGGGGCGTGTGCTGGTGGATGGAGGGAGTTCCATCAACCTCCTGTCCCCTTCGACATTCCTGGCGCTCAGATCAATGAGCGAGGATCTGCGTCAGCTCTGCCTTTCTTGGGGTAGCCGGGAGGCTGGTTTGATCTCCTGGGTCAGGTCGCCTCCCGTCACCTTTGGGGAGAAAGACCTTCTACGGAGATGGTGGACTTGAGGTCGTGATTTCGACCTCCCTACAATGCCTTGCTTGGCCAATCGGCATTGGTCAAGTTCATGGCGGCAACCCACTATGCCTACATGGTGGTGAATATCGGGCAGGGGCAGCCATTACAATTCAGTGGACAGGTCGGAGGCCTTGCGCGCCACAAGCATGCATGGGACCTGGCCGACGCCGCCGGCTCGGGAGGCCCTCAGGCCCGGACCCGCGCCTCACCTAGCTCTGCCGGTGAGGTTAAGGTGGTCGCTCTGAGTGAGGGCGAGCCCCGAAAGACCGTCAACATTGGCGCCGACCTCGCCATAAATAGGAAGACACGCTCGTCACCTTCTTCGATCTAACTCGGCGTGTTCGCTTTGGCAACCGTCCGACATGAATGGGGTCCCTGTGGAGGTGATCGAGCACCGATTAACAGCGCTCCCGAGGTGTGCCGGTCCGGCAAAAGGTGCAGGCGAGCACAGAGCGGCAAGATGCCATTCGGGAGGAGGTAGAGAAGGCTGCTTTGCAAGCAGAGATAGTCGAAGTCTCTCACCCAGGTGGCTTGCCAACCACGTGCTTGTCAAGAAGTCCAATGGGAGATGGCACATGTGTGTCGACTTCACCGAGCCTTAACAAGGCTCGCCCTAGGATCCTTACCCCTATGGGTCGACCTCATTGTTGACTCCACGTGGCCGGGTCTGTTGCTGCTGTTTTACGGATCGTGATGCGGATACCACAGTTAGCATGGTGGTAGAAGATGAAGAAAAAGCGCTTTTGTAACCCCTACGGTGTTTATTGTTATGTTATAATGGCTTTTGGTTTAAAGAATCTTTGGTTCTACTTATCAGCGTGCCATGCACATCACTTTCGCCCGTAGATAGGGCAAAATCTCGAGGTCTACGTTGATGACTTAGTGGTGAAGATTAAAAAGAGCGAAGAACTAATCCAAGACCTGGAGGAAACCTTTGCTAACCTCCGAAAGAATTGCCTGAAGCTCAACCCTGAAAAATATGTGTTTGGTGTGCCCTCACGGCAAGGCATTGGGTTTCACTGGTGTCCAAGGGCATTGAAGCCAATCGACAAGATAAGCGGCCATCGAGCACATGAAGCGCGGTCTGACTCAAACAGTCGATGCTGGCCGGTCGCTGGCCTCCTGGGCGGTTCATTGCGGGTTGGGAGAAAGCTTGCCTCTGTTCAAGCTATTAAAGAAGACTAACCACTTTGAGTGGACGGATGAAACCTGAAGGCATTTGAAGACTTGAAGCAATACCTCACCTCTCCGGTCTTTGGTCTCCCTGTGCGGGGTGGCCGTTGCTCTCTGTACATTGCTGCCACTCCTGAGGTGGTGAGCGCCGTACTGGTTGCGGAGAGGGAGGGCGTCCATAAGCCGGTTTACTACATCAGCAAGGTGTTGCATGAAGTGGAGACTCGATACCCGCAAGCTCAGAAAATGCTGTATGCGGTCTTGGTGACATCCAGGAAGCTGCGGCATTATTTCCAAGGGTGAGAAATCACCGTGGTCACGGCCTACCGCTGCGAAATTCTCCACAACCATGAAGCGAGAAGGTCAGATTGCTAAGTGGTCGGTGGAATTGGGGAGTTCAACCTAAAATTTGTACCCCTTTACCGCCATTAAAAGCCGGTGGCGGAGTTAAATCGCCGAGTGGACTCCGCCACTCTGGCCGAAAAAGCACCCGCCTTCTCCTGGACCTTATTCTTCGATGGCTCATTATTTGAAAGCGCGAAATTTGGGGTTGTCTGGTCTCCCGGCCGGTGACACCCTCCGGTGTGTGGTGCGCCCTCGACTTCAAGGCCACAAACAATGTAGCTGAATATGAGGCCTTTTGGCGGGGTTGCGTGTCGCTTGACCTTTGGGCATCCGGCGTCTCCAAGTCAAGGGTGACTCCCTGCTAGTCATCAACCAAGCGCGGAAGGAGTTCCAATGTTCTGACCCCACCATGGCGGCGTACCTGGCGGAGGTCAAAAAAATAGAGTGCCACTTTGAAGGATTGGGGTATGTGCATATCCCTCGACGCGACAACCACCTTGCGGACGGGTTTTCACAGCTTGCGTCCTCAAAAGCTTCTGATCCGGTCGGGGTCTTCGAAGAAAGACTACCACGACCGTCCGCCATGACCCGATTCGGGTGGGGATGATGGTGTATTATCCTGACCCGATTCGAGTGGGGGCAGCGGCGTGGCGTTATGGCCTCCGGCTCAAGTGGGGAAAAGCGGCGCGCGCTGCCTCGATTCGAGGAAGGAAGGCAGCGTGCGCCTCGGCCCCTAGGTCCGGGAGGAAAGGCGGCGGTCTGCCGTCACGACACCGAGCTTCGGCCCATCGGAGTACCCAGGCGAGCAGAGTGTTCGCCACGCTTGGCGGGAAGGTCGGTGGATGGATCCTATCCTAGCCTTCTGCGTGACCAAGTGATCCCGACGATGATACCTCGGTTGAGAAGATTGCCGCAAGGCCAAGTGTTATACTCACGGTAGGTGGGGACCTATACCACTAGAAGCGAAGCGGAGTTCTCTTGAAGTGCATCACTCGGGAAGAGGGCGAGCACGCTCTCGATATCCATGGAGGCATGTGCGGGAGCCATATGTCGTACTTAACGCTAGTCGGTAAAGCGTTTCGCCAAGGATTTTATTGGCCTACTGCCCTCCAGGATGCTTGCGAGCTGGTGAGGAAATGCGAAGCTTGTCAGTTCTTCGCCAGGCAGATCCATTGACCAACTCAAGCTCTGCAAACCATCCCGCTCTCCTGGCCGTTCGCGGTCTAGGGGCTGGATATCCTGGGCCCGTTCCCGCGAGCCACAGGGGGCTTCACCCATCTCTTTGTCGCCATCGACAAGTTCACCAAGTGGGTTGAAGCCGAAGTGGTGCGCGCCATCACGGCTGCTGCTGCTGTCAAGTTCATGCGTGGGATCTTTACCCGTTTTGGAGTCGCCAACCGCATCATCACCGACAACGGAACTCAGTTCACTAGCGCGGCTTTTCTGGAGTTCTGCGACAAAATGGGCACCAAAGTTGCTTCGCTTCGGTGGCCCACCCCAAGAGTAATGGTCAAGCGAAGCAGCGCCAACGTCTTTGGTGTTGAAGGGCCTCAAGGCGAGGCGTTGATCGGCTCCTGGCGAAGCGCGATGGCGGAAGAACTCCGGCCGTGCTATGGTAAACCGCACCATGTCAGACCCTTTGGCGAGACGCCTTTCTTCTGGTGTCTGGGCGGAAGGCTGTTCTCCCCTCGAGGTGTCGCTTCGGTTCTCGCGTGTCTCGGCGTTCAACGAGGAAGGCCAAGAAGATCTCCGTGAGAAGAAGTCAACCTCTGGAGAAAGTGCGTGATCGGAGCGCCCTTGCTGTTGCCCGTGTCGCAAAACCTCGGCGGTACCATGCCACCCGGGTCTCAGAAGAACAACGGCGATGGGCGACACGGTCTTCGCGTGGGATTCAGACGCATGCTTGGGTTACTGGTAAGCCGCGATGGGAGGGCCCTTTAAGGTGGTTTGATATCTCGGCCGGCGGTCGGGTTGGCCACTAAGGGCGGCTAAGAACTAGCAATTCCTCTGACATAGAGTTGTTGCGGAAGTTCTATCCATGAAAGAATTGTAAGTACCAGTGGTTCGCTTTGGTCGACCTCGAGGTAAGTCTCTCCCCGGTGATCGGCTGACTCTTGGCGGTTAATAAAGTGGTTGCCTAGAAGGCTTTTGCTTTACCATTTTGTCCTTTCGTACCTACGAGTGGCAATTTTTCGCATGAGTGTCATTTGGTCGTGTATGTTTGCTAATTCCTTGGTGATCCGTGGCGGCCTTTCGGCGTCTGTGTCCAAACAGGATGGGCGACTGGGAGCGAGTTAGGCGCGGTGCTCAAGCCGCGGCTTGCGTCTCGGGTTGGCTCTTTGAAGCACATTGGTAAATCACCCATGACACCGTTGGCACAGTACCCTCACAGGAGCCCGCCTTTGACACACACAATTGTAGTTCGATCTCCGGGAGGGTCACAAGGACTTAGAAACCAAAGAGAGCAGACTAGGACTATCCCATGCAGGGACTTACATTATTTGGGCCTACCTTGCGCACGCCCTGCTTAGCGCCTACTTATCCTTCTGGTAGTTATGTGCGCACGCAGGCTAAGCATAGAAGTGTCGGCCTACTTCACGAAAAGCTCAAGCACCCCCACGTGTCGCCCGGATGCTTGGGGGCTGGTCGCCCGGCCTCAGGTGAGTCGCCCAGCGCTTGAGGTGATCGCCCGTCTCGTAGTGGCCGCCCAGATGCTTGAGGGTTGGTCTCCCAACAGCATATAAGCAAGATAAGTGCTTCGTGCCGCATTTTTGGCCATTTCCTTATGTGCATACACTAAGATGGATCAAGCTATGTGTGATTGTCGCGCATCGAAACCAACGGCCCTTGATGATAAAAGGAAAATCTTTGAGGTTAGCGTCGCAAGGACAAGTGATCGGAGTCGAGTCGGGCCTGATGCTTTCGAACACAACAGTCGCGCTCGGGTTGGCTCCTTGAAGCCTTCTTTGGACATCACCGTCGAAATCTTGTCGGCCTAAAACACTCCGGAAACTTGTTGCCTCGCCCGCCAATGCCGCAGCCAGGTTCGAGGAGATCATCAGGATCTAAGTTCCGGAGGGATTTGAACCAACGACAATCTTGCATAAAAACCTAAAGCTAAGGCTATTCTACGCTTCGCGTGAACTGCCGGGTTCAAGGTCATTTTTACCTAAGTTCTGCGTAACTTGCGTGGTTTATGCTTGCATTTGTAGCCGGCTGCGCGTGACCTAAGAAGGGGTCCCGAAGTATTGCCCTAAACTTAAGAGTTTACTTGGCATTATGGCTAAGTTCAAGGCTGGTTGCCTGGCAGCTCTAACAAACAAAAACAATCAAGCAAAGTAAACAGGCGCACAGGTAAAACGAGTAAAACATCCATTACATTAAAATTTGTCCAGACGTTTGTGTACACAGGGAGGCAGATCAAAGATAAATAAAAGAAGAAGAAGCAAAAGAAGCGAAGTGGCTGCCCAGCCCTTCATTCGGTGCCGAAGTCAAGGTTGTCAGTGCCCTCTTCTTCCTCCGCCAGCGGGGTGGAGACGTCCATGACCGGCTGCTCCACCTGCAGCAGCCGACCCACGTGCTTTCGGCGGCTGCGCGCACAGCCTCACTTCCGCCTGTCGCGTCTCCTCAATCTTGCCACCACCGCCATTGGATCGAAGGTTGCGTCGCTTGGTGGCGCGTGGCGAGCTTATGCGTCATGGTCATGATCGCGACTTCCGATCCCTCTGGCGGAAGCGGGCGGCGAGCGTGAGTAGTCCCGGAGTGCCTCTGCGGCTGGTTGGTCACATGGGCGGCGCATAGCGGAGTCTTCGAGGGCACATTGAGCCACCTAAGGGCTCGAGCACCTCTTTGTGCGTTGAAAAGGCCTTCTTGAGCATGATGGCGAGATTGTGCATGACGGAAGGACTCATGTTCGAGTGCTTAACGCCGCTTGACCCTCTCCGCTTGCATGATTGCATAAGCGGCGCGTTGGCGTCTCCTCGCCAATCTTGCCTCGCCCTCTCCGCTCCGCGCTAGCTCGTCGCTCATTGGCGCTAAGCGCCGAAGCCGTCGAGCCCCATGCTGGCGGTATGGCAAACAGTGCCAACGAGGCGTGCATTTCGCCAAGTTTGGTGAAAAGCTCGACGGCGCGGCGTGGGCGATGGCGGTCGAGGCGAATGGCCGAGGCGCCGGTGCTAAAGTCGCCCTTCTTAGCCCTCTCGGCGGTGACGGCCGAGGCACTGGGCGAAGTTTCGCCGCCCGGGCGCGAGGGTGTTTGCGCCCCTTGGGCGTCTTGAGGGGTCGCCCTTGGCGCCACCCTCAGGCTGAAGGTGGCCGACGGGAGCGTAAGCCCGCCCTGTTGAGCGGTGGCATGGGCTCCCGTGGCTAAGTCTTTGGCGCCGCGATGGTCGAGGCAGCCAAGGAGAAGGTGGTGAAAGCGATGGAGTGGCCTTGAGGTGGAGCCTCTGGGTGAAGTCGTGGTTAGGCGGCTGTGCCTCGCCCCCCTGCGAAGAATGCCGCCGCATCAGGGCTAGCGGCGGTGGAAGTCTGGCCCGTGGCACGGACCTTCTTGGGGTCCAGGCCCATGGCGTCCGGAGCAAGTGACCGCTTGCCCTCGGCCCGATCGCTGGCGGTGGTCGTTCCCCTGATCACCAACAGACCGCGGGCTGGCACCACGGCGGGTCCAGTGGAGTCCATTGGCGGGAGCTGCCTGATGATCTACAGGCGCTCCGCGTGCTCCAAGTCGGCGGCAAGACCATCGCTGAAAAGTCAAGCCGCTTGGAATCGGCGGCACCAATCGACAAGCCATCTGCTAATGACTTGCCCTCGAGTTTCCTTTTGGCAAAAGATAAAAAAGCGCCGATTGGTAGGAGCTGCAGAAAAAAAGCATGTATGCGGAAAAAGCCAAAGGAAAGAAAAAATTTGGCCAAAATGCGTCGCGCGTTATATCGTTGCCGCGTATCTTGCCATGCGGGGCAGTAGCGTCGATGAAGAGGGCTGATTCTCCGGTCACGAAGTCCGGACCACAGCCGCCCGATTAATCCGGCGTCCGCGATCTGTTGATGTGGGCGCCATTGCAAGAGCTCTCCGTCTCCTCGGCCGCGAGTTCGATTTTGAGGCCTCGCGCCTGGAGGGCACCCTAGAGGCGTCAACTCATTTATCATCGGCGATGTCTGACCATTTCTTCGCGTCCGCCTTCGATTGGACTGAGGTGGAAGGCAATGTAAGAGGAGGCCAATCCGCCCCAGGCGGAAATAGCAACTCCCCACTACCTGCGCCGTCGGTGAGAGCCACGTCAAAGGAAGAAATAAGCGGAAAAAAGGAAGATTCGGCATCACCCCATGAACATTTCACGAGAGGTGTGCGAAGATGGACAGGCAGACGATGGAGTTAGGGGTGAGGTGAAGGTGGTGGATTTCATAAAAATGGAGGACAGTGAGGAAGAATTCGGAGAATGGCGGGACCAGACCCGCCATCATCGCCCAGACGTGGATGAGAATTTCATCGGAGAGGCACCGCGGCGTGGGGGTCCCCGTCCGAAAATGGAAGGTGCCCTCCGGTGCGATGTGGGAGATCCTCACCACCGTGGCGGCGTCCACGGTGGAGGCAGGGATGGAAGGCGCCATGAAGGCAAGGAAGGTAAAGACTTTGAGCGAGGAAGACGAAGAAGCGAAAGTTGAAGTGCGCAAGAAAGTAGAAGGCGTAAACCGCTTGGTACAGATGTATCTATATATACGCGGCACCTACAAGCGGTTCGCGAAGAGACAAGATCGTCGCGCCGTTTGGGTCCCAAGAAAAATCGTGCGGATCTGAGGGAACCGAGGCGGTCGTATCCTCATGAGTGGTGGCCCCCCTTAAACGCACTGACATTTAATGGAGGACCGAAAGGATCTGCGCGTTCGAGGCGGGCGGCCATCTTGTCGGCGTACTCTTGTTGGGGTACCCTCTCCGTTACTGGCGGCTGCGTGGCATTGAGCGGCGGTGGCGGCGCCGCTCGCCGGCGCCATACGTGGCGGGCCGGTAGTCGGCGGCGAAACCGCCCGCCGGCTAGGTGCCGATCCACGTGGCATTCGAGGCGGCGGTGGCGAGGCGCCTGCTGCTGGTGTCCGCCCCGTGGCGGCTAGCGGTCGGCGGCGAAGCACGCCCGCCGGCGTGTCTTAAACTCACGTGGCGTTGAGCGGCGGCAAGCGGCGAGACGCATACGATCGCGCGCCAGCCCGTGGCGGCTTTGGCGATCGGAAGCGGCGAAGCACGCCCATCGGCTGTCCGCCCACCGTGGCGTTCGGACGGCGAAGCGGCGAGACGCCTACTTCGCCAATACCAGCCCACGTGGCGGCTTCGGCGATCGGGCGGCGACCACGCCCGCATGCTAGGTGCCGCCCACATGGCGTTGAGGCGGCAGTGGCGAGGCGCCTGCCGCCCGGCGCCAGCCCACATGGCGGCTTTGGCGGTCGGGCGGCGAAACACGCCCGCCCGCCAGTGCCGCCCGTGGAGTTTGAGCGAGCAGTGGCGCGGGCGCCTGCTCCCCGCCGAAGGCAAAAAGGTGGGCGGGATGGCTTCACCAAGTCTCCTTCCCTATCGTACCCGCCAGAGGCACTTCTTTGTCGATCTATCGATTGTGAGGATTTACGCTACAAGCCCATTTCTAACGCCTCTCACCTACTCGTCACAAAGGGGTCACACACCGAGCGGAGGCGAAGCCATCGCGTCGGCATTTAATGAGGTGGAGGAACGGACAAGCATGGGAAGGAGCAATAAATGTATGAAGATCGGATGATGACCCCTTTTACCTACCCCAGTTGCTTTGGGCTATATAAGGGCACTTTCAGGCGCATGGGGAAGGGGATCGATCAAGAGTTCACAATAGAACTTAGGAAGAACTTGTAACACGAAACCTCGGTTACTAGCTTCAAACACTCTATAAAAGATCTAGCAGGACGTAAGGCTATTACCTCGGCAATGGGGCTGAACACAGGTAAAAATCTTTGTGTCATCCTAGTTCATAGGCTCCGGAGTCCTTCATGTGGGAGTCATTAGGGTTTTCACTCGCTAGGGTTTGCTTTAGCGAAGACGCCTCCTCTTGAACCAAACCCGGTGCCTCAGACTCGGGCCTGTCAGGTGGAATACGCCAACATGTATGTAGCTTCCACTGGATTCTCGTAATAATTCATCCAGAAAAGAGCAAGATGCTAATCATGGATCACTGGATAAGCCTAAAAAAGACTTTGAAGTGATGACATATTTAATGAATGAGGCGTTCAAAAGATATTGTTAGAAGAGCCATAAACACCGTCCATATCACAAATCCCTTACAATCCATACTAACTTTCCAGTACACACGCAAAGAATATTCTTATATCGTATTTCATAGTAAGTAGCTCCTTCGACGACATCTTAGTTCATTTGATTTTTGCAGTGTCACAAGCAGTCGCAAGGAACAAATTTATGTGGGTACTTGTATTGCGATACATGCATAAAATCTTAGGTTGCACAATAAAAGACAATGATGTGGAGGTTAGTCATGCTGACATGACACATTGATTCGCACCGCTCAATTTCTATATACTCTCTTAATTTTGTTTTTCATACAGCGCCTCAAGTTGTCTACGGTAGGATTTCTTCCTTCTAAAATCCAAGCCATTCAGTCAGGGCCAGCTCGCCTACTTCATCATGAAGGAAATAATCAACAAAAAAAGGTGAGTTTTATGATGAAGACAACAACGATCCGATCATTCATACTATTCTCTCACGTCACGTGTCTCCAACCTCCAAGACCAGAGGCTTCTAGTTTAGAAAACTAGTTTAGGCTTTTGTTACTTCAATTTTGTTTCATTACAAAGTGTAAATAACTCTTTGTTCCTTTGAAATGGGAACCCTTCTTTTGTCAATACCATTTCTTTTTGTCGTTGGTTGTGCTAGTGTAGCATGTACTTTTGTCTTCTTCATCGTCTTCAATGGGAAGGATCTCTTGATTTGGGTTTAGTTTCTTGAAATTTGGTGGTAGCAAGTTCGGCTCCGGCCAGTCTCTAGAAGCGGCTAGTTGCTCGACATTGCACACTCTTGGCCTCCCAAGTTCTCTCGTGAGCTCACCGTGTGCTTCTAGACTTAGTTTGATCCAAGTGGAACTCACCCCACTGCATCTTCTTTGTTGCCCATGTAGTTCAGAGATTGGTCCGCAGGGTGCTTGTTAAAGATGTAGATTTTATGCCAAGATTAACAGCTTGAGGTTTGTGTACTCTGTGCCCTTTGCTATATCTTGATTAGTTCAGATTATGCGTTGTAAGTTCATATTTTCATGTGTTCAAAAAATCAATCTACATCAGACAAGCAGTTTGCATTCTTTAGATGATACCTACCTATGAGTAATCTAAGATTGCAATGGTTATTCCTTTATTTCCCTTACAATGCTACTTTATTCGTGCTTTTATCATTAGTTGGATTTTTCCCCTATGATGTTTATGAATCGATTAAGATGCTTCAGCTTTTGTTAGAAAATAGTAGCTTAGGTGCTCAGGGACATACATGCCACTATGATCAATTTTTGCTGGGAATACCATCTGTCCCATGTTGATCCCTCATGTTAATCTCTTATTGAAGTTGTCTGAATCTTACCTTTAAATTTAGCCTTTTGAAATTCAGAAGGAAAAAACCCACACCTTCAGTTGAATCCCCATCCCCACATTTCTCCTTCTGAAATTCTCACAGCTAGGTTCCTCTCTTCGTTACAACTCATATCTAGCTCTGTCTATAATCCTGCTTATTTTGCTTGGTTATCGCCACCTCTGGTTTGAATCCTTCCAAGTTGGCATTTAAAGGAGTATATATCTGCTCCGTTTTATCTTGCGATTTCCTTCCATTTTTCTTTCTATATTATTTTCTTTGTAGGATTTGGGAGATGTTAAGAAAGAATATAAGATGTTCAAGCATAAGAGGAGGAGCCATACAAGAGACATAAGACTTCCTCACATTCTAACGCATGCCGAAAGTGAACAAAGTGCTATCGCTTTTGGTTGTCCATTGAATTGTGCACGATAATCTTTGGTATAGCTACAATATGATATTAATGCTATTCATAGTCCTTTTTCTGTGCAAAGGCCTTCTTGAGCTCGATAAACATAAGTTCTGTTTTCTTGTGTGCTCGGGTTCCTTCCGATAATTTGAATGCAAGTGCGGTGGAGGACCGATCTTGATTATTGCTCGGTGTTACATTTCATGATTGAGGTGCTCGATTAACTTCCTAATGTATCTCGCTTGTTTGTAATAGAGATTTGCATAGTTCTTACCTTAGGCTAATTAATGTTGTTCTCGCTATAGGTTTTATGCCCGTTTTATTGGTAAAATTCGTACATTATGATATTTATGATCCCTCAAAATGAACGAGAAGGAGGCTCGCTCTTTTTAACTAGGTATTCAAGTGATTTTCCATGTTCGAGTTATCGAGTGTATGGAGAGTCTGCTCTAAAAGTATGTGGCTTAAAATGATTAGATTAATAATGCTTTCATGCTTTGAAAGTCGTATACAAACTATTGATGTGATTTCCTCATGTTTCGCAGGGCTTCGGCAGATGTCATTGTATATATGTGACGCCATGACTCAGGTTTGTGTTTTACCTTAACTCACAGCCACGGTCTGATTGTTAGCTCTCTTCTAACTGCGGTGGGGCAATTAGCCTTGGCTATGCGATGCACTATTAAGTGATTTGTTGATGATGAATGTATATGGACCTTAAAATTTTTCTTTTATTTCTAAAAGCCATCTATCCTTCTTCTTTGAGGTCTACTACATTGCAGACTAAAGAATTGACCATCATTCATAAATTAGAATTATAATCTGGTGTTACTTAGACATCTCATAAAATTTGATGCTTTTCGGTTGTTGCCTTACATCTGGTGCAAAGCATTGCTATGTTGAACGAGCCCATTTTAGGTAATTATGGTACATCTATGTCATCATTTCGTTACTTCATTTCTGCTTCTCACAGTGTACTCACTCGCGTTGCTTATTGATTTGTGCAACAACCACAATGGTTTTCTAGATATTCCATATAGCTTTCCATTGGCTTGAATGCATGATTTAGTTTAGAATACGAGACTCCTTTATTTCCATTTTTTTAAAGAAAAGCAAAGCAATAGCGTTCTTTTTCAAAAAAAAGCATCGGCCAATCCACATAAGTATCGAAAATGAAGTTCTAAGTTTATACCGCATTTGGCTTTTACGATGACTCTTGTCTAATAGCATATGTTCATGTTTTGTACAGATTAACACTGTTCCTTTTCCTTCAAGCTGCTGCGAGATTGCATCTCTCCTCGGCTTTTCATGTTGTGAATCACTGGCTCACTAAACTGTAGTTTGTTTATTTAGGACATTATGCCTTTCCAAATACTTTTTACATTGCATATGTTTACTTGTTTACATTCTGTAACGGATGAATTGAAATTTATTTCTATCAAGAGTCTAGATCTAATTGTAATTTGTTTAGCCAAGAACCAGATTAGATGTCTTTTGTCTTGTTATATGCCATCTTAAATATAGAATTTGTGGCTTCCTTAATTTCCATTCAAAAACAAAACACTCGTGATGGTTTAGTCTCTGGTGCAAGACTTAAGGAGGCATGACTTGAGTGGATCTGGCTTTTTACGCCTTTCCCATATATCTCAAAATTTAAGGCTAAGTGTCAAGATCAACCAGGTTAGTTCTACTTGAAAAATCAAACTTGCTCTCATATTCCTTTAAACAAAAAAATGCTCTCATATATGGACATTATCTTTTGCTATTGTGGTTTGAGCCAGATTCTTCTATAGTTCTTTTGACAATTTTTTACGGTAGATAGAGACTTTCAGGGTGCTCTTACATTCTAAAGTTTATTTGTGATTAGCTATTTACTTTATATTACTCGATCCTTATAATTAACTAGAATAATTCTTATATCTTATTAGACTATTGGCTGCCTCATGCCTTACTGTTGTGGCGTGCAGCATAATCCACTCTAGTAGTATTAACGTGTGAATATTTTCTTCGGTAGAGATACATGTACCACCTGTGATTATTTTCTTCGGTACAGATATATAGTTAGATTATTTTATGTACACTATTGTCTGATTATTTTCTGTACACTATTATGTACACTATTTTCATTATGCTCAGAGGGCATGGCTAGCGCTGCCTGAGGCTAGCCACAAATGCCAATTTTTTATTTTCGTGTGTGGGATTGTCAGTGCGGTTTTTGGCAAAAACCGCTACTGATATACTACTAGGCTTATCAGTGGCGATTTTATATACAACCACCACTGATATTTGTATCAGTGGCGGTTCTATAGTCCTAGTATCAGTGACGGTTTTTTGCTAGAACCGCTACTGATATTCGGGTATTAGTGGCGGTTCGAGCAAAAAACCGTCACTAATATTTGGACTATTAGTGGCGGTTTTTGGCTCGAACCGTCACTGATACCCGAATATCAGTGGCGGTTCTAGCAAAAAACCGCCACAGATAATGTTATCTGTGGCGGTTTTAGAACCGTCTCGATTATCAGTGGCACTAAATTTGTGGCGATTCAAAAACCGTCGCTGATGGCAGTTACTGCTACAGATGATTTTTTTCTAGGTAGTGTAAGAGGGTCAATTGGATTTACGTGGGAATTGTACTGTAATCATTTAGTTGGCAAGTCATCAATCATGTCGGTGCAGTTTTGTATAGTTGTATGTTATCACAGCACACATCAGCGAGCACATGACACTACGATGTCCTCTGTACCTTAACACTTTATGACACCTAGAGTACACGCCATTACTGCCACTACAGCAAATGCACAGATAACATTAAAGATTCCAACAACTCATGGCGCCATGTATTTAAGTAAACACTAGTCAACAGAGGTACAGAAACAAACGGATTTCTCTAATTTCCTGATTCTACCAGTATTGCAGAATCACAACCCAAACAGGAAGCAAGAAGTTCTTACATTGCTTCCTTTGATGCGCCTGTTGGAATCCGACAGCTGCGCCTTCCCCGCATCCCTCCTTCCTTCCACCCGCACAAACGCCCCAGTTCACCAAAGCATTCTCATTCCACTCACCAATACCGAAATCATCAGAATCCTAAGCCAAACCCAAAATCCAAGTCACTGAAACCTCAAAGATTTCGAAACCAAACGAATTGGGCACTCCACCACCTGCAAGAACAAGAAGCACGGGAAGAGAAGAGACCTGGATCAAACGAACCGGCGCGAGATTCGTACCTGGGGAGTAGGGTTTGTGGCGGGGAGAGCTCCTTGGGAAGCAAGGAGGTGGTGAGTGTTAGTTGTGATCTTCAGTCATAATAGGAAATACCAAAAATCAAAGAAAAGATCCGAAAAATCTGGGATTGACCCATAATTTCACACTTTGATCGGGAGCAGTTTTAGTAGCTTTGGTTTTGGTCCCGATAACCTGCGCTATATAAAAACAAGAAGAGGCCGGCACTCAAGATTTTTTATAAAGAAGAAAAGCTTGAGCTTCGCCATCCTCCTGACATCCCTTCCGATGTAGGGTTTTTGGCGCAGAGGTTACCGAAGAACAAAACCATCACCGTGAAGACTACGGTGTCCCCATCTTCTTCATTGCGCATCATTGATTCTCCTACTCCAACCGATTCAACTACACCGACAAAGAACCCTCATGACTTCATCTACTTCTCCAGGTCAGTTTAACCTAACGATTTATTTCTACATTACGTTTGTGATCATGTTTTAGGCTAGTTGTTTGTGATGATAATGTATTAGTTTAGCCCTTAGATTCTAACATTTGGTATCAGAGCCAGATTCCGATCCTGGGACCTGTGGGCTAGCGATTAATCTAAGCACCATTGTAACCCCATAATCTATAGTGCATCATTCTATTTTGATAAGATAATCATTTATTCTTAACAGGAGTTGGTTTTATTCTTATGGTTCTTTTGTGCAGTTTGTTTTCATTTGTCATCATGTGCATGTTAAAAGAGTGAAAACAAACTTTGTAATTTTCATAATCGAAATTTTGAGATCTCAATTTGTCCTAGTAGTATAGGCTGTCAATAAGTCTTATGCCGACACTAATTTTGAGACAAGCCTTTAACAGGGAATCATTAAACCAAACATGATGCATAAACTTGTATATTAAACATGATACTCAATTCTTCTAGGCTGAACATCAATAATTTGATTCTGGATTATATCTTTCACAACGTTATGTGTTTGGTAGCATAACTTGATATGTTGTTACTTGAAGTAAAAATTTCACTCTTACGTAATAAATTTCAGGATAGAATCTTAAGCCAAAAATAAATTTTCTTATTCTTAAACCACAATAACCTATTGTGGATTTCTTATTATCTAATAGTCTTATGATATGCCACAAGTCTGCTTGTATTATTAATGACGCCTTAAGATATTGACTAGAGCCATTCCACAATATGGCTCTTTTTGCAAGGTTGAAGATTTGACTTGATATGGATTCTTAATATCAACACACCTTGCATAATCGGTGTCTGAATAACCAACAACTTTATGATTATCAGACTTCTTATATGTGAGCATGTAATCATTAGCACTTTGCCTATGACGCAAAGTTGTCTTTAGTAGTTTTCCAGTGGTCCAATCCTGGATTAATATCTGCCAAGTATCCTGATTACAAACGTTAAATAAGAGTGCATACAAACTTAAGTATACATAATGTTCATGACAGCGGAACGTAAGAAAAACTTCTGTCGCCCTTAATAATCGGAATAAACTCCCTTAATATTGGACCTATCTTGGTGAATCTTAATAGTCAAAACATAAGAGACATCACCAAGACAAACTTTAATTCTCAAAAGAGAAAGGAAATATTTGGGTCTTAAACATTAATGTCATTATCACTAATAGTCAATAAGGCATCGTCTATATAAACAATTAAGTCCATATAAATAGCTAAGAGGTTAAATTTACTCCCACTAGTCTTAAGATTAAAACTTAAGGTATATTTATATGAGGCTCGCATTATTATAAATTCCAGAATCAACTGGAGGTGGAACTTTTAGAGACAAAGATTGCTATTTTCTTGGACTATCTGCATTATAATATAAGCATGATTGTGTCAAGTATAGTTTACCTTGCCTCAGGGCTCCCGCTAGAATCAACATTTCTATAAACTCAGTAGTATCCTTTAGTCTAGATGGAAGCTTGACAATCTCACGTATATAAGTATCTTAATTTTCCCAGAGTGTAAGATATTGATATTAATTATTTTTAATAGAGTAAGAAATTTGTTTATGGGGTTTATGTCTCGCATAATAAAGCTTTTCTTTTCTCAATGAGACGTTCCATTTGGTCAGAGAGAAAGGGGATTAACTAGGGTAAGCAAACAGGCGAAAGAAAGGACCGCCCGACACGCGTTGGCAAAAAGAAGGACACGCCGCGTGTCAACCAGCTAAAAAACAAGACCAAGTGTGCATGGGGGAGAATCGAACGCTTGTCGCTGGGCTGCAAGCGAGAGACCTCACTTGCGCTGCGTGTCCGGACGTGAAAACCCACCGTGGCAAAATATTTGAGGTAGGAAAGCGGCTAAGCCATGTGGGCGACATGGCTTAACGCTAAGCCAACCGTACGTACCGGCGTGCAGTGCGCTATTCGTGCACGCGACGCGTCCACATCGCCCAAAAAATGACGCGGCCCACTGAGAGGCCGGGAATGTTTCCATATACGATAGTATATATGCTCAAACGAGGACAAAGGTAAGATTTCTGTCTCTGTGCACATTTGTATATTTTCCATGTATGATGCACTGCCTGCATGAAATTAAGTACGAGCTAATGCTCTTCCTTTCCTACCACTATGGACGGATTTGCTGAAAAAACTGAACAAGAAAGTCCAAATGCTACAGCTTGTTTTCTGGCGTGGACTAATTAGGCTAGCGCAAGTGCAACTAGCTGTTGTTAAAGCAAAATTTAGACATCTCCCTGGTGCCTATACTCTTTTTTTTTTTTTTTGGCTTGGTAGTCTTTTGCACATATTCTAACAAGCACCTTCTAGAATTACAAACCAAAGGGGAAAAGACCAGGAAAGAATGTGTATGTTAATACTGAAAGTGGACAGATTGATGCAACAGCTGAAAGTAGAAGCCAAGATCATTTTTTTTTTTTTAAACTAAAGATCATTTTGTTTGAAAATCAATATTTAGAGGAAGATTGCCAAGTTAGAGATGTCACTTTTGAGTACGTACAAGAGGCTCACTTTTATTCTAGTGCACATAAATCACTAGCAACCTCAACTGTCCAAAAAACTACATATAAAGGGCCATATACATTGCTCAAACAAAGTTTCAAATGCCCAAATCGAACATTGATCAGTTTTACTGTACTTAATAGAGTGTGCAGTTACAAGTGAAATAAATGGAAAAAGATCTTCATACTTAGTAAGGAAGTAGCTAGTAGATTATTGTAACCACTACTTCCTTTCACCTTCTTTTTCCTTACAAAAAAGTACTCCATCTCAAGCCACAAGCGTACACATTTCACTCCTCGATCTTTCCGTCCACGTACTGCGACAACGAAGCAAACTGGAATTCACGAGTCCATTAAGAATGGGAACAGGAATTCTAGGAAGCCTAGAAAAATTAGGAACTACTTTAGCGATCATTGTTCCATGGTTCCTGGCTACACCGATTGCAATGAACAAACATATCTTGAACACAAGCTGGGAAATGGCATGAGCAAATACTACAGTTATGGATACTGAAACTTATAATAGATACATAGTAGAAAACAAAGCAAACAAAGTAACAAGCCAAAGGCCCATCCCAGGATCGAAATAGAGGGTAATATAACCACTATGCCACATTAACGTATTCTTTCTAGGGATACAAATAATGGTACTACAGTCAACCACCTGATCAAGAAAAGAATGTTATGAAATCTCGGGCATATGTATGTTCTAAAGAGGGATTCCATCCTAAAAGTATTACTGCCGAATCAAAGAAGCCACAACCAGAGGCAAGGACTGGTTGCCAAGCACACATGACTATTAATAAAATCACTACTAGTGGCAAATATGTAGTGACTGAGTATGTGGCTGATCATAATCATGATCTTGAGGCTTCCTTGGTGGACATTCAGGTTCTGAGATCACAGAAGTTATTAGCAAAACTACAGCAACCTCCGGATCCACCAAAAATTACATAAGGACAAGACACACAAAAGATATGCAATTGGGTGATGCCCAAGCGATTTGTGAATACTTACAGAGGATGAAAGGTGAGAATCCTTCCTTCTTTTATTCCATTCAAGTGGATGAAGATGACCAATTCACTAATGTGTTCTGGGCAGATGTTAAATCAATGATGGATTATAACTACTTTGGCGATGTAGTGTGTATTGACTCAAGATATATCACACGTGATTATGGAACAACAAGCTGACTACCTTGGGACTCCTGTGAATGGCGAAAATATATCTAAGCAGATAAAGAGTGATTCTTCTAAGTTGCAAGGGGTAATACAATTACAATGACAGATACAACATACAAGCAAGTTGGATCAAATTAACATAAAAATCTACTAGCATCACCATAAGCCGAAAATACCTCTGATAGTTGAATTAATGCTATTAACTGGCAAGGCACCTTTTGGCTAGGGATAGTGTTCGGAATCCACCTTTGATTGATACTTTCACTTCTGCTTCAATTGATTGAGTAAAATGCAGCAGGAGAGTAGAAGCAGCCTGCAGGCAGAAGCATGAAATCAGTGAACATAAAAATCTACAAATCATTTATGGGCATACAAATCTTGTCATCAATGGTGTCAAACTTGGTGAGCAGGAATGCAGGATTGCATTATCAATATACCATCAGGAACAATAAAGCAGTAGACATGCCTGCTAATTTCTGAAATAGGTCAAAGTAGTTAGTAATGAAAAACATGCTTTCAAATGCATGCATTTTTCCTGAATAAGACATGTACTTCATGATCCACAACATCGCTTCCAACCAATGACTCCCCAGCAAATAAAACTAGACATGGGTTATTGATATTAATGAGCTTGGAGAGTGATCTCAGGAGTGGTTCATTATCCTGACAATTTAAGGTAGCTAGAAAGGAAAACTCAAAGAGTCTGTGAAGCAAGACTCTAAAAAAGAGCTTCACAAGTTAGTAAAGAAATTAAAAAAATTGCATTAATCTGTCAATCTACCTGCATACGTCAGTGTCCACAAGTATAACACGTGATTTGTCCTGGGCCAAACCGGCCTCCGTTTTGTCAGTTAAGTCTGTGTCTATCACTAGCACCAGTACTTAATTCGGTGTCCCAGTTAACTCAGCCTCCCGATCGCCGGTCACGCTATGGTGGCCCAGGACAAAACTGAGGGCATTAGGGATTGCAAATTGCCCTGCAAAAGTAGTCAGGTTTCTCGATAGACACAGAGTTAATTCGGTGCTAGTGTATGTGATAGACACAGTACATTGCAAATACAATTTTGTCCATTTAAACTTCTAGGCACAAACAGTACATTGCAAATACAACTTTAAAACACAATCTGTCATAACTGAAGCTAATGCTTCGGAACAGCAGGATGCATTTGCACTTTGACGATAACTTTTGGGTGGCTGTTTAATCATGTGGATTTGTTCAGATCATGATAAGTCTGCAATAATTCGAGCTCCCATTTCCACTGGATCAACGAAATCGCGCCAAGGAAATCCAACAAGATTACTATCCAAATCAAGAACACATGTAAGGGTTAGGGGAGGGAGGTCCTCACCGGCGTGATGCGACGGGAGAAGGAGGTCCTCGCCGGCGTGATGCGACGGGAGAGGGAGTCCCTGTGCTGTGGATTGCAAGGGTTAGGGTTAGGAGAAATGGATAGGGTAGAGAGGGAGAGGGAGAGGGAGAGGACGATGGGGGCAGGAGATCCTCACCGGCGACGATACGGTGGCCGAAGGGGCGGCGGCTGCTGCGGCGCGTGAGGTCGCGAGGGGGCTTCTGCGTCGCGTGAGGCCGGAGACGACGAGGGGTATCGGATGACGCTGGTTAGGGAGCGGTAATTGAGCTTGTGAGCGGCGGAATGTGATAGCGCTGTAATCGTTACGGAGTTGGCGAACCAAACGGGAACCAAGGCTGTCCGGTAGCGCCGGTATCTAATACGGGGTAAAAAACGCTGAACCAAACACCTTCATATATCATGTCACCAACTTAATCCAAAACTTAAATAAAAAGGCCAAATGTAATTACTTGTCACCCCAAAACTAAAATGCAGAGATCGATATACTTTGAAAGAGAGCTTGCTTTTAGCTAGAGCACACACAAAGTACACAACTCACGTATGTTTCTCTGTTCATCTTTGTTACTGCTTTACTGAGCAATCTCCAGCGCCGTCTTTGGTGATAATGGAATGCAGAACAAATAATGGCGTTGCATAAATGGTACTTTAGAAAGTATGACACGAATCAGATGAGTAAAGTGTTGGAGTTTTTTTTGGGGTTTTCCCCAAATTTCAAAGAAAAATATATTTTGAGCAGTTGTTTAATGCTTTTCTTCTCAATATAAGTTGCACAAATCTTGAAGCAAACGAAGGGGTAAGTAATTACTGAATCCAAATACAAGTTGCTTGAGCTCCCCTTTTTGTTGAATCCAAATCCACTCATTTTGCTTGAGCTTCGGCTTGAATCTTGCCTTCCCATTGGTCTCTTGTAATCTATGGTCTCGTTTTTCACTCATCTCATCTTCTAGAGGCCGCTCTTGCGTGCAATCTAAGGTGGTTGTGTGGAACTCTAGACCTTTGATTTGAGGCTTTTTGGTTGAAGGCAAGGTGTGAGGAACCTCTCTGTGACCTTTCTTGTGCGCCGACTGTGCTCGTTGGTCGGTTCTTGAGGCTCTGTTGTGGTGGAGTTGAAGAGGTTTTGTGCTGTCTCTTGTGGTTGCAGTTGGTCATTCATGACCGACTGTTCTTGGTGGTCGGCAAAGACATCTCCCTAGGCCAGGGAGTTGGTTCCGATGCTTTCTGCAACTTCGGCTACATCTCGGGTCTCCTGATGAATTGCCTCACCGTGGGGATTGCGGCTTTGTATCTCCGAAACAATCATCGGTGATTTTGCGGCATTGCAGCAGTGATATCGTTTTCTAGGACAACCTCTTTGATAAGCCTAGCCGAGTAACACTGACAGCCTGTTGGTGTTTAGTGAGTATTCTCAATCTCTTGTGATTACTATGTGATTACTCTCTTTACTGTCTTTGCAAAGGGGCTAGATAATCCATTGTCTTGGGGACCTTGCATAAGTGGAGGCTAGTGTTTACTAAGGATTTGGGACTAGATAGACTATTTGTGACAACACATTGTATTTCTCAGTTTATATTCTGTTATATACTTGATTAGCACAATTGTTATCTTGTCATATATGCTCATTCTGTCAATCTGTAGCTTACTGTATTTGTCGCTATTCTTGTTTTCTGGCTGTCCTTGTTGTTGATTATGCTCTGGCCGGCTATGATATAGTGTTGTTAGCCTCTTTTGGTTGGTTCAATAGGCTTGTTATTTATTAATTCAGTGTTATAGGCATATTGTTTGGAAGATAATCAATTGTTAAGTTTATTTAAATTGTCAAGTATTGCAGTTTGATAATTAATGTAAGGTTATCACAAATTAATCTATAACTTGTCACTAGTAACGAGGAAAGCCTTTAAGGTAATCCGACATCTGAGAATACCTCATAAATCAACTTTAGCTTTAAGCTAGTTGTTATTCCTCTATTATTGTTCATGGATATTCATATGCTTATATATTTGATTATGAGTACATCTACTATGATATTGTCAATTATCATTTTCAATATATTAGCGTATGCTTTTATGATTCTTTTGATCCATAGTTATTTTTTATGCTTGGGATTAATGTCATGATAATTTTGCTAACACTGCAATTTCTACAACATAAAGCAGTTAGGTATATGTGACTGATCGAAACGTATGGGCATAGCAGATGCTATCAGCATGCAAATCCAATAGGTGAGCTAGTTGAAGTGTGCAGATAAGCAATAGCCTACAAAAGACCACAAAGCGAAGGAAAAGCTATGTTTCAGGCGCTTGTTTTGGCATGAATCACAAGGAAACACGCTAGTAAGTGGGCTGCTTAACCTGTCTGCTTTGGCTTTAAGTAAATCAACAGTAACAACGAATTGCCGTAGTCAACTATCAACGCAAAAACAACTGAGATAATGGGAGATGTTGAAGACAAGTGTCCTAGCTAGCTTTTGTATCTAAGTTCAGTGCAGTGCTTTTATGTCTTGCTCTGGGAGCCTTTTGCTTCATCTTTCTCCCAAGTTAATTGCTTAGTGCCTAATCCAAATGCTTTTTTCTTCCTTTTTATCCTTTGATTCTTTGAGGTTAGAATTAGCTAGCTGCATGCGCACTTATGTACTCTCTCTTCCTCTCATACTCATCTATAAATAAACTCATATGTCCTTAGGACAAGGCCCATGTCCCTGCAACTCTTCCTGCTGTCTCATGCATGCAAGTACACTTTCAGCAGTAGATCTCGTGCGCAAACACCACAATTCATCAGTGATCTCTATCTTCTGATCTCTCTCTCTCTCTCTCTCTCTCTCTCTCTCTCGGACAACACTTGTTTCTTCTCTCTTCTTTTTTGCATTTCGCATCAACCAGCTGCTGTCCAGCTAGCCATGAAGAATATCAGCAAGGCCGCCGAGTTCTTGAAGGAGGCGGTGAGGGCGCTAAGGGAAAAGACCAGCCTTCTCAAGGCGAGGCTTCTCTTCCTCGCCTCGCTCCGCCGCAGGACGGCGATGGTCGGCGCGATATCGCACCACATCAGCGCGCTCATTTCGGGGCAGGAAAGGCGGCGGTGGACGACCGCGGCAAGGACCTAGAGCCTGCCAGGCTGCACGACGTCGTTGGTCTCTCCGAGCTGGCCATCTTGTTCCAACTTCCAAGAAGTCAACGACGATGACGGCCGCGGTGGCGAATACCACAACTGGACACACTCGCTGTTCGACACCGACGACGAAGAAGACAAAGACGACAGTGATGAGCACCGTGATCGTGAGGTCGTCGAGGAGCTGGAGGACGGGCCGTCGGTGATCGACGTCATCAGGAGCCGCCGGGAGGACGACGGGGTGGAGTTCAACATCGAGGAGGAGATCGACCACGCCGCCGACATGTTCATTAGGAGGATGCGCAGCCGGATGAACATTAACCAGAGCTGTTAATTAGGAGAAATTTTACAGTACATTATGCAGTAGTATATAATGATAATAAAAATTAAATCTAATCATTGATTTGTTAAAAGTGTTTCTACTACTCTACTATCAGAAAATTATAAATAAATTAAACGTTCACCGTAGAAGTCCTCGTTAGCAGTTAGTGCCTTCGATACGATTAGTGTGTTTCATCGTGTTTCAAATTTCATAGAGTGTGGTTTTAAGTATGTCCTTTCTTTTAGCTAATCTTTTTGTCAGATCTATCTATCTTTCGATACTTATACTAATTAGGTACTCTAAGCAAGCTCTCACATTAACAAAAAAGATTTGGCCGTCTATATGCCGAGTATGAGTTATACGGACTTAGATTAAAAGTAAGAGTCCATAACAAATACTATATATCTATGCTAAGTAGGCACTATAAGGAAGCTCTTATGTTAAATAGAAAGGTCTGGCTATCTATCTATCGGACCCGAATAGCAACGACTTAGACTAAAAAAGCGAGTCTATGTTAAGTATAATCTAAATAAACTAAAATTTGAAATAAATAATTAAGAAAAATTAGCAAATTGACTTCCTATGATTTTCAAAGTAAATCCATACATAATTAAAATTTGTAATAATAACTAAATAAAAATTAGCTAATTAAAACAGAGTGTATGTCAAATGCATGCCAAATTAATTAAAATTCAAAATAAAAATTAAATAAAATTATCGATTTGACTTCCAAATGATTTCTAAATTAAATCCATAAATAAATAAAATTTGGAATAATAATTGAATAAACATTATCAAATTAAAATAAAAAGTCTATTTTTCATACAAATTTCAAAGTAAACCATATAAATAAAATTCAAAATAATATTAAATAAAATATAAATTTTCATACAAATTTCATCCTATAATTGGAAAAAATCCGCATAAAAATTGAAGAGGCGATTAAAATCTAGGCCATGTTTGGTAGAGCTCCAGATCCCAACTCTACCTTATATATCTGGTGCTTTTTGGTTAAAATAAAGTGAATTAAGTTTATATTTTTGGTCTAAAATGTAAACAATATGATCCACCTAAACACTCTTAATGTACCTACAGCTACAGCTCCATAAATTTCTGGAGTTAGAAATACCCTGCTACACCAACTCCACCGATTTTAGTGGAGCTGGAGTTATACCAAACACCCCCTTAATATGTACAAGCTCCGAAGTAACATCCATAAATAAAAAAGTTAAAAATAATAGTTATTTACTCCATCCAAGTTTGTAGGGGCATTTTCTTGGTAAAAAAACCAAGGTGATATGGAAAAAGACTAGAATACCCCTAATTATTGTTTATAAACACTATAGAATGCATGCATATAGAGGATATAGAGTAAAGCTAGATATTTGTTAGACGTATTTTCTCTTTGTACATAGACCAAGGTGATATTGATCATATTTACTTTTTTAACAAATGAAATAATAACATCTTTACTAAATACAAAACAACCATATAGCCCGACAAATACAAGTGCACTACGAGGACATGTTACATGTACAATGTTACATGTACAATGATACATGTCAGCTATAGCAAACCTATACCATATAGTAATTTACGTGTTTAGAGGAGAGAGAAGGAGAAGAGAGAAATATGTTGTCTATTGTTTAACAGACGGTTTTATATTATGTGTACCATTTTATAGATAATTTATTAATTATATGAGATGCCACTATAGATAGCTACATAAACAATTCATTTTATGAGCTGTTTTTAATTTTGTCTATAGATGATATGAAAGTGTATTACAGACAATCGTACTACGCTTAACAACACAAGCAATAAACACGTGCCAAAATACAATTTACAGGTTCAACCAGCACAATAATACAATTTACAAGTTCAAAACAGTGTAAAGGAGGTTCGTTATTATCCACTTTTTTATTACGGAAAAGATACCGTTCCTACGCTCGACCCGGACTTCTCCTATCGGACGGTGCAATCCAATTATCCGAGGCATTGGATGCCATACTTCACTCATGGCGGCCGGAGCCAACATGCAGGCCTCTGATCGAGGTCGCGGGATGTCATCATCTCCCGTGCTCATGCGAGGCCATCATCGCCACACGGGAAGGCATCACCACGGGTGCCGCGGATTCGCCGACCAGGCAGCCACCCAGTCTCCATTTCCGATGGCGCTAGCTACTCGCATAATGCTCCCCTTTATCGGGGTATGTTTTCGTTGTATGTGCTTCTTGAATTTGTTTTAACATGCTTTTCTCGTTGGTATGTAAAGTGATTTTGTTTGTTACAATATTTCTTTCTCAAATCTTGCAGTAAGAGTTTTTTTTTCTCAAATCTTGTAGTAAGATATATTTTATTGTGATAGAGTCATCGATTTGTTACGTTGTGGTATTTTCTTGTTGCATCAGTTTGTTATATTATTGTGACGGGTGTTACGATTGGTTTGTTGTAATTGAAGGAAATTTCATTGCATTGTTTTATCTTTTACAATTTTTTTGTCGTAGTAATATTGAATTTGGGTGTGCTGTTATTGATTATAGGATTTTTATCCTTTGCAGGACCATGATTTGGTTTCGAATACTCGATTTTTTGAAAATTTTCTCCACGTTGTAATAGTAGTTGTGCTATGTTTTGTACACTTAAAATCAAAATGTTTCATAAGTTAATATCAGAGAATCCTTAAATATTTTTGTTGTATTTCACTTTGCACCTTGTTACAATCAAGGTAATATATTGCGCATATAAAAAAATAGTTGGCAGTATGAGATAAGTATATTTATAAAGATCCAACATCCAATGGCAAATACAGGGTAAAGTGGAAAAAAATTCCGTACTTCCAATCATGGATCAAAATCCTTGCGAAATTCAGATCTTGGACCCTCGAGATTTATAATCGTGGTGGAATAATTTTTTAAAAAAATTTAAATTGCTACAGTATTTTTTGAAATCTTGGAGAAATTGCGTCCGTTTTCAATCATTTGGGCCAAAATTTGTAGTGTTTGGACTGGACTTAAGATTTCTTTGGACGGGATTTTGCAATAAAATTGCAAAGTAAGTTGAGCTGAGTTGGTATGCAACTTGGAACGAGTGCTGCAGACCATAGGACCCAGTTCGAATCCTGATGACGGAAACAAGGAGGGAGGTACGGGAATAACTTGTAGCGTTTGTAGGGTGGGATTCGATCCCTCAACCTTTTGAATCGTAACAAGCTTCACACCAACTCGGCTAACACGTTCAGATATGCATGCATTTTTGAATCCGGTTGTCACGGTCCGTCATTTTCAGGGGTGCGTATAAATACCTTCACAGCTATCCAGAAATTTAGCTGTAGGTAGCCAAGCGTATATTGCAAGACATAAAAGCAAATACGAATATTTTAAAGATAATTTAAGGGCCTAACGGCCTGAGTTTTACAAAAAGTGCGGCTGGCACCGAATACATTACAGAACACCCACAGGAAAGGCTTGAGCAGATAGATCAAGGCCTTCAAAACCAAATGACATCGTCATCTACGGTCTTCTGGAGATCACCAGCTTCATTTGAAATCTAGAGAGGGGGAATTGGGAGCAAGGGTGAGTACACAACCGTACTCAACAAACTACACAGAAATTCTGAATATTACATGCAGGAATAAACAAAAGTAGGCACAGATTTCAAGTAGTGTGGATGCAAGTTGTAATTATTACTTTCCATTTTACATTTGAAACGCAAACCATAAATAGCAATATAATATGAGGGGTTATCTGCAAAGTCCACCTTCACGACAGGTTTTAATTATAAAAGCTACTGGGCGCGATTCTAGGAATCACCCTAAATTAACTCAGCTTCATTAACCGGAAGCACGGTGTGTTTGAATACCATTGATATCACTCTGCAGAGGTGCTCAGCTTTACCCACAAGATATCATCGACCGTTGGTGCTATGCACAAACATCATGCAACTTTAATGCATGTGGGGTGGTAGGGATAATCATAGTCATTCGTTGAACTCCCTTCTTTAGCTCCTACCCGGTGGGCTATTCAAGGTCCGCAATATTCAGTACCCCCTGGCCGTCGTGGGAGTCGCTCACGAATATTGTGGATACTGCTATGCGTGAACCGGTGAATGGCCTCTCCATTCCCGTTACGCCCCGATTGTTCTGCGTGCCATTCTCCTCAATAGCAGCTACTTCCTATAGGCATTCTAAAGGGGAGTACAATGTACTGAGCTATGTTGGACCAAGTCAATAGGATTGGCCGGCCCAACTTGTGGTTAAGCGGGATCTGAAGTTGTTTTCTTTGCCCAAGACGTCGGTCTTTAAATGCCAAAGACTCAGCCAAATGATATTCCACAAACCATTGGTACCAACTGTACCACCACCACACCACAACCTTGGCCTCGTCATCGGTTGGGGGTTGGGCCAGCACCCACCTCCTGTGGTTCGCCCAAGCTGTCCCCCACACTGTAGCAATTTTTGAAAATTAACCGAGTCATCTCTCGGAGATTAAACATTTGTCTAAAAGTAATAATTGTATGAATTGCTACATCTACGAGGGTTCAATATTTTATAGCCTAAGGTTAAAAAGGAATTAGGGCATATCAACATGTTTAATATTTGGTTGTATCTAATCATGTCATTCGAAACTACCACATTTTCTAGTTTTCTAAAATAACAAAAATAATGCAATACAAGAAATATATATATACTATAAAGGAAATGGGTTCAACATGTTCAAGGAGTGTGGCTTGCCTTGCGAATTTGAGGGTTCGCCTAGTGAGAAGGGGTTGAGGTCGTGTCTAGTCCCGAACGGCTCCTGCTCCTGTGACGGCTCCAACGTCTGCTCCTGCTCCGAGATTCGTGCCAACGGTTGCTTCGACGGTGAATCTAACGCGAAGAAACGCAAACGATAAATAAATGAATAAAACAAAGCAAAGAAAGAAAATCGGAAAAAGAGTTAGAGAGAAAATGGCTGGAACAGGGGTCAATGGCATTTTGGGAATTTTCTGGACTTGGTATGGCGAAACGGAGATCATTTTTGGACTCTGCGGCTTGAACTGGTCCAGAATATGTATTTTTGGCATTTTTGTATTTTTGGGGATTTTGGGGGGATTTTCTGAATTTTAGAATGAATTTTCGGATTTTTGAAACAAACTTTAAATCCGAAAAAGAATTAAAAGCGAAATGGACTCTGGGGTGCCTGATGGTCTAAATTCAGCCGTGGTATGGAAGGTGGCAAGGACGTATGCCCAAAGCGTGGCCAAAAAATCTTCTTGTTGGTGAGGGTAAGCCATTGTGGGGTGGGGCCCGATGCCATTGAGAGGAGGGCGCGCTGACGACTAGGGACCGCGGGGTAGAGAGAGGGAGCGAGGGGCGAAGCGGTGGCGGCGAGCGATGGCGGACGTGGGGAAGGCAATAAAAATGACAATGAGAACAATTTGGAGCAAGAAATGGAATGGAAAACTGGGGAGGAGAGCTTACGGCGAATTCGGTGGAGGGTGAAAATGGCCGGAAGAGAAAAGGGAGGCGGCGGGACGACGGAGAAGTACTGGAGCCGGAGAAGGTGACCGTGGCGTGGGTGGGCGATCTGTGGGAGAGAAATGACACAGGAGAAATGGAGATGGGGTGCGGGGAAGGAGGAGGCTGCCGCTGGAGCTGTGAAGGAGGGATGAGGCGGGGGGTTTATAGTGTTGTCGGGAGGGGCCTGTGGTGTGCCGAGGAGAAGGAGGCAGCGGCCTTGGATGCGGTCTTGTCATGTGATCAGCAGACGGAGGAAAGGAGGTGGGGAGGCAGTGGCGGCGGTGGCGTGCAAATGACGCAAATCTATCTGCGGGGCGGAAATGACAGAAGTCTTTGCGTCAATTTGGCTGGACCAAGACATGTGGAGAGGTTGGGCTGAGGCCAAGCGGGCGCTTGTGGGGAGAAAGCGGCCGGTAGAAGAGGAGAGTTGGGCCAAGGCGAAAAGGAAGGCTTCGGATTTGGTAAGCGCCAGAAATGGAAACCTTACCCAAAATGGAAAGGAAACAAAAGATAGCCGAATAAAATTCAAATAAATCCGGAAAAATTCGAATAAAATCCAAATAAATAAATAAATCAAATTTTTGAAAATTTTGAGGTGTTTCACCGGTCATCTCCGGCCAGAAAACAGCAAATCTCGGCAGTAGAGGGCAAGATCTCTGTTTTGCAGTACCAACTCGGCTAACACGTTCTGATATGCATGTATTTTTGAATCCGGTCATCTCTGACCAGGAAACAGCAAATCTCAGTATAGTAGAGGGCGAGATCTCGGTTTTGCAGTAAGGTTGGGTAAGAAAAAAAATCTTTTGTAATCCAAAATCTAAGGGTCTGTGTTGTTTTAGCTTCTGATTCAAGATTCTGGCCTTAAAAGTAGAATTAGAAACAAACAGTCTGATTCTCACAATTCAGCCCACCCATATACACTAGAATCCACAATCTACTTCATATGTGCTTTTGGATTCCAGCTTTTAGAGAATCAACTTCTCTACAATCACAATCCATAATTAGCTTTTAGAGAATCCAAAATTGAAACAAACAGACCCTAACACAGCTGGTCGAGGATTAATGTTAAAATTTTTGCATGTATGATCATTAGATATACGTTAAAATATAGGACAAAAGTAGAAAACAACACTCAAAAGTCCAACTATGGCCCCTGAGATTCATAATTTTAAAAATTTCTCAAGTTTAATCACCATTTAAAAATTTTATAAGAATATTAATGATGCATCATGACCATCCACAAAAATATTCAAAATTTTCTAACGTAGTTTGAACTAGTTTTCATTCAGTTGAAATTTGTTGGTCAGCTTTCAGTAGCACTATTCGATTTTAGAAAATTTCTCAAGCTTGATCGTCATCTAAAAATTTTATGGGAATTTTATCTCAAAAATCTCGGTAAAAAATCGGATTTGAATTTTTGCTTTTGGATTTCGTCTGGATTTCATCCAAAATAACGAGATTTTACTGAAATTTTAGATTTCAAAGAGTGACCGGATATGACTCAAAAACAAAATTTGTAACCTTGCTGCCAATCCATAGTCGCTGCCCTTTATTACCATTTTCTCTCTCCTTCACTTACCTGTGGACAATTTCACTGCTGTAGCTCCTAAAAAAAGTTTTTTTAGAATTAGCTTTCGTCTAATTTTTTTATAGATTTCGCATCTGGACCTGCAAAAGTCGCTCACAGGGAGCTCGAAATTTAGGCTTGTAGCAAACAAGGAGTGCTGCAATGCTGTCGGCGCGACACCTGGCATTGCAGCGCTCCTACTCAACAAAATACAAAAAAGAATTAAAAATTACAGTGCAGCGAAGCCCAGCCGTGAAATGCAAAAAAAAGAAGCATGCAGCGGTGCTGAAGTGCTATATGCTACAGTACCACTGCTTGTACTGTAGCACATGGTTTTTTGTTTTTCCTGCTTTGGGTGCAGGCTGGTTCTAGGAAAAAATACATTATAATTTTATTAGATCTTATAAATATATTATAATAAAAAAATTGTAGGTGACTTGTTTTTAAAAATAATTCTGCAAGTAGTTCTAAAAAAATGGCATGGCAACTAGTTCTAAAAATCACACATCATCCTTAAATATTTTAAGGATTCTAGGGGGCAGAATATAACACAATATATTTGAGGACCCATATTCCACTGGTCCAATTACCGTCAATAATTCTGCGGGCCGTCAAAAAAATATATTTGAGGACCCATATTCCGCTGGCCCAATTACCGTCAATAATTATGCGGGCCGTCAAAAAAAATATTACTGACGGCCCACAATATTATTGACGGCAATTCGGCCTGTAGAATTATTAATAGTAATTGGGCTCACAAAATATGAGTCTTCAAATATATTGTGTTATATTCTGCCCCATAGAATATAGGTTCTCAAAATATTTGTTGTATGACGTACGATTTTCAAGACTAGTCGTCTTGCGATTTGTTTAGAATTACCTATAGAGTTATTTTTTTGAAACTAGCTGCAGTACGAATTTTTCTATTATAATGAATTTATAAGACCTACTAAAATTATAATATATTTTCCCTGGAATCAGCCTCCACCCAGAGCAAAAAAAAAAAGTGCTATAGTACATGCAGCGCTTCAGTATCGCTGCATGCTTCTTTCTTTTTCTTTTTCTTTTTTTTTTTTTGCATTTCACGGTCGGACTTCGCTGCGCTGTATTTTTTTTTAGCGTTTTATTGAGTGGGAGCGCTGCAATACCAGGTGTCGCGTTGATAAAGCCTAAATTTTGCGCTCCCGTGCGTGACTTTTGCGGGCTCAGGGCCAAATATGGGAAAAAAAATCGTGCCGAGGCTATTTTTTAAAAAAATCTTTTTTCTACAACAGTGAAATTTCCCCCTGTCCCTTCCCTTCCGTTCCGTTCGGACGCACCCTTCTCATTTCTCTCTCTTCCCCACGAGCCAACCACACCTCCCCTCTCTTTCCTCCCTCCTCTCCCTCCCGTGCGAGCTCCCGGCCCTCACGAGCGCGACGCGAGAGAGGCAGGCGGAGCGGGGGAGCTCGGGCGCTGGGGGGAGGCTATGGATCTGGAGAGGTCACCGCCGCCCGAGGCGGCGTCGCAGGCGGAGCCGGCTGGGGGCGCGCCGTGCTCCATCTGCCTGGATCCGGTGGTCGGCCGCGGCGGGTGCAGGTCCGTCGCCAAGCTGCAATGCGGCCACGAGTTCCACCTAGGTCAGATTCCCTCCCCTAAGCAGTTTATGGCCTCTGCTAGGTTGTACTTTTGAACCGGATCTGTGGGAGATGGACGCTTTGGCTCGTCAGTTATTCTCTGCGGCTGTAATTTGATGTAGAGGAGAAATCTAGGTTGGTGGATTTAAGGTTATACTAGGCGTGAATGATCGGTGTGGTTGAACTTGAATTACGAAGTGTTGCAGATGTGGGTGTCTGGATGATAACGGAATGGAACTGCATGTGGAAGTAAGTCAAGTAACCGTGCTGCGCATGTGTACCCCCGAACTGGATCATTGAGGCTTGCATGAGTGATTGGTAATTTTAAGCATGCATTTAATGGTAATTTGGGTTTGTTTACTTGCCGTTACCTCGAGAATCGATGCAGTTTGGCTTACTTGTCTCTATAGCGGCATTTCCTTCCAGCAAAAAGGATTTTTAGTGGTAATACGAGATGTGGTGTCTTTGCTTTAGCCGTAGAGATGTTGAGCTGTTGGTGCATGTTGTCCCAATTTGATCTATGCCTTCTATGTGCTATGCGTGGAGTGTGTCTGTAAAAATCAAGGCCCTCTTTAATTGCTGACCGCTTTTCGCATGCTTGATGTGGTGCTTTGGTTATCATTGGGGCGTTACACCTTTTCCCCGTGAGGTGAAACGTAGTGGTTGCTTGGATCACAATTGGCCCATGCGCATTTTACCACTGTCCAAACCATTATTTGACCATTTTGTTGTTGCTTTATATTTATTTTTTAAATTGGTCATTTGTCTGTTTCAAAAAACTGCACTGTCCCGGTGTGATGCATTAACCTTAACAAATGATAGGTGCATGCCCTGTGGTGGTCGTGTAATTTTAGAATGTATATATGACCTACCATACGTAGTGAACTAGTGATTTCATTGCAAAGACTGATTGAACAATAAATAATATAGTGAGTTGAGGGACTAAAATAATGATGTGCACTAAGAGTTTAGGCACTAAATCATACTTTTTTAAGTTCTGTGACTAATTTCATCTTTTTCTCAGATAAAGCATGCATGCAAGACAGATTGATGCATTATTCTGGAATGAACTTGATTGTATTCAAACAATAATTGCAACTCCGCATCATGTAGTTGCGCAAGTGAAAGTGAATAAATTGTTCTGTTGCACGAGGAGCGAGCCTTGCTTGCTTGGCAAGCAACGCCGAGAGTGACACTACCCACTAGCATTTGAACCGTGGTTTGGACGCTAGTGGCTCATTTTCCATCTGAGCTGATGACTCGGATGGAATTAATAAAAATGGGTACACACATGTGTGTGCATTTAGTGGGATAACGTGTACTCACACTCCGGAGAACCTAGAGCCTCTAAAAAATTTCCTTGTCGTGTGTAGCGCAGGCACACGCATGTGCGTACGTGTGAGTGTGTGTGTGTGAGTGTGCGTGTGGGGTGTGCATCCTTGTACCCAGGGATGAAAATGGAAACAGAATTTCCGACCGTTTCGGAGAAAAACGGAAACGGAAGCATTTTTTCGGAAATGGAAACAGAAAATATCGATACGAAAATGGAGACGGAAATTTTTTGTCGGAAATGGATACGGAAGAGCCATTTCTGACGGAAATGAAATTCCATATGAATGGATCCGGAAATTCCATCAAAAACTTAGCCCACTTCGCCCAAAAAGGATAATGGAGAATTTACATTTATTTTCGAATTAAAATAAGTTCAGAAATACAAATGGCTTTATAGAAAATATCAAATAGAGTTCAAAAATTCCGGAAAAATTCTCAAAAATACTTTGGAACATTTTGAACCTAGGAAAATTATTTCTAGCATAATTTTCGTTTTATTTTCACGAATAAATTGCTTTTATAGATCTTAAAATAGCAAAACGGCATTTATAAACTCTAGAAAATCATAAATAAACATTGAACCCCTACTTGTACCCCTAAAAAAATTGGTCTGTTGTACCATGAAGTAACTAGCTGGAGTCATACATTCATACCCATCTTTAGCTTTACATTCCTTCAAGAACCTTGTAATTTAAATTTTGTGAAAGAGCACCTACAACTTAGTTTGGTTTTGCATTGCTGTTGTGTACTTGTTCTTTGTATTCGTTATGACATTTTGGGCCATGTAGTTGCCAAGTATGTGCCTATATCTTTCCTCCGTGTGCATATTGATATGTCCAACTGCCCATACATGCGTGAAAATATACTCTGGCATCATACACAGATTATTGATCTAAACAATTTTTGTTCATGCTAGACTGCATTGGATCGGCATTTAATGTGAAAGGGGCAATGCAGTGCCCTAACTGTCGGAAGATTGAGAAAGGTAGCTGGCTTTATGCAAGTGGGCATCGTCCATCTCCTGATATTGATATAGGTGGCTGGGTGACGGGTGAAACCTATGACATCACATCTGATCTTGTAAGTGCTCATCTGAGTGAATATGTAGGGCATAAAAAATATTAACATATTTTCCTGTTCAAGCTGCTTCATAAGTAATGATATTTTATTAGTTTGTATAGTATATGCACTGGACCAGGTCTCATATGTGTCTTCTGTCTCATGTTTTAGCGAGTTACTTGCACTCAATATGTCGTTAGAAAAGGCAGGTTTCAGTTTTGGTATGTTGTCATTGTCTGGCATCATTTCACCTGTATCCTGTTTATAATTATTCTATTGGATGGATTCACAGCCGTTTGGATTTCAATGGTGCCCCTTTAGTGGATTCACCCAGCTAGCATCTGTATTTGAGTAAGCATGTCTCCTCTCATCTCAATATGTATGGTTTTTTTGAACATGTGATTAACGATTTACAAGCAAAATTGGATATCTGCACTTCCTAATTTTCATAAGAGAATATGCTGTGTGCCTGTGTTGTCTTAAAGTGTGTCAATAGATATGTCGGTATTGGTTTTTTAAATTGATTGTGATAATGTGTCCCTGATTGTCCCTCTTAATTGTTAGAAGGCACTAATGTAAAGGCCAAAATCACAGGATGAATTTAACTCATCTTCCCAAAACCTACTACCCAAAGGGACACCATCCATTCGGTCCTATAAGATGACACCCGGTGCTGTCATGCATGATATGGGATGATGTTTAATGCATTAAACTGTCCATAATCACATGCCCTTTAGTGGATTTGCAGTCTCCACTATGCTCAACTTTTTTTAATAAATGTATAAGTATTTCTTCCCAATCAGTAGATTCTTGGAATTAATCAGCAATGAAGTGCTAGTTGAGACTGATGACATAATATCAGGATATTTTTGTCTTGTACGGACTGTGTATTGCCCTTTCCTTGGTTTCTGGGTGACTGATATGGATAAACCCAATAGGGTCTATTTTCGGAAGAAACATGACCAGGGGCGCCAGGGATAGGGCTGAGGCTGAATTAGGGAGGCTGCGGCTGATTTGGAAGGACCGAAGGAAGGAGAATATCTTTTGTATCTCTTCTTATTAGTTACCTTATTAGTGCTATCTCTACTAGTTACTATGTATAGGAGAATTCTATGAATAAAGAGGAAAAGGAGGACAGAAAACGCATGTTTTTGTGCACCAAATTTTAGTCTTAGGCGTCGTCAACGATAAACGGCTGGTGGCTCCAATTAGCCATTACCATAGGTCGTCGTCGAGTCACCACGGCGACTTCCATTCCTTCTCGATCAGGTCTCTGACCTGGAACGCGAGCCTACAACCAAGAACATCCATATCAATTGGTATCAGAGCCGATCGGTTCTGTGTCTATGGCTTCCGTGGAGGAGCGTTTGGGAACTCTGGAGGTGACGGTGGCAAGGATGGAAACGACGGTGCAAGGAATCCAGACCACCATGGCTGAGTTAGGAAAGGCTGTCGCCGACTTCATCCAGGTGTCCGGAAGCGGCGAGTTCATAAGCCGGGCGTTCAGAACTCCATGACAGCGGGAGGAGAACAGCCGCGTCGATCCGATCGGGGTCGAGAGGATGGTGGTGGGGGCATTGAGCAGGGCGGCCGGCGATGGGTGTCGCAAACTCCTCGATATGAGCTGCCGCTGTTTGATGGTTCGGAAGACCCTCTGTTGTGGTTACGGCAATGCGAACATTTTGGACGTTTGCATGGGGTGCCTGCAGTGGAGTGGGTGGAGATGGCCGGGATGCATTTGCGGGGAGAGGCCCATGAGGTGTTGGATAATTGGGAACAGGAGGAGGAGCACATCACATGGGATGAGTTCCATGAGACTTTCTTACAAAGGTTCACACGGCATTCGACCGCAGGACCACTTGGTGATTTGTCAAATTTGAAGCAAGGCGCCGGTCAATTTGGATGAGTCTGCGAGGACTTCGGCGACTTCTTGCGTGGACGTCAAGGATGTCCAAGGGAAATCAAATTGAATTGTTCACCGCCAGTCTATCTTCGACCTCAGCAGCGGATGTGCGCCAAGATCGTCCACGTGATCTGGCCGATGCCATTGGGTTGGCGCGAGAGGCGGAAAGAAGGGAGGATATATGGCTTGCTAGGGCGACACAAATGGTACAAGGGGTGCGGCCTCACCTGGGGTTTGGTCGCAACTCACCCAACGGCTCGGTGCTCGGGAGCTTGGACAGAGGGTCTCGCGGCCTCTGGACGAGTTCGCCCCGACCAGCAGACTCAAGCAGTCTGCATCTTGTCTTCAAGACACCCGCGGCGACCAAAGTGGTGGGCGCTGCACCATCATCATCAACCCAGGCGTCAGCGATGCAGCATCTTCATTGCAGCAGCCACCATATCGTCGCCGTCTCGATTCGGAAGAGATGGCGGAGCGGAGGAGAAGGATTATGCTATAATTGTGATGAGGTATACTCTAGGGGACATCGATGTAAAAGACTCTTTCACTTGGAGGTTGTCATGAAGATGAGGAGAAATTGGGGACCAAGAGGATGAAGCAAGCACTTTCAACCCTAGCAATGCGTGGGCGAAGTTGAAACACCATGCAAGTGACTCTGGAATTGGGAGGACAGAGGTGGTGGGGTTGGTCGATAGTGGCAGCACTCATAACTTTATTAGCGACCATGCAACTTCCAAGGTGAAGGTGGAGCAATTGTCGATTCAAGACAGCAAGCGCGTGGCCAACTGAGCTCGTCGCCTTGCACAGGAAGGATTCTGGCGCCATTCACCATCCAGGGTATTCTTTTCTTTGCACCCTTCATGGCGATTCCTCTAGAGGGCTTTGATGTGGTTACGGGTGTTTAGTGGTTGAAAGAACTGGGATATATAAGTTCGAATTTTGATTCACTTCATGACCTTCTACTTGGAGCCGCAAAGGTTGAATTTACAGGGAGAAAGGAACAAAAGGGTGGAGAGGCAAGTGTGTGATTGGGAAAGAGGAAGATGGTCGATTGCGGGATATTTTACATGAATTTGATGACCTATTCAGGGAACCGCAGGTCTACCCCTTCTCGCCATTGTGATCACGAGATTTGCTTGAAGGAAGGATCCGATCCGGTTGTTGTTCGAATGTATCGATATCCCCATCGCCAAAAGGATGAAATTGAAAAACAATGTGAAGAAATGTTGGCTCGAGGAATTATCCGGCCTAGCAGTCTCCATTCTCTTCGCCCGAGATTGCTAGTCTTGCAAGGAGGATGGTTCTGGAGATTTTGCGTTGATTACTAGGAACTCAATGCGAGAACCATCAAGGATAAATTCCCAATTCCAGTGGTGGAAGAGTTGCTGGATGAATTGCATGGGACCAAATTCTTTACCAAATTGGATTTGCGGTCTGGATATCACCAAGTCCGCATGTGTGAAGAGGATATTGAAAAGACGGCTTTCCGTACACACCATGGTCACTTCGAGTCATTGGTCATGGCATTTGGGTTATGTAATGCTCCTTCGACTTTTCAAGCTCTTATGAATGAGGTATTAGCCCGGTTCCTTCGCAAATTTGTATTGGTTTTCTTCGTTGATATCCTTGTATATAGCTCCACTTGGGAGGAACATCTTCAGCATCTCCAGTTGGTTTTAGCACAACTCCGCCAACATCAATTAAATCTAAAGAGATCTAAGTGTGCTTTTGCTCAAGGCACGGTGGGTTATCTCGGCATGTTATTTCTGCTGATGGGGTGGAGGCAAATCCTAACAAGGTACAGGACATTGATCGTTGGCCAATTCCTTTATCTGTTGCGGATGTACGAAGT
Source organism: Guadua angustifolia (assembly GCA_036346375.1). Classification (NCBI taxonomy): domain Eukaryota; kingdom Viridiplantae; phylum Streptophyta; class Magnoliopsida; order Poales; family Poaceae; genus Guadua; species Guadua angustifolia. The sequence goes on along the minus strand of CM070515.1, from coordinate 12,070,339 downwards.
TTCTTAGGTTTGACTGGATATTATAGGAGGTTTATCCATCATTATGCATCAATTGCGGAACCCCTCACTAATCTTCTTCGCCGACGAGAATTTCAATGGTCAGCAGAGGCTGAGCATGCATTCCAGCGTCTGAAGAAGGCTTTGCAATCGGCCCCTGTGTTACAACTGCCAAATTTTTCCATTCCTTTTGTTGTTGAATGTGATGCTTCCAGCACAGGCATAGGGGTAGTGTTACAGCAAGAAGGTCACCCAATGGCTTATTATAGTCGGAAATTGGCAGACCGACATACGAAGCTCGCAGCTTATGAGCGAGAACTTATTGGATTGTCTAAGGCCATTCGACACTGGAGGCCGTATTTGAGGGGGCGATCTTTTGTGGTGCGGACAGATCATGCAAGCTTAAAATATCTCCTTGAACAAGCTTTGATAACTCCTCAACAACATTGGTTAAGCAAGTTAATGGGATTTGATTTTTCTGTTGAGTACAAACCGGGACGAGCAAATGTGGTGGCCGATGTTTTATCACGCCTTCATGACTATGAGAGCAGTTGTGCGGTATCTCAGCTCCTGCCGGCATGGTCCGGGACACTTGGGAGGCAGCACTGCGGGAGGATCCGGAAATACAGCAGCGTTGTGAGCAATTGCAGTCTGTTGGACAGCAGCTGCGGCTTGCTAACCGGCTGCCAGAGCAAGTTACATCGCTCCAGCCGGCGGAGTCAGTCGTTAATGAGGAGTGCAAGGTGTTGTGGACAGTGCAGGATGGACTTCTTTATTACAAAGACAAGCTCTATATTCCAGCAACATCCCCATTGCGTTCTGAGGTGGTAGCTGCTTACCTCGATGTGACACATGAGGGGGTGTATAAAACTTTCCATCGGATTAAACAAGGTTTCTTTTGGGAAGGGTTGCGCAAATCAGTGGAAGAGTATATTCGCCATTGCTTGATTTGTCAGCAGCATAAGACATGCACTTTGGCTCCTGCGGGTCTTTTACAACCCTTGCCAGTGCCTCAACATATTTGGGCTGATGTGTCAATGGATTTTGTGGTGGCTCTTCCTAAATCTCAAGGTAAAACAGCTCTACTGGTGGTGGTCGATCGTTTATCTAAATATGGTCATTTCATTGCTATTAGCGTCCATTCTGGCGTGGCGATCGCGACGTGTTCTTTGATCAGATTGTCAGGCTACATGGTATGCATGAGTCTATTGTTTCGGATAGGGATCCGGTTTTCACCAGTACTTTCTGGTAGGACCTTTTCAAGAGATGTGGAACACAGCTTCTTACTTCCTCTTTATACCACCCACAGACTGATGGTCAGATAGAAGTGGTTAACCGAACTATTGAGATGTATTTGCGTTGCCTGGCGGCTGAAAGGCCTTCGTCATGGGTGCAATAGTTGCCCTGGGCTGAATTTTGTTATAATTCTTCCTATCATTCTGCGCTTCGGATGACCCCGTTTGAATTAGTGTATGGCCGGCGACCTCCTTCATTGGTGCCATACAGTCAGGGAGCAACTCTGGTGAATGCTGTTGATTGCCAACTGGTTGATCGGGATGATTTATTGAATTGAGCTCGACATCATTTGTTGGTTGCGCAGAATAGAATGAAACAGAGATATGACCTTCATCATCGGGAGGTAACATTTACTGTTGGGGATTGGGTCTGGTTGAAGTTACAAAGTCACCGACAAGTATCGATTAGGACATATCAATATCATAAGTTGGCTCCTAAATATTTTGGACCCTACAAGGTGATTAGTCGAATTGGAGAAGTGGCATATCGTCTGGAGATTCCAGCAGCAGCTAAGCTCCATAACGTTTTCCATGTCTCCATGTTGAAGCCATTTAGAGGGACTCCTCCGGAAGACACTCTAGCTCTGCCTGAAGACGTTTCTCATCCTTCGCCGGATTTGGCCCAATCTGTTCCATATAAGATATTGGCCAGCGTTTTATTAAGGGCACCGCCAATTTTGATTCAATGGTCAAAGAGGGGAGTATTGATATGGATAAACCCAATAGGGTCTATTTTGGAAGAAACATGACCAGGGGTGCCAGGGATAGGGCTGAGGCTGAATTAGGGAGGCTGCGGCTGATTTGGAAGGAAGGAGAATATCTTTTGTATCTCTTCTTATTAGTGCTTTCTATCTTTACTAGTTACTATGTTTAGGAGAATTCTATGAATAAAGAGGAAAAGGACAGAAAATGCACGTTTTTGTGCACCAAATTTCAGTCTTAGGCGTCGCCGACGATAAACGGCCGGTGGCTCCGATTAGCCATTACCATAGGTCGTCGTCGAGTCACCACAGCGACTTCCATTCCTTCTCGATCAGGTCTCCGACTTGGAACGCAAGCCTACAACCAAGAACATCCATATCAGTGACAGTTAGTTGTTAGCACTGGAGTTGTTGTGTTACAAAATCTCTCTTGTTTACTCCTTGATGAATTGGTGGTACTGCACTTGGAACCTCAGGTTCTTTAAAAAAAATATTTTAATCCTTCAAGTTCTGAATTTAGTTGGTACTTTTTTGCAGGGAGGGCGAAGCTGAGCCAATTTCTTGTAAGCATGTCATCCTGAACTTTGAACTTTTAAAATTTCAATGTTGTTTATTTTTTCCCTTTATGAAGATCATACAGTTGGAGATCATTCAAGTGCTGCAAGCAGTTCACTTTTTTGCCCATATCTTGCACTGCGTGGTTTTCTCCATCCCATCCATGTGCCTTCTAGTTCTAATTCAGGTGCTGAAAGTGCTTCATTTCATCGACATCCAACTGGCTTGGAAGGCCATGCAACTCCTGATTTGAGCAATGCCCAAGTTTTCCATACCGAATCAAGAAATCATGACAGCGAGCACCGATATTTGAGTAATCTTCCTGTATCAGGAATTCCTGATCATTCTGTAGCTCCATTTGTTATAGGACCACCAAGATATGACAGCAGCAGCCAACAGAGATCCAGACCGTATGTACCTCACCATCCCCTAGTGCACAGGTATGCTCAATTCATGAATCTAACTCTAAGCAGGTTTACATGTCGTTTCACTCTACATTACTACTTTCTAGACAGACCCCGTTTTATGCTCAAAAGTTCATTTCCCAACCCTGAAAACCTGAAGTTCTGGTCTGCTAGATGGTTTTCATAGCCTATATGGAAACCTAACTGAATCTAGCTTAGGTGCTGCAAGCATGGTTATTAAAACGTCGTTAAACGTCGTTTAAAAGATAAAACGCTCAGATGTTGAAGAACGTCCGGGCGTTCTGCCCAAATCAAACGCGCAAACTCTCGTGAACGGCCGAGCGTCTGAAAGCGTCGTTGAGACGTCCAAAACGCAAAAAAATGGGCAAAACGCAGAGTCGGAACTCGGAATCGGGGGAGGAAGAAGCAGAGGCAGAGTCGGGCCGAGAAACTCACGTGAGGATCTCTACTCCGTTGAGCGGTGGCCGCAGCCGGAACGAGATCGCCGTCGACGCCCGCCACCTTCGCTCCATCCGCGTCGCGATCTCTACCTCCAAACAAGCGTGGTGCGGATGGCGAGCTAAAGGATTCCGTGCCGCGACCTGTGGCATCCAAGCGGATGTGGAAGAACCCAACGGCGCCGATCTCCGTAGCTAGGGTTTGGGCGAAGGCGGGGAAGCATGGCGAGGGAGCTCAATGAGAGAGCGATTAGACCTTCCTGTAGAGCGATAAGGCACTCGGGAGTTGGTCCAAGAGCGGATCAAACTTCGGGGGAGATAGCGATTGAAAGCAGGTGGCCGCATCCGGCGTAAGCAAGCGCGAAAGAACGGAATGAACATATCGGCGAAGCGCTCGACCTCCATGGCGGCGCATCCGTGTAAGCGAAGCGGCGCGGCGTCGACCTCCATGGCGGCGACGCGATGCGAAGCTCCCAAAGCCGAGAAGGAACCTTGAGCGGAAAAGAAGAGGCGGATAAGCGAGAAGAGAAGCGGAATGAACAAACCCGTGATCTCTACCGCTGGATCGAGATCTGAACCGGCCTTCGTGCTACAGTGCTGGGCTGTAAAAGCTAGCGGTGAGTAATCTACCTGTATCCGGATCCAGATTCTGAACCTCCATTCGTGTATAGGAAAACCGAAGATATTAGATTTTCTCAACTTAGATCGACGCTCCCAAACGCATCACGAGACTCAAATTATATGGAAGAGGACTATAAAATCAAGGTACATAATATATCTTTGCTCCCTTATTCGTTTTACCATGGTGTTTAAAACTACGTTTCAACACTCGTTTAAACATTTAAAAGTTAAAAAGGGGGTGTGTCGTTTCGTTCTCGTTTTACGTTTTAATAACCATGGCTGCAAGTCATGCCTAATTTTCGGTTTCCTCTTTTTTCTATGCTAAACCTCCTGCTTGCTTAGCTCTTACGATGTTCAAATACTACAGGCCCACACCTCGCAATGGAAGCAATATGATGGCACCATTAGGGTCAATGCCAGCTGTTATGGCCGAAACCAGAGGGCATGCTCATGGTGCAAGGGGACATATGTATCCACAGTCGATGCACTCTACAATGCAATTCCCTCCTACAACTAGAAGGGTTAGGCCGAGGGCCTTGACAATTACGTCTTTCATTGCAGCAGCATCCTCCGCTGAGACTGGAGGGCCCCATGTATTTGCTCCCCCTGGAGCTGTGAGCAGGAGCCTTACACCCGATGGTGAAGGTGTCTCTAGACCTGTTGACCGATCATACGGGTGGGGTCGGGAGGGCTTTGCCCCATTTCCCTGGATCCCTGCTGACAGTGAATCTCACTGGTGGGGCACCTTCAATCCTATCCAGAACCATACACATGGAAGTTTTGCTCGAAGACCTGCTGGTGAGCGGGTACCACAGAGCCACCCAGAGAATGGTTATCAGCCTGTTCCTCCCCAAAGGATGCCGCCCTTCTTGTGAAGGCAATTTATCCTATCGTTGTGTATATCACTAAATTAGTCAAAATTATTTGTTTCGAGAGAAAATGAGGAATCAGAGGCTTCTGCTTCCAAGTTAGGTTGTGGAAGGAACCCGAATGAGGGTTTTCTAGCCAGCATCCCTAGGTTCAATGAGGGCTGCTTATCCTACCTCATATGTTGCAGTGGGCAGAACTATTTGAAAACATGAGCTTAAACCGCAGGGTGCTGCGATTGTTGCCATTGAACATGATTGTGATATCGTGACTGCAGTTGTTTCCCTCGTATCGTGTGTTTGTGAATGTTGCATCAACGCAGCTGCTTGATAATCTTCTGTATGAATTACTGCTGCTGCTTAAATTTGTCAGCTCATTACTCTATTCCTTCGTTTCCTCTGCGCATTGTTTTTGTGGTACCCAGACGTTGCATCCACATCTCTCATTTTATAACTATTTGATGATGTTGTCAGATAATTGTGGTAAGATCCCAGAAAACGCAGTCTGTTGCAAAGTTCAGGAGATGTTTTAGGCTTTCAGCAATGTAAGTTTGAGAGCACACTTCTCTCTATTAATATAAATTTGCAGTTGATGGCAGCGGTTCGTTCTTCCTAGCCCTCCGTCATATCACCAATAATAGCCAATCATTATAGCTAATTATTCTTTCTTGATTTACAGCCAAACATATCTCTCTAAATATGGTTGATTATTATAGAAAAATCCCTGATTATTGTTGGTAATTAATAGTCGGCCAATCATTTCTTTTGTACTCTATATGTTGTACAGTTTTCACAGAATCAATCAAGAGAATTCATTCAAGATCTCCATGTTATGCCGCCACGGCGAATGAACTCGACACACTGATCAATAAGTGACGGACCGACGTATATGGCTGCGAGACGCAGTAGGCCTAGCGTCGCGGTCAGTAGTAACTGCGGCCAGAAGGACAGCTAAAGCGCGATGCCCACCGGGTGCCATGACCCCAGCGCCGACCAGTTGGACGTAAACAAAATGTACGACGCTTCGGCGAGGTTGCCCGGCAACACCGGTGAGACGTCGTCGGCGGTGAGAGAGTCATTGGCATATCCCTTGGAGATAAACGCGTTAATCCAGTTGAACGTCGCGAGAGAGAGGAACGATGCGGCGGCGCACGGCATGGCGAGCGCCTTGGCGCTGGTGTTTTCTGGTTCACCTTCATGGGCTTCAGCATCATAGCTGGTGAAACCAGTGATAGCTAGATACGCCAGAGGTATGGAGACGAGTAGGTCGGCAAAGGCGAGAGGGCCATCTGGGAAGAAGCAATGAACCGTCGACAATGAGATCACCGCCAAGCGAGAAGAGCGCGCCGAGGGCGGTGGCGATCCAGAAGACGCGGAGGTACAAAGGCTGGGTGGCGGCGGTGGCCCTTTCTCCGAGGCGACTGACCATGCTGCCATAACATGCGCAACGAAGTGGACGACAAGGAAGGCGGATTCCATAGCGTGCGCTGCGAGCATGGCGAGAGGAAGAGGAACGCGAGCTGGTAATATAAATTGCAAAAAGGGATAAAAATGATTGATTGATTTTTTATATTGGTAATATATATTGCTACGTATAATATATTTGGTTTTAATTCATACCGGAGAAGAAACCGTAAAAACTTTTGTAATCGGGAGAAATAGATGTTTGATCTTGTAGCATAATTTTCTTTTATTGCTTGACCTTTATGTTTCGTTACCAATTTTATTTTTCATAGCAATGCACGGGCATGGATCTAGTATAATATCATGTATCATCTTCTCCGTCTACCTTCCCTCTTCCCTACTCGCTATCCCACCCTCTTCCTTCCTTTCTTACACAAAAAATTCAAATAAAAAAATTTTAAGTTAAAATTTTTAAATAGTAGGATTTAAGTCGAAGAAATACATCACGAAAAAATTCAACTTGAAAAAAGTTTCAAATCAGAAAAATTCAACTAGAGATACTTCAACTTGAAAAAATTTTAACTAGGCAAAATTTCAACTACGGAAATTTGAAATAAAAAAATTTCAACTAAGGAAAATTTAAATTGCTTGAAAAAATTTTGAATTAGGAAATTTTCAACATAGAAAATTTCAATTCGGGAACTTTCAACTTAGAAAATTTGAACTCAAGGAACATTTCATCTCAAAAAAATTCAAATCGAAAACTTTCAGCTAGGAAATTTTCAACTTGGGAAATTCAAATTAGAAAAATTTCAAGTGGAAAAATTTCAGAAGGGGAATTTAAAAAACTTTTAGTTTGAAAACTTTCAATTCAAAAATTTTCGGTTTGAAAACTTTTAGTTCAAAAAAATTGTTTCAGAACTTTTGATTTGAAAAGTTTCAACTCAAAAAAACTTTCAGTTCAAAAAGTTTTGACTCAAAAAACTTTGTATTTGAAAAGTTCAAATAAAAAAACTTTCAGTTCAAAAAGTTCTGATTCAAATCTTTCAATTCAAACTATTTTGATTCGAAATTTTTTGAAAATGATTAAAAAATAATTCTTATTGAAAAACTTGGGAGAAAAATTGAAAACAAAAACTTCTTGAGTTTGAGGGGACGAGAAAAGAGAGGGATGTGGGATAAAGATGATGTTGCCAAGTATCATGACAAGGGAGTCTTTAAGGGAGAAAGTGGTAGAAGGAAAAAGGTGATGCCACATATCACAATGAGATCTTTGGTGAAGACGTTCTTAAATTAGTAATTCCGTTTAGTTATCATCCCTCAATTAAAGATTGCAAGGTTCCGGAGGAGAGCACCCCCACGTGTCCCTCTTGGCGATTTTGCGAAAAACCCCTTGCGTTTCTTGAAATTACGGATAGGTCCCTATAGATTACGAATAAGTCCTTCGCGATTTTTTGTGAGGGGAAGATATTTTTTTTCTAAATCATGTTTGGGTCCCTCGTGTACCGTTTTACAGAAAAAAACCTCCCGTTAAATTCAAATCGCGAACAAGCCCTTTTCTAATTTCTTAGGATAGCGGACAGGTTCAAAAACGTAACATTTAGATCCTTGCTCTTTACATCTAGGTCTTTTCTCCGTTTTTCGCGGGAAAAAATGTTTTCGTGACTAGAAATATGTGTGCAGACTTTTTTCCCATCTCGATCTCTGATATTTTTTAAATCATGTATTTATTACTCGGTGAACGCGAAGAGTGTTAGACTCGACAAAATAATGTTGTCATCTCTAATAATTTTTCAACCTTTTCCCTCTAGACTTTTTCCCCACCGCGGTTTTCCACCTCGGTCTCCAATATTTTCCAAATAATTCGTCAAAAGAGATATTTCTACAACTCTATCTCTCTATTTTTTTCCCTCGTTTCCTCATTATTTCGACGATTTAAAAAATAAAACGTCGCCAGAAAAAAGTAATTTTTTCACGAAAAAAGCGACTGCGCATGGCGTGTTCATAAAAATTTTGTGTCCTTTCACCGTTTAGCTCATTATTTCGACGATTTAAAAATAAAACGCCATCGAGAAAAAAAAAATTTTTCTCTGAAAACGCATAATGCGATACGCCATGAGTCTCTAATATTTTTTAAAACATGTATTATTACTCGGCGAACACGCAAAGTGTTAGACTCGACAAAACAATGTTGTCATCTCTAATAGTTTTTCGCCATTTTCCCTCTAGACTTTTTCCCCACTGCAGTTTTCTAGCTCGGTCTCCAATATTTCCCAAATAATTCGTCAAAAGAGATATTTCTACAACTCTAGCTCTCTATTTTTTCCCCGTTTTGCTCATTATTTCAACCATTTTAAAAATAAAACGCTAAAAAAAAGAAAATTTTTCTACGAAAAAACTTCACGAAAGAAATGTTGTCATCTCTAATAATTTTTCACCGTGTTACGCCGCGAAAAATTTTGTGTTCTTTCAGCCGTTTCACTCATTATTTCGACGATTTAAAAAATAAAACGCCGTAAAAAAAAGAAAATTTTTCTACGAAAAAATAAAGCGCGCGGTGTGTTACGCCGCGAAAAATTTTCTAATTCCTTCTATTGGCGCAAATCTTTCCTTCTCTCGGACTTCTTTCTTCAGCGCACAAGACAACAATGCATGCGTGGCTCATGCACTAGACTTCCGTGTACCGAACTGTAGCTTTCGTTTTCTTCATGCGGCAGATGTATTATTTTCTTTATAATTTTTTTTAATATGGGATGTATATTCTTTTCTTATAAATAAGGTATCAAATGTGTTGCAATATGGTTCCAAAAGAGGGTGACACATTGATATCTAAGAACAAACATGGCTTGTTAGCCTTAGAAAAAAATTCGACGACCTAAGAACCTAATTCGGACAAATGACTTCTTTTGCAATGTAATTTAATAACCAAAGGAGGTGATAATGCAATGAACGAAAGAAGAACGTCACCTATTGATTGTTGAATATTGTATACGTACCAAGAGATCCATGAACAAATCGTTGCTAGACAATGAAAGATCTAGCATGACGTGCTGGAGTGCGCAATGCGTCATGGACTCATGGTAGTATGATTAGTATCACACCGATAGTCAGTGTCGACGGCTTCCTCCTCGTTGCCGTGCATCACCTCACTCCCTAGCATATGTAGTACTGCCCTCTAGGCTACCGACAGTTTCGGCCTCCAAATCGTCGAGCATTGCTCGCCGCCTCGTAGGGGTGGATAACGAGCCGATTGAATTTTTTTTCGAGCTTTCTTCGACACTGATTTATTCTTATTTATTATAGTCTCATATATTGTTTGAGATCCAACTTCGAACCGAACTTAACGATCCGAGCTTAACGAGCTGAACCGAAATTGACCCTTGTTCTAAATCAATTAATTTTTATTTTAAAAGAAAAATAAATATAATCAGAGCAATTTCGAAACGAGCAATCGAGCCAGCTCAACAAGTTTTTATCCAGCCCTACCGCCTCGGACTGCAACTCTACCCGCCGACATCTACTAGGTAAGGAGCACAACAGGACAGGGTTGGCGGCATCGGTGGAGAGCGGAGACCACGACGCACCGCGTGTGGTGGCCGGTGCGCGCTGCGGAGGCGACATCGCACAGGGAATAGTTTGCAAGAAAAAAAATTTCGGACCGCACTTGAATTATTCTACACAGGTACGCACTGATTTACAAAAAGTTCCCATTGCGCAGGAAAATTGCGATCCAAGAAAGAGGACTGATCTGCATAAGTGGAATTTTTTTTTAGTTAATATTTATTTTAAATCTTTTTCAAAACTAATCGGTAAGAGCAAAAATTTGAAAAGTAGCGCCGTTGCTAATCTGAGCGTCGCCCGTCTTGGCGACAGTACCTGCCTAACATTTCATGGCGAAATTTCAAATTTTAACAGCGAGTAAAAAAATTAAAATAGACCTATCGCCATGATGCAGGCGTCGCCCAAAGAGGCGATAGGTACTGTAACACTGGTATCAGTAGCAATTTTTTTGCGCTTTGTTGTATTCAATAGGAAAAATTACAAAAAAAAACTTCTTGTGAATAAATTACCAAAAAAATAGCTTCTTGTGATGTAATCGCTAACAAAGTATTCACAAGAAGTTTTTTTTAAAAATTTTTTCCGGTCGAATACAACAAAATTGAAAAAAAATTGCTACAGATAAGAAAGCTACAGTGCTTATCGCCTATAAGACTAGGGCGATAGGTCTATTTTCAAATTTTTTTTTCGGATTAAAAATTTGAAATTTAAATGGGTATGAGCCGTTAAGCGCAGGTACTGTCGCCTGAAGAGGCGATCGCCTATACTGGGCGACGGCGCCTACTTTTCAAATTTTTACCCCACCGATTAGTTTTGAAAAAGATTTAAAATAAATATTAAATAAAAAATTCTGCATAAGTGTAGGTCAGCATACAAAGCGGCGGGCCGGCCCAACGTAAGGTGAAGATTATTCGGCCCAGAAACGTACGTAGCGGCGGAAACGCGGCGCTTCGTCCCAAACTTGCGCGTAAACTTCCCCTCGTCTGACAAGTTGCTTACACGCCGGGATCATCTCAACTTCTCGAGAAAGAACACAAAACTGATGGGCTTCTGTTCTGACGACGTTCTGCATCTGCATATTCTCTTCGAAAGATCCGCACTTGCATATTCAGAACACGCAGCACGCGAGAGCTCATTCGGAGTAGGAGGCCCCGGCGCCGTCGCCGGACGCGACCGGCCTGAGCTCGCCGCCACGGAGGAAGCCGGCGTACCACCGCGCCGAGCGCCGGGCGTACCTCGTCCGATCCTCGTCGCCGAAGTCGACGCCGTACAGGCCGAAGCGGAACCTGTAGGCGAAGACGTACTCGAACACGTCCAGGAACGACCACACGAAGTAGCCGCGCACGTTCGATCCGCTCCTTCACAGGCAGCGCACACATACGCACGAGGTCAGAGGCAGAGACAAGATGAGATTAGCTGATGCATCCAACCCACCCACTCATCCAGTACCTGACAGAAAGGAGAGCTGCTTCGATGTAAACCTGAAGGAAATGTGACCTGAACTCGTCGTCGTACAGCAATCCACCTGATGGGTCTCGCTCGTGACCAGCTCCTGGGAGGGACAACCATGGCACATACATCGACTTAAGACCATGCAGCATGCTCGCGCAGCGAAATCATGCATGTTGCTTACTTCGAAAACTAACGAGATTGGCTTACCGTTTTCGTAGATGAAAACGGGAGGATTTCCGTAGTTCATCTGCAGGTGTTCCAGCATTTTTCTGAGAGCCCACGGCGCCTCATGATTCCCCAGCCCGACGAGTGCAAGCTGTCTAGTTAGCATGGTTTCCCACGGTCCTGAATAGATGTTCAGGAAAAAAAAGGAAGTCGAAGCCATGAACGTTCTTCTGGCCGGCATTTGAAATGACTAATTCAAGTGAGAAAATTGTATGTTTGCACTCCATAGATTACGGGTGATATATTTTATGGCCGCGTCGCCTTTATAATCTCTCAGCTTCCGTTGGAGCTGGCTCAGATCAGCTTCAACGTAGACAGCGCCGTAGTGGTTGATCCCCACGAAATCGAACGACCCACGCACTCTCGCCGACTCTGCGGCCGTCAACGGCGGCAGCCTGGACCCGGCGTTCCTCCTCGTCACCGGTGGGTAGTCTCCGTACACCAACGGATGCATGAACCTATTTACGTTGACCATAAACAACACATCAGTTCAATTTTTAACCCATAAGATTCACTCACATGTAGTCAGGCAATCGATGAAATGAGTAGCTGGACCTAACCATCCGACTGTGAAATCGTTCATCCTAGCAGCTGCTGCTACATCCTCCGGTTTCCGCGTCACCGCCTCGTACCAAAATGCCAGCAATGCGAGCCCAATCCGTCCTCCTTGCTCTGCCTGGGACAGTATGAATTGAAACAAAACAACTGATTTCTAGGAGCAACCGTTCTGTTTTGGTGCTGCTAAAGATTTCGAGGCTCAATATACTCAGCTATTTGATTGTAGGTTAGGCAATTTTCTATTTAGACATCTTGACATGTCAATTCATTATAGAAAACTGAAGATCCAGTGGGTGGAAGGGAGTAGAAGAAAGATTTAAAAAGCGGTTAAACAGTTGGAAGGGCAAGTATTTGTCCACTGAAGGTCAATTAATCCTTCTAAATTTTGTGCTTATCAACTTACCAATGTTTATGCAATCTTTTTTTGAAATAGCATGAGAGATGCTTAAATGGCTAGACTATTATAGATCCAAAATCTTGTGGCAAAGTGACAGCCATAAAAGAAAGTATATGCTAGCTTAAGTGGGATATATTACGTTACGTCGACCCAAGGATCAATGTGGTTTGGGCACTTAAGATCTTGGTGTCAAAAATATCTGCTTACTTAGCAAATGGATTTTCAACCCGCTAAATGATGATAGTATATGGCAAACTCTCTTCAAAAGAAAGTATCTAGAAAATAAGACTATTTCTTATATAGAAAGAAAGTCAAGAGACTCTCATTTTTAGACTGATCTAATGAAAGTCAAACATCATTTCTTTAGATTTGGTTCTTTTGAACTTCATGATGGAACTCAAATACGATTTTAGCAGGATATATGGATTGGGAACAACTCCCTCAGTGCACAATATCCTTAACTTTATAACATTGTACGGAAAAAAACATGCTACGATGGCAGAAGTAATGGCTTCTATAGCACTTAATGTATCATTTCGTAGGGCCATTACGGGACATAATTTACTGGTCTAGCATGAGCTCATTGAAAAGGTTGCTGGTTTGCACTTATCACGAGAACGGAATACATGTCGATAGAATCTCCATCAAAATGGACAGTTTTCTGTTCAGTTCATGTATACAGTCTTAATGTATCAAAAATATTCCAATCACAAACCGACAATTGTGGAAGATTAAGATGCCATTAAAAATAAAAAATTTCTCTGGTACTTATGTCGTGAGGTGATATTTACAAAATAACCTATCTAAAGGAAACTAGAGTGACAACAGAAAGTGTTGTTTTTATAACAATGAGGAAATTATTCGACGCCTCTTTTTTTACTGCCATTTTATATAGCGCGTCATACAAGCGGCTTCTAATCTGTCACCTCCTAGTAGTATGATCAATATGTTTAGAAATTAATTTCTAATCCGTTGCAGGTTATATATATTTGTACCAACTGGTTGTGATTATGGTCTGTGTTGCAGCACCAAGAGGCCCGGGAGGAGATTTTATCGGTATGCACATCGCTGGAGATAGTTGTTAGGCATCTCTCTAACAACCATAGATGGCGATTTATGGCGATTCAGTATCAGACCGTGTATGAATTGAGACTTTCTTTTTCATGTTTATAACAGCTTGTTGCAATTTCCTACAAGACACCAATGACAATGAGTTAACCTGGTATTTGTCTCTGTAGAGGGACACAGCCGACGCGTGCGCGAGCAGAAGGTGGTGAGCGACGACGTACGGCTCCGTCGTAGAGTTTCCTTCGGAGCAGGTAACGCCTCCAAACGGGCAGGAGCACCGCCGCGGCGGGAAGAAGCCTTCGTCATACCCGCCGATTGGCTCTACATTTGGTTCGTTGACGGTGGTCCAGTGCTTCACCCTGTCGCCGAAGCTCCTGAAGCACACCTCCGCGTACGCCGTGAAATCCTCGCTGCATCGCATCGCATCACACGGTCTCGAGTCAAGTCAAAATTCAGAAGTAAATAACCGTGCAAGGCTAAGCATTTGTGCTTAAGTGTCCAAATGCTTGCTATTCAGTGCAGCAGTTCAGTAGCAAAAGAACGAGTACATGAATCTAGGACTGAGCAACCCATTGTATTCGTCTTGAAGAGCCTGAGGAAGATCGAAGTGATAGATTGTTGCGTGAGGCTGTATTCCTGCGACCACGAACTCAAACAATGTAGTCTGAACATTCCAGAATCATGAAAGCAGTACTGCCTAGCTAGTAGGAAACACAAACATTGTAGATTGGCAATTCAGATTGTTAAAAATAAATTAACCAAATTACCATATCTTAGGAGTTCATCTATTAGATTGTTGTAGTACTCCAGCCCCTTTGGGTTCACAGCTCCTCGCCCGTCTACAACATAACCAGATAAAAGTTAGGCGTACTACTCCAAAAGAAATAGAAGGAGATGTGATTCTGCTTGCACCAGAATTTGGTAAGATAATGACTAATTTATCAGGTTATGATAAAAGAGATATTTTTGCAGATATTGGGTAAAAAAGGAAAAATTGAGTTAAAGATGATATTAGTTCAAGATAGGATTTATCCGTACAATGGCCGATACGGATTATAATCGATGAATACATCGAAGAAGAATATGATCAACCAATGCACCATAAAAGATGATCAAGAGTAAGCAAAGACAACAACCCTCAATAAAACAACTCACATTTACTTTTTTTTCATTTACTTTTATTTTCATGTCAACTAGAGTAGATTAGTAATTTATAAGCTCTCTTGTAATATGATCTTGATCAATAAAGTTGTGTATCGCCAATTGTTGGTCACCTTCGATTACGTCGGGTTTGATTTTCTTTGATATTGTTGCAGGTTGCCTTTTTAGAAAGTCTACCTTTATCTACCATTTAATCAGTCCTAATCGGCTATTTAGGCTTATCATTATCCTTTGATTTGATTGACTTCTTCACTGTTTAGCTCTTTGCTGTTGGTTATCACATTAGATTGGCTTTGAGTATATTTTTCTATCTATCATACTTATTATAGAATCAAATTGGTTAGCATGTCACGAATCAATTTGAACTCGTCGTTCTCATGTATTTGGACCGAATGATCCGTCGTCACATTTTTCGGCACAACAGGTTTCATATATATATATACCTGGAATAAGCCTTGGCCAGGCAATTGAGAATCTGTACGCATCCAAGCCCATCTCATCGATTGGCGTAGCTAGGATTTTAGTTTTGGTTGTACCAACTTTCAAAAAAAATATATAACTTACATGCCAACATATAAATATAGAATGTATCAAAAGCAATTAAGCTAAATACGAAGATAATAATAAGGTTTTACAATAGTTTGGAGAATATTATCATACTACTTCTTCTTCTCGGGCTTGCGCCTCCGAGTGTAAAAATGTGCTATGGATTCCTTGTCAATTCCTAAGGCCCTTTCTTTAGATTAATTTATTTGACTTATCTAATTATCTCAATTATCTACTTATACCTAGAGAGTAGCTATCTGCAGGATCTCTATATAGTTTTAACAAAATGGTAATAATTATTGATGTGGCACGGGTAATTTGAGATTGGGTTTAGTGATAAACCTTTGACTCCTCGGTGTGTGGCGGTCACTATCCCTATTGTAAAAATGGTTCAATCAATCAATACAAAATCACTTTCATGGAATATATGTGTGTGCCCACTCGCAAACGGCAAACCGCCCGAGCCTTTGACTCGGTGCGTGGCGGCCGTGTAAGGCGGCATGGCGGGCAGCGTAGCAGTGGCGTGGCACGGAACGGTGGAACGCCGGAACCCGAAGAAAGCAACTCGCACGAGTCAGGAATGGCGGCGGACGGCTATGCGAGACTTCGAGTCGTGATTTCTGTTGCGTGAGCTATTAAGCTAATCTAATCAGGGTGGGGTAACGGGCCGGCAAAAAATTGGTTGGGCCACGGCCCAACAGTGACAACCGCTGGCTCCGCCCATGCATCTCATGCATCAGCTTCACATCTCCCTGCGATTAATCGACCATAAGTGCACATATGGAAAGAAAAAAAAAGAAGCATCTTCCAGCTGATCTGCAATTAATTTAAAGTATCTTTAGCATCGGGCCGTTGTTTCAGAGATTAACATGCCTTGTACTTGTGGTATTGATCTGCAGCGACATCTCCAGTCGCTTTGTCAAAAGAATAGCCTTAAAAAAACTCAAAAATATTCCACTTGTTAGAAATAGAATTAGTCGATGCTTGACCGAAATGCACAGGCGAACTGGCGAGGCTAACCCTGGTGCGTGTATGTGTCCCAGATGCTAGGCTTCTTCCCGTCCTCTGCCCATGCGCCTTCAACCTGCGCAAGATTGATTCCAGCAACACCATCGTATGATCAGTATTCAGCAAGAAATCACTGACATCATCAGATGCTAACACTAGAGGCTACAGGCAATGCAGGGACTAAGAGAAAGAGCTAGTTGAGGATAATTTCTGCGTTCTAGTAGTAGCATGCATTCGTCCTACACTACAGAGGCTATCACTGTTATTGCAACAGAGCTGGGCAGAATGGAACAGTTGGGTAGTGTTTACTAGCTAGTACCTGATAAGCCGATGATCCGGCGCCGAAGACGAACCCCTCCGGGAAGTCATCCCGGGTGATCACCGCCGCCGCCGCGGAGGCGAACAGGACGGCAAGAACCAGAGAAACCCTGAGCACACGCAGGCCTGAACTGCCACGGTTCTCCTCCATCACCGTACACCTCTTCTTGATCCCGTCTGCTTCTGCCCAGAAACCACACACCACGCTACTGCAATGCAGTGCAGTGCAGTGCAGGCCAATGTATGTAACAGTGCAGAGCGGTGATCCAGACTTCGAGAGCGACGATCCAAGGTGTGAGCGCTGTCTCCGGACTCCACCGTCTCCGCCCTTTCGGCGGCGACGAGGGGAGACGCGACGCGTGTGCGAGAGAGAGCTCCTGAGACGTGACCGCCCGACACGTCTCGCCCTCGCGTTGCCGTGTCACTTTTTTGTTTGCGACTGTAAACAACAACAACATCAAGAAAAGACTAGCGAGGCCGGCGTGCAACAGCAGCTACAGAAAACACGAAACATGTAGGGGCCTCAACGCACTTACCGAATACCGAGTAGGCGAGTAGGCTAACAAAGAAGTTCTAGCGTCGTCAAGTCACCGTGATGGGTCGCCGTCAAAAAAGGGGAAACAAATTTAAGTGTCTCCTCCAGCATTTCACAAATTATTTGACAGAGTTCTAGACTTTATCTTCACATCAAATTGAAGTTTGTAGGCTAAAATAAAGTAAATTAAGTTTATATTTTTAGTCTAAAATGTAAACAAGATGACCCACTTAAACACTTTTAATGTATTCACAGCTCTAGCTCTATAAATTTTAGAGTTAGGAATACCCTACTCTACTAATTTTACGGATTTTGATGGAGCTGGAACTGTACCAAACACCCCCTAAGAGTTTGTCTTTGACGACTTCAACCTCAAGTTCTCTACTCTAAAAGTCAGGAATCTATCCTAAACGGCCAGCTCCTCCAAAGCCGAAAGCCAGTAGTCTATTTGTACTAGAAAAAAGCGAAAGCCAAAAGTCGGTCTAGGATGATATCCTATGACTAATATCCCACGGTTTCCATAGATTTGAGTTCTGTCTTTACCCCTAGAGTTAAGTAGAGATTACCTACCTTATGTAAGGTTTAGGACTTGTTTGTTTCAGCTGGGGATTGTGAAAAGCAGCTTTTAAAAACTAGATTGTAAAAACTGGATTGTTAAAAAGCTGGAGATTGAAAGCTCATGGTTGTTTGATAACCCGATTATAGTTGGGGCAATGGTGGGTAATTTTGGTTGAAGTTGGGGAAAGTCAGCAATGGTGGGTAATTTTGGTTGAAGTTGGATGGGTATTGTGGTCTTTTGCAAAAAAAAAAAGCTAGGAAGAGTGGATTGTGGGATTGCTACAATCTGGTCTCCAGATTGTTATAATCTAGATTAAAAATTTGCTGTTTATTGCCCTTCCAGCTTTTAAAAGCTGCTTTTCATAATCTCCAGCTGAAACAAACAGGACTTAAAAGCTTACCTGCTCCCTCCCTCAGTCCCTCTCCCAATTCTCCCACCCAGAGTGTCCCTGTGCCGCCTCCCGCTGGTTGCTGCCTCAACCGGCAACCCTCTCCACCCGTAGAGCACTCTCGCCGATTGCATCCTGCCCCCGCAGATCTCGCCCGACGATGGTCTCCTCTCGCCGACTCCCCCATCTGCCCGTGAATCTCGGCTAGCCCTCATCCACGTCGCCGGTAATCAAAGAACCCATCGTCGTCCCGTTCTCGAGCTCCACTGCAAAATCCGTCGCGGTGCCTCCACCACCCCCATACTCTTTCCACAACTAACTTCTAGACCTCCTAGTAAAGCTCCTAGACATCCTCTGCCCTTTCCGTTTGCATCCGGTTGCCGCAGCGCCATGCGCCGCACACCGTTACCAATCTTCCTACCGTTCCGATGCGTTCCAGGCCAAGCCACTAACGTCACCACCTTTGCCTTGGTCCTAGGAGTTTGTCCCATGTCTCACCATGCTTCCTAGTCGCCCGTGGTTCGCCACCACTGTGGAGCCCTGCCGCACCTGTTGACCTCGCTATCATCGACCTACCTCTAGTCATCCTTGCACAGATCAAGGCCAACCACTAGGGGCGGAGCTACAGGGTGGTCGGTGAAGCGCTGACCACCCAATTTACCAAATTTATTAAATTTTGCGATTTTTTCAGAGGAAAAAAATCGTAGGGTTTCTCGACCGACGCTTTTAAACTATCATTATAGATATGTAAGTTACAGATTTAATACCTTTCATTTTAAGATGCTAAATGGTTGTTAAAGCTTTTTATTTGATCATATTGTGTTTGGTATTTTTTTTATTTAAATGTTGGTATGCTGCACTTATAATGTTAAAAAAAGTTAAACTGGATTATCCATAACTAAAATCCTAACTACGCCACTACCAACCACAGCCTCATTGTGGCCAGGCATAGGTCATGCACCCATTAGCCCGGCCTTACCATCACTGGAGCTTGCAATTGCTTAGCTAGACTGTGCTGCACATCGGGTGTTCGATGTCGGTGCTCATGCAGTTCTAGAGAGAGGATTTAGAATGTCTAGTTAATGTTAGGGTTAGTGCTTCGTCTAGATTATGTTACCGTTTCAGGGTTGCAGCTGGTGTGTTCCCAACTCTGTTTACATCTTCGAGCCTATCACCGTCTCTCTTTCTCTCTTGTTTCTTCGTATGAACGGATATATGTAAGATCAAAGCAAGTCCATACACACACACACATATATAAGTCCAAAACTAATTAGATCGCTGATTTTAGAAAATGCAAAACAAATAGTAAACAAATTCAAAAAAATGTGAAATTTGATCTATAGCTACATTTCAACAAGATGAAGAAGATGAATGGTTCAGATTGAATATTTTTGTCACGGATTTCGCAAACTCATCGAGAGCACAGTAGCATTTCTCTCTCTCTCTATATATATATTATTTGGCAAGGACCACATATATGTTTCATTTTGTTATGTAATACTTGACAATTATTAATGTATTACATTTTACGTTTAGATTTACATTTGTATATAATGTAAAAAAATAAATTAAATCTACTCATATATCTTTCAAA
Source organism: Guadua angustifolia (assembly GCA_036346375.1). Lineage (NCBI taxonomy): Eukaryota > Viridiplantae > Streptophyta > Magnoliopsida > Poales > Poaceae > Guadua > Guadua angustifolia. Next base: position 12,050,671 of record CM070515.1, on the reverse strand, counting down.
CAAGGTGTTGTTGGACTCAAGGACATTTCGGATATTTTTCAACTTAGAACATCCAGCCACCCTACCTGAAAGCCTGGCTGCCACATATCAAACCTCTTTAGTCAAATTGTGTAGCTCTTCAGCCCAAACAAAAACTATTTTTAGAAAAAGCTACAGCTATACCAATACCAAACAGCAACTAAGTAAGCTTGAGGAAGCCAGCGTCTATGTTTGTCACCAAATGGATTTGCTCGCCCCATGATGTCTAGCCGCTGTGGTCCATGCGATGCAGCGCCGACAGTGAATCGCTTAAATCAGCTGTCACCCTACATCCTTATCTAACTTACGCTGACCTCTAAAAAGATTGAAATTTACATAAAACCCCTCGGTATACTGCCAGAACAGTAGACCATAGGAGGTGCGATCAAACAATACAGACTTGTACGTACTCTGTGAAAGTTTCCAAGTACAATGAAAAATGTAAAACTACGTCTACTGTCTTAATCGGTGCCCTAAGATTCGTGTAAGTGTATTCAATTATTAGAAAATAGGATGACGTTTTGAATTTCAAAAGTTTTCATGAATGACAAGACACGTTTGACAATGCTGATAGTACGCGTACCTGCGCGTATAAGTAAAAGAACCTCATTCCGAACGCAACCTATAAATATGTGCCAGTTTAGTTCTGAATTTCTGATGATGTGTCACATGGCGTGGGAGGTTCTCACTGCATTGGACGATTCGGTTGGATTTTGTTTTGAGAAACAATTCGGTTGTTAGTTTAGACGATTTGGAAAATTTGCTGCTTTATTATGCTATGTATCACCTATCGGTGATACCCATACGGCGATAAGGAATTTTCCAAAACATGAATCCGGCGATCCAACGAGTATAAAAATTAAAAAATGTAAATAGACGAATAATTAGGTAATTTGTGGTGCCGAGAGCTAGATGTTGTGCACGCTGCGCGACGAGGATAAGGGGGCTACGAGGAAGAGATAACTTTTTATGATTATGATTGATGGGTTAGAACGAGCTTTTTCTTTGTTTGAACTTTTGTGTTATGGGCTTGGAGGTATCGGGAAGGACCGCGGAGTATCGGAGAAGAATTGGGATTTTTTAATTAATTTTTTATGCTCAATTTCACCTATTTTTGTCGATCCAGAATTGGAGAGGATCGTGAAGGATCAGAGTATCCGATATTGATACATCACCTTTGTGAAGAATTGGTGATTTATAGTTATTACATGCACGACTGTACATTTTGTTTGTTCTCAGTTTTGGGCATGCGACTGCATTATGCTTAGTTCTAACTTCAATCGGACATTACTGATGCAGGGAACTCTCATCCGGAGAAGTTGAGTGTGAAGGAAGCCGCAGACGTGCAGAAGCTATTGGCCGATGAGTTAAGCGGCAGATGGAGATTAAGGTGACGGACAGTACGGGAAGAATTCTGCCTTTGTAAATAAAGGATTGGAAACCGACATTCTTGGAAACATGACTGGAATATCGATGGGGAAGAAACCTATATAGGCCCACCAGTCATTGACATAATTTAGCCAGTGTATTATTGTACGTAATAAAATCGTCATCTTATTGTTTCATATGGATAATACCGTCATACAAAATCGGATCAGAATGTTATTTGAACGATTACAAATTTCGGAATCAAATATCTAGTTTTATATTTCGAAGTGCTATATAGACTTTGTCAAACCAAATTTGCATAATTTAGTTAGTACTCCCCGGAGTACTCGTCACCAAGCCCACGAGGGTTTCCACCGCGCACGAGCTCACCCCGCCGCCTCCCGATTACTCCTCTCCAGCATCCCACTTCGCCATGGCTTCCGGTAATTGACTCTTAAACCCTTGCTCCTTTGCGTCCTTCTGCTGTTCTTCTTGACTTTTGCGGATTTTTTGGGTGCTTTTTGCTCCCCACATGGCCTTTCTTTGGTCTACTCCGCGCAGCGAGATCTGTATTTGCTACGGGGATGATTAGGCATCTCGATTAGCGTGTTTTGACCTTGGAGTTGATGGATTCGGTTGGAGTTTGTTTAGATTGGTCCAGTTGGGAGAAAGGATCACCTGTCTGCGGATTCGAGGAACAAGAGTATATTTCTTTTTCGTGTTTTAGCTGAGATCACGAGCGAGCATTAGGTTGAAGTTTGATTAATTTTCACTTGCTTTAAGACTTGCTGAATGGTTAAATTGACTCGAGTAAGATAAATTTCCCCTTCCATCGCTAAATAGACTTCTCAGTTTAGACGAAAGCAATGATGCTAATTGATGAGAACATTCTTTGACTTTTGCTAATAAAATTAGTGGAAACGTGTGCTGCAACCCTTGATGAGAAGGAAAGTTTCCGTTCAACTACTCAGCTCTTCTGTTGCTCCTTTTGTTGCATTGTAGAGCATGACGGATTTGTTATAGGTTGAATCAAAATTGAATATTTCTGATAGCATGGTAGTTTTTTCTTTTCTTATTCTCATCCTGATAAGCAAGAAAGATGCAGGTGTACAAAAAACTCAAACCTCGATTGATGCTGCTACAGCTTGTCATTGCCGACATTCTTGATGTAGCTTGGAGTTTGTTTATGAGACTGCCAGCTGATGAGTTGCTACAATCAAATTAGAAACATGTGGTGCATTTGAACGGATTGAACCAATTAGTCTGCATTCTTATTGCCATTTTGCCACCTTCCGTGTGGGGGTTGGCTCTTCGTTTTAAAAAGAGAAAAGCACGAAGCTATTTCGTCCTCTTAACAGTGGAGAATTAATCCACTGTGCTGTTTTTTTAGCTTCTTTCATTGGCAATTTCTGTTGTCAAGATTAGCTTTCCACTTCTGTTGCAGACGAGAACAAAATTCCAAAATCAGAAGGATCATCCAATGAACGTCAAGGGATTCCACCTGGAGCTGCTGCAGGCTTTTCGAATCCTTTTGATTTTGCTTCTATGCAAAGTTTGCTCAATGTATGCCCCTTTACCATCATAATAAGTTTACAGTACATGCTGACTTTCCTACAGAGTTTTGTTCACCTTTTTTTTTGATGAATCAGTTTGTTCACTTTTAAACATGCACTCGCTGGTATATCAATACTACATCTGTTTCGCTATATTTGTCCATAGCCCACCATGCACACATACTAAGAAAGCAGTAAATCTAAGAAATATTTAATGATAAATGACCATATATACCCCTATTAAATGATATACCACAACCACTTAACATCTTCCAAAGCATTTAAGTAGGGGTAGGGAGAGGAAAAATTGCAATAACTACACTCTAGATTCCCTCAATGGACAAATATATTGAAACGGATACTTCCGAGGCCATGGACAAATATAGAGAAACAGAGGGAGTATATTGTTGTAATTTTACATGATTATGCCAGCTCCATGCAATATTTGCACTCTAGCTTTTCTGAACCAGCAATATCTTTCTTGAAATGGACTCTTTTTGTAAGTTGACACAAGTCTGTCCTTGTGGTTTCTAGGATCCATCTATAAAGGAGATGGCAGATCAAATTGCAAGCGACCCTGCATTCAACCAGATGGCTGAGCAGCTACAGAAAGGAGCTCAGCATGCAGGAGAACAGGGCATGCCTCCATTGGACCCTCAACAATACATTGAAACGATGCAAAAGGTCATGGAAAACCCCCAGTTTATGACAATGGCAGAGCGTCTTGGGAATGCTCTTATGCAGGTACCATGTTTTGTTTCCTACTTTCCCCAGAGGTCTCTGGTTTCCATTTGCCATTGATTCTTCGGCTATCAATGCTCTAAATGTTGCCACTATCCACTTATTTGGCCTAGGATCCTGCTATGTCCAGTATGATGGAAAACTTTACTAGTCCATCACATAAGGAGCAGCTTGAAGAGCGCATGTCTCGCGTTAAGGAAGATCCAGCCTTGAAGCCAATTCTGGATGAGTTAGAGAATGGTGGTCCTGCTGCAATGATTAAGTAGGTCATATTTACAACTGATATATGGCAGTGTCTATAAAATTTGTTTGAGATATTTTGCTTTTGCTCATCTAGGTACTGGAATGACCCTGAAATTCTTCAAAAGATTGGCCAGGCAATGGGAACTACCATCCCATTTGGAACTGCTTCTTCTTCTGAACCGTCTGGTACTGAAGAAACCGAGGAGGAAGGTGGAAACGAAGATGAATCCATTGTCCACAGCGCTGCCAGTATTGGTGATGACGAGGTAATGGAGCTAAGTCATAGAGCTGCGGATTTGAATTCAATTTTTGTCTTGAGCTGTTTTGAAGTTGCATATATTTCTATATTATGTTGGTGTTACACTGTATAATTTACTTAATCAATGTCAATATCTACATCTCTTACAGTCTTACTAAGGTGTTTACAAGATCTGTTTGATCCTAGTGATATTAGTGGAAACATAGACATCCTGTAGCTATTATAACCTTGTTTATGTTCTGAATAAGATGAGCCAGACACACATTGGTAGCTGGAGAAATAAGGGCTATGGGCTTGTAGTTTATGCACATTCTTATACTCAACAAATTTACTAGATTGCTTGCAATTTGCGCTTCCGCCATTGCATCGGCCTTGCAGGTTGATCTGCTATTTTTTGCCACTAAAATTGGTTTTCTGGGCTACGAGCTTAAACTCATATGGAGCCTGCAATGGTGTGTTCACATTTGACATGATCACAAATTTTATTCTGTTTTAGTAGATGTATGCAGTGGTATCCAACTAAGAACATCGTCAGGTACAGTCATCAGCGTCGCTGTTTTCATTCTAAAGTGCATCTTCTAGATCTTCGCATTAGATATGGTTGCTACCAATGTTGCTATTGGATTGTTGCTATTTGGTTGCCATTTAGCTTGCTTTTACAAGTTTAAAGTCATCCAATAGGGTCTGAAGAAGGCTCTAGATGGTGGAGCAGACAAGGATGAAGAAGATTCGGAGGGAAGAAGGGCCTTACATTTTGCATGTGGATATGGTGAGGTATGATGATCTGCTTAACTTTCTTAAAATGTAATGGTAATTGAACTTGTAGAAGTGACAAATGTTGAGTTGATACTAAACTTTTCTACTTGTTCACTACTCTTGCAAATAATTAATTAAGCTTTGAAAAAAAACATCTCATAAGTAATAAGTCACATGTTAAGTTGCAAATCCCATGGGAGATCCAGGGTTGGTTTATTCTAGTTTTCAGAATTTTTTATGCATTCCATGTGTCAGTTTATTGTGCAGAACTGGAAATATTTTGTTGTGATCAGTGTCTAATATTAGTGAAAGTTTTCTAATTACTGTTTGCTAGCCAGCTAGGCCTTGGATAATCAGCTTGTTTGGGGACTAAACTACATACCTTTTACATTTTAGCTCAAGTTATAATCGAGTTTCACTGATTATGTGGGTTTCACTTTTATCCTTTTGCTTTTAAACACATGTTTCATTAAATTATTGGTAAACTGAGAAGGCGCAGAACTTGCTAATTAGTTGAGCCACTAGCAGGTTAGTTTCAGGCCAGTTCATTGATGAATAACCAGTGTCCAGGTCCTCTCCTGAGGGGTCAAGCTGCACGGTATTCTGACCTTTGCCATTGCCATTAACTTGCCAGTAGCTGGTAATGCACATCTCCCACAAAGCTATAACTGATCTGATACCGGACTCTGTTTTCAAAACCCTAGTGCTTAGATTCATTGCAGTCGGTGAACTTTAGGAATGCCATTTCACTTCTGAAGGTTATATACTTATATTCAATGCTGGAGTATAGAAAATTGAATGACAAATCACCTTTCGCTGTTGTTTGTCATCTTCATTGTGGAATGTAGAATGTGAAGTGGGACAAATGCTGTTGGGAACTGCATTTTCTCCTCATATGTTCAGTGTCTGCTAGTTAGTTTAATTGGTAGTAGTAAGGAATTGGCTGGACTTGTGGATTTCAGTTGAAGTGTGCACAAATCCTTCTTGAGGCGGGTGCTGCAGTGGACTCGTTGGATAAGAACAAGAACACTCCACTGCATTACGCTGCCGGATATGGTCGGAAGGAGTGCGTGGATCTTCTGCTGAAGCACGGCGCTGCTGTGTAAGTTAAATCAACCGTCCTTTTCCCTTTGCTAACTCTGACCCCCTTCATGTTGTCTTTGACTGTCTCTAATGCCCCGCAGCACTCTCCAAAACTTGGATGGGAAGACACCCATCGACGTTGCTAAGCTCAACAACCAGGATGAGGTCCTCAAGTTGCTCGAGAAGGACGCCTTCCTGTAAATCACCTGGCTCGCATGGGCACATGGACGTTTGCTTCCGGTATCATATTTCACATCGCTTGGTTTCGGTTGGATAGTCAATACTCATATCGGCATTTTATTCGTTGTGTAAGAATTGCTATAGCCTGCCACTCGTTTTCTGTTGTTTTCATGAGAGCAATCCAGATCGTGTATCCCAGTTTATTTTCGGTATCACACAGATGTTGAAGCTGATATGCGTGTTGTTTTCTGGTAAAAAAAACCTGTGATTTAAGTTGCACTTACATGGTTCCATTCGTTAAGGTTGTGTTTGGTTGGTGAAATGAGGTTGAATGGGATTAGATAGTCCTGTATCATTTGGTTCTATTGTTTTGAGTGAATGGAATGGTTCGGCATCTATAGAGAATATTCTTTAAATTTGTATAACATCGTTCAGGATGGGATGATTTCATTCAAGTAACTAAATATATAGATAATTTTTTTTAAACCATTTCATATCTCTACTACTCCTAATTTTGAGTTGGTAGTGATACGTCCGCTTCTCCACCACTAACCCACTTCTAAATTAAAAAAATGAACCCATGATGAAAAAACGGTTTGTTTTTTTTCGCCTGTTCTCGCGATAGTCGGCGGGCGCAAACCACGGTTCTCGACTCCTCATTCCTCTCGACCGCAATTGTGGCGACGGCGAAGCGGGAGGTCATGGTCGGCTTATTACTCGTGTTCGGCGACTCTTCGTTGACATAGGTAACAACAACGCTTGTCATCACGCCGCCAAGGCCGACTTCAGACGCACGGCAAGGACCTCAACAGCGATGTCCGAGTGCAAGACGCAGAAGCCGGAAGTGCCGCTGGGTTACCTCGACACCGCAATTGTGGGCGCGGCGCAAAGAAGCGCAAAGGTCCGCATGGTGCGAGCTATTCTAGTGTTCGGCGACTCTTCATCGACACGGTAACAACAACGCCGCTGCCACGCCGCCAAGGCCGATTTCAAACCGTATGGCAAGGACCTCAACGGCGGCGTGCGCGAGCAGGGCAAGGGCCCGGCCGCAGGGCTTAACCGCAAAGGCTCAATAAGGGGCACCTTTCTCGACTTCCACTACACAGGTAAAGAAGAAGGCGCAGTGGGTTGAACCGCAACGCAGCGCCCCCAATTTTTAGGGCCCCAGCATATGCTGCACTACTATGGCCTGTTAAGATTTTCGAGTTCTAACGCATCAACGCATCGTATTCTGCCGATTCCGTGACTTGCGTCTCGCACGAAGCCGCCGCGATGGGGTGTGCCACCGCTGTCCGCCGAGGCATGATCACCATTCGCCAGCAGTAGCAGGTCAGCGTTAACGATCCAGCAGCTTCTTATGTGGTCTGTAGTTCTGTACTAGTTCAATTATTCAAATCAACGATCAATCTTAGGGTGAATATTTCTTACCTTGCCCTTTGGAATATAATTTGGATGTTTGTGCGTCGGTTCTACTAACTCCGCTTCTCGCATCAAGGTTCGATCACGAGCAAATTGTCCCATTTATATTGGTTCCATGAATTGTCTTTTTTAATTAGTTTTGTTGTGTTTGTGATTCATGAAACAGGGAGATCAATTTATTCATCATGTCTTCTAGAGTTAGAAAATATGATTCCGGTTATGAAAAGCACAAGAAGAAGAAAAAAGACTAGAACAATTCGCATGACATCGTAATTACATATGGAGTTAAAGTTCCTCCAAAATTTTATCCCTAAGGAAGACATGGGCCCTCTTGATATTCTGAAGTTTGTGAAACGGATGGGTTGTTTTCCTAATGCCCTTATTGCATATAGAATTTTGTTGACTATTCTCGTGACAGCTTGCATCTGCGCAGAATCTAAGCTTTTCAAAATTGAAGTTGGTAAAGTCCTACATACGCAATACTATGACACACGAAAGACTCAATGGATTGGCAACAATTGCACTTGAAAATGATGTTCTAGAGAAGATTAAATATAAAGATATAATTGAAGATTTCATTTCAAAGAACATCAGGCGTATAATGCTTTTTACTAGAAGTTAAAAAGATATCGGTAAGAAAGATTCACCCTTTACTCTTTTAACATTAATGCCTATTGTAGTTCTAAATATTGGGAAAAAACATATAGTTATATAATGGAATCATATTTTGGTTATTTGTATTTTTCTAGTATAAGGCCTCATTTTGTGTTTCGCACCAAGGCCTCAAAAACTTAGATACTGTCCGTCTCAAGAAGGCGTTAACGGCGGAGGTCATGGTGCAACTAATTCCGTGTTCGACGACTCCTTCGTCGACACAGGTAACAACAACACCGTCGTCACGAAAAACACAGACGCCTTATCATCTCCAGCGCGCGTCGGCTACCTCCCCATTGCCGCGCGAGACCTCGATGTGGGATTCAATCTCGTGTGCGTTCTTGGGACGATTTGGGTTTGGGATGGTTGTTGATATGTGTGGGCGTTGGTTGCGGATTAGGCGGATGTGATCGACGAGATCGGCATCACGCTCTGCCTCCCGATGCCGTGCAAGTCACGATGAAGTCCGTGACTCAAGGCGGCAACGATTGGGAGGACCAAGAATAAAGACAAGAGCCGCGCCTCGTGGTCGCCGCAGAAGTGATTCAGATGGACGTCGAGGAGGGCGAGGATGAGATGAAACGATATCTCGTCAAGGAGAAACCGTAGAAACTTTTGTAATCAGGATAAATATATATTTGATCTTGTAGCAAAATTTTATTTTATTGCTTAGCTTTTATGTTTCGTTATCAATTTTATTTTTCGTAGCAACGCACGGGCATTAAACTAGTATATATATATATGCCACCTAGTACGAGCAACTAAAACACACCCTAAGATACGAGGTCCAGGAACACCTGGAGTATATATATAGGGAACATATCCAGTGCTAATGAACTAGTGGGTGCTAAAGTGCTAACTCCTGTCATCAGCCATCGGATAAAGAATCAATAGCCCTAATTGATTAAGGTGAAAATCCCCTTCACCACTTAAACCATTTTACACAGAACCCCTCAATTTTTTTTCCCCGTCTCGTCCTCTCGCCAAGTCTGTTCGTTTTCCTGGAAAACCTATCGCTGCAACTCCCCACGTCCGGGTCCCCTTTCCACGAGACGAACAGCGCACCGCCTCCTCCCCACGCCGGCGCGGCTCCTCACCTCCTCCCCACGGCCGGCGCAGCGTCCGCCTCCTCCCCACGGCCGGCGCGGCCTCCAACCACCGTCCCCTCAACAACTCTCGCGCGTGGCCGACCGGAGCACAGAGCTCTCGCGGGATGGACCCCTCGTGGCCGCCATGGCTGCACCAGCCTCCTCCTCCGGCTGGGACTTCACCTGGTGGCTCTCCTCTCCCTCTCACCTTCCCGGTGGCGACGTTGTTCTAGCCAGAAGTTCTAGCCAGATTTGCATGTTCCGATCTGTGCAGCTTTTCTCTGTTGCGTGCTTAATTGTCGTCTTACTGCCTCGTGTTACGGTGCTTCCACTTGCGTGCGTTGTGTTCGACGGAGTGCCTGAAATAAGCAACCGGTGGTTTTAGGCATAAAACAAAACATCTCTCCACCCATACAAAGGCATGAAAATTTGTGATGTAGATCACCCAATCCAGTGTTCCTAGAAGTGCTTTAAGTTCGTTTAGCCTTTTGAAGCGAAATAGCAGGGATAATTGATCTCTGATCTTATCACGGAGGATCCTTTGATAAAGCCACATGTTAAACCACCTGAGTTAGTGATAGACTGATAGTTTTGTTTCTTGAGCGTTGACATGGCAAGTAAGAAAGCTGTAACAATCAACCACGGTGCTTGTCTGTATTATATTCTTGCTTACGAATGGTAGTTGATCCTTGTTGCCTGTGCTGATCAGTTGGCAGGATTCTGTTGGAGATGGAAAATTGATCGGATAGCGTTCTTTCAAGAAGAACGAGAAGAATCGATCCTCTTGATGGCCTAAGAAGGTACGAGGGAGGATACAATATCACAAACTAGCATTACTGGAGTGTAAGTTCTCTGCTTCTCTGAATGAAGTTTGCAGAGTCGTCCGAATACTGGAGTGTACATGATTGATAGATTAGTAGTATTGGGATACCCATTAATTATTATGGGAACTGACACAGCTATAAATTTCCAGAGAAGTTGTGACCATTTTAACTGTGATACTGGGTAAGTGAACATAATGCAATCTTTCTGAATATGCAAATGTATCTTAGTTACACCTGAAACTTAAATTAACACGTTGGTTTTTTGTTGCAGTGGGAAGACCTCTAAGGCTACAGCAACTGTACTACTTGTGAGTATCCTTCAGCCACCCATCTGAAGCCACAAAACCTATGAATTTCAGTACTTATGGCATTCTAATCACAAGAAACTATCTGCAATAGGTGCATAGCCTTCTGCTGGATACTGACAGCCCTCTTTTGGATGTACTTCGCCTGTACTACTTCTCGACAAGTTCGCCGGGCGACACGTCGGCCGCCTCGACGAGTACCAGCTGAACCCCCAGAACAGCACGCTGGGCACCATCTTACCATGCAGCGAGAAGTTCTCCGGCAACGTGATCCTGCACGACGTTGGTGTAGGCATCCATGACATCATAGAGCAGGTGACAAACAAACACACTCATGCACCATGGACAGCAGCGCTCTGATGGACACCATGGACTGCAATGCACCGGTCAGAGAAGATGAAGTTCTTGGTCTGCTGCTGGAGCTAGTGATCAAATGCTTGCAGCACCATGTACTGAATTCATCAATTTGTATGAACAAATGTGTAAATCTAAATGGATATATGAATGTCAAATTACAGATTCATTTCACACGTGTCAAAATTCTCACATCTTTTGTGTATTATGAAATTTATCTCCAATTCATCATGGAGCTTCCAATGTGGCTTGAAAGAGTTGGGACTTCTGACTTGTTAAATATAGTAATGCACAAAGCAGGCAGATATGAAATGAATGATTCAGAGAGAGAAATTAGACAAGTGAGGAGCACTTCTCTTTTCAAATTTCGCTGTGACCAAGCCATTTGCTAGACCAAAGGAAGAGTACAATGGTGAACACAACGCACGCAAGTGGAAACACCGTAACACGAGGCAGTAAGACGACAATTAAGCACGCAACAGAGAAAAGCTGCACAGATCGGAACATGCAAATCTGGCTAGAACTTCTGGCTAGAACAACGTCGCCACCGGGAAGGTGAGAGGGAGAGGAGAGCCACCAGGTGAAGTCCCAGCCGGAGGAGGAGGCTGGTGCAGCCATGGCGGCCACGAGGGGTCCGTTCCGCGAGAGCTCCGTGCTCCGGTCGGCCGCGCGCGAGAGTTGTTGAGGGGACGATGGTTGGAGGCCGCGCCGGCCGTGGGGAGGAGGCGGACGCCGCGCCGGCCGTGGGGAGGAGGTGAGGAGCCGCGCCGGCGTGGGGAGGAGGCGGTGCGCCGTTCGTCTCGTGGAAAGGGGATCCGGACGTGGGGAGTTGCAGCGATAGGTTTTCCAGGAAAACGAACAGACTTGGCGGGAGGACGAGACGGGGAAAAAATTGAGGGGTTCTGTGTAAAATGGTTTAAGTGGTGAAGGGGATTTTCACCTTAATCAATTAGGGCTATTGATTCTTCATCCGATGACTGATGACAGGAGTTAGCACTTTAACATCCACTAGTTCATTAGCACTGGATATGTTCCTATATATATATACTAGATTGGGTCGCGCGCGATGCCGCGTCGCGAGAAAAAAATCTAGCACGAGTTTTTTCCAAATCGAATTTGCGGAACCACGGTTCTCTTTTTTTCAAAATATTTTTTTCCGGGTCTAATAAAAAAAACTGACGAAATGACCCAAACGCGATTTCCAATTCAGCTATAAACCCTCGATGAATCCGCGTTTGTTTTAGAAAACCATATGAAGGGACCTAAACGTCATTTCGATTTTTTTCGAGTTTATTCTAAAAAAAATCGACGAAAGGACCTAAACGCGATTTCCAATTCAGCTATAAACCGTGTGCAGGGACCTAAACGTAATTTCAAAATTTTTCGGGTCTATTTTACTTAAAAAAACTTCCGAAAGGACCTAAACGTGATTTTTAATTTTCCCGAAAGGACCTAAACGCGATTTCTAGATTTTTGAGGGGCCTCGTCCGGGGATGCGACACGTGGACGCCTTGGTTGCTCTCCAATCTTTATGGCTATTATATAGAATATATTCTGAAAGGACCTAAACGTGATTTTTAATTTTTTCGAAAGGACCTAAACGCGATTTCTGGATTTTTAAGGGGCCTCGTCCGGGGATGCGACACGTAGACACCTTGGTTACTCTCTAATCTTTATGGCTATTATATAGAGTATATATGCCACCTAGTACGAGCAACTAAAACACACCCTAAGATACGAGGTCCAAGTAACACCAGGAACACCTGGAGACTGGAGTCGAGTAGAACGAGCGTATGATCTATTCGCCAAAATAACAATGTAAATGGGTCGGATTCAAGCCCACGTTATTAGTAAACACTATCTGAGGCTGAAATTGGGCATTTTGATGGACCTCAGAGAATGGCTGAGCAATTACGACTGGACTGGGCCTCGTCAGTCGGACTCCGACGCATCGCATTCCTCCGCCTCCGTCTTCCTTGGCGCCTCTCTTCCCTCCATTTCCGTCCCCGAGGAAACACATCCCCATCCGCCGTCTCTGTCGCCGTCGCCTCCGCGAAGCGGCCAGCCCTAGCGCAGCATATGCAGCCAGCCTAGAAGCTCCCTCCCCCACCCCCTCCTCCCGTGGCCTCGTGCCAGGCTCGATTGAGTCTGAAGCACCGCAAGCTCAGTCTCGTCGGGTCGGGGGGCCTAAGCCCTAGACCATGGCGGCCGCCAAGCGCCCCACGCTCGCCTCCCGCCTTCGCATCCCCCGCCACCCCCGCAGAGAGGGGAGGACCGGGGAACATAGTGGAGATCGAGATCCACAACTTCATGACCTACGACCGCCTCACCTGCCGCCCCGACCCGCGCCTCAACCTCGTCGTCGGCCCCAACGGCTCCGGCAAGAGCTCCATCGTCTGCGCCATCGCCCTCGCCGCTGACCCCACACGTACCTACTGCTCCGGCGCTCCGCTCTCGCTTTAGATTGGGGGTGGCTTGCTCCAATCTAGCACTTCAAATACTCTTCTTCCCGATACAAGTTGCACAAATCTTTGTAAGCAATCATCATCTAACTAATCATACTTTAATATTTATACAACTGTTTAAAGAAAAACATAGAAACCTCTCAAATATGGTATCGCATGCCTCGTTCTCACTCCTCAAGCTCGCTCCTTAACTTCTGTAAAGGCATGGCATGGTTGGTGGAGTTTAGTTAGAGCAAAGGAAGATGCCTACAAGATTTTCTGTAATCCTGTAAGGCTATAACATAATCTCTAATACATTATACGTGCGGACAAGTACTCTACTGTTTATGTGTGTCGTTATTCTTTTGAAGTATGTTCCTTTTGCTAGGTGGTGTTCCTGCATCACTGAAATTTGTTTCCTGTAGGTGCAACTGTCCCAAGAAAGGAAGCCATTGATGTCATCAAGAAATTCAATATTCAAGCTAACAACTTAGCTCAGGTTAGTCTTTTATATGTACATGTGTACCTTAAGTTCACGTAAGCCTCCAGCGTTACACTCCATATAATTTTGTTCTGTATGTTCATGATTAGTTAACATAGATGTACCATTCGTCCTTCATGGAAGTAAACTGTAAAATTATACCTGACTTATATTTTTTCTGTGCTGAGCTCCTTTTAGTTCTTGCCACAAGACCGGGTATGTGAATTTGCAAAGCTGAGACCTATCCAACTTCTAGAAGAAACTGAAAAGGCTGTTGGTGATCCGAAATTACCTGTTCAGCATCGCCAGCTTGTAGACAGGAGTAAGGAATTGAGGATGGTTGAAGTGGTACAGCCCAGTCTTTCACCCTTTGTTTATGCATGCTTGAACCGTTGAAGCTTTTGACTTCGTTTCAAAATGTTTGTTAGACATCAGCTCTAAGCTACCCATCCACCACTGAATTTATGTTGACTTCTTTATGCTGTAAAGCAAAATAAGCAGACTTTGAATAATCTAAAGGCCCTCAACGCGGAACAAGAAAAAGATGTCGAACGTGTCCTACAAAGAGAAGACTCCTGAGAAAGCTTTGTATCTTATTGTCTCGTCTATGAATGGAATGAACAATATCGATGATATTGTAATATCGCGTGTTGATTGTGTCAGGCTGAATTAATGTAGAATCTGCAATGACTAAAATACGACTTGAAGAAGGAATACACGGAAGCACAGGAGCAAGAGAAAATTGCGAAGAAGCGGCCAGAATAATCCGGGAAGATTTGAAAGACCGTATCGAGTAAGTTTCATAGTCAAAAGGCTTCAATTATTATTTTTTTTCATTTATAATTTCTTCTCAGGTTGTTCATTGAAATTTTCCGTGCCACATGGTTAGATATTTGAAGGACTATAAATGATGATTAGAGAAAGATGAATGATCAACTACAAATTTTTCCTCAAAAAAATTAACCAAAGCTCACTTGATCAAAGAAGAGCGGAAGAAATAATTTTCTGAGAAAAACAGCTCTGGAGTGGTGCTATCGCGCTACAGTAACTCTGGTACTATCGGTGAATAGTACCCTGTACACTTCAAAACCAAAATTGGTGTAACTTTTGATCGATTGATCCAAATCTCATGAAATTTTGCATGCACCTTCCTAATTATGTTAGGAACTTATTCTAACCTTCAATCACATGGATTAACGTTAAAGTTTCAACGACCTTCAAGTTTAGGGAAGGATGCACCAAAAAAAGTTCAAACACCTAAACTTCGCATTGAGCTTGCTCGTGGGGTTTTGATGATCTTAAATGACCTCCCATGTATCACAACAAATAAGAATATAAAAGAAATTATTTTCAAACATGCAAGATCAAGATCTATCTCAAATTCTTCCTTCCCAAGTTAAAAACTGGTTTATTGAGTAATCTTTTGATGATTCTATGAGAGCTTAATTATATGATTAGGGTTTGATCTATGGAGGATTCATTCATCAATTATTCATCCATGACAACACAAGATCAAGAGAAGAAAAAATCACCAAGAAGGATTAAAAAACTTAAGAAGAGAAAGATCAAAACAAGAAGCAAAACTTGAGCACAAATTTTGATTTCATTTCAAGGCAAGATGGATATTTACTAAGCCTCTCACTTGAGGGTAAAGCTTTCAATGGGCACTCATATACATAAAAAAAACCAAAATCTTATGAAAACGCTAATCCTTCTCCTAAGCTTAAGGCTTAGCCTTCACCTCCCTCTACATCCCCTTTTATAGAGAAGGCAATCGTAACTCTAAAACTTGGACACACAAATGGATACCATTCACATTTACATGGGTTAACCCGATAAATCAACATACATAATGGGTTTTACACTCATACAAACACGCTTCTCAAAGCAACATTTTTCATGACATCCAATTCGCTCCACGAGTCCGAATTTGCGTTCATGTCCACTTTAGCTTGATCTAAACCACTTAGACCACCGCCATGGTTTTTCAAACCGTCTTGATCCTCGATAATGGACAAATTATCAATTTGTCTCGATGACCGGTTATTTCCTTCCACTTGAATTTCGTCATCCACCATATGACTCTAATGATTTTCTGCCAAGTCTCTCACGCGTCCAGACTCTCTCTAATAGTCCTCGCTTGCAAACGGGCCCAAATTACTTGGCGCGCCACATGCTTTGACCGCTCCACCATGATGGCGCCAGTTTTCTTAACCGTTCTGGATCTCAACTCCTCCATGAGTCTAGTCTTGGTCTATGCCATTACCTACCATGTCCATCATCAATGCTTCATGCTCTAGCTCCTTATCTTTTCGACTTGCAACCACTTTCTAACCTCGGTGATCTTATAGTGTCCTTTGATTGTTCTAGACCTCAGCTCTCTCTAGTCTCGATCTCCTTCGTCTCACTATGATCTAACTCTGAAATCTTACAACCAACATAGTTAACTAAACCGTCACGTAGCACTGTTCACAACGACATACAATGAGCATTACATAATCACAATTTCCTCGAATCTCACCCTAGAAAATAACTACTGCCAACTAGGAGCCGGTAGTACCGTCTGGCCAACACTACTGGCCCCTAAGACCGGTAGTGCCAATTTTTCTAAGACCTAAAAAATCACCTTTCTAAAAAATAACTACCGTCATCATGAGCCCGGTAGTACTGCAAGGCCGACAATACCGTCCAACCTGACAACACCTCAAATTACTTCAAAATTCAAATCCAATTCAAAATAAATTCAAACCTGAACACCACAGGCTCAAACACAATCAATTACTTATCATAAACATGAGTAGACCTTTACATAGTCTTTCAATATTTGTCCTGGTGTGTTATATTTGGTATAAAGGGTCCTTTTAATGGCCTTCAAGTTGAATAGATGGAAATTTTCGATCTTAATTCGGAGACACGCAAAACTTGTCCAAACCGACATGTCAGTGAAACATCCAGTAACAAAGAAACTCTCTAACATCAACGGATTTTGCCTCGTTGAAATGAGCCTGGTGAGTCTACATATCACACCGCCGCCCTTCGGTCTGAGCTCTCCCCGCCGTATGCATACGCTGCAACACTGCCTGTTGCATATTTCCTGGAGGTGCCGACATTTGATGACAAGTCCTTGTTGGAGATCGGTCCGCCATCACCGACACCAGAGTTCCACGCCGGGTTCTGCGCTCCAGTCTCTTCATCCCCTTCCTTACCCTGCTCGTCACCAGCCCCGGCGACCTGTGCCGTCTCCTCGGCCTCCTTGGAGCTCCTGCGTGCAATCAGCGCTCTCACCAGTGAGCAAATGGCACACTACAGAACTATGTAGGCATGCCAGTATGCAGCTGAAAGGACAGTATAAATGGGCAATACTTGTACGAGTAGATCACAAGGCCAGCCGCCGTGCCGGCAAAGGCAACGAAGTAGATCCAGTCGACCTGGCCATGCATTAACACGCTTCGATCAGAACAGTAAGCTCGAGAATTGATCAGCATGTGTAGGGAAAAGGAATGTACAGACCTTCTCATGATAAGCAAAGATACGGATAAGAACAGCCCACATGTCTGAAGTCAGGAGAGAGAGGTTCAGCATGGTTGCCCCGCATATCTGACAACAGGCAAGGCAGTGATAAGCAATGGAACATGGTGCTAGTTCATCGAACACTATTTAAAATCTTGCACTTGAAAGCTCTGAATATAACCAGGATCATTGGTTAAAGTTCAATAATCCTGCAGTACCTTCAATATTGTAGGTACTGTTGAGTAGAATAGGAACATAGCTAACGCGAATCCAAGAAAAGGGAGCACCTGAAACGGGAGAAAAGGTTATGTCATGCAAAATTAATGGTTTTCAATTGCCAAACAATACGAAAAGGAGCCTTCATTGGGTTAGGATCAGGTGTAGAAAAGTGTGCCAAGCCTGCCTTAGGTGACGTGACTTAAGTAGATGGGCTTTGGAATGATTCAGGTGGGTGATTACGTTCAGTGTATCCATAAAAATTTTAGTTAATTCTTACTTTGTCACCAAAAAACATCCTTTGTTTTCTACTCAAGTGTGCGACGTTCAGTAACAGCGATTACAGCTCAATAAGCAAGTGTGCCTTCGCGCAATCGCGTGAGAAAAGAGAAGAATTGAGGCTTCTTCTTCTTCTTCTTCTTCTTCTCCTCTCTCTCTCTCTCTCTCTCTCTCTCTTTGGTGAAGGGAAAAAGAGAGAGACTTACCGCACCGGCGTTCCATTTAATGGAATGAAGTTCTTTTCGCTCAAGAATACTTCTGTACCAATGTCAAGGATAAAAATATAGAATATACAACAGTCATAAAAATCCCAGAATGCAACATGTGATTAATCCACCAAAAACGATGCAATGATTTACTGGAAATCTGGTAAATCATAAGTATAAATTAAGAGAGCTTTAACAGAAATTATGAAAGAAACTAGAAGAATTGAGTCCAAGGATACATTTGTATACCACTGACAACTGCTCCAAAAACTCCCAACATTGCCATCAACTCAATTCTGTTGGTTTTCTTGACCAGATACTCCTGAAATATTTGGGAGAAAAATTGATGAATCTCGTTGTGCATTGTTGATTTCACAGTTGAGGATAGTGCCAACAAGAAACAATTAAGTGATCAAATAATTGTCAGATGCAAGCACGACAAAGTAAACTGAAGTATTTATGAGTGCTAAGAGTTGCTAGTTACCTCAGTAACATTACTGCAAGCATAAATCATGGAACCAAGAATTACAAGAAAATCACCCTTCAAAGGATTGGGTCCTTCTGCAAGACATTTCAGAATGTAAGGAAAGAAAATGCATGTTAAGCTTTTGACTTTTGAGCACACAAATTCAACAATTTTGTAATGTTCTACTTGGAATTTATGAAACTACTCACTGAAATAAAGATGTGAAAATGTAATAGCTTGATGAAAAGTATATCCTTACTAGCTCGATCAGAAGCATGGACGTCGGAAAATACTACTAATACAAGGCCAGCCACACAAACTCCAACACCGATGAACTTCCTGAGTCCATATTTTGTCTTCAATAAGATCCAAGTAAGAACAATCACACATGGAATTGACCAGCAATCCAGAAGCATCACTCGTCAAAGATGTGTATTGATAAGACTTCACAACTGCATAAACCCCAAAAAAAACATTATGTTCCCCCAAAAGCATGCTAATGTGTAAAAGCAACATTAAAATTAACGGGACATATATAAGATTACATTGTTGTCAGTTGTGTTAACTGCATACCGATATAATTAGCTTCCACATCAATGATGCCAAGGATCAAGTAGTAGTACCATTTTATCTGCAAAAAAGAAAAGTATAAAACCTCGTTATAAACTTACGAGAATTTCACATGATTTTGCCACTTGTAAACATTGTGACGACCTGTGCCAATTAAAACACTCTGAACAAACTCTAAAGAGCAGAATCAGAATAAGCATCAGTCTCGTCATACATATAGATAAAAGCCAGCGATCGTAGTTCCTGTCAACAGGGATAAGATATGCCAAACTTGTAGCCTACAATCAATCATGCAGAAGGAAAATAATGCAACCCAAACTACTAGTCAAAAGGAATAAACTAGAGGTTGGCCATGTGCTCAAAGCTACAAGTAGCATAAGAACACAAATTCTTTACGTTTCTAAACAATTTCATGCCTAAACTTTCTGATAGTTTCATTCACTGGAGAGACCAAGCACACAGGATGCTGGGCGTACCGTCAGCG
Organism: Guadua angustifolia; assembly: GCA_036346375.1. Lineage (NCBI taxonomy): Eukaryota > Viridiplantae > Streptophyta > Magnoliopsida > Poales > Poaceae > Guadua > Guadua angustifolia. The sequence continues at coordinate 12,031,170 of CM070515.1, read as the reverse complement.
GCTGCCTCCTGTAGATGAGTATACCTCCGTAGACGAGAGCAAGGAGGACGTAGTTCAAGAGGGACTGCGACGTTGGCGCATTGACACCTGAAACACACGTTGCAGTGTCAGCTCCCAATCATCTCAACATGCCGTACTATTTCTGTATGTTGAGAGTTCTGCACTTGAATTTATACTTAACAAAAGTGAAGCGTCACAGGCACACAGCACCTTCTGAACTAAGATAATTAACTACATCCAAACTGACACAGGAGAAATCATAAAATAAACTCAGCTTTTCCCCGATGATGAAGCGTAAGCCCTAGAAAGTAGAAACTAAAAGAGGAGAACCACACCGCATCAGATTTTGTATGAAAGTCCTAGAAAAGACATTAAACCCCATATTTAATCGGACGGCTCCAAAAATTATCTTTCCTGTCGAACAAAAGCAACAGAACTCAAGAACAGCAAACAGTTCAGATTCCCGAACTCCAGCGTAGCACCACTCGAAAAGTCAAAAGAACAATCTTTTCAGGAAATTGCCACACCTAAAAAAGAAATTCCAAATTTATCGCGGAAGGCGATGCCTCCACCATCCAACAGGGAAACCAGCAGCAAAAAAACCACCATTAACAAGAACAGGAAACATAGAAAGAAAAAGAAAGTAGACGAATTAATTCCGAAACACTCGTCAGTCGTAAGCCACAGATGGCAATAGTACGGGCAGGACGACGGGACGGGCGCAACCGCGGTACGCACCTCGGCGGGCGAGCTCGGAGGAGGAGAAGCCGGTGGAGGTGACGAGCAGCGAAACGAACTGCCCCAGCGCGAGGCCCAGAAGCACCTCCCGCCGCAGCCACGTCGCGCCGCCGCAGCCACCGCCACCGCCAGCGCCCTCCTCCTCAGGAGGCGGCGCCATTCTTCCTTGTCACCTCCCGCTAGCTTCCTCTGCTCCTCTCTTCTTCTGCCACCTCTGTCCAAGAACCAAGATCAGCGGCACCAGCTGCTCCTGCTCGGCCGGCACAGGTCTCCCTTGCTCTCCTCGTGCGGCCCCCGCGTGGTGTGGACTTGTGGGAAGCGAACAGACTAAACAGCAAAGCCTTGACCACGGTGCGCGCGCGCGTGCAATGTATCTCGTTGTAGAGCTGTGCACAATATCACCGAACCGGAAAAAACGAACCGAATTTCGGTTTTCGGTACGGTTTCTAGAAAAATGTGGTTTCGGTGGATCGGTTTTGTCGGTAAAAAACCGAAGAAAAACCGAAACCGAAGAAGAACCGGGAGGTTTGGTCGCGCGCGCCGCGCGGGCGTGGGCTAAGCATGATACACCGTGAATCCGTGATGGAGGAAAAGTTACCGTGTAGTTTCAGGATTAATCCAAAGCGGAGGTCTCGACGGCTTCGCCGGCCGCGCCAACCGTCTCTGAAGTTCCATTTTGCTTTTGCTTGGAATATCATATTCGGTATGAATAATTCTTTAATGCAGATGTAGTTGTTCATTCACCTTTCCTAGCAACAGCAATAAATCATTTGTTCTTTTGAGCTCCTCCACCATTACGCGTTATCAGCTAATGAACACTTAGATGCCCGGGGTGGTAGGTAGTTGTGTCGGAAACCGAGGTTAACTACATCTTTAAAAATTCGTCAAGTTTGGTAAATATGGTATTTACCGATACCGCACCGATATACATTAGGATTTACCGATATCAACAGTATTTACAACAAATACCGTATTTACCGAACTAGCAATACCAGATAACCGAATATACCGTGATAAACCGAACCGAATAAACCGATAAAACCGAATGAACAGTCCTATCTCGTTGTGCCTCTGGTCTTCGTGGAGTTTGGAGGGTTTAGAGATTGGATTGGATGCTTGCCAACAAGAATGGGGCTGGACTGGCGCGGGGCAATTATTGGGTGGGAGTTGGTGACGATGGAGTTGGGACTAGTGTAAGGGTATTCGCAATGGTGTCTAGTCAGCTATCTATAAGAAGTCCATATCAGCATCTATCCTATGTAGCAAGCAATTAAATGAAGAGAGAGAGCGTTGCTATCTATAGACCTGTAGATTGTCTATTAATTAAATGAAGAAAGAGAGAGAACACTCTATTAATTAAAAATGGTTATAGACATCTATATAGATTCACCATTGCAAGGGTTTACTATAGTATAGTATATAGATGACATGGATCTTACTATAGAGAGCAATTATCTTTAACCATTGCGGATGCCCTAAGGGCATCTCCAATGGTGCCACTTCAGCTAGCTATAAGCGTGCCATCTTAACATTTTGCTTAGGTGGAAGAGAAAAAATGAGGAGAGAGATATAGACCGGCTACTAATGTATAGTCAGGCTATAACTGATTCCAAGGCACTTATTATCTATTACATGTGGGCCAATATTTAATTTTATAGACAATGCTATAGCTAATCTATTGGAGAGGTTGTCTATATGCTATCTATAGATGACATGGACATTTCTTATAGCTAGTACCATTGGAGATGCCCTAAAACGTAGTCATTTATTCATGTTTGGTCAATTAAAATAGCGATACAACTATAGTGATAATAGAAGAAGCACATAAAATATAGGGATAGAATTCTCTCTTTTTTATGCCAATTGATTCATGTACATAGGGATATTCAATATATATAGTGAAAAGCGTAAGAGATGAGTTTGGATTCACCCACACATAAGAGATAGATTCTAACCGAAACGGTTACGAAAATCTTATCTTATAACACTCCTCATTGGACAAATACCACGTAATACACATGTCTCGTTAAAAACCCCACTAAAAAACCTAGTGGGAAAAGAAGATGGAGAAAAAAGTACATTGCACTCGCACTTTATGTTGCACTAAAAAACTTTCATGCGAGAAAACTTTAGGAAAACTCACTAAGTGAAAAAGAGTGCAACTTATAATCTTTTGGATTTATATTAGGATCTTGAGGATTATAATAAGGGTTATGGTTTAAAAGTTTACTCATCTTGAACTTTGCATCTTTAAGTCTTCTCATTCCAATGCCTTTAATACATCTTTGAAATGTGGATTTAGGCAAAGATTTAGTGAATAAATCTGAAAAATTTTCACATGACTTAGTTTGCAAAATCTTTATCTCACCGTTCTTCTAGAGTTCGTGAGGATAGAATAACTTAGAAGCAATATGCTTCGTGATATTGCTCTTTATATAATCCAATTGTATTTGTGCAACACAAGCATTATTATCTTCATAGATAATTGTGGGGCTATCAAAGCTGTTAAGGCCACATGACTTCTGGATGTAGTTAATTACACGTCGTAGCTAAACACATTCACGTGAGGCTTTATACAAAGCTATGATCTCTGAGTGGTTGATAGAAATTGCTATCTTGGTCTGCTTACAAGACCGCCAAAAATGGCACCACCGCAGAGAAGCACAAAACCAGTTTATGATTTGGTACTGTGGGGATCAAATAGATAGGCAGCATCCGTATATTCCACCATGGTCAAGTTTTGGTTCTTCCGGAAAAGCAATCCAAGATCTTGAGTACCTTGGAGGTATCTAAATAAAGTCTAGACACTAGCCCAATGTCTTTTAATTGGGGCTGCACTATGTCTTGCTAGCAAATTCATTGCAAATACAATATCAAGTCTTGTGCAATTCGCAAGATACATAAGTACTTTAATGGCACTTAACTATGGGACTTCAAGTCCTAAGACTTGCTCATTTTCCATCTTCAGTCTGAAAGGGTCTTTATCTACTTCAAGAGATCTTACGACCATGGGGTTTTTTAAAAGATGCGATTTATCCATATTAAACCTCTCCAATACCTTCCGGTGTAGAAACACTGGTGTACAAGGATTCCTTCTGAAAAATGCTATATCTGCAGGTCTAAGCAAAGTTTAGTTTTACTCAAATCTTTCATCTCAAACTCCATCATGAGATAAGCACTTGCTTCCTTTATCTCTGTGGTTTTGATGATATTTAGATCATCGGCATGTATTGCGATGATACAAAATCTATTTTGGGATTTCTTGATGAACACACAAGGATAATCATCATTATTTGAGTATCCTTTTTTCAAGAGGAACTCACTAAGCCGGTTATACCACATTTTCTCTGACTGTTTTAACCTGTCGATGTCGGGTCTCTGCGTGAACCCTTGTGCTACAAGCCTCGTTTTATATCTCATCACCTCGTTGTTTTCATTTCTCTTTCGGATGATCCTATACGTGACGGAACACTTTAGGAGGTGTTTGGTCAACAGGACCAAATACTTTTATTTTATTAAGCTAGTGCAATTCCACCTTAATTGCTTCTTTCCATTTGATCCAATCTGAACGCTTCGGGCACTTTGCTATGGACTTTGGTTCTTGATCCAGTTCAAAAGTTTTAACAATTTTAGAAACGAAATAAATATTGACAATTGTAGTCTTTCTTTTATATAATTCTCTTAAATCCACATAATTGGTGGATATTTTTTATTCATTTCTTCCAGCTCCTCGTGATTTTCCACAACGATGGTGGAGTCCTATGGTGGTATGCTGTGGTGAAGAACTTCACACGTATACATCACAGCCAAATTTTCACAGATGAAAAATACTTGGTTCTTTCCCACACATTAGCTGCAAGGGGGAAATTTTATGGTATGCAGTTGGTCTGAGTTGAATTAATGATGCATCATGTAGCACTGTATAGCCCCAACAGCTGATGGGTAACCTACAATTCTACAAAACCGACCTAGCAATAAGCTTTACTCTGTTAATTAATGACTCTACAAGGTTATGTTAAGTGTGGACATGAGGTACAGAATGCTCTATATTAATACCCAAAGCCATACAATAATCATTAAATATTTTTTAGGTAAACTCGCCAGCATTGTCCATGCATATAGACTTAATCCTTTCTTCTGGAAAGGAGGCTCTCAATTTAATGATTTGGACAATTAACTTAGCAAAAGCATGATTCCTAGTAGATAAGAGATATACATGAGACCATCTAGTAGAAGCATCTATTAGTACCATAAAATATCTTAAGGGGTTCGATAGAGGCTGAATTGATCCACAGATATCATCTTAAATTTTCTCCACGAAATTCAGTGATTCTTCCTTAATTTTAAGATCAGTGTCGAACTATCAGTTTTCCTTTTAGCACAAACAAGGCATGTAAAAGCTTTAAGTTTAGGAAATGTTGTAGTATTTATGTTATGGCCAACAGAATTATTTATTCTTCTTCTCATCGTATTCAACCCAGGATCACCCAAAAGATCATACTAGATCTTAAATATTTTTTGGTTTTAACTATAGTTTTCATTGCAACATATACTTTAGGTTTTATATATGTGTAATATAATTCGGAGGAGAAGGAAGGAAGTTTTTCGGCCATATATTTATTACACCCGTCAAACTTAGTTAGGGGTGGAAATCGAGCCAAGTCCTCATTTTTTCGAAATTGACATAGTTTGATTTAATATCATTTTATCTATAATTTGGATGTATTTTTAGAATCGAGCCAACGAGCCGAGCCGAGTCGAGCTAAAGCAAAATCTATGGGCTGTTTGGTTGGCTGCATCCAAAGAGAATTGCATCTACAGATACAAAAGACACTTGTTTGGTTAGCTGCACGAGGGGTGGAGCCTGTCCCCCGAGATGCAATGTCCCCCGAGATGCAATGTCCCCCGAGATGCAATTGCATCCGCCGAGCCAGGCTGTGGGGAAACGTAAATTTTGGTCGTTTCCTATGGGCCTGGCTAGTGGGATGCAAGCTGGGGTGCATGCAAGGCATAGAAAGGCACATAAACAATCAACCAAACACATTCTCTCCATTCTTCTCACAGCTTGGCTCAACTCATGCACTCAACCAAACACCATCTCTTTGCATCTACACAACTTAGCTCTCACCAGTCTGGCTGACTCGTACGAGCCAGGCTGAGATGAGAAGGCAACCAAACAGCCCCCTAATTTCATTTGAAATTGACTCATTTTAATATTTAACCAATGAACGAGTGTAATTGGAGCAATTTTGAACCGAACCAACGAGCCGCACCACCGAGCTTTTTTTCTAGCCTAAACTTAGTCATGAGTAGATATTCTGTACCATTCTCATTTTCAGTCTTCGTATAGAAACCATTTAGATGAATGTCTTTAAAACTTAGAAGAGTGCGACTGGACTCAGGGTATAATAGGGCATTCTATATAATTATACGAGTGTCTATGGGGAGAACTATGATGGCTCTTCCAGTGCCAACAATAAGAGCATCAATGTCTGTAAATATTTAGGGCCTGTTTGGTAGAGCTCCAGATCCCAGCTTCTCCTGAGATCTGAAACTTGTAGGCTAAAATAAAGTAAATTAAGTTTATATTTTTAGCCTAAAATATAAACAAAATGATCCATCTAAATATTCTTAATGTACTCAGAGCTCCAGCTTCACAGATCTGTGGAGCTAGAAAAACCCAGCTCCACCAGATCCACGGATCTAGTGGAGCTGGAGCCGTACCAAACAGGCCCTTAGTTTCTCTAAGATTGAATTTGTTGTGCAACTGTCTACAAGATACATTTTCTCCTCCACCATTGGATTATACAAATGTTCTATATTAAAAATATAAAATCAATCATACATTTATTGCAACGGGAACAAATAATATAGAACAAGCATAACATGATTAAATAAATTTTCAGGAGAAATTACACTTTATTAAATTTGATTGATAATCGCTCAATAGGAGCGTAGATCATTGTTCATTCAGGAACACAAAGACTAAATTGATAAAAGAGACTCTTAAGAGACTCTAAAAGATAATGTAACATCGACTCTAAAAGAAAGATTGAGAGACTGCTGCATGTCTCTATACAGATTATTTATATCATTCTCCTAAGATTTATCTTTATTCTTTTAGAATTCTTTTAGTTTATTCTTAATAAGATCATTCTCTTTCATGGAAATATCACCATATCAAAGAATGCCTTTTTTGAATTCTTCCGTAAGATCAGAGATTTGATCATCATTTAATTTCATTCCATTATCAACAACAAGTTGAGTAATGAAACATGTATCCGTCTTATTTCCTCGATTCTTTAACATGCCTCGGAGTCGAAGACTGTACGTGGTGCCGGCTGGTGTGGTCAGGTCCGTCCGATCTTCTCGTGCTACCTGCTGAGCTGTTCGATGCGTACGTTCCAACAAATCGGCTTACAATATATTAGATAGATCATAGATACCACCCTTAACTCCAGTTTCAGATAGAAATTCAAAGAAGGAAACTCGCAACAGCAAAGACAAATCAAACAGATTGTTGTAAAACATCGAACCAAAATTGCTTTCTAGCAAGTGCTTTTTGGCTTAAAAAAGAAAGCACAGGTGCTTCTATCTAGTTATAAGTTGAAAAAAAATTAAAACAAGCAAATAATTAATTAATCACTATATATTTTTTATCTACGTTTTAGTATTTATGCAACTTTTAAAAAGAGATGCATAGAAGCATTTTTGGAAAGAAGTGATTTGGTGCTTTTCACTAATAAAAGTGAAAAGGCATAAATTTTTAAAGCACTTTGCGATCCTAATTAGTATTTTTTAAAAATAAAACGTCGGCCTAGATTGATTTTGCTATCATTTGCTTTATTCCCAGAAAGATCAACGTTCTCTTCGCGGTTTTTTTCTTTTAAATTTTGTTCTAGCCAACAGATGCAAACTATGTTGCACATCTTTGTGCTAAAGCCCTGCTTGGCAGAGCTTCAAATCCCAATTTCATCTTAGATCTAGAGTTTATAGGCTAAAATAAAGTGAATTAAGTTTATATTTTTAGTCTAAAATGTAAATAAGATGACCTACCTAAACACTCTTAAATCCTGTTTGGTAGAGCTTCAGATCTTAACTCCACCTGAGATCTGAAACCTGTAAGCTAAAATAAAGTAAAGTAAGTTTATATTTTTAGTTTAAAATGTAAACAAGATGATCCATCTAAACACTCTTAATGTACTAACAGCTTCAGCTCCACGGATCTATGGATCTGGTAATACCCATTTCCATTAGATCCACAGATCTGGTAGAGCTGAAGCTGTACCAAACACACCTTTAATATACCTACAACTCCAACTTTATAAATTTCTGGAGTTAGAAATATCCTACTCCACCAACTCTATAAATTTTGATAAAATTAAAGCTGTACCAAACACCCCGCTAATTCTGTCAACGAGCAGATGAGTTCTTGTGTTTGGCGCGCTATCTGCCCTCGTTTCCTGTTTGCATTCCTGAATGCCGACTGTAATGATCTTGCTGATAATCAATGAAAGCTCCATGGCTTCCCATCAAAAACAAAAGAAAGCTTACAGTTGTCTCCGGCGTATGAACACTCTAGCGGCTGTTTAAAACACCCCACATGTCCACATTCCACAGTCCCACTAGCTAGCCTTGGATGACCAGTTAACATAACACGAAAAGATCGGATTATACAAGCGACAGCGAGGGGAGAAAGGCCAGCATTAGCACGACGCGATTCAGAGGCGTACACACGTACTGCGGAAAGCCAGAAACCCTCTCGGTTCTGGAGAAAGTCTATAGCATAAGATTAGTGAACGAACGGATGGTGTGGCCTTGCTTTCATGATTGGACTGGGACAGCAGGCAAGAATCTCTTTTTGACCTTCAAAGTTTACTTCTTGTGAAGCCCTTTTTTTAGGTCGAAAGATATTTTTGTTCCACCGCCACAAGATCCACGACGCTGTGTCTCGTGCTTTCATCTTGGGCTAAAAAAGTGGCGAATTGGGTACTGTACCTCAGCACTGTTTGTAGGTCGCCGATCTGTAGTTTCTGAAGACTTGGTGTTTCGAATAATTGCTGCCTACTCTCGATCGCTTCGATTAAAGTCAGTCTTTCGCACTGACTGGAAATATCTAGTGGTCCTTCGGAAACATACAATCAAAGCTGAAGAAATCATATTGGTAGTGCTCAGTGCTCATTAGAAACTGACGAGACACTAGAGGCTAGAAGCAAGGTCGGCTGAAGTCGTCAACTGGGCTCTAGCTCATGCAAGTCTAAGACCAAGAGCGACATATCATTTAGTAGTGTCTTATGCCGGAAAGATTTTCCGCTAACCAGAGCCATTCCGGTGTTACACGGCAGATGCTCGTCCGGCGCGCGGCATATCTCGGTTGGGTCCTCATCGGTGGCGGTGGGCTTGGTCAGCTTAGGGCGTGTGTTCTGTATAATGGTTGTATGTAATAGAAAATTCCTGTCCGACGGGTGGCATATCTCGGTTGGGTCTTGATCGGTGGTAATGGGCTTGGTTAACTTAAAACGTGTGTTATAGATAGTGGTTGTCTGTAATAGAGAATCCTCGTCCAGCGAGTGGCATATCTCGGTTGGGTCCTGATCGATGGTAGTGGGCTTGGTCAACTTAGAGTATGTGTTATAAAGAGTGATTGTCTGTAATATATCTCTATGTTATCTATAGACATGACTAAAAATAACATATACAAATGATTGCCTATATATAATTGTTTGTAATGTTTTCTCATACAATTAATATATTATCTATATAATGATATATATAGTATAAAATTATCTATAAGTCCTTCTATTAAATAGTCCTTCTATTAAATAGTCAGTCCTTTGGGAAGCCGTGCGATCGACAGCAGCATAAACAGTCGGTGATGGTTGCATTTGGTGCTTCCGCAGCAGAATAAGCAGTGGTGCCTAGGCAATTCACTAGTCCTGTTATTTGTGGTGTTGTCGCGGCTCTCTTCGAGGTGTCTTTGCACTCATGTCCTACGGCTCCTGCATCCACGTGGGCAGCCCGCAGCCCATGGGCGAAGCAGGCCCCTCCTGGGCTGCTGGACCGTAGGTTTGAAATTTTGTTTTCCAACCGCATCTCGGAGCGGCCAAAATCTGAAATTCAGTTGACATCCATCCAAAATTTTAAAACTAAATTTCAAATCTGGTATTTTAGAGATCGAAAAATCCGAAATTTCAACTTTTTTCAATCCCATGTGAAATTATCTCCTAAGGAAAAAATTGAAAAAAAATATTAAAAAAGACGCAAGCATTTATCTACATTTTCTATTTGTTTGAATATAAAATACTAAGTATTTGCATATAAAATACCCTAAATTTAGAAATACTGTGAAGCCTATGCCCTATGGCAAGTTCTGGTTTACTAACCCTTGGAACAAGAGGTAAAGATCTTTGTTGTCTGGACCGAAGATCTCTTCAGCCTTCTCGAGTGTTTCCTGTTCGGATGTAAGGGCCTGTTTGGTAGGGATTTAGGGCATGTTTGGTTCCCTACCTAAACGAGCCACGCCTAAGGTTAGTAGGCTGTCACAGGTGTGGTACGTCTAAGTTGATCGAGGTTAGTCATTGCTTGGTTCCCTACCACGCCTAAGGTTGGCACGTCTAAAAATTTTGTGGCACGCGTTTGGATTGTGGCCATGACTTGGCTTAGGCACTTTAGACAACTTTGGCACTTGATTTGTCCGCTTCACATTTGACAAAAAATTGTATGGCAAAGAAACCATGCCACGCCTAACATTTGTGGCCTGCCTCACCTGGGTAAGGAAGCCAAACATCTACCTAAGCACATATGGCCTGCCTAACTTCAGTTATGGCTCACTTAGGCAGGAAACCAAACAGGCCCTTAGCTTCTCCAGATTCTGAGAATCTGGTGAAACTGAAAACTTTAGCTTCATCAGATTCATGAAGCTGGAGCTGTAAGTAAATTAAGAATGTTTAGATGGATCATCTTGTTTACATTTTAGACTAAAAATATAAACTTAATTCACTTTATTTTAATCTATAAATTTCAGATCTCAAGTGAAGCCAGAATCTGAAGCTCTACCAAACGGACCCTAAATAAGGAAAGCGATGAAATTGAGTGTCATGACACAACATAACCTCAATTCATAAATTAGTAAACAGATTCAAAAGTACAACCTCTCGTGGCTGCTTATGAGCGTTTAGCTCTTTGATGTTGGCTAAGATTGATCCAAATTGTTCGAATGATAGACGGCCCCTGGAATTGTCATGGTGTATCATGAACTATGAATTACCCATCTTACTGTCAAAGATGTAGAAGAGTAAGAGATCAACTAACAAGGCCTGACCGAAAAATTCTTTTCCATCAATACGAGGAGTGTGACCTGAAAAGCAAGCATTAACCATATCAATGATATTTCGTTCTGCACAATAATTTCAGTCGGCGATATGTGTTCAGAGTTTAGAATAAATGAAACCTGGGTTTGGACGTCCCCTTGGAGGTGAGTTAGAGCATCTCCAACAGTTTCTAATATTTAGACTCCTAATATTCTTAGATTGGGACCTTGCCAAAAAATTTTGGGTCTACAAAATACCTTGTTCTCCAACAGTTCCTATATTTTCTCCCAAAAACACCTTTGAATTGGTCCGGTGGGCCATCCCATGGCGAAAATAATGTTGATTGGGAGCGCAGACAGAGCGCACAAAAATGAGGAGTTAGGGTCTTTGTTGCGTAGCGCAAAATTTGAGAAGCTAGAAAGAGGAACTGTTGGAGCTTTTTTGTAATGCCCAAAATCAGGTTTGAATGGATTTGCGATCGTTGGAGATGGTGTCATGATGAATACCATGGTGTCAATGACATGTGCGCTTTAATTTGTGTGTGTGTATATTGTAAAATTTTCACATATATTTCTTAGAAAAGGTATTACAATTCGTTACAAAAATTTTGGTACTAAATCCGATATTTCAAACATGAAAGCCGGTTGAATTTGTAATCATCTTAGACCAAGAAACCGAAATCTCGACAAAAAAAATCCTGAAATTATTGTAGCAGTTTCAAAAATGTTCAACTATTTTTATCGCGCTGAGATTTGAAATCTCGGTCTCAGCAAAAACAAAAATGTCGAGTGAGATTTTTGAAATCTCGACGACATTTTAAACCCTGGTTGGTTGGCACGGCAGACTGGCACAGGCATCGTGCCGCCCCTCAGCTCTCTGCCACTCCGTGGGCCGCGGGGCGCACCGCGCGCTCGCACCACCGCCGATCCGCGCGGAGAACTTTTAGCCTAGGCGCTGCGACGCGTGTTCCTTCCCGGCATGGGCTACTAGACCACAAACAAAAAGGCACGTCACGTCAGGCGCACGGAGAAAACGGGCTATTTCACGCCTCCTGGATCGCGCGGTAACCGGCCAGCTCATTCGGGATTTTTTTTATTTAATATTTATTTTAATTTTTTTCAAAAATAATCAGCGGGAAAAAATAACGAAAATAGCCTCCTGTCGCTCGTATATGGGGCGATCATCTTATATACGAGTGATAGGTACCCTTCGCCGTTAATCCCCGGACTACGTCCGTTAGTGGCCGTGCACGGGAAACATATCGCCCCAATTTGGGGTGATCACCCCATATTAAGGTGATATCTGCACTATATAACACCTGTCAGCCTTCGTTTTCATCTCAGCCAGTGAGACCGAGAGCAAAGACAAAACCGAGAGAAGAGAGAAGGGAAGAAGAAAAGAGAAAAAAAAGAGAGGAAGGAAAAAAATTAGAGGAGCAGTACAAAATGCCGAGGTGTGCAAGTGGAAAGGGAAAGAGGAAAGTAAAAGAAGAGAGATGCGTTTCGGACTAGCCACGCAACGTCGCGTACCATGACCTCTTCCTACCATGCGGGGCTGTCCCACCGATGTGTATGTGTGGAGATTCTTGCAGGCTTGTCCACTCTTGGGCCCCCTGCGTAACCTCGTTCTCATGATACTCCCATGTATCACTGTTCCCTTCATTCATTGTTTGGTCTTCGAAATTATAATTAGTCCACGCACCAGGGACAGGCACCTCAGTAGTATTGTCCTCCTCATCCGAGTGTTCATCATTAGAGACTTTCTCATCCGCATGGTCATCCTCCTCCATCATGTAAACTATGTCCTCCACCTCCTTCCCCTCATCGGCCACCCCCCGCGCGCTCCACGACTGCCTCCTCACCCTCTCGATCCCCTCGCTACCGCCAATCTCGTGTTCCCCGTCTCCGGGCTCCTCGCCACCTTCATCATCGCATTCTTGCATATTTATCTTCCCCTCCTTCATAATATCTACCTCGACATCACGAACTTTCGACACCGATGTAGATACCTGGTACCACTGTACCAGCAACATGAGCGACCAACCCCGCTCTACAGCAAACCCAACATAGCTCCTCCATGATGATGTCGCGTTAATAAGAATCAACTCTTTATAAAAGCAGTGTTGCGCACGGCTTACTACTGCTCTAACCCGCAGCCAAACAGTCTGGACATCCAAATTGAACATCCGAAACATTCACTCTAACAAAGCCCTGTATATCCTATCGTTTGGTCTAGATAAGCCCTGTACGACTCTTGAAAATACTGACAAATCCACTCCATCCGCCCCTGTGCTATCTCCCCATCTCCATAAAATATTTAAAAATACAATTTCTCTGACATGTTGCCTACAACGTTGGACCAAAAAATTCATCAGTTGTCCATCTAACCGCATCATACATTACCATATAAATGTTACATTATATTTTCAAAAAAAATTTCTCTACTAATTTCTAACAGTGCCTGACATTTTCAAATTTTTTTTACTCTACTAATTTCTAACGTAGCACGGTGCCTGACAACGTACGATATGCTGTTAGCCTACCATGTCTTTCAAATGTTACTCTAAAATACAATATATAAAACATATGGTGATCATACTAAGAAATTTGACTATAAATAAGTCATTCGACTATAAATAAGTAATTCGACTAGCCTACCATATGGCTATGTCGCAATTTTCGAAGCATTACCTGCACAACATATGACTAGCCTATCATGCTTCATCATAATATTAAATTTCTACCATATTACATTTCTAAATATTGCCTAATACATTATTTGCATAACAAAATTTGTACTACACAATCCTACTACATTAAATTTCTAAATATTGCCTAATATTTCTACTACATTAAATTTTTATATTTCTAAATACTAGACAATTCTACTACATTAAATTTCTAAATATTGCCTAATATTTCTACTACATTAAATTTCTATATTTCTAAATACTAAATACTACACAATCCTAATATTTCTAAATACTAGACAATCCTACTACATTACATTTCTAAATATTGCCTAATACATTATTTACATATAAAATTTTCGGACTTACCTCCGCAAAAACGACGAATCTACGATTTCTTTTCAAATTTTTCTCTTTTTTTTTCCTCTCCTCTCCTTTCTTTTCTTTTCTTTTCTTTTCTTTCCTCTTCTCCTCCGGCTCTCGCTGGCTTCGGTCTTCTTGCGCCCGGGAGAAATGAGGAGAGAAGCGGCGCCCGGGCTTTTAAAGCCCACCTATCGCCCCAAACTCAAGTGATCGGTGCCACGTAACGCAAATCGCACGATCTGGCCATTACTTCTAGCCGGCCGTTAGTTCTAACCGTTAGGTCGTCCACCTATCACTCGAATATGGGGCGATCGCCCCATATAGGGGCGACAGGAGGTCATTTCCGTTATTTTTTTCCGCTGATTATTTTTGAAAAAAGATTTAAAATAAATATTAAATAAAAAAAATTCACTGATTCGGTAACTCCGCTCCTCCACGATCCACCTACGCTAACGCCGCTCGAGGTTGGTCGGCCTGCCCTTCTACTCCGTCCGCGCCCAGCCGTTGGGCAGGACGTTTCGTCCGGATATATTTTCGCCGTGCTCCTCGCCCACCTGCAGCCGCTTCGATTTTTTCTGGGCCGACCTGCGGGTAAGCTGCATGGCCAGCACCACTGTTTTGGTTGAGCGGATTTGGACTCTAAAAGTTAAATAAAAAATAAATAATCTAATTTTAAAAATCGATTATCACAATCTACTTCATTCATATACATTCTAATTTACAATTCATTTTATATATGTTTTTGGATTCTAGTTTTTAGAGAATCGGCTTCTCTACATTACAATCCGTAATCGGTTTTAGAGAATCCAAATCAAAACAAACAAACCTTGAGGGTATGTACGGTGTTTTATACCACAGTATCTTTGTATCATCGAGATAATTTGTATAATAGATTATCTATATAGTTGTTTATGATGATATCATACAATTAATATATTATTTATATAATAATATATATATATAAAACCATCGATACCATCGGTTAAATAATAGATGTCACCTTTCTCTTTCCTCTTCGTTACATAAAATCGTATAGGATATACCGTTGTAGATGACCTCAGTAGCTCCACTGCTTCGTACAAGACAGTTCCGAAATTATAGGTCGATACGCGTATAAAGGTTATGCCCTACGGCGATATATATAATTTGAATATAAGAGACCTTATAAATTATTAGACGACATTCAACCTCGTCAGCTTATTGGATCCGCCCCTAAAGCCAGTTCTGTTCGAACGCGAGGGACGGCGATTCCAATATCCGACTCTTTCTTTCAGCAAGAGAAAAGGGTTGTTTTGGAGCTTTGCGTATACCAGTGTACGAGAAATTGAGGATCATTTCAGATTACAAAGGCCAACTAAACTCCACACAACCAAATCTAAAACGGAAACGATCAGGCGACAATAATGATCACCAAACACGCTGGAAAATGGATGAGAGCTGGAAAGGCCGCAAAGCTGTAGTCAGCGAATAAAATAGGCAGAGACCGTCAGGCAGGTACAGAAGGAAATGTGCCACAGTCTAGAGCCGTGTTTGTTTTTTTTTGGCTGATCATGGGCACAGCCGGTCTAGTACAGTTCAAAGCACGGTACAAATATTTTCAAGCTAAGCTGGTACAGTAGAAATGATGGACTACATCGAGCCTACAAACTTAATACGATAGATGATCTAGCTTGGCACGATACAAATATAGTCATTTCGTAAAAAAAAAACATTGTATCTACAATCTAGTCCATCAACTATCTTCCTCCAGGAGCATGACAACATGTGCAACTTGATATCCACGTAGAGACACCATTTATTTTGGTACATAAAAATGGTACATTATTTTTTTTTATCCCCGTTTATACGTTGCCCTGATCAAATTGTATATCTGAAAGAAATGAAATAATGCATTCTTCTTGATGATCATGTAGGTTGCTATGGCAGGAACTATTTGCCGATATTTTTTCTTCGTGGCTTGAGGGCTTTTATTTGTTCGGATTTGCGACTATTATTCGAGGCTATCTTGCAGTGGATTTCTTCTCCAGTGCATGGGTGGGTTTAGTCTTGGATTGCTAGTCACTAGAGTGTGTGGGTGTGTTTTTTCCTTTAATTACAGAGGAGGGAAGAAGTTTGCTTATATCTTCTCGATGTAACGTTCTTGAAATTAATAAAATCTTCCTTTTCCAAAAAAAAAAAAATTTGTGTCCTTCAAATCCCTATCCTTATCTTCTTTGTGTGTGTTTTGTGTTCTTCAGGCAGTGCTTAATGCTTCCTTTGACCTGACGTGAGGTATGTTTGGTTGCGGCTGCTGTAATCACCTTGTAATAGGGTTGTCCGATACTTTAAACCGTGAAGGTTCCAAGTGGTTAATAATGCCTCGATTCTTTGGGTTTGTGTTCTAGTCTTTTATTACAAGCCTCACTAGTCTCAGGTCCTCTACCCATCGAATTGTACCATTCATCCAACATGAAGCTCGATTTGTGCCCGTGTTTCTAATCATGGTTAATAATATCGTGATTATCAGCTTGAATATCGTAATAATCGTTCGTATCGAGCTAGTTAAGCATTTAGAATCGATCCAATTCAAAAAAATTTAAAAGAATTGGAAAAATTTATGTTTTATAAACTGATCGAAAATCGGTGAAAATCGAGCAAAATCGCTCAAAAAATCGGCCACCAAAAAACGGACGATTATCGAGGAAAATAGACTATTTATTGAGGAATATAGATCATTATTGGTAAAAATTGATTTTTTTCAAAAAGTTTGATTTAAAAATCCTTTAATTTTTATGATTTTTGACCGATTATCGAAGAAAATTTACCGGTCAAGGAGCGATTTTCAATATCGAATTGATAATGTAAACCTGCCCGTGAGCTGTTGTTGTTGTTCTCTTACATATCTAGCAAGGAGAAAGCGGAGAAGTAATGATTCCTAGAAGTCTGGTATTTGTGTCACTAGGAGTGGCCTGTAAAGATCTATCCAAGGCACAGAACATTCTTTTTTCAGACAATGCAGCTGCTCGTCACTGGTCACTGCCAGTGCCGTTTTGGTCTGCCAATTTGTAGCTGCCTCGCCTCATCTTTATCCTAGTAACTTGCGATTGTCTCATCTTTATTCTAATAACTTGTGATCGGATATCTGATTTTTCAAACGTCTAAAATATTTTTTTTCTTCATACGTGTAACATTTTTTCCTCATACATGTAACATTTTCTTTCGATAACAATAGAAATATCGATCTAGATCGCCGTAATATTTTTTTCCATACATACAACATTTGTAATCACTATGACAATAAAAATGCTCAATAAAAGTAGGAATATGCACAAAAAAATGTTGCACATATGAAAAAATCTTACGAATGAATAAAAAAATATTACACCGACGCATCCGAGAAAAACAGCCGGATTGGACATCCGACTGTTAGCATTCCCCATCTTTATTCATGGCAGCGCTATCGTGGAAAACAAATTGAGCATTTACCGTTGCAAAATGACGTGCTTAAGAATTTTAAGGCTGAAAAATTCTCGATCGTAAAGTGAAATGACGCGTCTCCCTCCACAATGAATGATTGATTGGCCCGTGGAGCAGCTCACTACCAAGCAAACTAACGACACCAGACTGGTAGAACAGCTCACCCACACGCCGGTACTCCCCTGTCATTGTCAGGACGTTGCCTCTCCCTCACTGTCGCTGTCAGTGTAATTCAGGTACTTGAGTTCTAGTATTGTCTGTTGCGCCTCCTCCCAGGATTAGCAGGAGAAGCCCTCCGTGCCCGAAGAATTTGACACTGTTTTCTTTCAGGATTAGAAGAGAAGTCCTCCGTATAAACGCAGTTTAGCTGATACAACACCGGTAGTAAATACGCTACGCTCGCAGGTGGTCGGTCAGGAAGTAGCAGTGACGAGAACGAACACCTGCTTCCAACAAACTCCCTCGGCCGTATCGCCTCGTGGCGTTTGTTACTCCTGTAGTCAAACGATTTCCGTTCCGGCTAGCTTGGCCGTGATGCTGCTCGTCCGCCGCCTCCGCCTGCCGGTCGCCTCGGTGGCGTTCTCCTCGGCCCCCGCGGGGTCGGCGGCCGCGGCGGAGGCCGAGCGGGCGGTACGGGACGGGCCCAGGAACGACTGGAGCCGCCCCGAGATCCAGGCCATCTACGACTCCCCCCTCCTGGACCTCCTCTTCCACGGGGTACGCCACCTCGCAATCCCAAGATTTCCATTTTGTCCTCCGTTACGTGTGCGCTTCGTATTGGTAATGGTGGACGTTTGTCGAAAGATTCCGCCTCTGAGCGTCTGGGTGGCCTCGGCTGTAGATTTGCTGCCAAGATTGCGCCTTTAGGATCTTTGGATTGTGCGGAGCAGATGAACAGCACCAAAGATGCTTTGCCACCTTTCTTTCAAGAAGTGCTGGTTTGGTGGACACTAGATTATCAAGTATTGCTGGTTTGGTTGGATTCCGACAGCGGCAGCTGGCGGCTCATGCCAAAGGTTGCACTTTTCGGATGTCTGGTTCTCGTTGGATGCGCAGTTTGCGATAGAAATATCACCTTAGGGGGAGATTGAGAGGGGGAGAGTAGATATTCGTGTTACAACTTACAAGTGACAGCGTGGCACATTTTGGGATTAATCTGCACGGAAAGGCTTGGGGAGTGGTAGCTAAGGTTTTGCCTTTGGGGGCTTTGAGAAGTAGTGACTCTCTGTGACCAGCAAATTAGGATTATAAAAGGTTTTGCACATAAGTTATCTTTGTTTTATGAAATACCGGAAGATTATGCTAGTATCCACTGGTGCATGCGTTCAACACCCACGTCCATGTCCAGCTAACACTGGTTGGAATTAGTAGTTAGATAATATCAATCTGCCACGTAAATTTCTTTGCAAGTTTGCATGGTGGCAGTTAGCATCAATTGTCACTTTAGATCCTTTTAGTAGTGGAGACTCCCAATTATTGACAGTTTACTTGATGTTGGGTATTAGCAGCGGAGATTTTTCAGGCATGCTTGCTAAACAGTTAAAAGTGGTGATTGACACAAAGCATCATAATAAGTAGTAAGTACCATTTGATGGGGTTTTAATATTGGGGACTTGTTAATGGTTTACTGTTGCCATTTGCAGGTGGAAACTTTTTCATTATGTACAGTTATTATAGCCTAATTTGTATGTTTGTACCAGAAAAGCTTTCAAATGATGCACAGCGTTCTCAAGAAATTACAGTGTGTTCATATGGATTTTAGATGTTAAGCTTTTTTGTTGATAGCTTTCTCAGAAGGATAAGCTATTTGTTTGGTCAAGCTATAGTATTAGTAGGAAGGTACTGCCCTTAAGGGTATTTAAGTGGTATTACCTGGAAATTGGCATTAAGGATTTCCCTTATAGGGGCCTGGGATAGTTGGGACATGAGATGATTAGTAGTGTCACCTTTAGGGGCCTATATATGGTGGGAATGGGATGCTGTCATACCACTATTGGTGTTTGATATTGTATTCTTAACAAGCTTTCCAAAGTAATATGCTATCTGTAAAAGGCTAGTTCAGTCTTGTCCCCTGTTGTAAATCATGGAATGGAAGATCAGGCGTGATGAATTATTATTTGCCAACTAATGCACGACAGATGGAAGTCAATAACGTATTTAGCTGACTAATGCTCAAGTGAACATGTTTGGTCAAAACGAATGGATTCGTTTGATGTAAAACTGTAATGATGTATTCTGACCAGCTTGGTGCATCACAGCTTGTAAGCATTCTTTGCATTAACTCCATGAATTAGTAGGCTTGTTGTCTCTTTGTAGAAAAGAAAAGAGATACAACAAGATGAAACCATTTCATTTGATTTATCGTTCTGTTCAGAAATACATCATGTTCTTTTATAGTTATTTAGCATTCACATCATTTTACCATGTGTTCTTCTCATTTAACCAGATAATACTTGCATTTTTTTGTAGGCTCAGGTCCATAGGAGTGTTCATAAATTCAGAGAAGTTCAGCAGTGCACACTTCTTTCAATAAAGACTGGTGGGTGCAGTGAAGATTGTTCATATTGCCCTCAGTCCTCAAGATACAGTACTGGATTGAAAGCCCAAAAATTAATGAACAAAGATGCTGTCTTAGAAGCAGCAAGAAAGGTACTGTTTGTGTAACAATTTTCTGGGAGGTGAACAAATTCACTCCAGTTTTTTATTCTTTAACTCCTGCAAAGTGGTAACATAACTCTTCTTTTGTTGACTGTGGAGTTAGAGTATGGTTCAAAAAATCATGGGTTGTTATCATTTCATAGTATACAGGCTTAATTATTTTTGTTCCTTCTAAAGTTCTAATTTATTCCCTCTCAGGCAAAAGAGGCTGGGAGCACTCGTTTTTGCATGGGAGCCGCATGGAGAGACACAATCGGCAGGAAAACAAATTTCAACCAGATTCTCGAATATGTCAAGGACATAAGGTATTTACTGAAAAATTTAACACAATAGAATTAGGGTGTATACATATTTGGTCACAGCTCTGCATAACCATGCTTCATGCACATGTTCTCTTTTAGGCCATTGCTCTGTTCTCATAAATTTATCCATCTACTTTGTATTTTCAAACACACTAGTACTGTCTATTTACTTACAAATAGATGTACAGTATAGATCACTGATTTAAGGCCTTAATGCATAGAACATGATAAAATATTTGTACAAAGGTAGTTTTCTTGCTTTATTAATTTGTTTTTAATGTTTTAGCATGCATTGGATACTTATCTTTGCAGAGGTATGGGCATGGAGGTCTGTTGCACCCTGGGCATGTTAGAGAAACAACAAGCAGAAGAACTCAAGAAGGCTGGACTTACAGCATATAATCATAACCTAGATACATCAAGAGAATATTACCCAAACATTATTAGCACGAGATCATATGATGATAGACTGCAGACTCTTCAGCATGTCCGTGAAGCGGGAATAAGCATCTGCTCAGGTAATTTTACTTGTCACTGGTAATTCTAAGTTTCATTATGCGAGGTCTATACTGCAAAATAGATATTATTCTTATAGCTTACAAAATGCTGGGTAAGTTTATATGTCTTTGTCTCTCTCTTTCATGTATAACTTGATGCATTATTTCTTGTGTGCAGGTGGAATTATTGGTCTTGGAGAGGCAGAGGAGGACCGTGTAGGGTTGTTGCATACACTTGCCACTTTGCCTGCACACCCAGAGAGTGTTCCTATTAATGCATTGGTTGCTGTAAAAGGCACTCCCCTTCAGGATCAGAAGGTATTCCATACTCTTGATTATTTTCTCTAGGTTAAACGCTTGCAGCTATTGCATTAGCCTGTACTTCATGCATGAAAAGATACGGACCTCTATATAACAGACTCAGATAACTCAATAGTCAATTAGATACAATGTGCAGGCTATAACCAGCTTCATTTAAGATTATATGCTGAGTGCTGACTTCTTTTATATTTGTCTTTCTGCCAAAATCAGCCTGTAGAGATCTGGGAAATGATCCGCATGATTGCCACTGCTCGAATTGTGATGCCAAAGGCAATGGTGAGGCTTTCAGCAGGCCGGGTACGGTTCTCCATGCCGGAACAAGCGCTCTGCTTCCTTGCTGGTGCCAACTCAATCTTCGCCGGTGAGAAACTCCTGACAACTGTGAACAACGACTTTGATGCAGACCAGATGATGTTCAAGATCCTTGGCCTAATTCCGAAGGCTCCAAACTTTGGCGATGAAGAGGCGGCGCCTGCAGACACAGAGAGACGTGAGCAGGCCACTTCAATGTAAAACAATCCTTGAGGACACATTCGGTGCGAAACTAGCACCGTTATCCCCAGTTAGAGCATTGAATTGTGGAGTAGAAATCACTATATTTTTTAGTCAATTTGATTGATCCAAATAAAATAGGGAGCTCTCTGTATGCCATTGTGCGATGAATCCCAGTCAGAACCGGGAACTGCGAATTAGTGATCAGGACTTGGAGATCCAGCGGCCACCTGGTTCTTGGATGGCCAGTGGGCGACTGGGCGTTCCGTCCAGTTACAATCGCCAGACCTGACCTGACTGTAATGGCTTGCTGAATACCTGATGCTGATGCATGAGCATGACAGAGACAGACGTTGGTGTCCAATCCTGCGTCGTAGTGTCGTGATACGCATTGCATGCTGCAGTCCATATGATTGATTATAATAAACACCGACCATCATTGCATGAAGGAACCTGCAGAATGCCGCTGCATGTACTTGACGTCATGATCAGTTCTAGCTTCAGCCAAAAGTAAAAAGAGAAGTGCTTCTATTCTTTTCTTTTTAACAGTTACATAAATATTAAAGTATGTATAAAAGGTAGACAGTGATTACTTACCCTTTCGTTTACTTCAAGATTTATATGACTTGTATTGGGAGGAAGCACTGTGCAAGTAAAAAATCATCCGAGACATAACCTTAGACCACCTTCCTAGGCCAGTCTAGCCGTTGACAAGTTTGGCGTTGTAAACTTCCTTTGTGTCCATCAATGAATCGAAAGAACTCCTGCCTACTTGTTCAAAAAAAAAAAAGACATGCATGAAATACACCGAAACGATGCTACGAGGAGGTGTACAAAAATAGATACAACAAATTTGAATTTTGTTTAAAATAATATATATTTAATGAAAAATTACAGAAATAATATGCCGAAAATAAAAATGACAGTTCTACACATCTGTCGCAATTTGAAATTGCGACAAAGAGCCTGTCGCTAATCGTTGGGGCGAGATACAATGCGTTTCCAAATTGCGACAGGCTCTCGACAATTTGGAATTGCGATAGGTGTGCAGATCTGTTATTTTTATTTTCGGCATATTATTTATGTAATTTTTTATTAAATATATATTATTTTAAACAAAAATTCCAACAAATTTATTCACAAGCTCCTAAAATCTGATTATTCGGATCTACCGGGGATTTAGTCCATTTATTAGTTTGTTTAAGTGGTATATGAGAAATGGAAGTATGTACTACTAGGAGTATGGAATTATATATAAAAATATTATAATTACTTGGGACACTGGGCACCATGGTCTAAAATAGATATCTCGCCTATGTATGGCGTGCCAAAAAGTTTGAATTTTTTAGATGTCGAGTTTAATTAGTTTACTAGCTAGTCCAAACAAGTTTGAACTAAAATTGAAATCAGAGTTGCCTTTTTTTAATGGTAGTTTGATTGTTAGTATGTGTTAATTATACACATAAATCAACAAAACATATTATCTAAATTTATTCAAAATCTTTCGATTCGAATATATGTTTTCATCTTTGTCCTTTTGTATATATATACACACATATGCTCAAAAGGTTAAAGACGAAAAAATATATTTGAATTCAAAGATTTTAAACGAATTTAGATCACATGCTTTGCTGATTTACATATAATCATCACATGCCTACAATAAAAAAACCGTGAAAAAAGGCTACTTTAGATTTAATTTCAGTTCAAACTTTTTTAAACTAGTTAGTTAAACTCGATATTAAAAAAATCCAAACTTTTTTCCCTCACACATAAATAAAATATCCGTTTTAGACCAGGGTTCTCATACACTAAAGCGTTCTAGGTAAGGAAAGCTAGAGAAATAAAAACCTAACAAGCAATAGTACAAATACGCATTTTCCCTCTAATCACATACCCAAATCACCCACTTTCTCTGCATAGAAAGGCAAGCCCAAAAGAGCTCCATAAAAAACACACCACTTTGGGTGCCACTGCCGATTCGTCCACGCAACTCTATCAGTCTCCGCCCACCTCGCCCTCAATTCCCGGCCCCCGCACCGCCTCCGCCCCGCCCACCTCGCCGGAACCCTAGCCCTACCCCTTTCCCCCTCCATCCCCATCCTTCTGATATCCCGATCGCCGGATTCGGCGACCCCGCCGGCGCGATGGACTCCGACTTCGAGATGCCCGCCGCCAGCGACGAGGAGACCTTGGACGACGAAGACTACTACTATTACAGTGACATGGGCGAGGCCGACGACGACGACGGAGTCGGCGGCGAGAGCGATGAGGAAGGGTTGGTGGCCGGTGACTACGAGGGCCGCGAGGCCGAGGGGAGCGACGAGGTGGTCTCCCGCCGCGAGCAGGTGAGGCGATGGATGGATGGATCGATGGCCGGAGGTGGATGAGGCGGCGCTTTGTGGTGTCTATGTTTTGCCGGAATTCCTAGCGTTTGCGTTACCTCTCAGTTGCGTAGCGGCCGGTGAGCGGTGGCTTTTGGTAATCTCGTCTGATACTGAAGCACTGGGGAGATCGGTTCATAAGGGGTTCAGCGTGCTTGTGACGTGTGCTGGATTTGGCCCCTTTTTTGTGCGGAAATTTACATCGGATTGTGAGTTCTCTGCTGCCTCTTGTTGGAGCAGGCTCCGACGGTTTGTAGCTGTCGGTGCTCATAATGATGTCTGCTCTATCGGTGCTATATACATGGTGAATAATTGAATATCGATTAGTGGGTGTAGATGTGTGCTTAAAGCTTGCGGTATCTGTAGTGTTGTCATTGTTCAGTTTGTGTAATGGAAGGTTGGGTTGTCTATGCCTGTTCATACTCCTAGGTCGGTGATGCACAGCTTCTGTGGGCTCTGGCTGCGTGGCTAGTGGATCACGCTTGTGCACACACCCAACAGGCGTAGCCAAGTTATGATATATGTTAACCTTGAGATGCTTGAAAATAGGCCTCCAATCTGATAGCTTTCAGTTTTGAAGGTAAAGAATTAGTCACTAATAACAGTTTTCAAAATCATGATAGCACGACAGAATGACCATTTCTTTTTCCCCAGAAAAGGTGTTTTGCGTTTTCCTTTTATGATTAACAAGCTGGCGTTGTGTTCTGCCGTTTTCGTTCATGTTGCTTTATTCTTTTCTGTCATCTTGTTTCCTTGAGTTTCTCTGAAGGAGGGCTGTGTTTGCTATGGACAGAGATACATTGTTTTAACTGAAAAAGATATACGTGAACGTCAAGAAGAAGATATAAGTAAGGTATCTACAGTTCTATCAATTCGAAAGGAAGAGGCATGTGTCCTTCTTCATCACTACAAATGGTCAGTTTGTTATCTCAATCCTTTGGTAAATATCCTTTTTTTAAAGGCAGTACCCTCTTAAAAACATTTGAAATTATATTGTATTCTGCAGTACACAGGCCTCACAAATGGCCCCTTTATGCACATCTCATACATAGCACCGTACAGTTGTATTTCGTTTTTTTTACTTTCTACCATTTTTCGAGTTGATTGCAGCAAGCTTCCCACTTGGTTTGGTCTTGAAAAGGCCTCATTGAAGTTCTAGATAGAGCCTGCGAATGTTCCCTCAAAATATTGTCCAGGAATGAGTATAGGATATACCATGTGCTAATTGTATTTGTGGCTTTTCAATTTTCCATACAGCATGTATCTAGACACGAGGCATCAAAATTTAAATGTGCTGCCGTTGCAATGTGCTTTCCATTACTTGATTTTATCAAATTTCTCTGTTCTTTGACTCCCGAGCTTTACAAAAGGAAATGCACATGCTTTTTGTGTATTGGCAATTTATGAAGTTCACCATAGGAAACTGGTCTATAGGCAATACAGTGTAGCATTTTCTTATTGTTTGATGGTTGGATTAAGTTGAGTTGGATCTCTTGGAATTTGGAAGTAACATTATAGATTTATATTTGTTCTCTGTTAATCTGTTTTAGTTCTGTATTCAGGAACATCAGCAAACTCAGTGATGAATGGTTCGCAAATGAAGAAAAAGTCCGTGATATTGTTGGCTTAGTTTTGAATGGATTTGATTTTTCGAACTCTAGGAAGGTAATTGTTATTTATTGAAATATTTGTATGTTATTGTTTCATCATGCCAGCTGCGAGTCATATCTGATTGAACCTTATGCTCTGGCTATATGTATACCATTTCTTGATCTCTGACGGTTGTTTTGGTTGCAGCTAACTTGTGGAATATGTTTTGAAGGGTATTCTTCTGATGTGATGGATTCTGCTGGTTGTACTCATTTTTATTGCCATGAATGTTGGGAAGGTCTCTCTCCCTCTCTTTCTCTCTCTCTCTCTCTCTCTCTCTCTCTCTCGTGTGTGTGTGTGTTTTCTCACTTGCTTCCTTTTGCAAATTTCCCTTCTACACTTGCATGGTCCCACTGTCAGTGCTCATGTATGGTCACTCACATCTTTGTCTATTTCTTTGCTTCTTTGTGCATAACTTACATGTCACAAAATGGTTTCATCTGTCATGTAGTTGGTGATGTTGGTAAGCATGCGCGTGTATGTGCATGGCATACATGTTACAAAATGATTTCATGTTTCGCCTTGGCTATCCTAAACCTGTTTTGTGTTTCATTGATTGTTAGGAGAATTGAGTTTGTGATATGGATCTTTCAGGTGCATTGTTGCATGTTAATCTTGCTTATGCTGGCAACCATGATAATATAACTGTTCCTTTCTTCTTTGCAGTTCTCTTTCTTGCTAAAATAAAAATAAACTTCTGATGAAATAAGTTAAATTTTCCAGGCTATATTAGTTCTGCAATAAGTGATGGTCCAGGATGTTTGTCATTGAGATGCCCTGATCCATCATGTAGTGCTATGGTTCTTGAAGAGTTGATTAATAAATTAGCTAAAGATGATGATAGAGAAAAATATGCACGATTTGTCTTGCGTGCATATGTGGAAGATAGCAAGAAGGTAATTTGTTTGAACAAGCTGACTAATTTCACTGCCCCACATATCTTTGGACCTGGTTTGTTCTTGTTTATACTGGTAACAATATTGAAAATTCTGAAAACATGTTCTTTTCTGTTATTCTTTTATATAACCTTAGTCATTTCCTGCAGACTAAATGGTGTCCAGCTCCCGACTGTACATGTGCAGTGGAATTTCTCAGTGACAGGAACTACGATGTATCATGCAATTGCAAATTCAGCTTTTGCTGGAATGTGAGTATTGCTGGTTCCATTTTTTTTAGGTTATTGATGCTTCTATTTTTATTGGTTCTAGTGATCAAATATGCAGGGCTTCAATAATACTATTCTGATGTTTGCAGTGCACAGAGGAGGCTCATCGACCGGTGAACTGTGAGACTGTTTCTAAGTGGATGTTAAAGAACAGTGCAGAATCTGAAAATATGAACTGGTTTGTTCCAGGCTCAACATTGTGGCATTTGATGTGTTTTCTTCTTTACATCCTAAATATTCTAAGATACCACAAGGTTTTATTCAGATAGTGTGTAGATAAGAAGTTCCTTGATTTTGTGAGGAGCAAATCAATGTATGTTTAAATTTTCCATTTTTATTTGTTTCAGACTTTAAATATTTTGGAACTGTTATTTTATTGGCCATATGGTTACTGGCAATAAGTGAGGCGGTGAAATATGCTGTGCTTAAAATTTGTTGCATATATTCAGATGTTATGCAGTTGTAACTATCAAACGTTTTAAGACATCTTTCAGTGTAATTTGAGGTGACCTGGAAGTGGGAGGGGCAATATTACAATAAAATTGCAAACATCACTAATTCTAAGAGATGAGACAGGGGCCTGCTACATTTTGTCTCACAATATTTTACACTGAACAATGATGTCAATTGTCAAGTACTATGTGTGGTCACCAATGAAAATATCCTGTCAGTTTTATGACATTTGATTTGCTTTAATTGGACGCTGACCACTTGGGATTGATTCAATTTTCATCAATTAATGTTTTTCTTTAAAAAAAATGGACTAGGCACAAGTGAATTAAGACTTTACTCAACTGATCTTGGCTATGCTGATATAGCAGGAACATTCGCATATGATACGATGCTGTTAGAATAGTATATCAAGTAATCAACATTATGATTTAGCCCATAAATGTCCAATTGTATCTTAATTTTTTATGTTGCTTCAAATCATATCTGATGGTTTATTATGTTATGGATGATCTGTTTCAGGATTCTGGCTAATTCTAAGCCCTGCCCAAAATGCAAACGGCCGATAGAGAAAAACCAGGGATGCATGCACATGACTTGCACCCCTCCTTGTAAATTTGAGTTCTGCTGGTATAGTCCACTGCCATTTCTTGATGAAAGATTTACAACTCACAGTACATGTTTTCATATCTTTTATTTGATGTGCACATTTTAGGTTATGCCTGGGTGCATGGACAGAACATGGAGAGAGGACTGGTGGCTTTTATTCTTGCAATCGCTATGAATCAGCAAAGAAGGAAGGAGTTGTATGTTTTTTCCTTGACAGTATGCATCTGCATTGTACTGGTAGAAGAAATTTGTTCATAGACCTCTAGTATATTTTATTATTGATTCAGTTGAATTACATGCTCTTGTTTGGTTGAGGAAATGCAAATTTTCGTTTTGGGCATGCTATTTTGTTTTATGTCTATTGGGGTTTTATTTAAGAGGTCTACTGTTGTTTGCTGAATAGTTTGATTGCCTAGTTCATTCATAGTGTGTTTTTGTTTCCTTAACTATTACACTTCCGTTGCAGTATGATGAGACTGAAGCAAGGAGGGAAAGGGCTAAAAACTCACTTGAGAGATATGTGCATTACTATGAGCGTTGGGCATCTAATGAGACAGTATGTTCAAGATACATAAATTTAATGTCTGACTGAGTTTCAATGTTTCTATAATTATCACAAATGCAACTTACATTGTTCTCATGCTCACAAGTAACCTTTACGTTTTCTAACCTTTCTCTTTTACCTGTACAAGTATTGTGTTGGCCTTACTTGAAGAACATTGACTGCATTGTGTTGGTGATACCTAGAAGAATATTGACTTAAGTGAATCTATTTTCCTGTCAAATGTAAGCCAACTAGGTGAAGCTTTGTTTGGAATCCATGAGTATATTTGGAGTACTAACCAAGTCCATTGCTATTATACTAATAAAACCAAATGTTCTTTTTCCTTTCGATGTTGTACATAATTTGATCAGATCATGAATACCAAAAAGTTAAGACAGTTCAAAATATTTTTCTATGCCTGATTGGCCTATAATTCTCTATGTATTGTGCATGCTTATGTTGAATGCCAAATTTTCAACTGTAGTAAGTTTCTGTGCTGATGTACTGTCTATATTGACAGTCAAGGCAGAAGGCACAAGCAGATCTGCAAAAGGCAGAAAAGGAACAAGTAAGCATTGACATCATATCATGGGTACTGCATTTAGCATGCCAGATATAAGTTTTTTCTGTTTGCCATCCTTACCTGTTTTGGACTTGGATGGTGCTAATTCTCTATCTCTCTTCTATGTGCTACAGCTTGCAAAGTTAACTGATGTTTTTGGTATACCGGAGACCCAACTAAAGTTCATAATTGAAGCTTGGTCACAGGTTTGATATCATAGCTTTATGTTATGGTCTAAATGGGCTTCATATTTTTCAAATCTTCCTAAATCCGATGCATGCACTGCACTGTATGGCAGATTATAGAATGCAGGCGAGTGCTGAAATGGACATATGCATATGGCTATTATCTAGATGATAAGGTCAAGAGTGATTTCTTTGAGTACCTGCAAGGTTGTTATTTTATTGCATTGCAAAAGTATATCCTAAGGTTTATCATGTGCTTGCAAAAAATCATGGATCATATATAAATCCTAAATCTTTTATAGGTGAAGCTGAGTCTGGCTTGGAGCGTCTTCATCAATGTGCTGAGAAAGACCTGCTAGCATTTTTGCCTTCACCGAAACCTGATAGTAACGAATCTCCGCCTTCATTGGCTGAATTTGGTGATTTCCGGGTGAAGCTTGCTGGGCTGACAAGGTATTACAGTCATCATATCATTTTTTTTTGTTGCAGATTTGCTCTACATACTTTTAGTCAATTGTGCGGTAGCTTTGGTCCTTGAATTTTTCTTAATTCTAATCTGTCCTGAGCACATTGTCTCCTTGAAAGTTGAACTATGCCTAGTTTGCATGGTCTCAGCACATATCCCATTAATTCTCTTGGCAATGATTTAGTATTAGTCTATCGGATAACATAGTCAAAGTCAAAATCAACCAAAGTGGTGGTTCAGAAAAGCACTTGGATTGATGTTTCAGTTATGTGGCATGCCCTTTTCTGATTGACTACAGAGGATCTTGCTGCTTTTGATTTTGCTAGTTGCACGATGCTGTGAAAATATTTTTTGTCTAGCATGTTTGTGCATTTCCGGTATCATAGAAACACATGCGGATGCCCTGTTCATAAATGGCTAGCAGCTTCCTATGGTTATTCTGTATTGTTCTCTGAGCTTCGCTTACGATTATGATGACTATGCTAAATTTTCACTGCAGTGTAACTCAGAATTACTTTGAGAACCTTGTTCAAGCATTGGAAGATGGGTTGGAGGATGTCCGCTCTACTGGCCAGGCTGCTACCTCAAGCAACACCACCAACTCAAAGAAAGCAAGCACTAAAGGCAAATCGGTGAAGAAGCAGCTCGCTAGAACTTCTTCTGGCCACTCGGATGATGGTTGGCCTTGCGAGCGGTGCACATTTATAAACCCCTCTTCGGTGGATGCATGCAACGCCTGCGAAAAGCGCAGGTACTAGATAGAAAAGAGCTGAAATGTGGTGCCCCAAGAAGCTCAAAGCTCATGAGAAGAGGTGGGGGTGCGTATACGTCTGATCCTGCATTCGATACTGCAACTGCAAAGCAGAGCTTCCAACAGATGCAATGGTGTACAGAGAGGCATTGATGGTCGTTGTTTTATGTAGATTGCAGCAATGGTGGATTGGAGGTGGAGCGGACTGTCAAAAACGAGGGACACAAGTGGTAGTCTTTTGCCCTCAAGCCTGTCTGTCGTAAATATTAGTTATGAATGAACGAATAGGTGTGTTCATGTGGCGGGTTTCTACTCCATACCCTGACCAACTTGTGAAGCCGGAGAGCGGTAGCTCTATTTATTGCCCTTTAGAATGCTACGCGTCTTTTGTATGTAGGCGTTTCTGGACGTGTGCGTATACCTTTTATTATGAGTATTTATCTTCTAAGTATGTATATCTTCTATTCTGAGTATTTATCTTTAGAAACTGTTTTTTTTTTAAATTTTGGGTTATTTGTTCTTAGCCCCTAGGCAAATGCTTCTGGTCCCTTTGAGGATCAGGATGTGGCTATACAGGTCAGTGCTAAGGCTGACCCACTGGCTGTCCTAGGGACGATAAGTGAAGAAAATGTCTTGTACTCAACCGAAGAGGCCATTTCGATCAGTGGACAGGTAAACCCATTTGGCACCGAGGATGAAAACCTTTACGCTGTTGGTGGTAAACCATTGGTCAGTCAAGATCGTCGACCACTGAGGAGTAGGGGTGAAAACGGATCGGATACGGACGGATAATAGCTTTACCATATTTGTTTTCATATTTTTTCTCGGATGCGGATACGGATACGGATAGTTCAGATACGAATACGGATACGGATAGTATTGAATACGGATACGGATCGAATACGAATCGAATCGGATACGGTTTCGAATATTTATCGGAACATGATAACCCCTTAAATTGTACATAAAAAATCAACACAAACACATAACTAATTGATTTGATCAAAATATTATTGAAAATTGAACAAATATAAGCATTTTCATTCACTTAGACAATAGTTAGATACCATATCGCAAACAAAATTATACAAGGTTTAGTTAATCTCACACATATGATTAGTTCATCATACACATAGATTAAAACACAAATAAAGGTAATCTTTGCTCAGAGATACAAATAGAAGCAAACACATAACATACTAAATGTTTGATAATACTTAGATATCATATCTCTAGAAAAGTATATAACAATTACATGTAATGACTCAAGATTTATAATCTTAGTTGAATTATGTTTAAAATAACAAATTATGTATTTATGAGTTTTTTTGCATTTTAGCTACTTATTTAATATATTTTCCTATCAAGAATAGGAGTTTTTGAATTTTGAGAAAAATGAAAATCTGATAAAATCTTGAAAATAATTTTTAAATGGTGGATGAGGCGGCGCTTTGTGGTGTCTATGTTTTGCCGGAATTCCTAGCGTTTGCGTTACCTCTCAGTTGCGTAGCGGCCGGTGAGCGGTGGCTTTTGGTAATCTCGTCTGATACTGAAGCACTGGGGAGATCGGTTCATAAGGGGTTCAGCGTGCTTGTGACGTGTGCTGGATTTGGCCCCCTTTTTTGTGCGGAAATTTACATCGGATTGTGAGTTCTCTGCTGCCTCTTGTTGGAGCAGGCTCCGACGGTTTGTAGCTGTCGGTGCTCATAATGATGTCTGCTCTATCGGTGCTATATACATGGTGAATAATTGAATATCGATTAGTGGGTGCAGATGTGTGCTTGAAGCTTGCGGTATCTGTAGTGTTGTCATTGTTCAGTTTGTGTAATGGAAGGTTGGGTTGTCTATGCCTATTCATACTCCTAGGTCGGTGATGCACAGCTTCTGTGGGCTCTGGCTGCGTGGCTAGTGGATCACGCTTGTGCACACACCCAGCAGGCATAGCAAGTTATGATATATGTTAACCTTTAGATGCTTGAAAATAGGCCTCCAATCTGATAGCTTTCAGTTTTGAAGGTAAAGAATTAGTCACTAATAACAGTTTTCAAAATCATGATAGCACGACAGAATGACCATTTTTTTCCCCAGAAAATGTGTTTTGTGTTTTCCTTTTATGATTAACAAGCTGGCGTTGTGTTCTGCCGTTTTCGTTCATGTTGCTTTATTCTTTTCTGTCATCTTGTTTCCTTGAGTTTCTCTGAAGGAGGGCTGTGTTTGCTATGGACAGAGATACATTGTTTTAACTGAAAAAGATATACGTGAACGTCAAGAAGAAGATATAAGTAAGGTATCTACAGTACTATCAATTCGAAAGGAAGAGGCTTGTGTCCTCCTTCATCACTACAAATGGTCAGTTTGTTATCTCAGTCCTTTGGTAAATATCCTTTTTTTAAAGGCAGTACCCTCTTAAAAACATTTGAAATTATATTGTATTCTGCAGTACACAGGCCTCACAAATGGCCCCTTTATGCACATCTCACACATAGCACCGTACAGTTGTATTTCGTTTTTTACTTTCTACCATTTTTCGAGTTGATTGCAGCAAGCTTCCCACTTGGTTTGGTCTTGAAAAGGCATCATTGAAGTTCTAGATAGAGCCTGCGAATGTTCCCTCAAAATATTGTCCAGGAATGATTATAGGATATACCATGTGCTAATTGTATTTGTGGCTTTTCAATTTTCCATACAGCATGTATCTAGACACGAGGCATCAAAATTTAAATGTGCTGCCGTTGCAATGTGCTTTCCATTACTTGATTTTATCAAATTTCTCTGTTCTTTGACTCCCGAGCTTTACAAAAGGAAATGCACATGCTTTTTTGTGTATTGGCAATTTATGAAGTTCACCATAGGAAACTGGTCTATAGGCAATACAGTGTAGCATTTTCTTATTGTTTGATGGTTGGATTAAGTTGAGTTGGATCTCTTGGAATTTGGAAGTAACATTATAGATTTATATTTGTTCTCTGTTAATCTGTTTTAGTTCTGTATTCAGGAACATCAGCAAACTCAGTGATGAATGGTTCGCAAATGAAGAAAAAGTCCGTGATATTGTTGGCTTAGTTTTGAATGGATTTGATTTTTCGAACT
Source organism: Guadua angustifolia (assembly GCA_036346375.1). NCBI lineage: Eukaryota > Viridiplantae > Streptophyta > Magnoliopsida > Poales > Poaceae > Guadua > Guadua angustifolia. Next base: position 11,997,488 of record CM070515.1, on the reverse strand, counting down.
CTAGGAAGGTAATTATTGTTTATTGAAATATTTGTATGTTATTGTTTCATCATGCCAGCTGCGGGTCATATCTGATTGAACCTTATGCTCTGGCTATATGTATACCATTTCTTGATCTCTGACGGTTGTTTTGGTTGCAGCTAACTTGTGGAATATGTTTTGAAGGGTATTCTTCTGATGTGATGGATTCTGCTGGTTGTACTCATTTTTATTGCCGTGAATGTTGGGAAGGTCTCTCTCCCTCCCTCTCTCTCTCTCTCTCGTGTGTGTGTGTGTGTGTTTTCTCACTTGCTTCCTTTTGCAAATTTCCCTTCTACACTTGCATGGTCCCACTGTCAGTGCTCATGTATGGTCACTCACATCTCTGTCTATTTCTTTGCTTCTTTGTGCATAACTTACATGTTACAGAATGGTTTCATCTGTCATGTAGTTGGTGATGTTGGTAAGCATGCGCGTGTATGTGCATGGCATACATGTTACAAAATGATTTCATGTTTCGCCTTGGCTATCCCAAACCTGTTTTGTGTTTCATTGATTGTTAGGAGAATTGAGTTTGTGATATGGATCTTTCAGGTGCATTGTTGCATGTTAATCTTGCTTATGCTGGCAACCATGATAATATAACTGTTCCTTTCTTCTTTGCAGTTCTCTTTCTTCCTTGTTAAAATAAAAATAAACTTCTGATGAAATAAGTTAAATTTTCCAGGCTATATTAGTTCTGCAATAAGTGATGGTCCAGGATGTTTGTCATTGAGATGCCCTGATCCATCATGTAGTGCTATGGTTCTTGAAGAGTTGATTAATAAATTAGCTAAAGATGATGATAGAGAAAAATATGCACGATTTGTCTTGCGTGCATATGTGGAAGATAGCAAGAAGGTAATTTGTTTGAACAAGCTGACTAATTTCACTGCCCCACATATCTTTGGACCTGGTTTGTTCTTGTTTATACTGGTAACAATATTGAAAATTCTGAAAACATGTTCTTTTCTGTTATTCTTTTATATAACCTTACTCATTTCCTGCAGACTAAATGGTGTCCAGCCCCCGACTGTACATGTGCAGTGGAATTTCTCAGTGACAGGAACTACGATGTATCATGCAATTGCAAATTCAGCTTTTGCTGGAATGTGAGTATTGCTGGTTCCATTTTTTAGGTTATTGATGCTTCTATTTTTATTGGTTCTAGTGATCAAATATGCAGGGCTTCAATAATACTATTCTGATGTTTGCAGTGCACAGAGGAGGCTCATCGACCGGTGAACTGTGAGACTGTTTCTAAGTGGATGTTAAAGAACAGTGCAGAATCTGAAAATATGAACTGGTTTGTTCCAGGCTCAACATTGTGGCATTTGATGTGTTTTCTTCTTTACATCCTAAATATTCTAAGATACCACAAGGTTTTATTCAGATAGTGTGTAGATAAGAAGTTCCTTGATTTTGTGAGGAGCAAATCAATGTATGTTTAAATTTTCCATTTTTTATTTGTTTCGTACTTTAAATATTTTGGAACTGTTATTTTATTGGCCATATGGTTACTGGCAATAAGTGAGGCGGCGAAATATGCTGTGCTTAAAATTTGTTGCGCATATATTCAGATGTTATGCAGTTGTAACTATCAAACGTTTTAAGACATCTTTCAGTGTAATTTGAGGTGACCTGGAAGTGGGAGGGGCAATATTACAATAAAATTACAAACATCACTAATTCTAAGAGATGAGACAGGGGCCTGCTACATTGTCTCACAATATTTTACACTGAACAATGATGTCAATTGTCAAGTACTATGTGTGGTCACCAATGAAAATATCCTGTCAGTTTTATGACATTTGATTTGCTTTAATTGGACGCTGACCACTTGGGATTGATCCAATTTTCATCAATTAATGTTTTTCTTTAAAAAAAATGGACTAGGCACAAGTGAATTAAGACTTTACTCAACTGATCTTGGCTATGCTGATATAGCAGGAACATTCGCATATGATACGATGCTGTTAGAATAGTATATCAAGTAATCAACATTATGATTTAGCCCATAAATGTCCAATTGTATCTTAATTTTTTATGTTGCTTCAAATCATATCTGATGGTTTATTATGTTATGGATGATCTGTTTCAGGATTCTGGCTAATTCTAAGCCCTGCCCAAAATGCAAACGGCCGATAGAGAAAAACCAGGGATGCATGCACATGACTTGCACCCCTCCTTGTAAATTTGAGTTCTGCTGGTATAGTCCACTGCCATTTCTTGATGAAAGATTTACAACTCACAGTACATGTTTTCATATCTTTTATTTGATGTGCACATTTTAGGTTATGCCTGGGTGCATGGACAGAACATGGAGAGAGGACTGGTGGCTTTTATTCTTGCAATCGCTATGAATCAGCAAAGAAGGAAGGAGTTGTATGTTTTTTCCTTGACAGTATGCATCTGCATTGTACTGGTAGAAGAAATTTGTTCATAGACCTCTAGTATATTTTATTATTGATTCAGTTGAATTACATGCTCTTGTTTGGTTGAGGAAATGCAAATTTTCGTTTTGGGCATGCTATTTTGTTTTATGTCTATTGGGGTTTTATTTAAGAGGTCTACTGTTGTTTGCTGAATAGTTTGATTGCCTAGTTCATTCATAGTGTGTTTTTGTTTCCTTAACTATTACACTTCCGTTGCAGTATGATGAGACTGAAGCAAGGAGGAAAGGGCTAAAACTCACTTGAGAGATATGTGCATTACTATGAGCGTTGGGCATCTAATGAGACAGTATGTTCAAGATACATAAATTTAATGTCTGACTGAGTTTCAATGTTTCTATAATTATCACAAATGCAACTTACATCGTTCTCATGCTCACAAGTAACCTTTACGTTTTCTAACCTTTCTCTTTTACCTGTACAAGTATTGTGTTGGCCTTACTTGAAGAACATTGACTGCATTGTGTTGGTGATACCTAGAAGAATATTGACTTAAGTGAATCTATTTTCCTGTCAAATGTAAGCCAACTAGGTGAAGCTTTGTTTGGAATCCATGAGTATATTTGGAGTACTAACCAAGTCCATTGCTATTATACTAATAAAACCAAATGTTCTTTTTCCTTTCGATGTTGTACATAATTTGATCAGATCATGAATACCAAAAAGTTAAGACAGTTCAAAATATTTTTCTATGCCTGATTGGCCTATAATTCTCTATGTATTGTGCATGCTTATGTTGAATGCCAAATTTTCAACTGTAGTAAGTTTCTGTGCTGATGTACTGTCTATATTGACAGTCAAGGCAGAAGGCACAAGCAGATCTGCAAAAGGCAGAAAAGGAACAAGTAAGCATTGACATCATATCATGGGTACTGCATTTAGCATGCCAGATATAAGTTTTTTCTGTTTGCCATCCTTACCTGTTTTGGACTTGGATGGTGCTAATTCTCTATCTCTCTTCTATGTGCTACAGCTTGCAAAGTTAACTGATGTTTTTGGTATACCAGAGACCCAACTAAAGTTCATAATTGAAGCTTGGTCACAGGTTTGATATCATAGCTTTATGTTATGGTCTAAATGGGCTTCATATTTTTCAAATCTTCCTAAATCCGATGCATGCACTGCACTGTATGGCAGATTATAGAATGCAGGCGAGTGCTGAAATGGACATATGCATATGGCTATTATCTAGATGATAAGGTCAAGAGTGATTTCTTTGTACCTGCAAGGTTGTTATTTTATTGCATTGCAAAAGTATATCCTAAGGTTTATCATGTGCTTGCAAAAAATCATGGATCATATATAAATCCTAAATCTTTTATAGGTGAAGCTGAGTCTGGCTTGGAGCGTCTTCATCAATGTGCTGAGAAAGACCTGCTAGCATTTTTGCCTTCACTGAAACCTGATAGTAACGAATCTCCGCCTTCATTGGCTGAATTTGGTGATTTCCGGGTGAAGCTTGCTGGGCTGACAAGGTATTACAGTCATCATATCATTTTTTTTTGTTGCACATTTGCTCCACATACTTTTAGTCAACTGTGCGGTAGCTTTGGTCCTTGAATTTTTCTTAATTCTAATCTGTCGTGAGCACATTGTCTCCTTGAAAGTTGAACTATGCCTAGTTTGCATGGTCTCAGCACTTATCCCATTAATTCTCTTGGCAATGATTTAGTATTAGTCTATCGGATAACATAGTCAAAGTCAAAATCAACCAAAGTGGTGGTTCAGAAAAGCACTTGGATTGATGTTTCAGTTATGTGGCATGCCCTTTCCTGATTGACTACAGAGGATCTTGCTGCTTTTGATTTTGCTAGTTGCACGATGCCGTGAAAATATTTTTTGTCTACCATGTTTGTGCATTTCCGGTATCATAGAAACACATGCGGATGCCCTGTTCATAAATGGCTAGCAGCTTCCTATGGTTATTCTGTATTGTTCTCTGAGCTTTGCTTACGATTATGATGACTATGCTAAATTTTCACTGCAGTGTAACTCAGAATTACTTTGAGAACCTTGTTCAAGCATTGGAAGATGGGTTGGAGGATGTCCGCTCTACTGGCCAGGCTGCTACCTCAAGCAACACCACCAACTCGAAGAAAGCAAGCACTAAAGGCAAATCGGTGAAGAAGCAGCTCGCTAGAACATCTTCTGGCCACTCGGATGATGGTTGGCCTTGCGAGCGTTGCACATTTATAAACCCCTCTTCGGTGGATGCATGCAACGCCTGCGAAAAGCGTAGGTACTAGATAGAAAACAGCTGAAAGGTGGTGCCCCAAGAAGCTCAAAGCTCATGAGAAGAGGCGGGGTGCGTATACGTCTGATCCTGCATTCGATACTGCAACTGCAAAGCAGAGCTTCCAACAGATGCAATGGTGTACAGAGAGGCATTGATGGTCGTTGTTTTATGTAGATTGCAGCAATGGTGGATTGGAGGTGGAGCGGACTGTCAAAAACGGGGGGCGCAAGTGGTAGTCGTTTGCCCGCAAGCCTGTCTGTCGTAAATATTAGTTATGAATGAATAGGTGTGTTCATGTGGCGGGTTTCTACTCCGTACCCTGACCAACTTGTGAAGCCGGAGAGCGGTAGCTTTATTTATTGCCCTTTAGAATGCTACGGATCTTTTGTATGTAGGCGTTTCTGGACGTGTGCGTATACCTTTTATTATGAGTATTTATCTTCTAAGTATGTATATCTTCTATTCTGAGTATTTATCTTTAGAAATTGTTTTTTTTAAAATTTTGGGTTATTTGTTCTTAGCCCCTAGGCAAATGCTTCTGGTCCCTTTGTGGATCAGGATGTGGCTACGCAGGTTAGTGCCGAGGCTGACCGACTGGCTGTCCCAGGGACGATAAGTTAAGAAAATGTCTTGTACTCAACCGAAGAGGCCATTTCGACCAGTGGACAGGTAAACCCATTTGGCGCTGAGGATGAAAACCTTTCCGCTGCTGGTGGTAAACTACTCGGCTGCTGGTGGTAAACCATTGGTCGGTCAAGAACTCAAGATCCGTCGACCACTGAGGAGGTTGGTCCTCCGACGACGACAATAACTGAGGTGGTCAAGACGGCTACCACTATCGAAAACTTGTGTTTGTATGGAGGTTGATGAACTCCCTTCTGCAGAGAAGACAGTGGTGGTGTCGACCAGCAAGAATGTTCCACCCGAAAGGGCGATTATCTGACCAGTGGACTTACCGCTGGCCTCTTCCTCTGGTCAACCTGATCAGAGAGATTTTAAGCAAGTTTTTGACAATTTACAAGCAAAGGTATTTATCTTTCTTTTTATTCCTATTTTTTGAGAAAAATAACTCTTAGTTCCATTTTTTTTGCTCTTTTATAGTATTCGCAAGAAATGTTTGACCTGCTAAACTAGTAGACAAGAATTTTGACATTGAATCGAAGTAAAAAAGAAGTAAGTATAAGCTTTACTGTTATTTTTTTGCGCTTATTCTTTTTTATTCTAATAAAACTACTCTAAAATTGCTCAGAATACCGTCAAAGGGTACAAATTCGAGCTTATTTTATTCAAAAGAGTACCATAAAAACAAAACTGTCAGACTCATGAAGCCTTCAAAAGGCAGAACGGTGACGGCAAGCCGTAGCAAATGAGCCAAGCAAAAGCCCGATGAGTAGCATCATCTTTTCCGCTTTCTGGCAAATCAGGAAAGGGAGGAACCCGCGCATTTTCGAAGATCGCCTCCGACCGGTGAACGAGGTTTTCAACCTAATCAAGGACGGGTGCACGTCGTGGCGAATCCCTGGCGCAAATTTCGTCACCTAGACTCTGAGCTATTGCTTTCGCGCTTGTTGATTAGGCCTCTGCAGTTGACGGCCCTGTAGGCGCTTTGTATTTTCTTCCCTTCTTCGGGTTTTTTCTACTCTCTTTTTCTCCTTACTTGTAAAGCAAAAGGTATTTGAAACCCGGGAACAAAACCAAAATCAACCACGATTTGCGCTCAAGAAAGCCAAAAAGTGCTTGCTTCCACAATCCAACGCTTAAGCCTACTTCTGAAGTCGAACTCCGTTTAGAAATCCAACGTTTAGCGAGCTTCTTTTAAATTGAAATAGTTCGACGCAAAATCGTTTCATTTACCATTTAAGTGGGTATTTTAGATTCGAGCTAACAGCTACTATCGAGCTGAGCCTCATTAATTTTTTTCACTCGAAATAAACTCATTTCAATTTTGAGTCTATTAACTACTGTAATCGAATAAATTTTGATTTGAGCTCTCACATGCTTTTTTTTTCCGGCCCTACCCTTGGTACATTCACTGGTGGTTTTTCAATTTTTTTACCTAAGGGAATGTTTGGTTGCTTATGTTTTCTCGTATTACAAATTTTTTGATTGAATTTTAGGATGTCAAATGCCTATACTGCGGCTTTCAAAAGAGAAAAGAAAATCTGAGCTCGATTTCCATGAGCTTTGATCATGAAAGTGTTTTAAAATCGTGAGTCTCTAAATCTAAAACCGAGTTGAGCAACCAAATGGTCATCTTGCATGCATAGATGCTCTGCTCGACACGATACAACGATTATTCCAAACACTAATTAATAGACTCCAACGAGCCCTACCCTGGTGGAACCAAACAACCAAACAGCCCTTAAGTTGATCTTGGAATTCTATGTATCCGGTGATCGAAAAGGATTTCGCTGTCTCTGATGAGCCTCAACCGTACATGCGACATGGACCACAGTTCTCAATTCATCCATTTCGACAGGGAAGTTGATCGTGTCATGTTACATCCTCCTCCTCCTGCCGCCTTTTGCTTCACAAAGTTTCTTTGCACAGCCTCCGGCTGAGGCTGCTAAAATTCTCTCTCGAGCACTGCAGCGAGCCGTTCCTCCAGTCCGTCCCAGATTTCGTCATCAGCGCTGTTTAGAATTTTGATTCATTTGAGTACCCGAACCTGATCGGTGTTAACATCGCGGATGATCTTTGATTGAATTGAAGTGCTCGAGCAAGATCATTAATTTACCAAGCACTTGTCTCGCCGTCAGCCGGATCGATCAAGCATCCTCCTGACAGGGTCCTTGGCGTTGCCGGACGCCCTGGGCCATGGCTCCCTGTCGAAGTCGACGCCGCCGCAGAGTATCGCCGGCGCGATCTTCTCGTCGTTATCTGCACATTAACTGTTCAGATCAACGCCGGCACCGAGATCGAATTATTCCCTGCGGCGAGATCACTAAAGGAAAGAGCGATGCATGTACCTCCCCAGAAGGGAGGGACACCACAGAGAAGAGAAGGATGTAGATGATGACGCCGTAGCCTCGCTTCAAAACCTTGGAAGCCATGTGGTATGCGCTTCCGACAACCTCGGTGAAGCGATCGTCTACAGATCAGAAGGGCGATGAGAGCGCCGATTCGTCACGGATTAGAAGAACGGGGTGCTTGGTTTGAGGGCCTGAGATGATTGGACTAACAACAAGTTCTCCGGCTTCAGATCAATGTGTATCACCCCGTTCGAACGGCACAGCTGCACCGAATCGAAGTTAATTTTGTTGCAACATCGACATATGGGAGAGCAATTTGGTATCGATGGGTTGTCGATTGTGATTTGCGTTTGCATGCATTTATGATGGTTTACCTGGACGACGTCGACGATGGTGCGGACTGCGGACTGCGGAAGATGTTGGCGGCCGGCGGCGCGCTCGGAGTAGTGGCCGCGCGCGACGATGCGGTCGAAGAGCTCGCCGCCCTCGTAGACCACCGCCGCGCCGCCGCACTGACGAGCATCTGCAGTACCCTACAATGCCTACATGCAGCGCATGTCCTGGTTCGAAATGTTTCGTATAAAAACCAATCGATAGTACCGCTGCATAACTAGTATAGACAAAATACTATACGTCATAGAAACATACGACATATTTAGAACACCGGAATTTTTTCATTATATATTAGAAATAAATTCCAATGTTCCAATCTATATATAACTTATTATTTTTGAGGAGATACGATAACTAGCCAACCTTCCTGCCACGTATCCCTGTTCACTGTAGAAACACACTGAACAGAGATAGTTCCGCCACATGTTTCACTATAGAAACACACTGTACAAAGATAATTATTGCTACAGTAGTTTTTAAAAAAAAGTTATTTTCCTAAATAATGATTTTTCTAAAAAAATTATATATTTTTAGATGTTAAAAACTTTTTAGACGTTTTTGTTTCTTTTTTTAAAAATATTTTTAAAAATATTTTATCTCTCCATTAAAATCTCTATCTATCTATCTCGTTCTCTCCGCTGCAGCAAGACGTGGCCGCCGCGAAACTTTCCCCCTCGAATACAACGGCGGCGGCCGCCGCGAAAAGAGACAGCCCTTCTCAGAGCATGGCCGCCGCTACGGGGCCGGAGGATGCGGCGCCCCCTCCGTCCGCGACGAAGGGGGCCAGAGGAGACGCGAAGAGGAAACAGAACAATGGGCTGGGGGCCGGCGGCGACGGAGGTAAAGAGCAGAAGCGGAAGAAGAAAGAGGTGTTCATCTACGGCAACTACAGGAACTACTACGGCTACCGAGTAAGCAACCACGCCCTCCTCCCTCCCTCCTTCCCTTTGCTTCGCTTCTCCCAAAATCTGTGAATCGTCGTTGGGCAATGGGCACACGATCACCAGTTGTTTGATGAAATGCTTCACTGGAGATAGTGGTGTTTGTTGGACTGGGGTCATTTGGTAAGTTTGGGGTGCTTAATTGGAAGCAGTCGGAGCTTTTGCTTAGGATGTATCCCTAGTTGTTTGACGAAATGCTTCCGAGGTCTGATAGGCTGAGGCGTTGATTTGTGTCCTGAATTTGCAGTAGGAGCGTGTAGTTTCGCTAGCAGGTGAGAGGAAGTTGCAGAGAGATGCAAGGGGTGATGTTGTTTACTGGTTTGTTTGGTTGTGATTCGCAGTAGACTGGAATAGGCACTATTTGTCGGCCGCGTGTAGATATTCAAATCGCCTTTTTACTCCTTAGTCTTAGTTTATCATTTTGCTGCTAATCAGCATTTACTATGTTGGGTGTGCAAGTCAACAACAAATTTCAGGAAACAAAATTATTTCGTCTACTTTGATCCCAGATTTAGTAAAATCAGAGAATTTCTAATTGTAAGTGCTCCCTTCGCCCAGGGTGTTGCTAGCACGGCTGGTGGGGAGGGAAGGAGTAAAAGGAGCAGTGAGCCTAGTTACATACTTACGTGTAGTTGTTTCCATAAGATTTGCCAGCGCCAAATAGACTTTATAGTGCCTTGTGCCAAGGAGGGAGATAGGAGGTAGGAGGGAGGGTGGATTTGACATCTTACTTTTTATATGCTGCATGTGATAATAATCTTCTTACAATCCAAAGCCTTCTCAATGGCTCAAATGGCCAGATATACCAAGCCTCGTCTTAGCTGATAAATTTTATCTTCTAATGTCCAAGCCTCATCTTAGCTGACAATAAATTCTATTCTAATGTTCTGCAGATTGATCGTGATATTGGTGAAGATCCTCGTCTTAAGATTTTCAAGAGGGAGTGGTTCGAAGGCAAGGATTGCCTTGATATTGGATGCAACCAGGGTTTGGTAACAATCGATCTAGGTAATGTTCTGGGTACACAAAATAGGTTTTATTCTGTTTGGTTCATGATCGTTCTAATCTTACTTATGCCTATTTCTTTCATGTTTCAACTTCAGTTATACTTGTCTTCCATTGTTGTATAAGTATCTCTTAACAATAGAAGAGTCCTATCAAAATTAACATGAACATTGTTTTAACTAGTTATAGTAAATCTTGTTTGACCTGTGCATATGTTTAGTTTACGAAAATTTCAATAGAATATATGCTATCTATTTTAGGCTGTAACCAGTGATTCTGTTGAGATGTCCCTACATAGACATGTCTAGTATCTTTGTAACTTGTATGATCTGCAATAGCATGGTTTTCACATGGTAGCATTTGACTGCAACTGTTGATCATATCTTGGGATGGGATGCTCCTGCGGATGCATTCAAAAGAACTGAATGGCAATAACTGTTGCTGTCCTTGTGTTTCATTATTCTGTGAATTGATGACTTCTATTCTGACAACATTTGTTAAATTTTGATTATATTGTCAGTATCATCCAATTGTTCTTGTAGATAAATTTCTGGATTGCAAGATGATTGTTATAGTGTAGGATGTTTTTGACATTACTTAAATTTCATGGCTAACACAGTTTCTCATTTTTATTTTGAACCATGTGCAGCAATGAAATTTGCATGTCGAAGCATACTTGGAGTTGACATTGATTCAGGTTTGAGTTGTTCTTCTAATGAAATATTATTTTATGTTGTTTTCTCCTGCATGTTTTGGTGCATGAAATGCACAGTAGCTGGAAGCTGAATATCAGGTTAATCCAAATGTTTATTGGCACCCTTTATATGCATGTCGTGTTCTTGTTCTATAATGTTGTGTGGAGAACATAAATGCTCTTTATTACTAAATGGTGCAAAATATCAATGTGAATATTTAGTCATGTTAACAAATAATCCACTTCCTTGACCTGCTATCAAATATGCTAGCTTTGTGTTGTTAGTACACGACGATTAGTGTATAGACACAATGCTTTGAGGTGTGCAATAATTTTGTGGTTGCAGGTCTAAAGAAGTGGATTATGGTGGGCATTATTAGTTCTGTAACTATTTATTAAAAGGTATAAAAATCCTTGGCGATGTAAACTTCATAATCAGATGGTTGCATCCTTTCATATTCCTGTTTCTCCATGTGACGATTTTTCAATTTGTGTATAATGTTTGACAGATGCCTTAGAAATATCACCAACCATACTAAAACAGTTCTTTGTTGGTAGATAATGTTTGACGTGTTCTCACCTAGACAAATGTAGAATGATAAATTTTGTTCGTTTAGTTGAATTAAACTGATTCTGATCTTGCCCTGTTAGGTTTGATTGAAACTGCTAAATGGAATTTAAGACGGATATCTCGACTGGATAAGGAAGCTACAAAACGTGTCAAGGTTCCTAAGTCATCAGATTCCCCATCTCAAAGCTCTCCAAAAGAAGTGGCATCTGAGATGTCAAATGGGAATATTTCTAACCACAAACATCATGATCTTTTTAAAACTGTTTCATTTCAACGTGAAAATTTTGTAGAGAGCATGCACAGATGTTCAGAACAGTATGACACCATCATTTGGTAAGTTACAAATTTACAATAGAGATCTCTCAGAAAAATTGTGCTTTTCTTTGTATTTGTCTTTCTTATATTGCAACATAGAGACTCGTGAAATCTGCCAGGGGATATCCACATTGATGGCACTTATGTTTTTGTGCTTTTGTCTTATGCAGTTTGAGTGTGACGAAATGGATCCACCTGAACTGGGGTGATGATGGCATAATTACTTTATTTGTGAAGATCTGGAGGCTTCTAAGACCGGTATCTATTTTTCTTTCTGTTTGCTCTGCTTTGGTAAATTGGATGTTAATGGTAACAGGAAAAATTAATTGCATCTTTTTACCTCTGGCGTCTCTTGTTTTGCAGGGAGGGATTTTTATCATGGAGCCTCAACCTTGGACCTCATATAAGAGAAACAGATTAGTTTCAGAGGTAGGTTTTTTTATGTCAGCGGATTACTAACTAATGCTGGTTGATTATTTTACTGCATTAAAGTTTTGAGATGCTTTTTTTTCCTACCTCTGTTCGAAAAGGGTAGGCGCTTGTATTTTCATTGAGTTGTTTTGCTTGTGGCCCCTTGCTTGTGTAGAAGTTATAGATGTACGTCTGGTTGTTTATAGTTGCTTGCTGGGCTTATTCATCATTTATGTTAGGGTTCAATCAACCTGACCCCTGTTCTCATAAACTTAAAACATAATAGAACAAACACACTGATAGAAATTCTATCCTCGATGAGACAATTGCTTCTTTCTTTCATGCCCGTTGATCTTTAAATTCCCCTGGAGCAAAGTTAAACTCATAATATCTCACTTTTTTTCTGTTTTCAGGTTGCCAAAGAGAACTTTAATGTCATCCAAATATGTCCAGAGAAATTTCGGGAGATACTTCTAGACAAGGTATGTTCTATATCTGCCACCAATTTGAAGTTCTGTTCTGTGCCCCTGCAGCGAAATTTTGTTAAACCATGTAGTGGTCCTTGCAGGTTGGATTCAGGTCGGTAGAGGTGGTTACTGACAGATTGGTGGGTACTGTCACTGGTTTTGACCGCCCAATTGAAGTTTACCACAAATGATGGAATTGGATCAAGGGTAGTGACATTTCCTGGCCAAAGGCTTCTGTGGTGCTTCAGATGCGCAGTTTGGTTCTGTGGGATTTGTTGAGCTCCATCGATGCTTCCTTCCATACTACAAACCAAGTACAAAGGTAGAGGCTTCGCGTAGAGCTGGATTTGCATTTTGCAGAGGACCATTTTAACGCCCAAAGGAAAGAGATGGATATGGTGGTGATGTTGTGATGTATTGTCTATGCAGAAGTTTTGGATATTTTGTAAGACGGGGCCGTTTGCCTTTGTACAAGTGAATGGTGAATACCTGCACCCAACGAGAAAAAAGGCTTCCAGAGCATCATATTTCGCTTGCTATTAACATTGCGAATTTTCTTTGCCTATATTATCCAATTCTCATGATCGTGATCTCACAAGTTTTTAAGCTTTTGCCGTGATGTCAACCTGCCAACCTTACCGGTATAACACTGGCACTGATAAATATTACATGTATACGTGTGAGGTTCTACTGCCTATTTTGCACCAGCCTGCGTACCTTGGGGAATTCCAATCTACTTTTACTATTTGCATCCCTTATTCATTTGTACTGTATGAAGAGAATCTCCAATTCCTTGGTCGCTTGCAGCTCAAGCTTGAGCTGAGCCCATTCAAAAAGCATTGCAACAAAGCCAGTGATCAATCACTGTCTGAAAAATGCAACGACATTCCAAAAGCTCAAGGAAGGTACAGGTGCAAAAATCTCCATCCTCTTGCCGGCTCCAAGCCAAGTAACGAATCCACTCTTCTGTTCAAATAACCGGCTCAAGCTAGTGCTTGCACCCTGCAAATACCAGTGCTGCTCTATATCCTAGTATAGCGGTAGCTGGTGTGGTGTGGCAGGAGTACTAACTAGCCTGAGGCCACCCAGAAACCAGGAATAATGGCTTGCCTGAGCTTTGCCGAATGCCAGCACGTCCACCGGTCGGCCATGGACTACTTCCTCGCGGTGCTCGTCATCCTCACCATCGTCGTTGCGGCGAGGCTACTCATCTCCGCCGTGGCGCGGTGCCTTAGCAACGGCCACGGAGCAGCGCACCACAGCCCCGCGACCACCGACGTCGACGAGGACGTGGAGATGTGGGATGGCACGGGGCCGGCAATCTTCCGGCACGCTCAGCAGGGCCAGCAGGAGCGGCGGTCGGAAGCGCCGTAGAGCTGCCACGGAACGAGTGGCCCAGCAAGCTTGTGGTCGCCGCCGGGCAGGACCACGTGTGACACAGCGCCCACCCCAGGTCCCCAGCTCGCTGCGTATGGCTAGCTAGCGTTATTTGCTCGGTAGTCGGTACTCTCTTCGGTTACCAAAAAAAAAAAGAGAGAATTTTTTTTAACTATGTGATAGTACACAACATTCACATCTGTACTCTACACACACGCACATATCCAATATAGATTGAAGACTTAACCTCACGAAGCATAGACACACTTTACCGACTGAACACACCTATATATACATGTAATTCCATCCAAGACATTAGCTTGGATGAAAAATAAGTCACCAGTGTCGAACCACGGTTCATAAGATGGTGGACTGTTTCACTCACAGTGTTATTGGTCGAGCTTCCTCAAGAGAGTAATATTTTGAGATATGTATAACCAAATGTTTTGCAGATCTGTATCTAAACGTCTCACTTGTAATTCCAGAGCAGTATTTACATCAGCATCACTAATAACAGAAGATTTATCTATATTTTCAGCAATGATATCATCACATACAAAGCGTAACGATCATGTTAACAGCCAATGCGCATCTTCAAAAAGGTCTCTGAACAATCTCTTCAGGCAAGGCAGTAAGAGAACCAGCTAGCTGATTTGCATTGCTTCCGCATGGTACTTGTCAAGTCCGCATCGAGATCTTCAGCAGAAACTTACTATTGTCACGCCTTCCCCTCCCTCGACGACGGCCACTACGCCCTCAACCACGCCAACCGAATGCACCTCTGTCCCGAGGCCATCCTCCACAACCACCCCTTCCAGATCCACTGCAAATTTCAGTACTGGATTTATCGCTTACGTAAAAAAATCTTCATAATAAATTTCAGTACTGGTAGTCTGATTATGTATAACCACAATATTTTGCAGCATCTGTATCTAAACGTCAAATCCTAATGATTCTGCCATAAATACAGCATTCTGCAATACAGAAGGTTCATTGATCAATGAAAAAAACTCCACTGATCGGAAAGATTTTAGAATGGTTCAAGATATGCAACATCAACAAAGATGAATATATATTGCAAGCCTTGAGAGAGACACGTGACCTTTCCAAAGCTACTCTAGCCTAGAGCCAAGGCCCAAGAGCCCTGCACTGATTAGTACTGGGCTACAGTCATAATAATGGATACAATTAAATAAAAAATCACTTGGGATCTGCAGAAAACTTACGTATTTGGTATATTTATGATTCTCACAAGGGTTATTTGCAAATAAAAGACTTCATCAGAGATGACAGCAGTTAAAGAAACAATATTTAAAAAGGGGAACTGCTAAAAGCGGACTTTTTCTTCAGAATATTAAAAAGTTAACTAGGAGGTGAACTTTTGCCCATAGCAGGAGCATGATAGTGGATTTGTAATTCAAGCGATAGAAAGTTTGAAGACAAGGGATCATATTATGAGAAAGGGAACTTCAAGCTGAAGCATCACCTCGATGGTGATCATGACGCCATACAAATCCTTATCCTTTGCATATGCCAGAAACTCAGATAACTTGAGGAACTAGTACCGTGTCGTGCGTTGCAATAGCGGTATCCATATTTTGAACGATTGTCCTGCTATTACGATAACAAGAAACAAGAAAAAAATATGACTGGCTGAAATTTAGGACAACAGCCAAATATGGGTACCTGCAAAGGGATTGATAAACTCTGTGAGAATGCAAAAACTTATCTTTTGATCATCCGCCAGAGCAGAATCATGACAAATTTAAGCACAAATGACTTGAGTATTGACTGAAATATACACCGGTGGAAGAAATGGTATCTTAAGTTTTGTAACAAATGTTGAAAAGATCAATGGAAAATAAGCACCAGGCAAAGGAAATGACTCCTACCCATATCTCCAAGCAAATTTTCCTTCTCCATCAGAGTAGCTAACGTGGATTCAGCGAAAAAAGTAAACAGAGGTTGCCTTCATGAATGCATACATATTGCACAATCCCAATCTTCACAGCATAATAGCAGTCAGGACCAAGGTACTAGTTTCTCATAAACCAGTTTAATGGGAAAGGATGCTTCACAATGCCATAATCATAATCAACATCTAACAGAGGAGAACTCTCACTGATTTGAAACCGACCTTCCATGAATCTGATGGTACTTTCCTCCCCACCTTAAAGGGCAAAAACTTTCAGGCAATATACATCATAGAAAAATAAATAAGGAAAGCTGAAAGAATTGTATGCTAAAAACTATACTTTTGGTATATTAATCATCACTCCAATTAAACAGGTTCTATGTGCTGACCAAATTAAAAGCAGGGAACAGAATAAGGTGCTTCATCAACATTTTTACAATTATATCTCTTTATGATGGAAAGTCGATGGTATGTAACTCCACCATTTGAAAAGCATAAAAACAATATTATCTCAATTGAAAACTTAATTCAGTTAAATTCCTCTTTGTGATGATACATATCTATATATTGACAGACATAACATAATGCAAGTAATGATTAAGAAGATCTATTGCTCAAAAGTTAAAAATGTATATGTGCAACTTCCAACTATTGATAAACAGAAGATACTTATGAAAAATCCCATTGGAGAAATTCAAATACCCACCTAAGCTTAAGCAAGAAAAATATTCCATGTATTTTGTATTACTGATTTACTGTTCTCTAGTAAAAAAATATTTCAGATGGTGAAACAAACATCATTTATTTTCTGTTTCTACTTTCGGTTCATGTTTGTTAGTTAGCACTTATCGTAAACAAATTATCAATTTTACAGGTCGTGAAAATTTATGGAAGATAAACAAAATGTAAGTATGTTTGATCAGACATGAATAATACCAGCAGCTCTTGGTATGCCACATAATATTGTGGATATCTTGCATGGGCACCACCAAAAGCTTCTTGCCAAGTGTCTATCAGAATGAGTATCTTCTCTTTTACATGATAATCAGGCTACAAAAAAAATCAAAATTGAAATCTTATTCTTTATATGGATGAATATTAAACGATGCAGGCATACCTTTTTCTTAACAATCTTCACCATTTCATGAAGTATATCCCTCTCAGCAACATGCATATGAACAAAATCTCCACAATTTTTAATCAGCGTCTCCAGCAACTGAAAAAAAGGAGATGAATGAAGTATTTCTACATGCTTACTTAGTTTAGTTGGGTACCTACTTTCACGTATGAACAGCCCCAAGCCATGAAGTTAAATTACAGAACCACAAAATTCAACTATTCATTTTCCAGATAACTAAAGTATGCCACAAAAGATAAAAATCAGTAAAAAAATAAAACTGCAAGGCTTATAAATTTTCACAGAAGGCTTATAAATTTTCACAGAAGATAAGGCTTATAAACGCTGGCGGCGGTGGCGCTGCTGGGACCGGCGGAGACGTCGTGGGAGAGACGCCGGCTGGGCGGCGGCGAGGGGGGCGGGTCGGCGGCGCGAGGAGGAGGGGGCGGCGCGAGGGGGAGGGGGCGGGTCGGCGTGAGGTGGGGAGGACATCAGCATATGCTATATATACTTGTAACTACAAGGTAATTTTCACTATATAGTAGTTTGGTGTTTTTCTTTGTTTTTTTAAACGGTTGTACCTTGAAGTTTGAACTATCCACCTACATGCCCTCCGTCATCACCGTGAGGCGCAGAAGCCCTGGCGCCCTCGGAGTGCTCCCTGCAGCGCCGCGCCCTGCCGCGGTGGACCGCCGCCAGCGCGAACACCCTCCCGTCGATCTCCACGAGCTCGCGCTCCCGCCCGCCGTCGGTGGCAGCCTCCTCCTTCCTGCAGTCCTCGCGCCGCACGGCGAACACCGTCCCTCGTGCTCGACGAGGTCGCGCTCGACGCCGCCCACCGCGGCGCGCCATCTCGATCGACAGCTTCGGAGCGTACGCGCCCGCCATGCTGGTGCCAAAAGCAGCAACGCGCGGATCGAGCAATGCAGCGATCTCTTGCGCGGACACCCACACCTCCCACCAACTGCGCCTATCATCTACGGACTGCTTTTGGAAATTTCAGACAATCTAAGAGCTTTATTAGAGAACTATCATCATCATTTCAGTTCAGTTCCACTCAGAGTTCATCACGTATTTCATTGCAGTTCCAATCATTGTTCATCACACATTTTTCATTGCAGTTCCAACTACGGGCCATCTCATACTTCATTAGTACCAGTCCGTCTGGATTGTGCAAGCAGACAGCTCCTACTTCTCTCCACCTCCGAAGAAGTCGATTAAATCAAGTAAGATCTACAGCAAAAGGAAAGCAGGCTTTAGTCTCTGAGATCGAACTGAAAAATGAAACAGTTGTGGAAGACAACTAGTTAGCCTATTAGCAACTTCTTGTTTCATTCGTCATTTGTCTAATCGTAGCAATCTTGGACGATCGAACTACGCATTGATATATCAAGGCCCCTCTGAAAGCAAGTTAAATTCACACAATCCATCTCCAAAATTAGCTTCTGAACCCTATATTCCTCTGCCAAACTGACAGCTCTTCTGCATGCGAGTAAAAAAATGCTATCTCGGATCGCAAACATTCTCCTCGCAGGAAAAGATCCCAGTGAGAACTTTTTACTCTCTTTCCGGGTACCAAACTATTCATAATTTAAGAGTGATTTTACGGTATACTCTATCAATCTAAGTTTATAAGATATATTTCTTTTTTTCACTCATAGACTAAGAAGATATTGAAAATGACTAGATTATCTCTAATTATCATCACTAAGCAACATATTCAATGAATGCATGTAGAGAATATGAAGTAAATATTGATATTTATTTAGGGGTATACAGGAACATCATACTAGTTTTACATTAGAATAATAAAATACGTCTTATATTTATGAACAAGTTCATTCAAAAATAAGCTTTATAAACTTGGACGGAGAGAGTACTAAATTTAATATAAACCGTTTATTCTTTTCGATCCTATAGATCAGATTAGTTAATATTCACTTACACTTCCTTTAGTAATAGGAATACCCTCAACAAATTAACAGCTATATCTAATTTCTATTACTCACCATCCACTATCAGTAAAATGCATCGTAAACTTTCTCAAATTTAAAGGGTAATGATACCCAAATATACAAAAGTTTGAGGATAATTTAATAGTAACTCATAATAATAATACTTCGAAAGACAGTAAAAACTCTATCTTTGCTGATACTTCTTTGGAGTGAAAGGCATACTAAGGTCCTGTTTATTTGGGCTTTTTCACTGGCTTAAAGCCAAAAAGCTAAAGCCCAAATAAACGAGTAGCTTTTTATCTAGACTTTTTAAAAACCATAAGCCTCCAGATAACTAAAAGCCAAAAGTCACTGGAGAGAGGTTTTTTTTGCTTATTGATGGTTGGTTTTAGACTAATAACACTAAAATTAGATAAAAACATCTATTTTTTATCACATACAAAAGCCATTAACTTTTAAGCTGTTTAAACCAAAAAGCTAACTTTAAACTATAGGCTAAAAAATCTAAGCCCTAAACTAAAAATGGACCGTCTTCCTCTCCCCGAATACAAGCCAAATTAGAATGTCAATTCCTAGTACAAGTCGGTTTGAGTAGAATAAATGGTATTTTATTATTAGTCTCATTGTAAAAATGGATCTTTTACCGTTCTTAAAAGGTACCAAAATATACATTAAAATAGTATAAAGAGGTATAAAAATTTAAAGAACAAACAAAGTACCAAAAGTTAAATAAGTTTAAGAGTAATTTGATGATACCTTAATTATCCTATGTTCGGAAGATGGTTAAAACTCAATTAAAAAAAAAAAAAATAAGCTAGTCGAAAATCGAAACCCAATCTAGGCTTTCAGTTTATACGCGAGAGGCGAGCGAGGACGCCGAGGATGGCGAAGCGGCGCGGTGCCCTGCCGTGGCCGTTGGGGCCGTCGTCATGGAGGAGGAGGACGTACACGTTCTGGCTCACGGCCGAGCGCACGAAAGCGGTGCTAGCGGGGTGCGTCACAGGGAGCATGGCGGACCACTGGGCGGCGGAACTAGCGAACGTTGGGCCCGGGCCGCGGAAGCGCCACGCCGCGCGGATCTGCGGCGCGAGGAAGACGAAGACGCGGCGAACGACCCCGCCCCCAACGGCCGAGAACGGGGAGGACTTTAACTGTTTAAATTAAATATATGAAAATCGTATATATAAATTTGTTTTCAAAAATACTTGTAAAATATTATAATATTATTGGGTTTTATAAATGTATTATAATAAAAATTGATGGTGTCAAAACGATAACCGTTTTTAACCGGAGGGAGTACTTTGATAGTTCAGATGCGTGTTTACCCGATCAGAGTACTCCTGTCTAATGGCCTTAATTCGTTCCGTTCGTGTTGCTCAGGATTGATCAGATATTCGTTTCAATTAAAAAAAAAAAGAATGGATCAGATTGAGACAGATACTACCAAACTCGTGTCGAATTTCGCAGAACAAATAATACAAGAACCGTCAGCTTTCAATTAATTCATGTGTTCGTGCCTCTACTAAATACGAGCTAGTTAGCGTGCATGCGTACGTGTTCGGTTTCTGCCTGAAGCGTACGTCGAACTCAGGAGAACCTCCGGACGCCGACGATGCGGCGCTCGTCCTCGCGCACCGACACGAACAGCACCATGGTCTCCCGGTCGCCCTGCAGGTCCACGAAGTGCCGCCGCGTGCCGGTGCCCACCTCGACGTAGCTCTCGCTGCCCAGCACACGCACCGCGCCGTCCTCGACGACCTCGGCCACCTCGTCGCGGTCCGTCACCGTGAGCAGCAACCCCTCGAACTCCACGCAGCGGTGGAGTGTGCCGTCGGCCGCCTCCACCCTCTTGTCCTCCATCGTGCACATCCTGCCGCCCACGTCGCTGCCGTCGACTTCGCGGGGGTCCGAGTGGAATGCCGTCGCGCGAGGAGCTCGCTGGCTGTCGCAGAGATGGAACGCTGATGAGACGCAGAGCACGTCCACGGTTGGAGCGTATATGTAGATCGAGGGAACTGAGCGTGCTGGAGTCCGATACGAATTGGGTGTCCGTGTCCCGCTCGGCTTACAGTCCTGACCTGAGAAACCTTGCGGAATACCAACCCTGATAACATTTGTAGTTATAATTAAATAGCAGCAAACAGACGAACACCGCCCCTATAGCTCAGTGGTAGAGCGTCAGTCTTGTAAACTGAAGGTCCGTAGTTCGATCCTGCGTGGGGGCACTTTTTTATCGACTTTTTTTTTATTCCATATCCAAAACTATTATGGATTACTTAGATATATGCCTATGCGGCTATGCCACTGTAAAGTTCTGGCTTCGAAATGTGCCCTCGCAGAGTTGCTATTTTATTGAGACATGCCATTATGAGCCAAATCGCCTCACGTATCTACGATGGCATATTTCAAAGAAAAAAACCTTGCAACAACGTATCTCAAAACAAAAACTTTAAGTAAGGGTAAAAAAATTGCGTCATACTATTTATTTTCTATAATAAAATACGTTCTGTGATCCTGATAAAAAGCCTCTGAAGATCACCAGGTATTCGGTAAATCCAAAACTGTGAACGAATTAGGAAAAGTCTAAAATACCCCTAATGAATAAATAAGAAAAGTCTAAAATACCTTTAAGGAATGGATAGCTAGATTTGATTTATACTACCACTACTTACTACATATATTATCCATAGTAAAATTTATCTATAAATAACTATCTTTAAGGAATGAATGATTAGATTTGATTTATACTATCACTACTTACTACATATGTTATCTATGGTAAAATTTCCATATAAATAACCCAATTATTATTGGCTATATCGTTGTATGTGCTTGCATGGACTAGAAAGCCATAAGCGTCGTGTGGTGGCCAAGCCCTGTCAGTTCAACCATTTCAAATTGGATTAGACCTTAGCATTTTACAGCCATTAACATTGGGTAGATAATCGCCCCTGGGTTGTGATCTCAGCAATCTGGCATTTGAGCATAAAACCACACGTCGCTAAAGTCAGACGCGTCGGATCCCCATGGCCACGGCGACGCCGCGCGGAAGCTTCTCGAGCAGGGGAGGAAGAGAGGCGCGTGAACCAGCACACGCAGCGCGCCGTCCTCGACGACGCGAACGAGTGTTGAGGATGAGAGAGAGAAGCGGTATGACATGTTTTAATTTTATCCATGGATGATATTAGATGTGCTATGGAAAGTCGTATATATCATGTATATATTCTTAGGGTTTTGTTTTTGCTTTTAATTTTGGATTCTGATAAAAATATAATTAAAAACAAACAGTCTGATTCTAGAATTCGGTTCTCACAATCCCGCCCACCTATATATACTAGAATTCATGATTCACTTTATATGTGTTTTTAGATTTCAGACTTTAGAGAATCAACTTCTTTACAATCACAATTTAAAATTAGCTTTTAAAAAATCTAAAGAAAAAACAAACTAGCCTTTAGTGCACTCGCAAGCATCGATATCGATGAACAAAATCATGTTTTTCTCTTCAAAAACCTACTCTGTTCTTTCTTCTCTCTCAAAGAGAAAAAAAAACTATCATGTTCTTCACTGCGGCTACGGATTTTTTTTAAAAAAATTCGCCTCTTCTGTTCTAATGAATGATCATAACTGTTGGATCTGAGACTACACTGTGAAGATCACGTTGACCAGTGGTGCACCACGCATACCAGTAGCATGCATATCTGGACTGAGCTATACCTTTCGTGTTTCCGAGGAGAAATTAAGCAGTAGAGCAAGACTTGCCCATCGTACATAGGTGAACTGACACGCATATCGCACGTACGGAATCAAAGTCAGAAATCGCAGGGAAAAAACAGGTCACAAATGGCGTACGGCAAACGCATGCATGTTCGGTGAACGCACGTAAGGCGCACGATCGACGTGCCGCTTTCATCGAAGCAACGCGCAGCACAAAATCTTCCTACCTTTTCTTCAGTTCCAACCGATGACGATGATCTGCACACGATTGATTTTCCAATGCTTTGGACGGACGAACTCCTGTCTGTTGAACAGAGCTTGGACTTGGAGCCAGAAATAGTTTAGTTGAAACCGTGAAAGTGAGCAACTCTTTGCCTATTTTCTTTTTAAAAATTGCGCATACCGTTTTGTTGTGCAACGATCAGCTGGCTTTACCATTGGTCAGTGCTGCTTGTATTGTATGGTCCTGTTATGACTACAAGCAACGAAAGAGCAGAACATTTCCTCTAGTTACTGTACAAATACAATCTCCTCGTAGTTCATAGCTTGCATAGAATCTGTTGAACCTTGGTTCAATCTCAATCGATCTTTGATGTTCTGAGAGGACAGGTGAGAAAAAACAAAAAAAGAGCGTTGGACTTTGTATCAACAAGGCCTTTTGAATAACAGTGAAACAGGAACAAGCACTGACTGTGAAGAACTGTACTATGTGCAGTACAAATTCACTATCTCTGTATCTGACATCAGCAGTCTCGGTACAATATAAGAACAAGGTAAAAAGAATCATCACCGGCCGCATCTCTTTCTGAGAAAATGAACCAAAAAAAGAAACGTGTATAAGCACAATGATGAGCCTGCAGCGAATTATCACAATCACTCGCTCATCTAGTGGCCGGGTCCCTTGGGGCTTGGCCCTGCCGGCAACCTCGCCAGCAACAGCTCCACCGCCTCCTTGGCCTTCTGCAACGCCGCCGCGTGGTACGCCGATCCATAGGCCGCCTCGCCGCAGTCGAAACGCCCCTCCGGCGGTGCCGGCCTGGCGGCATCAGCACGGCACGCCAGAAGGACGACGAACACGGCAAGAACAGCGAGAAGGACGCCGCGTCTCCTCGGCGAACAACCCATCAGAGAAGAAGAGAGCAATTACACGAATTAAGGCTGGGTGTGTGCAAGGATCTGAGGGGATATGATCCTGAGATGCTGTGCTCGCTTGCGCTTGCGCCTGTGCGTTTCAACTTGGTTGGCGCTCTTTATATAGGGGCATGGGGCGAGTGGTTTGGTTTGTGACCTTTTTAGCGTGTTGCCTAACAGCCTAAGTAATCAACGGATGTACGTGTGCACCATAGCTACAAACAGGTAGAACTGCAGTCGTGTATATGATTCGGATTCACGGTTCACTATTTTTTTAAAAATTCTACTATGAATACAAACCTTATATCGTAAATTAGTTTGGATTCGACGAATCCGATTTACGATTTGTGAGATTTATAGCGAATACGGTAACTACGCCATGCACGCGGTAGGAATCAGTTGGTGGAGAGTTTGTGTGCATTGTGCGCGCGTATGGTTTGGGGAAGAGAGGGGAGATTGGTGTTGACCAGTAGAACGCAAGCACGTAGGAAAGATCAAACTTGGGGGAGAAAACATTGACCGGCCAGCTGTTCAGCTTGGGGTGCAATCTGCAGCTGTGGAAGTCAAGATGGCGGACTTGGCAAACGGCATTCTTTTCCAAGTGCTCATGTCATCGCTTCGACATTTACAAGTTTTTGGTCTCGCAATGGTAACGAAAAACAGGCTTGTTTTTCAGGAATTGGAGAGATCAAAATCTGTCTGTTTAATCTGTGCCTCCATACTTCGGTTTCTTGTTGTACCGGCAAACCGAGCAGATCGAGGACCCGGAAAGCATTTTAGATCACTCGTTCCGTCAGAAGTTAGCAGTATAGAATAGTTTCGGAAGTTCCATCCATTCTGATAATGTTTGATTAGTACATCAAGATTCAAGAACGAACTTTTGAGAAGAAAAACAAACACTGTACTGTACTATTCACAATACAAATGCTTGCCGTACTGTTGATATGGATGTACTGCTTTTGTACCATCAAGATAGACATCTGCCAAAATTTAGGCATATATGAGACATCGACTACGCGGTTATTCCACGGGATCGAGAAGTCTTTTGATACCTGTCAAAAAGAGAAAAAGGCATCGATATTATATTCTCGTTATTTGTCAAAAAGAGAAAAGGCATTGATATTCTCCTTAGACCATTCCCAGTGTATAATTTTATTTCCTAGTTTCCAAGAGTAGTACATCAGCTTTTGATGTAAATAATCGTGTATCTCAAATTTCATCTAGATGAAACTCTCTCTATCTCTCTTTTTATAATTATCTTGCCATATCATCAAATATAATGATGTGTCATGTTATTTATCGAGAATAAAACTTAATTAAAACTCTCATTGAGAATGACCTTATTAGTTATTACAGTCTTTGAGACAAGTCAATAGGTCGGATTCTTCCTCCATTGTGGCCAATGAAAGTGTGTTGTTGAATTTTGTACTTCTTTTTAGCCCATTCCAATTGATGTAGGCTTCTGCGCGCTGCCGTCTTCCTCGAAGCAGCAGAAGCTAACAACTCCTTGACCGTACTTGCTTGGGTGCTTGGATACCCCGATATGAACGTCTGTGGCCACACATGATTTCCATCGGTCAGTCAGAACAGAGACTTAGCTAGCCGTCAGTAGCGAACATCTTCAGCCAACGGTCTTGATCTAAAGAAGCCGAATCCATTAACACGTTCTACTTTTACATGCTTCGGCAGCAACCTGAGGAGTGTCCATTCAAATGATTTTTTCAAATAACACAATTTTTAAGTAATTCTACAAAAATAATATCAAAAAAATCACAAGACCGTCGTCATTTCAATTGGCAATAAAGCTAAATGAATCCGCGATAGAACAATCCGTCGCTATCTATCGCTAATTGAATTAGGGACATGTCACTAATCAAATTGGCAACAGAAGTTTTGTATATTTTTGTATTTTTTAGGTATTATTTTTGTAAAATTATTAAAAATATAGATTATTTTTTAAAAAAAATTCCCATTCAAATGGATATAGCTTATCGCTCAGAGCTTCAATTGATGTGGCGATTGGCTCTTTAGAAAGCTGGTTCGATAAGCTTTCCAACGACCAAAAAAATTCATGCTAACCTAGGCTCTGCTCTAGAGTGGACAGATGCAAATATACATCAGAACTTCCTGGGACTTAATCCCGACGGATGTTCGGCTCGTCGTCTATAGAATAAAATTATAAATTTAACCTCTTACCTACCGCACAAGGTACTTTTCGCGTTCCTTTATTGCGGAAGAGCCTCCGTGCCTCTCCTTTTTGAGACCGTGTTCCTCTCATGTGTGCCACCTCAGCTCCTGCACTCTACCTTTACGACCCGACTCCTCCGCACCTCCGAATGAAGCGTGGCAACCACCTGCTGTGGTGGTCGCCGCATGCTCCCGCGCTACCCCTTTACGATACCCTAGGCTCCCGCGCTCCACAGGTGTGGTAAGTAACATGTGTCATCTGTTACGTTTTCCACGGCGAGGAAAAGGACTAGATTTGTAAATTTTTTTAGAATAAAGTTATTTTTGAAAGAAAAAAAGATAAAAAAAAGAGTTAGAAAAGTGAACATTTCTCAACGGAACTAGCTTAGATTGCTTCTTTTTGTCTTGATCCGTGATGGCTCTTGGAATCTTCGGGTGCCATTGCCATTGTAGGGGTTGTTAATCTCAATGTGCTACTCTCGTACGTTGTTAATCTGTTTATGTTCAGTCTATAATTTTGATTCGTTGGCGGCGATGTACGGTACGTTGGCTGAAATGCAGGTTATACTAGTAATCGTTTAGACCGCTCAGCAGCTATGCGCTCGTGTTATTCAAAGTGGAAAGTTGACGGTATGATTGGATGTATGTCCTGCTATCTGTACCATGCATCAAAGTTGGTGTTTCGTCCGGACTCAGCCATTGACAAACGATCTATGGACTGCATGTACTGGTGATGCTCTTCACACCTTTCACGGTCAGACGGTGTCATCATGGAGGAATTCCATGCCGGAAGCAAGTCAGCCAGATATGGCATGAGCGAGTCTAGGCTTGACTATGAGGGAGTTTAGGCATGACTATTGGCACATTGTGCTGTCTTCATATCGTATCAGTTTAGATATGATCTATTTACACTGTTGTGAGCAAACGAAAGAGGCCGGTGACTCATGAGTTTAAGACAATGGCACATAGTATTAGAGAAAAAAAATTAAAATTTATTCATTTTTAGTGGCGTATCTCTATTTGTGGATCCACTACGGCCTACTCAACGTTTTGGAAGACGAATTAGACACCTTGTACTTTAGTTTCTTTCACACACTTGAAGGGCTCGAATCACCTCGTGCTTATTGCATTGTTGAGCTAGTTCTTCTTATTTCATTTCTACCGCCAATTTCTTCATAATAATTATAGAAAACTATAAAACACTCATGCCAAAGCCGTATCATGCCAGTCAGCTTTTAGCATGCTATACCGCCCAAACACGACCCTTCGAGATGTGTCGTAACATCTTGCCCGTTTGCCAGGCCCATACGCATGCGTATTGGGCCATGCTATATCTACCATGCCACAGGCTTGTCTTAGCCCAATGTCCACGTCTAGTAGGATCTGGCTGCTTTTTGTCTTTCTGGAAGCAGCCACACGAATATAAACAGAATTTTTGGCTTTTTCCATTGATTTAATTTTTTCACAGTTATGGATTTCATCTAAACGAAATTGCAATTCTAGCCTCCTTCTCGACCATAGAAGAATCGAGAGATGATACGTGTCACTTGCTACAGTGTGAGACCGTGTCAGGTCCACCTGTTGTGGTCTAGGAGCGCGATAGGTATCTATCGTGGTTAATAAGGAGTCAGATTTACAATTTCATTCGAATAAAAATAAACTTAAAACAGAAACATGAGCTAAGAGATCAAAAAATTTTGCTTCACTTACCCTAGGGATGCAATCGGTTCGGATAGTTTCCATTCGACCGACCGACCGGATGTATTCAGATTGGATTTGGATAATTGTTGGATTCAGATTTAGTTTCGGATATTTTTTTAGATTCGGATTCAGGAGATTACTATCCATCATATCGGCATATTTCGAGATGATTTTTGGATATATCTGAAAAAATTATGTGGATATCCGAATCATCTGGCCCGTCTTGTCGGAGCTCTCACCGAGCGGATGATGATCTAGCACTATTCGCTTTCTCCCACCTCGCCATCTGAGCAGTCGTCTGCGATCCGCATTGGCCTACCTCCTTCTGCTCAGCTCACCATCCACCACCTTGGCTTCTGCCCATCACCACTTCGACTAGCCCCGCCTCCGCTCGCCATGTCGGACCTCACCCTCACGACACCTCGTCTCGGCTGCCTTCGCATCGGCTATCCTGACTTCCAAGCCGACGACGCCACCTTCGTCCACCAGCCAGTCGACCGCCGATCTGTCGAAAGTCACCCGGACAGTCACCGGCATCTTCTAGCGCACCGGCTCCGGATCCTCCACCTCCCGCCGCATCTTTACTGCGGCTCAGAGGGAGGAGCAGATCCACCTCAGCCACACCCTTTTGCCAAATCTCCGAGCATCCCGCTGGCTCGCCACGCCGCTCTTGTTTGAGCTAGCACGTGTGCAGCACCATCGGGCCGCCTATGTGACTCCGGCCAAGCTGCATCGCCTTTTGCCAATATTGCTCATCTACCTCTTCCGCTTCTTGCGCTCATGCAGGATAGGGAGGCTACTTTCAATCACCTGAGAAGGCTAAAACTGAGAAAAGGTCTCTCATGAGCAGGGATTCAAATTTCATTTTGGATAAAATTTCACCAAAATTTCAGAATTTTAGACAAATCTCGGTCGAAATTCAAAAACAATAATTCAAATCCGGTTCGTTTTCTACCAAAAAACAAAATTTTGGTGAAAAATCCAAAAGTTCAGGCAAAATTCTCGAAATTTCGGTATACTAGTCATATGTCCGTGCGTTACAACGAAAACTCAATTTGCAATTAAAAATTTGTTTGCAAAGAGTACTAACCCTGTCTGAATGGTACTATTCATTTTGAATGTGCAATGGTTAAATGTTTAAATCACTTTATTGAAGCATACAAATTCTAAACACTTAACTCGAGCTTAAAATTATCCTTAATTTCACAAACTGAAAGTGCTCACATTACAAAATATTTTACAAATTTTAGTGTTGTTTATGTATAAACACAATAAATAGCAGAAGTGAAGAGAACCAAACCGATAGTGCGAGCATAGCGTCGAACAGGTGGTGGACAGATCTGGGAACTGTAGAGGGGGAAGAAAGAGAACCTTGCTGGGGGCGAGGAGTTGCAGCTGCTCATTGATCGGCTGGTGTTGCTCCATCACCGCCTTCCCCATAGGTGCAACCATCGGTAGCTGCGCTTGTGCGAGTGCGAAACTGTGAAATCCGATTGAGTCGCCCCACGGGGGAGGGGGGATCTCGACATCGCCGACGCCGCCATTGCAGACGCGATAGTGGTTGTGGCTACGATGGTTTGTGGTGAGATAAGGCATTGTATAGGGTGGAGGAGAAGATAAGAGTGCAAGAAGTTTCATGTAGCCACACGCGTCGAGCGAGGGAGCTAGAGGAGGCGTACACGTCGAACGAGGCATGGGACTATCGAGTTAAATTTCCTTCCATCTTAACTATTTATATCAGATCTAATGAATCAAGTACTTTAGAGAAAAACAGACGACCGTCACCAACTCCTAATTAGAAGTAGTAGAGATTTGCACCGGCTGAAAAATGAGTCAAATAATGACAAAAAAATGATTTTTTTTGGAGATTCCTGACATATCAGTGATGTTCTCATAAAAATTTTAGATGATTATCACATTTGAGGAATTTTAAAAATTCAAACATTGGTATTGTCCTGATAAAATACTAATCGGCAAGTTTGATCCGAATGAAGTTAAATATTTTAAATATTTAAAAAATCCTATTTGATTCTAGATTTCTTAAGATAGTACCGTAAATTTTTCATAGCATGACAAAGCTTCTTCAATTTTATAAAATTCTAACAGTGTTTCTAGTAAAATTTTAAAATATCTCAAAAAATAATTTTTTCGACAAATTATCATCAAAGATCACTTTCTTATAGGTTATTGATGCAATTGAAGTCAAATCCGCCCATAAAACAGCAAAATTCGGATTTTTTTAATGAAATTTTGCTTGGTTTGAGCGAATTTTCGTCAAAAAACGGAGTTATTGTAATAATTTTATTTTTTAAAAAAAGTTTTTATCAGCCGATAGTTTGGATCTTGTGGAGGCCCTAAATCCAAAATTTTGACAAAATTTCATTGAAATTCGTCGAAATTTAGAACTGCTCGTGAGTAAAGTGAGGGATAAGGCTGCCATCTTCTTAACCAGACCCCAAAGTAGTTTTCAAAACTCAATTGAGTCTAAGGGTGTGTTTGGTAGGGCTCCAACTCTATCAGATTTGTGGATCTGGTGGAGCTGGGTATTCCTAGCTCTATCAGATCCGTGAAGCTGGAGCTGTGAGTACATAAGAGTGTTTAGACGGATCATTTTGTTTACATTTTAGACCAAAATTATAAACTTAATTCACTTTATTTTAGCCTACGAGTTTCAGATCTCAATTTAAGCTGAGATCTAGAGCTCTACCAAACAGACCCTAAGTTCACGGCTTCTCCGCCTCTACAGCTCATCTAGTGGTTCATGTGCCACTGTTCGTGCGTAAGGTGTGATGACGTGTGTATCATATATTGGCGGTTACCTTTTCCATTTAGCCATTTGGGGGCTTCCTCTTTCTCTGCTTTTTATTGTATGCTCAGGTGGGTATGGTTTGTGCTACCATTACATAGCAAGGAGTGTTTGCTTTTAGAAAAGTATCTGGAGCGATTCAGATTGGATAAATAGTTCAGATGTGATTTTATGGGTATCGGGCAAATAGCTCACAAATACGACTAGGAGATTATCCCTCGGGTGAGATCCTATTAGTGCCAGCGCACCAGTAGTATGAAATTTTAGTGCTTTGTGTACTCCTATGCTTTAGTTTTGGTGTGATATCCGACAAAAAATATCCAGTATTGTATTGATTCCGTTCCGTATTCGTTTCGAATCTGTGACCGATATTATTCACGCTATATTCGTATCCGGTACTATCTATATCTGCTACCGAATCCAACAAAAAATATGGTTTAAAACACAGCAAAAAAACGATATCTAAGTGAATCCGAACCGATTGCACCTTCGTGGATCCACCCATTTTCCCCTAAGACACTGCGGAGGTAAACCAAATGTACGGAGAGATCACGGGGAAAATTCTGCAGAGACAGATTGCTTGCACGGGCGGGTACAAGCGGGTTTGCCGGGAAGCTAGGCTTGACTGAACGGTTTGTGTAGCAGTCGGTAACAACTGCAGTGAGGCCGGGCCGGACAAACGCCAGATTTCGTTTCGGGTCGTGACTCTCGGCGCGCAGCGAGTGGTGGAGACCGCGGAGCAGCAGGCTCTGCTCTATCCACTCTCGATTCTCCCTCCCCGTCGCCTCTTGTCTTCCTCTGTCCTCCTCTCTTCTCTCTCCCGTCCCGTCCATGGCTGCAGCCGCTTCCTCCTCCGCCTCGCCGCTTCTTCTCCCCTCAGGTATTCCACGGCTTCCCTCCTGCATTCTTCACCTTCTTACCAGTAGGTGGGCGCCTCACGGAGTCCGTTGGTTGCGCACAGGGCCGACATATGCCTCCAGGGCGTGGCTTCGCAACGGCAGGGCGTTCAGAGGTTGCAGGGCGCTGAGTTCAGAAGCACCATGCTGCTGCAAGGTTGCCAGTGGAAGCGCAGCGCAATGTGGAGTAGCTGACCGCTGCGTGATCGGTAGCACCCGGAGGAGCGTGCTCGGAGTGGTGGCTCTCGGTTTGTCTACCTTTGGGCTGGCCACGTTTGATGCTATCGCCGCCGGGTTGCCTCCCGAGGAGAAGCCCAAGCTCTGCGATGCCGCCTGCGAAAAGGAGCTCGAAAATGTAAGTTGATACTGTATATTGCCGTTCTTGGCTTACGCCTTCTCGGCTGAATTGGTGCGAGGATAACATCATGAAGATCACACTTTGAGAAAATTTGGAGTCTGTTTGAAGTATGTATTATCTTGTTTACCAAATATAGGAAAGAATAGTGAATATGTCAGGTGAAAATATTGCAGCATTGCTCGTCAATTCCTTTTTTTAGGGCTGTTTAATAATGCCTTATTCACCAAATGGTCTATTCAGTGCGGTTACATACTTTCTTAGGTCAAGGGATAACTGAAACTCTGTAATCTCGGCACCTCATCAGTATGGATAAATCGTCCCGAAAGTAACTTTTCTTTTGCTTTCCAGGTACCTATGGTAACTACAGAATCTGGTTTACAGTACAAGGATATCAAAGTGGGTGAGGGGCCAAGTCCACCCGTTGGTTTCCAGGTGCTCATCCTCAACTGGAATTTGCTGATGAGATTTATGTCCCTGAACCTGTTTTTACTGACCATGCATTAACCAGTGGTTATATATTGTTTACTCATTATCGTGTAGGTTGCTGCAAATTATGTTGCCATGATACCGAATGGACAGATATTCGACAGGTGAGAGGTCTGAACATTTGATGCGTGCCATTCAGCTGGATCATAGTTGTATTTTTATTAACACAAAGCCATCAAGTTTAAGTCATACCTGTTCAGAAGTTGCAAACTAAAAATGTTTATCTGTAACAATTCTTCTTCTTATCACTATATGCCTTGTTATGTTGTGCAGTTCACTGGAGAAAGGCCAGCCCTACATATTCCGTGTTGGTTCAGGACAGGTATTTTTGCATGTTCTTATGTATAGCATGCCCTTTTGAAAGATTACTACATAACTGAATCATGGTACTAGAAACTGATCTGAATCTAGCAACCACACAGTGCTCAATTCCATCTCCAATGGATATAATCCTCGCTGATAGCACAACAAAATTAATTCATGCTCATTTTTATCATGTGCAATGGTAGTCTAATGAATGATTGCTTCATTGCTTACCCTATGAAATCTGGAATTAGTTGTATGCAACTTACAACTTCAAAGTAGAAGGTTTGATATGGTGTTATACTTTCATTCATCTGTTTGGCAATTTTAGGTGATAAAGGGACTTGATGAAGGGATTTTGACAATGAAGTCTGGAGGATTACGTCGGTTTTATATACCTGGCCCAGTAAGTAGTCTCACACCTCACCAAATTTGAGAAAACAATGCAGAAAATATGACAAAATTAGCTGTTTTGGCATTGTTTCCTCGTAATATGGAGATCTGGACAGGATAATGATGATCTTCATTTTCTTCAACTAAACAGTTAGCATTTCCAAAGGGACTTACTTCAGCTCCTGGAAGGCCAAGAGTAGCTCCAAGCAGCCCCGTCGTATTCGATGTCAACTTATTGTACATACCAGGTCTTGATGATGAGTGAAAACATTCTCTTGCATTGCCCAGCTTTACAGAAGGAAATTGAAGTGAAGGATTTACTGTTTCTGAATTACTGTAAATCTAGAGGGACAATTCTTTTCGGCAGCAAATTCTACGCAAGTATGTGAATTGTGTCAAGTAAATAGAAACATTGGTGAATGGGTAGCCTCAGTGATATAATGATACCTGCTAATCCATTTGTTTTCTCGCCCAGTGTTTTATCGGGAGATTTGGTGTGTGTTTCAGTAGTGTCAGATTGAGAATGCAAATAGTAAGATTCACCAGAAATTTCAAGACCGATACACACCTAAATGAACAACATGGAGACTTCCGAAGGAAAATAGAGCAATTTGTGAACCCAGGGGTAAAAGCAAATGGTGCTTCAGAGGCTTCAAAGACAGTAGTCATTGTATAGCCGTCTCACAGTATAAAGGCAAAAATGACATGGAACGGAAGCTTGTTAAGGCAAAAATGACATGGAACACGGAAGCTTGTTAAGGCAAAAATGACATGGAATGGAAACTTGGGGCTTGGGGAAAACAAGTAAACAGATGGCTTCTACACTGTGCAGCCTCGACAGATCAGACTGCAACCGTGAGAGGAACGGCGCAAGGATTGTCCAGAGCATTGGCCTTTTGTCCCCATCTGTTCTTTAAGTTTTTTTGAGAGCAAGCAACGGGGGAAACCCCCGCCGGGAAAATATATTAAAGCAAAAGAAGTACAAAGGTACAAAGCCGGCGAGACACCGGCCCAAGCAAATTATAACAACCTAAATCCCTAGGCAAGGAAATTGTCACGAAAATTAACCGGAACCCTAAGAGATTGAAGGCGAAATTCCGAGCGGCACCAGGCCTTCCAATCGAGGAAACTAGACGGAATGGACCTAAAAATCTTGTCGTTCCTCTGCTTCCAAATGCCCCAGGCAGCAATCATGAAAGCATCCATGAAGAACAGTTGATTCGTCGAAGAGTTTGCAACCAAGAATCTCTAGAAGAAATCGCCGCGAAGATCCCAAGCTATTTGCAAAGCGTTCCAACAACGATTAGAAAAGCGACAGCCAAAGAAAAGGTGGTCACGGGATTCTTCAACCCCAGCATTGCAGAGCACACAGTTATAATTCGCATCAGAGATAGGGCAATTCTTCCTGCGGAGCATCTGTCTAGTGTTGAGACGATCACAGCAAAGGAGCCAAGTGAAAACTTTGATTTTATAAGAACATTTGGCTTTCCAGATCCAGATAATCGGGGAAGGAACGGGAATTTGACTGAAAACCCTCTTGTAGAACTTGCTGGCTTTGTAATCAGGG
The DNA here is from genome assembly GCA_036346375.1 of Guadua angustifolia. Classification (NCBI taxonomy): domain Eukaryota; kingdom Viridiplantae; phylum Streptophyta; class Magnoliopsida; order Poales; family Poaceae; genus Guadua; species Guadua angustifolia. The sequence goes on along the minus strand of CM070515.1, from coordinate 11,963,103 downwards.
GAATTCCAGATATAAGACTATTCATCCGGACAGTCATTTAAATTACCCACCGACTGGATTAGGAGGAAAAGCTGTTGGAGCTCTTGAAAAGCCTGATCAGACAGAGGTAAATGAAAATTGAGCGAAATCGCAGGATTGTGGATGAAGGCAGCGACACTGGGGTTATTGATCCTGACAAACGAGTGAAGATGAAGAAACCGATTTTTGAGATGTAAATTGTTCCACAGATCATCCCAGAAAAGGGCCGTATTACCCTTCCCCACCTGACAACGAGCAATCCCCCGAAACTGCTCAAGAAGAGAGAGCACATCCTTCCACCAAAAGGACCCCCTCTTAGGCGAAGCTTGAGGAAGGGAGGAATGATAATAGGAAGTCCAGAGCAAGCGAACCCAGGGGATATCATGATTATTGAAGAACTTGTGCAAGAATTGTAACCCGTGGAGTGGACCGCTGCTTGTGCTCTGATCAGGCGAACGGCTTCCTGTTGTCCAGGGCTAACCTCATCTTTGTGTAGTGTACATCCGTGTTCTTCTTTCTTCTTAATAAAATCTGTCCGGCAGTTGCCTCGCCGTCTCGGCAAGAAGAACAGGCCACTCCAAACTGCAATTGTACACAGAAAGGAAAGCCTTCAGATCAATAAATGCAGAAAGACTAGACCACGAGCGAAGACTAGAGATCAAGTGAAGACTTGAGGTCAAGTCTTCATCTGCAATACCTTCGTTTGCCTAAGAATACGCAACTGTGTCGACCTAGCTTCTCTATTCCACAACCAGGTTCACAGTTTTGTCCACAGCTATGGGAGAAATGATGCATGGATTGCTCACAGTGTTCGCCCTTTGGTGCCTAATAATCAACACCAGAAAGATTGCTGCGTGCATCACCGCGGAGAGGGATGCTCTGGTTGCCTTCAACGCCAGTATCAACGATCCTGGTGGGAGGTTAAATTCATGGCAAGGAGAAAACTGTTGCAGCTGGAGCGGTGTGAGCTGCAGCAAGAAGACCGGCCATGTTGTCAAGCTGGACCTTGGTGAGTACACTCTCAAAGGTGAGATCAACCCATCTTTGGCTGCCTTGACCAGATTGGTGTACCTCAACCTCAGCCAAAGTGACTTTGGTGGGGTGCCCATCCCAGAATTCATAGGTTCTTTCAAGATGCTGAGGTATCTCGATCTTTCGCATGCCGGTTTTGGCAAGATGGTCCCTCCTCAACTTGGTAATTTGTCCAGGCTCAGCTATCTTGACCTGAACGGTTCTTATCTGATCACTGTGGTCGACTTCCATTGGGTTTCAAAGCTAACTTCCCTGAGGTATCTCGACCTAAGTTGGTTGAATCTTGTTGCTTCCAAGGATTGGCTGCAGGCAGTGAATATGCTTCCTTTGCTCGAAGTGCTTCGCTTGAATGATGCAAGTCTTCCTGCCACCGACCTGAATTCTCTTTCTCAGGTCAACTTCACTGCCCTTAAGCTACTTGATCTGAAGAGTAACGACATGAATTCTAGCTTGCCAAATTGGATTTGGAAGCTAACTGCTCTTTCAGAGTTGGACCTGTCAACCTGTGGGCTCTCAGGAGGATTCCCGATGAGATAGGCAAATTGACATCACTTAAGTTTATTGGACTAGCGGACAACAAGTTGAAAGGAGCAATACCACGATCAATGAGCAGGTTATGCAACTTAGTTCACATCGATTTGTCCGGAAACATATTGTCAGGAAATATTACAGAAGCAGCAAAGATCCTGTTTCCCTGCATGAAGCGATTGCAGATCCTTGACCTTGCTGATAACAAATTAACTGGGAAACTATCTGGTTTCCTTGGGCGCATAGATAGCAAGTTTGAGAGTTATTGATCTTAGTAGGAACTCACTATCTGGAGCTGTCCCAGCCAGTATTGGCAAGCTATCAAACTTGACACACTTCGATATTTCCTTTAATTCATTTAAAGGCATATTATCGGAACTCCACTTTGCCAATTTATCAAGATTGGATACTTTAATTTTAGCATCAAATTCCTTGAAGATTGAAATCAAACACAGCTGGGTGCCACCCTTTCAGCTCATAAAGCTAGGACTGCATGATTGCCTAGTTGGGCCACAATTTCCAACTTGGCTGCAATATCAAACTAGAATCGAGATGATTGATCTAGGCAATGCAGGCATCAGGGGTGCATTACCTGACTGGATCTGGAACTTCTCTTCATCAATCACTAGCTTAAATGTCTCAACAAACAACATAACTGGAAAGTTGCCTACAAGTTTGGAGCAATCGAAAATGCTGACAACTCTGAACATGAGGTATAATCGACTCGAGGGATGCATTCCTGATTTGCCAACTAGTATTCAAGTGTTGGATCTGTCCCACAACTACTTGTCTGGATTGCTGCCACAGCGCTTTGGAGACAAAGACTTGCATTATCTTTTTTTCGAAAGAGCAGCAAGAGAGTTGCCGCAAATTTTATTAAGAAGAAAATAGAAGGGTGGTCCAGTTTTTATAAGGAAAAAACCGGTCCCGAAAAAACCTCACAGAACATATTGATACCCACCTCACATTGATACCACACAGTACACATTGCTACTCTCCACACTGAACACCATACATACCCCTACTACCACCAAACACGAAACAACAGTCACACCTAGACCAACGCGCGTACAGTTAGTAAGATGCTAATTCGTAGCTTTCGTGCGGCAAGCAAAACCATGTGCTATCACCGCGTCCTTGATCACTGTTGCCACCTGTTCAGTTGTTTTATTCTTCCCCTGGAATATTCGTTGATTTCTTTCGAGCCAAAGATTCCACCAGAAGTATATTAGCAGACCATCCAAATCCCGTCGCTTCTCCTTTTCATATTTGATTCTTAGCCTTCGCCACCACCTATATATCGAGCCGTCGTGACTCAAATTTTGCCATCGATCTAATTTTCCCCATCTCAATATAAGCTCCCATACTTGTCTAGCGAAACAGCAGTCTTTACCGAGGTGGTTCGTTGTTTCCGGAGATGCGTTGCAAAGAGTGCATATCGCATTGCATGGCCAACCCCTTTTGAGCATGTTATCGGCTGTTAAAATTTTGTTGTGAAGCAATGTCCATGCAAAAAATTGACATTTAGGTTCAGCTTTGGCCTTCCATATTGGTAAGATCTTCATTCTACTGTAAACTGTGTCAAATTGTACGAGGTAAGCACTCTTTGTTGAGTATTGTCCATTAGATGTCCAACGCCAGGTTATTTGATCTTCTCTTTGCTCATCTCGACTGACTCTTCGAATTGCTTCATGAAGGTCCACAAACTCCCGCACTTCATTTTGAGAGGTCACCGGAGTACAACATCGGATCTAATAATTGTTTGCCAAAGCTCGTCGTACCGAGATGTTCTTTCTTCTCGCAATTTGGAAAAGGGTTGGAGCAATGTTTTTTGGGGCTCTTCCTTGTACCCAGCTTGATCTCCAAAAGTCCGCTAGTTTCCCGCTTCCCACCGTTACCACTGTTGAAGAGGGCTATATCCGTTTCGTCGCAGGGTAGGTCCATTCCCGACCAAGCCCTTTCGTTGCTTTTCCATTTGAACTAAAGCCACCGGAGTCTAAGCGCGCGGGCAAAACGTTCCATGTCCTTGATACCCAGTCCCTCTTTGTTTTTTGGCAGGCACGTCACTGGCCATGTAATCAAGCAGTGACCCCCACTACATTTTTCAGGGTCCTTCCCACTCCAAAGGAAACTCCGTCTGAGTTTATCAATGCCTCGAATCAACCATCTTTGCACTGGGAACACCGTCATATGATAGATTGGTTGAGATGTAAGCACGGATTTGACCAGGGTTTCCTTTCCGCCTCTGGTAAGTAGTTTACTTTTCCAACCCGCAAGTCTGTTGCTTATTTTATCAATCAGAGGTTGAATTTCGACTCGCCTTAGCTGCCTGATGTGTAGTGGTAGGCCAAGATACTTTCCCGGGAAGCTTGAGAGTTTTCCTGGAAAGATGTTTAACAAATCCTGAAGCAAGTCTTGTTGGCATCTGATCGGATAAATTTCGGTTTTGGAGATGTTTATTTTCAGGCCCGAGCACCTTCCAAAAATTTCTAGAATTCGATTAAGGGCTGTCAGCTCTTCTGCATTTGCATTTAAGAAAATCCCAGCGTCGTCTGCGTACAATGAGCGTGAAAGCCTTCTTTGTCGAATGCGTGCGGTTTGAGAATACCGTTGTTCACTGCTAATTCTAGCAGACTTTGTAGGGGATCTATTGCGAGAATGAAAAGCAGGGGGGATAACGGATCTCCTTGTCGAACCCCTCTCGCGTGTCTTATTATCGCTGTTGGCTGGCCGTTGATTAGAATTTTTGAGGATGAAGTCCTGAGGATCGCCGCCACCCATTCACGCCATTTCCATCCGAAGCCTAGGGCTTGAAGGACTTCAAGGAGATAACTCTAGTTCAGTGAATCGAATGCTTTCGATATATCTAATTTGACGAAGAGAGCCGGTTTCTTTGCTTTGTGAAGCTTTCGTATTACTCTTTGGACGTATAAGAAATTATCGTGGATACATCGTTTTTTTATGAAAGCGTTCTGTGAGACTGAGACCAACTCATCTAGCTTGGGAGCAAGTCTATTAGCCAGAATTTTGGTGATAATCTTCATGAAGCTATTTATAAGGCTGATAGGCCTAAAGCATTTCAATCTATTTGCATGTTCTGTTTTCGGAAGTAGGACAATGTTGGCCTCATTAAACTTGTGCAAATTTTCATGACGAAGATTGAAGAAATCTTTTATTGCTTGCACTAAATCATTTTTGATGATATTAAGGCAGGTTTTGTAGAATAGGCCAATATACCCATCAGGGCCTGGGGCCTTCTGCGAAGGAAGATCCTGTATGGTGGTAATGATCTCAGCATCTGAGATTTCGGCTTCCAAGTCGCTGAGGTCTCTTGCATGGTATCCCAAGGAATCCCATCGCAGCGCTTTGTCTCTAATTCCGTGTTGTCCCAGTCCCTTTCTGAAATACAGGTATGCTTCATGCAGTTTGTCTTGTTGGGTTAGCATAACTCTGTCGTCTCGTTGTAAGACACGAATGAGATTTCTACGTCTTCTTGAGCTGGCCATTAAATGGAAAAATCGGGTATTGGAATCTCCCAATCGAATGTTTGTTAGCCTCGCGTGCTGCCTAGCCCTTGATTTCTGAATGGCAGCTAGGCCAAGAAGTTTGGTTTTGAGAATTTTACAAAAATCAAGCTCGTCTTGAGATAGTGGTCGTCTTTCTTGGGCGCTTTCAAGGCTGGTGATTATAACTTGAATCAAAGCTGTTTGTAGTGCTAGATGTGCGAAAGTTTTTCTCCTCCAGGTCTTTAGTATCTTAGCTGTTCTGTTCATTTTGATATTCAACTTTAGTAAAGCGTCAGACGTATGGACCGGCTGAGCCCAGGATTGAGCCACTGTCTCTTGGAATCCCGGCATGGTGGTCCAGCAAGCCTCAAAACGAAAACCCTTAAAGTATTGGCGGGTAGTATTTCCCTACATTAGGAGCGGGCAATGATCAGATGTCATCGCTGCGTCATTATGCATGATCTCAGACGCAGGAAGGCCTCATGCCATTCTGTTGTTGCCAGAAATCGATCTATTCTTGTCATGATGGGCTAATTCTGTTCATTTGACCAAGTGAATCTACGGCCATGTAGATCAAGTTCCAAAAGTTCTAATCTATTGATGGTACGGTTGAAGCGTTGCATCATTCTCCTATTTGTTGGACCTCTGTTCTTTTCATTCCTTTGTCTGATGAGGTTGAAGTCCCCTAATATCAGCCATTTGGGCAGTACTGTTCCATTGAGTGCTTCAAGCTCAGCTAGGAAATTTATTTTGTCAAGAATCGCTTATGTCCATACACTCCCGTGATGTCCCAAGTTTCCGCGTTATACCTCGATGTTAACGTTGCGGTGATTGTATGCGGTGTAGTTCTAGCATTCTGAAGATCGTAAATATCATCTACAGCCGCAAGCAGGATTCCACCAGAGGATCCATTGGATGGTATACATGTGGTCTGGGTAGCTAGTCTAATCCCCAAAGTTTCGTTTAGCAAACCTATTGTCCAGTTTGCTATTTTCGTTTCCTGGAGGCACACAACTGTAGCACCGCTTGACAGAATGAAACGCTTAACACTTTCTCGCTTAGCCAGGTCATTTAAGCCTCTAACATTCCATGAGAGAACAGTACAATTTGTTGACATCAGAAATTAGGCATACCACTGCACGGGAGGCCGGTCTTACATTAGTTGTCATACATGTTGCCAAAATACAACGAACCAGCAGCACAACATTTTTGGGTATTAGACCCAAGTAGATAAAGTGTCTGTAACTACAACACGAAGGCCTAATGGCCCATCTATCACCAGCACTTGAAACTACGGAACGAAGGTCTATTGGTCCGAAATACAAAGACCACACATGACCAGAAAAGTTACGGGCAGTTGTTAACCATGAAATGCCGATAAAAAGATGAACACCAGCATTCGAAATTCGCACACCCGCCATTGCCCCTTTTCTGACCAGTATCCCTTCCAACAAGCTTTGCCCCATCACAGTCTTCTACCTCTGACCGACTTCCCCTTTGAACTCCTTAGTTGAAAGCAGGCTTTGTCACCGGCGCCACCTTAGCCGCCTTCTTTTTGACCTTGTGTTTGGTGCTGCCATGGTTCACCAGGTCAAGGAGAGCCTCCACCTTTTCTTTGCTAATTGGTCTTTCGAAATGCCCAGCTAGCTATTCAAATAAATCAACATGCGAGTTGTCAGATTGTGGTGGAGGACTTAAATCTTTGAGTTTTGCCGCTAGTAATTCTTGTGCTAGCTGAATACTTCCTCTATTGACTCCTACCCTGGATTTGGCCTTCGCAGCTAGTCTAGTGCTCTTTCTTTGTGTGGAACTGTTAGGGGATGTAGTCATGTTTTCAGGCTTGTACAGCTCTAGACCATTGATGCAGGGAGGGGCTGGAAGGATGGGCTCTTCAATGTTGTGTGACACAGTTATTATAAAATTTTCTAAACCGAATTGATTATTAGTTGAGTTTTGGTCTGTTGGTGCTGACTCTTGAGCAACTGTTTGCTAGTCCCTTAGGCATTGAGGTGCTGGGTGTTCTAGTATATCCATTTGGGTGTTTGTTCTTCTTTGTATCTGTGTCGATTGAGGTGCTTGCTGCTCTAGTAAGCTTCAGAATCCCAATTTCGGTGGGTGCTATAGCAGTTGGCGTTATTTCGGTGGTTTGGACAAACGGAATGATACTAGAGCTATTATGTCCCTCCTGCAATATGACAATCTCATCCCCATCCCGCGGACAACTTTTTTCAGCAGTGTCTAGCATATCTAGATGGTGTATTGGCGCATCAGGGCTCTGGATTTCAACTGGTTGACTAGGAGTTTCTATTTGGCATAAACTGAGCGACAATATGGGACAGGCAACTGGGTTTTTTTCGGTATGATCAGCATCTGGCTTCCGCGTAGATTGATTACACCCCTCCTGTAAATTGATTATGTCATCCCCACCCCGCAAAACATCAACAGTCCGAAAATCAGGGAGACTCCTATTGTCTCCTCCCAGAATACTGGGATCTAAGCTGGGATCCCCCACCTGCAATTTAAGAATCTCATCCCCATCTCGCGAACATCTATTTTCATCAGTGTCTAGTATGGCTAGTTGTATTATCGGCGCATCAGGACTCTGGATTTCGACTGGGAGTTTCCACTTGGCCTAAATTGAGCGATATAACGGGACATGCATCAGTGGTTTTATCGGTAAGATCAGCGTATGGCTCCAGCGCAGATTGACTACTCCCCTCCTTTAATTTGGTTATCTCCTCCCCACCCCGCAAAACATCAACAGCCTGAAAATGAGAGAAGGTCCTATTGTCTCCTTCCAGAAAAATAGGATCTAAGTTGGAGAACGTAGAGGAGTGCAGAGGGCATCCAGGGGACAGAGAACTCGAACATACCTTCGGCCCCACCTGCCTTCGTTTCTCCAGGATCTCACCCACCTTGGCGACCTCCGACCTGATGAGGGGCCCTCCGTCTGGATCATCTCTTGGTCAGACAGCAGCGGAACATCAAAAGTGACTCGACGTTTCGCCTTTTCGGTGTGAGGTGAAGTTTTCTTTGTCAGCCAGGAAGAGATGGCAGCCTGCCCCTTCGACAGGTGATGCTGGTTGTTGTAGTTCCTGTGGCACCGAGAGGACGACCCAGCAGGGCCGCGCCAAGACGCACTGTGGCAGTCCTCCATACCTCCCCTGCATCTTGAGTCTCGGACCCAGCTCGACATGCTGCGATGTCTGCGTGGGTTGCGATGGCGGTTGTCGTGGTTGAAGTCGTCGTCGTCGTCGCGATCATAGCGTCGATGGCGGCCATTTCCCGATTTCTATCCAGGTCTCCTTGTTCGCGCCTCTCTCCTACTTCATCCGGAGCCCCGTAGGCCCAGATGAATTCCCTTCGCTGCTTGCGGTTTGGAGGTCCTCCCAAGCCACCGCGACCGCGAAGGAAGGAGAGTTCCTCCACGATCTCCAGGTGGTTGCGAAGATTGAACACTTGTCCCCGCTTCAAGTCGGTTGGTTCGTCGAAGTGCGGCGCCATCTGCGGAAGTGGAATGCTAGAAGGTGGAATCTCCCTGTCTGGCTCCATCACGACCAAACTGACCTCCTTCGAGATGTCGCAAGGGTCTGCACACCATGCCCAGAGGTCGAAGGACCTTGTGCGTTCCCTCCTTCTTGAGCGCTCCTGAACGAAGTGGATGGCACAACTCTTCCCCAAGGCTCTAGCTGCCACTTCCTCACTCCAGCAATGCACGGGTACTCCTTCCACCCGAACCTTGACATGATACTCAAAGTTGATGTTTGTTGCATATCGATGTTCGGTCCATGCTGCGAACTTGTATTCTCTGCCCCTGTACGGCACCATTGCCGTGTGCACAGCCCTCCTCCTGGTTGCTGAGTTGGAGAAGATAATCAAGAATTGCTCGGGGAAGTGCTTGATCAGTTGAAAGTCGCCGTGGTTGAGGTTGAAGCGATCTCGCAGCATGTCACCCACGGTGTACGACTCAATATCGTGGCTGTTGCCATCAAACCAGCAGATGACAGCCCTTTCAATGAGATCATCCCTTCGACGCTTGATGGAGCCAGTGGCCGAGATGGCACAAAATGCCTTGGCCGGCCTGGCCCTGGGGTCGCCGGGATATCGTGCCGCCATGCCTCTTCCTTCCCGAACTACTTCACTGAATGATTTGCTGTTAGGTTTGTGAGGGAGATTTGAGGGGAGGGGTTGGGATGCCGACTGAGGCTGAGCGGTTGGCTTGTGGTAGTATTTATCCAGGACTATGTCGTTGCCTCAGTTCTTTGGGCATGCCCTGGCCTTGTGCCCAAACTGGAGGTAATGCCAGCATTTGGTTGGTGCTCTGCAGAGGCCCGCTACATGATTCAATGAAAGACAATTAAAACATCTACCCTGAACCTTCTGCTTGAAGAATGCTGAGCCGATGAGGGGGGGGATGGTTGTTCTGCTTTGCCTTCATGAGTTGAATGCACTTGACGTTTCCTCCACCAATGCTGAGGTTTAACTTGAATCCATTCCTGAGGTTCCGCCTTGGACCTTCGGGTCGCAGAGCCTTGAGGTGGTATACTGGAGCCTTGATTTCTGGTTGCTTTCGACGCGGGACTCCCCAAAGCTTGTTGAGTCTTGTCGAGCTGACCGGCTTGATCAATGCGCATTGAACTGTCATCTGTAGTATCGCGCTTCCCCTCTTGAATCCATTTACCCTTCTCAGAGGCTAGAATCCTAGATTCTAGAATATCTACTTCCTCTGCTGCCCTTGAATGCTGCCCGGGAGTCCCATTACACTTCTCCAGCTGGATGGAAACCTGCTCCTTCTGCCCTCGCTGCCGAAGCACATTAAGTCTTCCTTGTTGATGTCTCCAGGGCTGACTCGGCGGGATTATGAGCTCTGGGAAGAGAGCCAACACCTCGGGGAGCTCTTGGTGGCACACCGGCCATGTCGAAAAGCAAGCTTCATCTACTGGATTCGCCGCGGAGTCCTTCGCGCTTGCACTCTTCAGCCCCTTCGAATGTTGCTCCTCCCGCAAGATCTGAGATGATTGCTGCCCCGCCGCTGGTAGATCTGCCTTCAAGGTGGCTGGATCTGGGATTGATTTGGAGGATATGGTTGATTTGGCGTGGATTTTGGCTGGATCTGGGTGAGCGAGTGGAGAGGGGTCGTGGTCGGGTCTTGGGAGTGTGGGATCATTTTTTCTCTAAATACTTGGTACAGAATTTGATCGTGGAATCAACCTCTCTTTTTTTCTTTCAAGGGATTGTATATCGAGCGATGCCTCTGTGTATCTTCTCTCAAGAGACTTGCATTATCTGTTGCTCTCACATAATTTTCTTAGTGGAGTAATCCCAGCAGATCTATGCAACATGGTATCAATGGAAGTGATCGACCTAGCCAATAACAACCTTTCAGGGGAGCTTCCGAATTGTTGGCATAAGAATTCCAACCTGCATACCATAGACTTTTCGAGCAATAATTTATGGGGAGAAATACCATCCACCATGGGCTCTCTAAATTCCCTTATGACACTGCATCTCGGCGAGAACAAATTATCTGGAATGTTGACCACCTCATTGCAGTCATGTAATATGTTGATGTTTCTTGATCTTGGGGACAATAATTTGTCAGGAAACGTACCAAAATGGATAGCTGACGGCCTACAAACTCTACTATTTATGAATTTAGGGTCTAATCAGTTTTCAGGTGAAATACCTGAAGAACTGTCCCAACTTCGTCTTCTGCAATATTTGGGTCTTGGTAACAACAAACTATCTGGCCCTGTACCACGTTTCCTGGGAAATTTAAAAGCCTTGCAGTTGAGAAATCCAGTCTGGGATACATCATCACCTTTTCCTGAAGTCAGGATTTATGGTGTTGGGGGCGCTTACTTTTCTGCCTACACGGATACCTTGCAGATAACGACCAAAGGTTACAGATATACTTACGTTCCCAATGTACTTTTCTTTATTAACAGCATCGATCTCTCAGCAAACCAATTAACTGGTGAGATTCCCAGTGAAGTAGGATTTCTATGTGCATTGAATAGCTTGAATCTATCAAGAAATCGCATTAGGGCACTCCCAATAGGCCATGTAAGCGGTGTCTATACTGTGTCATGTAAACAAAAAGCTGAGTTGTACGTTCATTAAAAGAAGACAGAGAAAAAAGCGATGTCTCATGCAAGACATGGTTTCTTTGGTTCGACCAAGAAAATTAGACACCGAAAATATACCATTGGGGCTCTGTTTGGTTTCTAGTGGCATGCAGGATCCTATAATATGCATAATAAATGATCTTGGATTGCTAAAATATACACACTACCTATTGGGAGTTTGCTATAGACATCACATAATAAATGATCTCTCTCTCTTCTAGACATTGCTATAGACATCATCCATTGGGAGTGCCCTTAGAGGAAGTATTCCCAATGAACTGGGAAGACTGGTCGATTTAGAGTCACTTGACCTGTCATGGAATGATCTATCAGGCCCGATTCCTCACAACTTGACGTCACTGGTATCATTGGAAGTGCTGAATTTATCTTACAATGATCTCTCAGGGAAGGTACCGTCTGAACGTCAATTTTCGATTTTTAGTAACGACTCGTACTTGGGCAATGAGAATCTTTGTGGCCCTCCGCTGTCAAGAGGCTGTTTACCCAACAACGGCAAGCAGAGACACGAAAATTTTGACATGATGACATACCTATGTACGTTGCTGGGGTTTGCATTTGGATTCTCCGTTGTTTCCACCACCCTCATGTCCAGCGCAGCCGCGAGGAAGGCCTACTTTCAGTACACCGACAGTGTATGCAGCGAGTTTCGCGCTGCAGTTGAGACGAAGCTCAATATCAGTAGGATGTTCACAGGAAGAGACCTGTCCATGCCAACAGGCAGTCAGAACTCCATCACTTGCTACCACTTGGAAGAACCTTCCACTGCTACTTACTAAAACGTCTTGTGATAGGAATAGTTTGGATCAGCAATATGCTATTGTATGGTACAAATAATTCGGTCATGCACTCAAATGTGACTATGTTTCAGTAAAATAAACTCTGAATTTCTAGGGATTTCACGATCCAGGCATTTGAGTCACCTTTAGATCATTCCGCCTGGGTTGTCGCTAGCGACATGGGGTTTTAGCGGTTTGAGTCTCCCTCGTGTCCCGGCTCTAGGATTCAGCTCCTGTAATTTCTGCTTTTTGTTGGTTTCAGTTGGGGTCTCATCGACCTATTGTATCTATTGCGACTCTGTTGTTTGGTTTCCTCTTTCTCTATTGCATTAGGGGCGGATGTGCAGTAGAGGGGCCGGGATCCGGTGACCCCGACGCTCCGGTATTAGCCCTTTATACTCCCCGCTAAACACTGTTGACGACCCCGGTGGCAGATTAGTCTGGACCCCAGTTCAGTGCTCATCCAGTTTGACCAGTCATCCGAAAGCAAGCAGCCCGTAGGTCGTATGTCGGCGATGACCCCAGCGATCAATTTTTCTGGATCCGCCCCTGTATTGCATGATAGAGCTCCTGCCGTCTTTTAAAAAAAAAAACGACCCAGCCATTTCAGCTGCATGATCGCAATGTATTAGGGGGGAAATTTGCAAATGCTACTAGAGACGCTACAAATTTCTTGCCTGCAGCGGCGAAAGACGACGACGGCGGTGGTTGTGGCGGGGGAGCACGCGGCACGTCAAATTCTTATACGTGGCATTTTATAAGAAACCGTCAAAAATTCTTATGCTGATACATTGGTGTGATGTGACTATTGCAATCAAAACATAACAGTAGCAGAATAAGCATGATTACTCCCTAAGCTGCTCCTCCATCTACTAGTACTTACCAAAGAGTTTGCGGTTAATGACGATCATAGCTATAGTTTACATTGTTCACTTTCACTAACGGTTACGCCCACTTATCAGTATTCCAACTTAATCGCTGAGTAAAGTGGATGCTGGGGGGCCGTGAGAGTGCGGTTGTGCGGCGACGGCAAGCAGGCAAGGAAGGCAGCGTAGCGTGAGTCGATGAGTGTCTAATCGGCTGAGTGTGCTGATCACAATAGTAAATAGGCAATGTGACCCTCTCTTTTTGATTTATGATTTTTTTAAATTGTAACTGGGTTGAAGAGAAAATAGCCGATTTGTTTGATTGATTGGTGTTAACTTGTTCATATATTTGTAAAACGTTTGATAAGCGACAGTTGCACCAGCATTTCTCAAATAATGAAGTACCGGTAGTACCACTCGAACCAATAAGATAACCCTAGTTGTTTAGTATCTATGTTTAAATTTACCCTAATTCTTTGTGAGGAATATATCCAGTGCAATTAAAGTTTTGGTGCGACCACCGTACAGCCCTACTAAAAAAGTTTAAAAAATTCTGAAAAAATCGTGGATGTACATCTCAACTTACCCCATCTACATATAAAATTTCATGATCAAATTCGTCCTATGTTAAGAGTAATAAAAAGACAAATTTTCTGACAAACTTGAATAGTTCAAATGCACCCCAAATTTATCTTTTTTGTAACTTCTAGCATAGAACGAATTTGATCATGAAATTTTATATGTAGATGGGGTAAGCTGAGATGTACATCCATGATTTTTTTCAGAATTTTTTGAAACTTTTTTTAGTAGGGTTGCACAGTGATTGCACCAAAACTTTAATTGCACTGGATATATTGCCTTCTTTGTGTCCACTATATATCTTTTTCTTGGCTTTGCCACCATTAATATCTTTATCTTAATTTAGCCTAATACTTTGCGTCCACTGTACTTTTTTTTTCTTGGCTTCGCCACCGTTTGGAAGTGTAGAAATGCGCGGGTGTTCCGACATGAAGATGAGTCGAACGCTACTATCCTTCCTCGCTGTGCAGATGACACTCTCCTTTGGGCGAATCGTTGTAACAACACAGTGCTTAAGCAAGTAATTATTGAGTGGGGAAATCGTTTTCTTCTGTTCGGTCTCGCTTCCCCCTCACTGTATCTAATAAAGTCTTGCTTCCCAGTAATTATCTCTCGAATGTTGTACCCCTGATTTTGGTCTAATAAAGTTTGTTCAGGCCGGCTTGGAAGCCTGCCGTTGCCTCGTAAAAAGGAAAAAAGAATGGCAGATCGAATCCGAACTGCATGAATGACTGAAATTTTTCCTTATAACTAACATTTGCATCTATAAACCACTGAAAACAAAATGGTATCCTTCAAAAGGAACACTTAAAAGTCTTGATATCTGACCAAATAACTTGCGCAACCTTGAACCCGATATGGGCTATAGATGAATCTATACTTGGATAATACCCTAGAAATAAATTATAATGATCTTTGATATCTAATCGGTATAAGAACATATCTAGTGCATCCTGCTCAAAACTTGAAGCAAATGGTCATGAAAAAATCCAAACAAAATTGGTTAGATAAGTCATAATGCAATCAAGCATGCTGCAAAAATTCAACCACAAATGCCACGTATATTAGGAGAAACAAAAAAGACAAATTTCAGTGAATAGTATAGCCTTTTTTTCCTTTTATTTTTTGGATTTCATTTTCGACATGATTTGTCTTTTTTGTTTCTTTGCGTTCATCTAATTTAGATTTGCAATTTTGTAGCATGATATATTGATTCTGTGTCAATGTTGTCGATTCTTTCAGGTTTTCTCATGACCATTTGGTCCGTGTTTTGAAGAGGATGCACTAAGACTTAGATTTATATGTGCATCCACTTCCAACAAGAGAAGCTCACCAATCAACAAATTAACAGCCACTGCTCTCCGACCAACCGTCGCCCCACTGGCCAGGAGCGGCCATCGGCCCTTTCATCTTCAGGTCAAGTGCAGCCTGCTGCAGCTGCTGGGCGTGCAGAGGGTGCAACGGCTCGTGAAGGTGCGGTGGCTGCTGGTGCGGCGGGCGAAGCTGGAGGTGCTGCATCTGTTGCATTGCTTGGTTCTGGTGGTGAAGCATCTGCTGGTTCCCTCCAAATGAGTGCGGCGGTCCACCAAAGCTCACCATCCCTCCACCGTTGCCCGTCTGGCCTGTCGCCATCTTCAGGCGCAGAAGCTCTGATTTCAGGGCATCATTCAGAGCTACAAGAGCAGCGAATAGTAAGTTTTTGGACTGCGTTGATAGCAGAGAATAAAGTCCTAGTGTTGCTTCGGCTTGGCTCCGTTTCACGGGATAAAGGATGTATGGAAGTACAAGCAAGGGAGTTGAGAAGAAAAGTACAAAATGATCATGAGAAAAACTCTCTTGTTTGTTTACATGATAGAATACCCTACCCCTCGATCATGCTAGAAGTTCAACTTCTCCCACACCCCTTACTTTTCAAAGGGACAGAACATAATAGCAAGGTAACCTAAATGGACATCAAGTCATGTTGGTTGCCCCATTGTTAGTGTGGGCAAGTTAAATAAACCAAAATTTCATATACCAACACAGTGTTTGTGTCCATAAATGTAGCTAGATGCACTTAATATTTTATTTTCAAGATAGTTCTTCCGAATATATCATGAAGATACACAGGTCCCTCGAACTTCCGAATATATCATGAAGATACACAGGTCCCTCCCGAACTTAGGATGTTGGCAACACTATCAGTCCTAACAGCATGCCGAATGGCCAGGACGCGAGATTCTCTTACTTCTGTGTAAAAATAATTATGGCAAAATGAAAAATATAGCAGAACAATGAGTAGAAACTTTACCATCCTGTAAGTGGACTTGTTGCTCCATGTTCTGCAGATGCATCTTCAGTTCACTATTCTCAGTAGTCAGCCCAGTTGTGTGTCTCTGTGTGTATCAATATAATGAGGGAATAATTATTATCTATCTGAAGTGATGTAGGGTTCATCAATGCAAAATCAACATATCCTCAGTAAATACAAAGCAAAAGCCTTGGGTGCTTCCAGCAAGCAATCCATATACTTGATAAACCCATTAACGGTGACAAATGAATATACCTAAAGCAAACTTGGGTCAATCCAGGTTCATGCAAGACCAATAAAAAGAATGGCCTATTTTCTGGTTGACTCCAGCCAGCTCAGCCAGGTATAGCACTATGCATACAGTAGTCAGGCTCATGCTGGGTGGGCTAGTTTAGAAATTCAGATCAAGCGAAGCAGAAAAGGACCAATTGCATCAAGACCAGGCAAAGGATTTGTTGATCCCAGATACAGTACAAACTCTGGACATGAATTGCAAGCTAGTGCAATTGATCTGTTTTCTTTTTTCTTTGTTGTTTGCAGGGACATAGTGTTGAAAATATGCCCAAGAGGCTAATCATGAAGATGATTGTCATGTATTTATACTTATGTTGTTCCTTTAATAATGTTATATTATAGATCATCAAGTATGTGACTTGATCATGAAACTCTATAATTTAATTATGACATTATTATAAATTGTCTCTTATTTATTTATTGGGCGGGACACTAATAAACTTTATTCAAAACAAGCATATGAATTGATTGATAATCACGTTTCATGGATTATGGGTATGTGATACTATTTAGTCATGTGAATACATGTAAGTGTACATGCTATTGGACTGATCCGCTTATGAAACACCTTTTAAGGATTTGATTAAGTGTCATAAGTTGTTTCATATAATGATAATGATTGATCCTTAGACCTGAGATTGTCTAATCGGATCCTACTGTCTAAAAAATCTGACAAAGAAAGATTCTCCAAGTGTCGGTCAGAACAGATAGTCAGGTAGCACCAAGCATATATACTACGCAGACTGCAGATAGGTCTACTTCAAGAGATGAAAGAACAGATAGATAAAAAATTCTTCTCTTAACTGAAAACATATTAGGGCACAGAGGTAACAAAAGGTCAGAAGGACTAATCCTTACCTGTAGCAGTGCCAGCTGGATTGACAATGTTGTTCCTTCTGAATGCAGGGTCTGTATTTTCCGCTCAAGTTCAGCAATGTACCGCATTTTCCTTTCTTTTGATCTTGCTGCTGATTGTCTATTAGCACAAATCCTACCACATGATTCATGTTGAGTAAGAGTACGAATAGACAATTAGGCACTTTTCAAACAAAACAACTAACGAGTTGCCATATTCGAAATAAAGATTTGCTTGGTATCAAACATTGCAAGTTCTTCATATCACATCATGCTTACAGCTTATTTATGGTTATGCATCATTTTTCTCCGAGAAATTTGCCATGAGACATTTCATTTTAACTCCATGCCACACCACATTAAGAAACAGCAAGATGCTGAAATTGAGGGATAATATTATAATTCTTATAAGTTATCAGAAACATAACCATTCATACAGCAAAACCTAAAGACATAAACACAACAACCATTACAGTGTTCCCAGTTCGTGCATTAATGCGAGTAACTAGGGTGCACGAATGTCATGTATAATTTCAACTAGACTAGAACCAGAAACGAAATGCAAATTTTGTTCCATGACTCATGGCTGAATTTCTCATGACTCATGACAGTCAAGCACACCTCATGAAAGAAATCGAAGAAATTATCTGACACGTGCTTGAGAAAGAATAGGATGCGATGAAAAGCAAATTCAGATGAACCGATGGAACTGCATAAGGGTAAACACAGTGATCCGTAAAAATCAAACCTTTTTGCCTTCTTCGGGTCGACAAGCGCTAGTTCTGCGAGCTTTGCGGTTGACATTGCCTTCTTGGCCTCTGCCGGCGACATCTCCTCCATCGCCGGTGCCCCAAGCAGCTGCTCTGTCTTGTCATAGCTGGACACATCCATCGAGTGGCTATGCTGATGCCTCGGCTTCGGCCCTGCCCCAGCCCCCGCCATGGCGCACGATGACTCCGCGTCCGACGCCCCGCACGGCGAATTCAGCTTCTCGACGTCGAGAAACATCGAGAAGAGCTCCTCCTCGTTCTCGTCCGAAAGCGACGGCGCGTCGCCGGCGCCGGGGACGCCAAGGTCGAGGTCGCCCGGGAGGCCGATGATCTCGGAGTGCGCACGCCGGTGGCCGGGGTTGCGCGGGGAAAGTCCAGCATGCGGCTGATGTCACACTCCCGAGGGGGTGCGGCGGCGGCGGCAGCGCCGCCCCGTCGCGTGAGGATTGCGGCGGCAAGCCATTGCCGTTGCCGCCTCCTCCTGCATCGTCGCCGCCGTCTTCTGGGATCGGAGACTTGTCCATGTTCTTGGCACCAAGAATCTTCTTAAAGATGCTGCCTTTGCAAATTTGCGGTCGATATCGCGCTGCGAAATGTTCTTTTTTCGGATTAAAGAGCGAGGGAAATGTGCTCAAGAATTGTGCGAAAGAAGATAAAAATTTCGGAAGGCACCGCAAATATGATAGGATCTAAAAATACTTCTTAAGTATTGTAAAAAGTTTGGAATCATGGAGGGAAGAACATATTACCTGTGATTTCAGTGTTCAAACGAAAAGAGAAGAAATAAATCTGTTTTTTCTTGGCCTCTTGTTCTGTTCATCGATATGGAGATTCGTGTGCGTCTATTTTGGATGAGAAACAGTGGATAGAATGGAGAGACAGGAAAACTGTAGGGAGATATATAGGTAAAAGAACACGAGCAAATGTTCTTACCCTTATCATCTCCTGGAGATTGGGCTTGGAGATTTCGAGGTAAATATGGACTAAAGAAGAGTGGGGATTACGTGTGAAACGAATGGATGGAGCAATGAAAAAAAAAGTGCTTATGTTCACAACTCTTAATATAAATTATACAAATTTTAAAATAAATGAAAAAATATATAATCACTATTTATCTTTTATTCATAGTACTTTAATATTTTATACAAGTTTCAAATAGAAATGTATAAAAGCACCTAAACAAATATGGTAAAAAATACTTACAAATATACTTTTGTCTTTTTCATACTTTACACCTTACCTTTTAGAAAACATAGGTAACCCTATACTGCTCCAATGTTATAGATGGAGCCGTTCGATTGAATCCAACACTGTGTCCAGCCGTACGCATAAAAGGCCTCAAGTCATCTTCTCAATCTCACTCACCTCTCCATCTCTCTTCAACCTCTCTCATCTCTCTGGTCTCTATGCGACAATCAACCTTTACGGTTGTGCAAAAAAAGGGCGGCTACCAGTATGGCAGAAGAAGGACCCTAGTCAAGTGACAAGATCTATCAGATCCTACGACTCACGCCTACCTCCTCATATGGGTCATAGAGCAGTCATCTATCAAAGGCTCATGGGTGACAATCGATAATACAGAGGCGATGTGGCAGGCAGAGAAGGGCGCTACAGGTTTGGCGAAGGCAGCATGGTGGGAGGAGGCGATGGGATCGACTAGATCTGGTCATCTTCTTTGTCGCTAGAGATGGGATCCGCCAGATCTTGTGACCCTTAACTGCCTTCTCATTTGGATCATAAAGCAGTCTAATGCATGCTAGACTCTACCTACATTGCCTTGTAGTACTACTTTGCCACCGTGCGTATCACGGACAACTTCGAAATCTAGCTTCACCTCTTGAGAAGTAGGAGGGAGGCGATAATGCTGTGAGTGGCAATGATGAGGCAGCGGCTGCAAGTGAGCATCCTGGGGATATTTTTGCTCTTTATTTGTTTTTTCTAATTAAAGTTTGTTGAAATTTGATAAAACCTATTAAAACTTTTAGATTGAAACTTGATTAAACCTGTTGAAACTTGAGTTTAAAATTTTGAAACTTGTCATAACTCGACAATTTCTAGAAACTTCTAGAACTAAGTGAAACTCATTGAAATCTAAACTTTTTCAAATGAGTTCTAATGGAACCTCTTGAAACATAACGAAACATGTTGCTACAATGTATACTATTCTCTGGTCGTCTCCTTCATTTTTCAAACGTGCAATATGTATCATGTAAAAATAATAATAAAACTGCAAAATTGACAACAATTCCACAAAGAAGGATTATTATTTGTTCTTTACTAAATATGGAGAAAGCATTCGCATCGAACTTCAAGTTTATCCTATCTTACCGTGTGTTCTTTGACAGGAGAGAGTTTCCCTATGAATATAGGCCTTGTTTTGGAATGGAGAAATTTCATAGCAGGTTTGGATGAATAATATGGAGTATATAAAGATTCCTACTATAAGCGAAGGAATTGGCGAGCGTTCAGCCCGTCCACGTGTCAACGCGCTCTAATTTGCGGAAAAGCCCCACCGTTTCTTTAAATTACAGATAGGTCCTTGCAGATTACGAATAGATCCTTCGCGATTTTTTGTGAGGGGACGATATTTTTTCCCGATTCGCGTTTGGGTCCCTCGCGCGCTGTTTTACGAAAAAAAACCTCCCGTTAAATTCAAATCGCGAACAAGCCCTTTTCTAATTTTTCAGGATAACGGATAGGTCCAAAAATGTAACAAACAGGTCCTTACTCTTACGTCTAGATCCTTTCTCCGTTTTTCCGGAAAAAATATTTTCATCACCGGGATTCGCCGACGATCCCTAACGACCTTTTTTTACTGACGCAACAAAAACCCGAAAAAATATTTTCGTCACCCAAAAACCGGAAAAAATGTTTTTCGTCACAAAAAAACACCGATTCATCGAGATTTATAGCAACTTATGGATTTGCCAGCGGGTCATAACCGCGGGTTTTTTAAAAATGTAGATTCGTCCAGAATATTTATAGCGACCCAAAGATTAAATTACGAAGCGGGTCATAACTGTGAGTTTTAGAAAAAATGTAGATTCGTCAGAAGATTTATAGCGACGAGTGGATTACGTGGCCTGTCCTAACGACCCATTTTTTAACAAACGCAAAAAAAACCGAAAAAATGTTTTCGTTACCCAAAAACCGGAAAAATGTTTAGTCACAAAAAAACGAGATCCATCGAAGTTTATAGCAACTTATGGATTTGCCAGCGGGTCATAACCGCTGGGGTTTTTTAAAAATGTAGATTCGCTCGAAGATTTATAGCGACGAAATTATGCATCGAAAATATATATGCATCTCTATTTCTAGACTTTTTCCCAGCTTGGTTTTAAGCATGTGTTATTACTCGGTGGGCAGCGTAGAGTGTTAGGCTCGACAAAAGAAGGGGACGGGACACCTCAAAGACAATATCTCATTAGCGAATAGCTACCCACATATAATCCCGCAGAGCACGAGGACTAGGGTATTATCTCCACCGTGAGACCGAACTGTATAATTTCCGTGTCTTGTGCTACCATCGAGTTTGGATCAGTGTAGCCCTTTTTTATTATTGCCATTTGTGGCACGTCGGCGGTTAGCGCGCGGTAGAGAAGCTGCGCTAGGATCAACCACACAAGCTTCGATGGCAATCTTCGGAACATGACCATCTTGCGCCCGGCTCGGGTATTTAACCCGGGCTGGATTTCATCACGAAACAACTTTGGTCGAATCTCGCGTTTGATTTGGATCGGCTCAATCTGGAACCAATTTGGAGGCTCTCTTAACCCGACCAACCACTCGGATCGGGACGGGTATGGCCATCCGTCCTGACGATAAGCCAAAAGCCTGATCCTCGTCTTGAGTCAAAACTGGCTAATGACGATCCCCGAGTGGTCAAATACACCACAAAACCACTCGGACTCGCTGCTCTGCACGTTTCATCTTCATGCACCTCTGATCCAGAGGATGAGGAGGGAGATCTCCCAAATTTCGCGTTTTGTGATCGAGCGGATCCTCGCGCATAAAGATCTGACAAATGCTACGAAGAGAACCATCATAATCAAGAAAACTACGCAAGACTCCTCCAACACAGTAGTAGCGTGAATGAAGAAATCCTGGAGACAAAGGTAGGGAACCAATCGGTCTACCATACTCTCTCGGAGAACATCGTCGCCTCCAAGGCGGCTTCTCGACACCTTGGCACCATTGTCGGCGGACGGCCCGGCCGCTCGATCGTAGCCCGAGTTCAAGCTATAATTAGCGGCGGCGATCCAGCGGCACCAAGAGCGCTTAAGGAGAAAGAGCCATCTCGTACCGCCTCGTCGGCTCGCAGTTGAAAGCGATATCGACCCTGATCGCCACGGTGAGAGTTCGACGAGGAGAGGGCGCCGACCTGCGATTGGCGGGACCTTCGTGCGATTTGAGCGCCCGAAGCGTGATCGAGAAGATGAAAGCGCGCGCAGCGCAGAGATGACTATGAGCGTTTTGGCGTTAGCCTGGCGGCCAGAAGACCGCCACTACCACGGAGGGAAAGTGAGGGCCACCGAGCTGGAATCGCCTCATCGACGTTCTCCATAAGCGAGGCAATGGCCTATTGAGGGCATCCGGGCCTTTACTCCTCGCCGCCGAGTGGTTTGGCCCGAAGATTCAACCCAAAAGCATCACTAAATTCGACGCGAAGAGATCCGAGCTTGGCTCCAAGTTTACTCCTTGCGATCATGGCATGGGAGAAATCACAATGTGATGGCCAATTATCTCCGGTCATGCTCACTTCTTGGCTCAAGCATGGCTCACGGGGCTCGGCAAATTCCATAGACTCACGGGAGGAACTCTGCGAACACTTCATCACCAATTTCAAAACGCCTGGCGGCAAGAACGCGGTGGGACCTATACCGACTTCGGAAGAAGAAGCGAGGCGCTCCGAGAATTCATCCGGCGTTCATGCGGAGAAGAAAAGAATACTGTCGGGGACATTTGGAGGCTGCGGTCATCGCGGCATTCGGAAGGCGTCAACGACCCGACGATCAAGAAGATGTCTCGGAAGCGCCATCCACCGAAGTGAGAGATGTTTGAGCTAAGCGGATCGGTATGCAACGGCCTCGGATGCCTGGCCGAGCGACAAGACGATCGCCCGTCGGAAGGACAAAAAGATTACTGCTGAGTCATCGAGAACAGCGTGTGACGGAAGCTGAAGAAATAGTGGCGGCGGCCGAACAAAACCAACAACGCATGCCACGGGCGCACAACTATGAAAGCGGTGATGGAGGCGATATGCCCTTTCACCCAAATAGTAAACATCGTGAAGGATTGCTTCACGTTGAGAAGGTTTGCGGAGAGTCGAGAAAGGCGACACCGCAAAAGGCAAAGCAAAGGAAGAAAGAAGAAGGAAGAAGATCCTGAAGATGATGACGGAGAATATCAAAAGATGGAGCAGGAACTCAATTACATCTATGGAGGTTCGATGGCCTATGAGTCAAAGCAAAAGCGAAGCTCACGGAAAGAGGCGTCAATGCCATCGTGCGGTTTGTACCTCGATTACCTCAAATGGTCGAGGTCCCCATAACACAAGTCGCTCGACCATCCGGACCACATCCGTGCCGGGAAGATTTCCGCGGTATTGGACCCGATGGTTCGCAGCGTCAAGCTCAAGAAGGTCTTGGTCGGCGGGAAGCCGGACTCAATGTGCTCTTCTCCAAAACTTTCGACGAGATGAAGATCCCTCGCTCCGAGTTGAAGCGAGGCTCATCACCCTTCCATGGGGTAATCCCCGGAACCTCTTCCATTCCACTCGGCCAAATCACCTTGCCGGTTACGTTTGGAACCAAAGAGAATTTTCGGACGGAGTACCTTAACTTTGAAGTGGCGGACTTACAGACGGCATATCACGCCATGCAGGAAGGCGGCTGCCGCGATTCATGGCCGTGCCATTATTATACCTACCTCGTCACGAAAATGCAGGGACCAAGGTATAATCTCCGTACATGGCGATGTCAAGCGGCCGCTTGCTCTGCGACAAATGAAAGGCTGCGGATATTGAAAGCTCAAGAAATAGCATTTACGGAAAAAGAAAATCCGACGATGGTAGCACATCAAAAGAAGACGAAGGAGAGGTACCAACCAAGAAAGCGAGCTAAGAGCGAGTTTGAAGCTCGATGAAGGACCAAGAAGGTAATCCTCGACCCGTTTAGCTCAACCAAAGCGGCTTTGATTGGGGCTGAGCCTCAATCGCCAAATAGGAAGACGGCGCTCGTCACCTTCCTCCGGGCCAATCAGGACATCTTCGCGTGGAAACCATCCGAACATGCGGCGTCCGAGGTGATCGAGCACTCTTTAACGTTGACGACAAGGCCAAACCCATCAAGCAACGGCTCAGTAGGTTTGCTCGGGGCGGGAAGGAGGCCATCAAGGAGAAATCACGAAGCTATTAGCGGCAAGCTTTATAAAGAAGTGTACCATCATTTGGTTCAAGAACCCGATACTGTTCGAAAAGAATAAAAATTGGGCGACATGCGTTGATTATCCTGATCTCAACAAGGCTGCCGAAAAGACCTTTTCGGGTTGCCTCGATTGACAAAGTGGTAGACTCCACGGCGGAGATCACGAACTCCTTAGCTTCGGGCGCCTACTCGAGGATATCACCAGTTCGGCTAAAGGAGGAGGATTGCATCAAACCGTTCATCACTCCGTTTGGAGCCTTCGCTCACGTCCACAATGCCATTTGGCCTCAAAACGGTTGGTGACTTACCCCAGCCGCAATACAGCGATGCTTTCATTCCCGGATCGGGCGCAATGTGGAGGCATCGTTGATGATGTAATCCGTCAAATCTCGAGCGGCGGACCTCATATCTGACTTAACCGAATCCTTTGAAAGCCTAAGGTCCTACAAAATGAAGCTCAACCACGAAGAAATCGTCTTGAGTCCGTCTGAGGAAATTACTACAGATTCATTGTTTCCACGGCCGGGCATCGAGGCAAATCGAGAAAAAATCAATACAATCTGAAGATGAAGCCTCCAGCCAATCAGAAAGACGTCCAAAAGCTCACTGGATGCATGGTGGCACTCGGCAGATTCATCTCCCAACTAGGGTCGCTGAGGGAATACCTTTTTTCAAACTTCTAAAGAAGCAAGGTAATTTTTCAATGGACGGCTGAAGCTCGGTGAACTTCGAAGAATTGAAGACATTTCAGTCATCTCCACAATACGGTTCCTCCAATACGAAGAACCCTACGCTTTACATCGCGCAACAACTCATGTAGTCATTATTGGCAATTGTGGTAAGCGGAAGGAAGAAGAACACCTCCAGAAAGTCCGAGACACTCGTCTGCTTCCGTCGGTAGGTATTAGGAGTGTCCAAGGTGCGCTATCCGCAATCTGAAACTACTATACCGTGTTGCTTGCCTCCCATAAACTCAAGCACTACTTCCAAGAGCATTCAATCACGGTGGTCACCACCTTTCGGCAGGGATATACTTCTGGTAGGGAAGCCTTTGGGAGGATCGCAAAATGGCGATCGAGCTTGGGGCCTTGAGTATCCTTCAAAGCACGAGACGACGATAAAATCTCAAGTACTTGCCGATTTCACATGCTTGAATGGATAGAGTGCAATCACCAACAAACATTGAAAGAGTGGAATATTGGACAATGTGCTTGACGGATCTCTATGCAATGGCAGTGAGCGAGGCGTGGTCCTCATCTCTCCAACGGTGGCGCCTAAAATCGTCTTGCAGATCCACTTTGACATCAAACAACGCCGCCATGAAAGTACGAAGCACTCATCCACGGACCGATGCATAGCGATATCTCCGGGTATCCGACGACTAACAATTCGGCGACTCCATCGCGTAATCAATCAAGTCCAAAAGATTGGTCATGCGCGTGAAAAGACATCATGACGACATCTTGCCCGAAATCACGAAATAGAAGACAAGTTTGTGGATGGAGCTCATCCATGTGCTCGTAGCGACAACGAAGAAGGCGATGAATTGGCAAGATTAGGGTCCACTCGGGCCATTGCTCATTGAGGGTTTTCGTCGAAGAAATCTACAAACCATCGATAAAAGCAAAGCGAGAACAAGTCGGAAGAAAAATCGAGCGAGGAAGAGGTCCCGATCATCATTTCGGTGGGCCGACCCTTTTCTCCATTACCTATTGAAGGCGAACTTCGAAGACCCGAGCGAAGCGGGCGCATTGCGCTGCACTTTACCAAAACTACGTGGTGGTAGGAGAAGAGTTATTTCGAAAAAGTGCCTCTGGAGTTCTAAGGCGATGCATATCGCCAGAAGAAGAAAGGAATTACTCGGAAATCCACTCGAATTTGCGGACATCACGCGGCATCAAGCACCTTTGGTGGGCAAGGCATATCGACAGGGCTTCTTCGGCATTACTATGTATCCGGCCATGAAGACATCGTCCGAACTTGTGAAGGATGCCGTTCTTTGCTTCGCCAAGTACGTACCGCTCGAAGGCTGAGACGATCATTCCGAGTTACTTGGCCATTAGCGATCTGAGGGGCTTGACATGGTCGGTCCATTGAAGAAAGCTCAAGGAGGTTTCACCCATCTCTTCGCCATGCCGTCGATAAATTCACTAAATGGATAGAAGCAAAACTGTGGCTATCATCACGGTGGCAAAGCCAAGGAATTCTTCCAAGAAATTGTGGTAAGATTAGGCATACCAAGCGGGATTATCACAGACAATGGAACCCAATTCAGAGGAGAGGAGTTTCAAGATTGGTGTGATAAACTCGACATCAAAATTTGCCGCCTCCGTGGCTCACCCAAAAGAGCAGTCGGTGGAAGAGCAAAGCGGCATGGTCTTTGCCGGGGCTTAAAAGCAAGAATCTTGATAAATCTCAAGCCATCGCCACCCGATGGGTGAAAGCGCCATCGATACTCTGAAATTTGAGAACCACCCAGAGAGATCCACCGGGCGATCACCCTTCTTTTTGGTCTATAAACAGGCCGTCCTACCTCACGAATTGACCTTCGCATCTCCTCGGGTTCGAGCCGGGAAGGCGAGTGGAAGGAAGCGAGAATGGAGGATATTGATAGGTTGGAAGAGGCAAGGGAGATCATTGTCGGTCGATCGGCGGTACTGCCTTGAGCCCTGTGGCGATATCACGCGGCAAAGCGTCCAAGCGAGCATTTTCCAAGGCGATTTGGTCACGATAAAGAGCCAACCACGAGCACAAGTTATCTCCGATGTGGGAAGGTCCCTACATTGTGGATGAGAATAGCAGCGTCCGAGGGCTTCTGGGCTTAAGCGGCGAAGATAGGCGCTATTATCGGCAATTCATGGAATATAGAAGCGACTCGTCGTTTTTATCCTTGAAAGAAGTCCAAAAAGGTGTCAAACCTAGCTTAAATTGACTTGCTACTCAATTGTTCCTCAATTAAGCAGTAAGTCGGGGGCTACACCTAATAGTGTTGCGCATGCGCAACTATAATGAAGAAGATATTTGTTCAAACGAGGCATCATGTATCTGAGTTTCTTAGTCAATCGACTTGCTACTCAATTGTCCCTCAATTAAGCAGTAAGTCGGGGGCTACACCTAACGGTGTTGCACATGTGCAATCCCGCAGGCAAACCAGTTCCTATTTTTTGGCGATCACAACTAAATCCGAGTACTCCGAACCCTCGACTATGAAGCCTTAAACAAAAAGAAAGCCTAGTCGCCTGAAAAGCACGTTTGAGGAAAAAACTCGCGTTGCTTGGGGGCTACGCTAATCGCACAAGGGGCTCAAAAACACAAAGGAAAAATCACTCGGAAAAGTCGGTCAAGAAGCGAAAAGAGGGAAAGCTGCGATTAAGATAATATTACAAAAAGGACCATCATTGTCCCACAACTTGCGTCTTTCACCAAACATATACACAAGCAAAAGTACTACTACAAAATGAGGCCGCCCTTCTCGCTTCTCGCCCTTCACGCCGGCTCGACGGCTTCAATGAAGGCGTCCACGGCGTAACAAGCCTAGGGCGACCTCGATCAAAGCGTCAAGCGGTGGTGTCCCGCACGGCCTCTGCTCCGCCCTGGCCGCTCAGCAAAGATCAAACTCCGCCCATAGCTCGGCATTATCGTCTTCGGGCTCCACGAGGCGTCGTCCCAAAATTGAAGATGAGTCCATGATCCATGGCGCGGCCGTGAACTGGCGACTCGGGAGAAAGAGGTAGAGAGAGATCCTCGGAGGAAGAGGAAGAGTCCATGAAGAAGAAGAGGAGAGCTGCGAAAGAAAAGGTGATCGGTCCGGAATCAATCAGGAGAGGCACAAGAAGATGAAAAAAATCAAGAAGACGCGAGCAGGCGGCACTTCAAAAAACCCTGCGGAAGGAAGAGCAGACCGGATGAAGATGGCAATGCGTTGCAAAAGCGTAAAGAACCAAGGCCAAACTCGTTTCTTATCGACGGGCCTTTGCCTGGAGAAGAGACTTCGACCTCGCCAAACCGGCACTCATCACTAAAGGCGGAAAGACGGTCCTTATACGGATGTCTTTGTTGCGCATATCTCGAAGAAGATGCAGTGTCAAGCTACCAGCGAAACACATGGACGGCCCAAGATGGCGGGCAGCCCAATAGGCCCAAGCTCAAACGGACGCACTAAGACAAGGATTGAACATTTCATAAAGAGAGTTCGGGTCCGGGGATATTTCTTTTAATCTTGGAACAAAATCTCGAGCACTGAATACGGGCGGAGTTCGATTACCACGGAGGATTACATTGGACCCAGGTCTAGATTTTTCACCAAAACAGCAGCAGTATCCTTGACTTCGTCCATGAGGGCAAGTGCCTGATCGTCATCAACAGTACGGGCAAAACCCTCTTGGATGCCTTTAGCTCCACCCGAGGATAAAGAGACTTGTGTCATGACACTTGGTCGGCATCGATGTGCAACATCCTCGGTCGCGGAAAACCGTGAGGCCTCCTCTAACCTCACAATTGTAATGCTAGCGTCATGGGGGACATCATTGGTACGGCTTCATCGAGGACTCAAGACTATAACACCTTCTCGCTCGCTTGGAAGCGTCGGTCCTTGCCTGGCCATCGAATCTTTTAAATCAAGTACGTCTTGAGCACCTTGAGTTGACTTCGGTGCCTTTGCAATAAACCCGGTCGGGTGAGTTCGAGGCGGCAGCAAGCGATGACAGCGAAGGCGGAAGACAAGACCAGAGTGTACCTTCTAATTCTCTTGTTAGCAGCAGCTACTGCTCTTCGCCTCACCCGGCTTTCTTGATTACGTATTTTGGGAAGAAGAGGCGAACTTCTCTGGAAATCGACAAAAAAGCGGTCGGGACATTAGAAGACAAATTTGGGACTCAAAGCATGTGGGCGGAAAAGAATTACCATCGAAGGCAGTCAAGTTTAACTTCTCGGCCTCGAGGGTGGATCGACGAAGTCCCTCCGGTTCCTCTCGATTCCTGCTGCGGAGCGCGTGTGAGCTCCGCCTCAAACTCATTACGAACTTGCTCGAGTTCTTGACATAGTCCTTCCTCATTTTCATCAGCGGGAATAGTTTTTTGAAGAAGATAGTTCGGTCCTTGGCAAAAGATGACAAGCGGCGGAGATGGCGAAACAATGTCAAGCTTCACGAAGAAAAAAGGCCTTTGAAGAAAAATGCGGCATAAGCAATTTACCTTCTTAGGCGTGTACACTCCCGAGCGACATCAAAGAATGATGCCCGTCTTTGTCTCTCGATCTCGCCATCAAAGGACTAAGTCACCTTCATCATCGATAATGCAGCATACCACGGAGATCTCGGGCGGGGAGGTGGAAAATTCGGCGCATGGTGGTGGTAGCGAGGAGAGGTGGAAGGAGCTTCTGGCGCGAAAAAAATGACATCGATAGAAGGCAAAGTATGGGCGGTCGGCTCAAGAGGAGAAAGCGGTGAAGACATCACTCATTACGGTACAGTCTAGGCAATTGGAGCATAACATCGATCGGCGTCTCGCCCTTTGCCACGTCGGTATGGAGCTTCCATCGTGACATGAAGGCCTCAAGGCCGTTCCTCATAAAGAATTTCTTCATGGGTTCCTACAACAAAATAAGCGTCGAGGACATGATCGAGAGAGACGAGGAAAGGGTGGCAAGGAATCAACTTTGTTGGATCTTGTTATCTGCACTTCAAACCCTCCGGGTAAGCGGACTATCACTTTCGGAACACAGTCGGATGTGCAAGCGAAGGCATGCTCTCGGTGGATCTTGAACTGAGGTTGGGCTGCAGGTATCGAGGATTGGCGAAGAGGAAGAAGTCGGGAGGAGGCGTAGGCTGCGGTGTCCGAATCTGCGGGCCACCTGATCGGCGTACATGGCTCATGGCTGCTTCCTCTTAACCTCATGAACAATTGGGTTTTCCCTTTCTGACAGGATCATCATCTGGACCACTTACTTTACTCGCTTGGCGGCGTAGGTGCATGAGCGCCACCAGTCGAGAAGGTCCGCTTGTCGCTCTTGTGAACAGGGAATTCGGGAAGCGGCGCGTCGGAGAAAAAGGCTTCTCGATCCTGCAAAGTTCGAAAAAGGAAGAATACGTGTTTAGATCAAAGTCCTGGCCAGAGCCAAAAAAGGTTCACCATGGAAATACCATATAAACCTCTTACCGAGGGGCAGGATGGAGTTTTGTGAAAGGCCTCGGGTTTCGAGGAACGATGATCTTCTCGTTTGGGGCAAAGAAATCGGCAGCACGACTGAAGAATGCCGCGGAAGAAATTTCATCCGAAACCTCCCGCGTCGGGTCATTGCGGCCTTCATATTCATGCCCAGGATGAACTTCGGTCCTTAAGAGGTCGGATTCGGCGGTCGAGTTGGCAACAATGACCATACCGATAAGCCCATCCCCTTCAATTCAGCAATCGGCCCGGAGATCGCCACTTGGTTCATTCCGTTGTCTTTGGGAAGCGATGTCGGTCGGAGAAGGCTTGGGAGGTGTCGATAAAAGCCGAGCAATGGGGAATTGAGGATTGGTTGATAAAACCACTCTTGGTGCCAACCCTTATTGGAGGTTTTGAAGGGAATGTGAAGATAAGATTTTTCATGCCCTCCCTCGGTGAAACCGGCGCGCCTTAGCAAATCTTGGGAGAATTCTTCTTTGAGGGAAGGGCTTGAGGAGAAAAAGATGGTGAAAAAAGATCAAAATGAGGCGAGCGCCAAGATAGGCCTCCTGAGAGGTTAACAAAGGCGACAATTTGAAGAATGGAGTTAGGGTTAAGATGAGTTAGCTCGATTCCATAAAACTCAAGAATCACTGTGAAGAAAGGGGATCTTAGGAAAATGAGCCGCAAAAAAGGATTCAAAGGCAGTAGCCTCTTGACCACGAGGTAGTAGGCGAAATTCACTGCTTGATGGTGACGGCGAGCATCACCAAAGCGGAAAAACACCAATGCCGACCAAATCCTCGGTAGTCCCTCGTCGTTCTGAAGTAGCCCAATCTTTGGTCGGCCCGGAAGGAGGAGCGGTTGTAGGAGGAAAGGCGACATTTTTCCTCGCGATCGTAGCGAAAACTAGGAGTAACGAAAAGTTATCCTAGCAATGAGGTCATGAAGGAGAAGAAGATGGAGAACAAAGGGGCAAGTAGCAGCGGTACAAAGCCACTCTATTTGCTCCGTATTGATAAGGAAGCGGGCCGATTCTCGCCCGGCGGAAATCGCATCACCCTTCCCAAAACCACAAGCACGCTTTAGGAGCATTTAAAGGTGGGCAGCTGGTCGCGCGACGTACATAATTGCCGATGGCCCAAAAGAATCAAGTTAACAAGTGGTATGCCCCAAGATGGGCCCAAAAGCCAGAAATCCGTAACATACCAGAATAAATGGGTCAGCTCGAAACAACATCCGCTTACGGTATGCCTCATGTCAGGCCAAAGGCTGATAGCGTTCAAAGAACGGAGTCAGGTGCCGTAAAGATGATTTTTGAAGATAAATACTTGGAACATGTGAGAAATCAGTCGGCTGTAATCCGGGACAAAGACAGCTCAAAAAAAGAAGTATTTGGCGAGTTCTTGATGACCTCTTTTACCTGACGACAAGCACTCGGCTAAAAGCACTTTCGGGAAGGCTTAGCATTTGGAAGGCATTCGATCATGAAGCACTCGGAGACTCTTGTGGGATATGTATGTCCGGGCCCGCACCGAAAGCAAGTCCACTAAAGCCCAAGCAATCGAATTTGGGTCATATTGGTGGATGAAATTGAAGGTCACTTGGGCCTAGCAAAGCATGGAGAAGCAGGATAGGCATTAGCTAAGGAAGCCAAAGTCGTATTGGGTGAGGATGATTGTAATCCAAACCGTCTGAGCTCGAGATAGAAATCCTACGCAGTTATCAGAGTAAGATTCAATATTGTAACGCCCTTCTCTACTATATAAAGGGAGAGGGGCGGGACACCTCAAAGACAATATCTCATTAACGAATAGCTACCCACATATAATCCCGAGCCTGAGGACTAGGGTATTATCTCCACCGTGAGCGAGATGTTGTCTCTAATAATTTTTCACCCTTTTTCCTCTAGGCTATTTTTTCCTACCTCGGTTTTTCATTTCGGTTTTTTAAACATCGATAGACCCTCGCCAAACAAGTCTCCATAAAAAAAAAAAAAACGTAATGTCTATAAGAACCCATACATGCTTATAACAAACAAATCACTGACTTTACACGACCTAAGCGTAGTGTTTATAACAATGAGCATTATTTGAAGGGTCTTAATACAAAATATATATATATATATATATAGGCCAGAAGGAATCCATTTGACCAGCCGGGCATACATCGCGAGCATTTAAAAAAAGCCCTCCGTTTCTTTGAAATTACGGATAGGTCCTTGTGTAATTTTACGTCAGGACTAAGTATTTTTTTCCTTCGCGTTTGGGTCCCTAAGCGCGGTATTTTACTGGAAGCCTCCGTTAGTTTCAAATCGCGAACAAGCCCTTTTCTAATTTTTTCAGATAGCAACAGGTCCAAAAAATAACAAAGCAGTCCACGCTTCTTACGTAAGATAGTCCTTTCTCCGGTTTTTCCGGAAAAATATTTTCATCAAAAAATCCGGAAAAAATGTTTCTACAACCCAAAAACCGAAAAAAATGTTTTTCGTCACAAAAAAAAAATCGATTCAGCTCGAAGGCTTATAGCAACTTATGTATTTGCCAGGTCATAATCATGGTCTTTTTAAAAAAGCGTGGATTAGTTCGAAGATTTATAGCGACGTGGATTCGGAAGTGGGTCCTAACGACCCATTTTTTATCAAAGCAACAAAAAAACGGAAAAAATGTTTTCGACATCTAAAAAACAGGAAATAATGTTTTCACAAAAACACAGATTCATTGAAAGTTTATAGCAAGACCCAAAAACCCGGAAACAATGTTTTCGTCCCAAAAAACAGATTCATCGAAGTTTATAGCAACTTATGGATTTGCCAATGGGTCATAGCATGTCTTTTTTTAAAAAAGTAGATTTGTCGAAGATTTATAGCGACTGGATTCGCGATGTGTCTAACGACCTTTTTTCTGACGGTTGTAACAAACCGGGAAAAATATTTTCGTCACCCAAAAGCCCGAAAAAAATGTTTTCGTCACAAAAAAACAGATTCATCGAAGATTTATAGCAACTTATGGATTTGCCAACGGTCATCAGCGGGTTTTTTAAAAAATGTAGATCGTCAAGAATATTTATAGCGACTCAGATTAAATCGTGAAGCGGGTCATAACCGCAGATTTTTTAGAAAAAATGTAGATTCGTCAGAAGATTTATAGCGACGAGTGGATTCGGCCGGGTCCTAACGACCCATTTTTTAACAAACGCAACAAAAACCGAAAAAATGTTTTCGTCACCCAAAAACCGGAAAAATGTTTAGTCACCAAAAACAGATCCATCGAAGTTTATAGCAACTTATGGATTTGCCAGCAGGTCATAACTTAGCGGGTTTTTTAAAAAATGTAGATTAAGCTCGAAGATTTATAGCGACCCGTAGATTCGCTCGTAGCGTTCTAACGACCAATTTTTTTTAGCAAGCGCAACAAAAACACGGAAAATGTTTTAAATCCGCATAAAAACAAAAAAAAATGTTTGCGTCCGGAAAAAACATCGATTCATCGAAGATTTTTAGCCCTTTTTCCTCTAGGCTTTTCCATCTCGATCTCGATATTTTTTAAAGCATGTATTATTACTCGGTGGGCAGCGTAGAGTGTTAGACTTGACAAAAGAAAGTTGTCATCTCTAATAATTTTTGCCATTTTTCTTCTAGGCTATTTTTTGGCCACCTTACGCGGCCAGCGTTTAAGCTCTACACATATCGTATCTTCGCACCCATACGGGATATCGTAGCTCTATATCCGTGAAAGCCGTGCCTTGCATATCATTAAATCTCTTAGTGTATATAGACAAAACATAATGTTTATAGTAGGCGGACCCTGCGACAAGTCTCCATAAAAAAACGCAAAAAAAAAAAGCGTAATGTCTATAAGAACCCATACATGCTTATAACAAACAAATCACGACTTCCCACAAGACCTAAGCGTAGTGTTTATAACAATGAGGCATTATTTGAAGGTCTTAATACAATATATATATATATATATATATATATATATATATATATATATATATATATATATATATATATATATATATATCCACGATTTTCTCCCAAAAACAAAAAACATATATTCAACAACAAATTACGGCATTACGAGGTTTATCGACAAATCCAACGACCTTTTTTTAAAAAACAATAGCATTATGATTTAAAAAAACTAAAACGCTTTTTCCTCACAAAAACAAGAACCAAGCGTTCACACTTTGTTTATAAAAATCCGTAGATTCACCGTCACGATTCTGTAGATCTATTTTTTGAAAAAACATAAAAAAAGCGAATCCGCCAAAAAACAAAACTATATTTATCTCCCTTCGTTTTCCTTAAAAACACATATTCGGTTTTCCCAAGAAAACAGAGAAAGACCCTCTAAAAAATAGAAAATACATCTCGAAGCTTTTTTCTCAGAAAAATGGAAATCGTTTTTCGCTCACCTTGCCGTTTCTGAAAAACCCTCGTATTCACTGGTTGAGCCCTCCGTGGGTATTTTACGAAACAAAAAATACATCCGCGTTTAGCCCTTCTACGCGGTATTTTACTGGAAAAGTTTTACAAAAAGAACCTTATAGTTTCAGATATTCACGTAACTGGGTCCTCCAACTTTATTTTTCCGAGAAGAACCAATGAACCAAATTTACCAAAAAAACGGAGCGTCGTCGCTAATTTAAATCAATTGAGAAAAAGAACCTTATGGTTTCAAATATTAGCGTGCGTGTCCTCCACTTTCTTTTTGCATTAGGCATGGATCGCTTTTTCATGAAAACTCTTGAAAATTTTAAATCGTGAATAAGTCCTTTCATTAGTTATTTTGCAAAAACCAAAATTTTTGAGTAACTAGGCATGCCACATCTAGGGGTAGCAATTGTACTGAGTTAGTGGGTTTACACCGATCGAAGCCCGGGTTCGGGTTTTAATTTTTACGCATGAGTTTGGCGTTATGCGGGTTCCTATCTAGTATATCTTAAGCCTCGGAAGAATTCGAGTGCAGCTAGGTATGCCACATCGCTTTTTTCGTGAAAAAGCTCTCTAAAAATTTTAAAATCACGAATAAGTCCTTTCATTGGTTATTTTGCAAAAAGGCCGAAAGATCGAGCGCAGCTAGGCATGCTACATCGCTTTTTTCGTGAAAAAGCCCACCGAAAAGTTCAAAATTGCGAACAAGTCCTTTCATTGGTTATTTTGCAAAAAGGTCCTCAAAAATTCCGAAATCACGAACAGGCCGTCAGTTCTTTCGACCCGAAAGATTCTAAAATTGCGAATAGGTCTTTTCACTGGTTATTTTGCAAAAAAACCCCCGCAGTTCAGCAAATTCGACACAGGCGCCAGTTCTTTCGATCCGAAAGATTTAAAATTACGTTTGGATCCGGTTATTTTGTAAAAAAATCGTGCTTCTACAAATTCGACGCACGCCGGTTTTACCAGCCAATTTTTCGGCCCAACTAAATAGCTCAACTCACCCAGGTGACCAGCCCAATTAAGCCTCGCCGGCCCCGCTCCGAGATTCGTGCAAGATCTACGGCCCATCTCACCCCTTCCTCCCATTCGCCGCCGGCGACGCCTCGCCGCCGCCGCCCAGCACGGCGGCGGCTGAGTCGACGTTGGTGAGCAGGTACTCGTAGATCTTCTTCCTTAGCCGCTCTATCGTCTCCTCCGGCACGCCGCCTCCTCCGCCGCCGTTGCCCGCCGCGACTACGACGGCAGCTTCCTCGCCGTCCGCATCGGAAGGCGGAGGCGCCGGCTCCGTGGGCTTCCCTATCTCGCTGAGCCAGTCGTTGACGCGCTTCAGCTGCGGGAGCATCCTGGCCGCGCGGTCGCGATCCCACGGTGCGGCCGCCGCCACGTCGGCGTCCAGGAACCGCTCCACGAACGCCAGGAACCAGCCCCGCGCCTCCTCCCCGAGCCGCCGCGCCAGTTCGCCCCTCTCTTCCGCGCCACCTCCCCGCTCCCACTCCGGCGGAGGCGCAGCCACCGCCGCTGCCGCTGCCGCCGCCGCGACGGGGCCCGCCTTCCCCTTCCACTTAGCTGGGGACAGCCGCGACTTCGCCGGCGGCGATGCCTTCGCCGCCACCGGCCTCGCCGACTCGTCCACGAGCACGACGGCCAGCGGGGAGGCCGCATTGGCGGGGGGCGGCTTGAGGTTGTAGAGGGAGAAGGCGGAGAGGTCTGTGGCGAGCCCGGCGCCCACCCAGGAGGCAGCCCGGCGGCGGCGCTCCGCCGCGACGGCAAGGGACTCCCCGTCGACGGTGGCGGCTTCGCCGGCTGCTGATCGGTCCGGTGAGGTCGCCGCTGCCGCAGCCTTGTTTAGTGAGTCAGCAACGACGGTAGCGCGGGACATGGCTGCGTGCAGAGCGAGAAACTGCTCCACAGTCGGCTGCGGATTCTGCTCCTCCGCCGTCGAGCTCACCTCCGCGTACGAGCTGCTCAGATCAACACAACGGTGAGGTTAGGTTGTTACTGCTTCAGTGTTACTGTTAAGTAAAGTAAAACAACACAAGCAAAGTTGCAGAAACCTGAATTTTGTTACTGTGCATTCTACTATTGCACTATGTTACAGTTCTATAATAACTAATATATATACGAGTAAAATTCACATTTTTATCAGAACTGGAATCTAGTAAAACATTCACATTACCAGTATACTGCTACATTAGATTGACTAGGCAGTTAGAACATCAGAACACTGCAGGAAGCAGTGTGCAAGCAAAAAAGTACAAAGCATTTGATTCATACAGTTGTTGCTAGAGGAAACATTGCAGTGACAAGTACGAAGAAGAGGATACACTTGTATGGCAGTGTTTGGCAAGAATCAGCAGTGTGAAGATAAACACTGACAGACTAGTTTGTTGCGACAAGAGCAGCTGGCAATCCAAGCATAACATGGACTTCAGGAACGTGTGTACTATGTCGGTTGAGCACCCAGGAACACAAGCAATGTGAGGTCTAAACTCCAAACATGTGCAGAAATAATCATAAGTCCATGTATGGGTCAAAAGGAGAGGGAGCCAAGATATGGTTGAT
The DNA here is from genome assembly GCA_036346375.1 of Guadua angustifolia. NCBI lineage: Eukaryota > Viridiplantae > Streptophyta > Magnoliopsida > Poales > Poaceae > Guadua > Guadua angustifolia. The sequence goes on along the minus strand of CM070515.1, from coordinate 11,925,863 downwards.
AGCATCATTGCAACATGCATGACAGGTAAGAGTTAAGACATCTGGTACGTGATACCAAGGTGATAATCGATTATTTTGGGAACCATGTGAGATAAACATCATGAGAAATATCAACTATCAAGGCTGTCAATGATTAGAAGCCATGTGAAACCTGGATGCCTTGCAAAAAATTGCTGCATGTTGCATGTTCAATATTTGGATGGATAAATGTCTTTAAGCAAAAAATAAGTCAAATGGGTGTAGTGGCGTATGGTGATTGAACTAGAAGAATTGACAGGAAATTCACAGCAATCCATTTTTTACAAAATTGAAATATTTCCCTAATTTTGAAATAAGTACTGTTCAGTGCATCTTCTAACATGTCATCAACATTGACTGAATAAGAACTAACATTAGGTGTCAACCTCAAAGACATGGCTTGACCAAATCAAACCACAGGATACTCTCGAACTATATTTTAACATACAAAGCATATGATACCACCAAAGCGTGTCGAATAACACTTACAAAATCAGTACTATCTTGTACAAATTAATACAGAACAAAGCGGCATTTGGAAATTAGAAGTATCAAGGTACTGTCAGACAAAAGAGAAAACGAACAGCTCGAAAAAGGGGGAAAAATCAAGGTCATTGAGAGCATTGGAATCTTGAAGGCAATTGAGTTGACAATGCCATCAATTGGTGCTAACTCTGGATGTATTGAACTACACAAAAAATCTTTAGTGATAGGATAAAAAAGGTTAATGTCCATGGAAAATTACCTTAAACATCGAAGCAAGCTCTCTGCAGCAGAGGCTTCTTGCATGGCTTCGACAGCAGCCATTTGTGCTGCATCCCTGAACCTGAGAAGCTCCTGTAACAAAAATATATTTCATGAAGCACAAGTACATAAAATAAAGTATTTAACTGCCACAGGCTAAAATGATATCATATGGTTCCCTCCTGTCGGGATAAAATGGCATATTGCTAGCAGATTGACGCAGATAGTTGCATATCTGCATCAATCCATCTAAATGAAAAGGGATGAAGTTAATATTTACAGCAACAGCAAGATAAGGCCTCAGCTGGTAAACAGATGAGGAGTTCATACATATGTAAATTTTCACATGTTGTTGAGTGTTGAATATGAATTTATCTATTCAGCAGACAACCACAAAAAATCAGCAAGCTCAAAATGCCAAAAAGTTATAATAAATGCTAGACCTGTATTATAAGTTGTAAACTGTTAATACTAATGCAAACAATCTTAGCGATGATGTCAATGGTGTAGTCATACCTTTCCTAGTTTGGCAAGTGATGGAGGAAGTTTGGTCCACGAAGTGCTTGCATCTGTCAGTTTTTTGCTATTTGCGGCAATCTTTACTAAATTTGTAATATTGTGGTTGCTCAAAAACCCAGACGACCTCCTCATAGGAGAAAGATGCTTATTCAGTGTTTTGTCAGAATCATCTGAAGGAGCGCTTGATGTGCTCGTCCTGGGAGGAGTCTGAATCTTAGTGTCATCCTTATGCGAGGGCTTCTCATCTGCTGGTGGTTTTCGTCTAGGAGTCTGATCACAAAAGAACCAACAAAGCTTAGTTATTTTGGATGAATTGTAACACTGTGTGGACATGGACACTAAAATCAACAATGACGAGTACAAGCATAGTAGTGATTTTCACAGTTCCAAAAGTCAACAAATATGTTCAGGAGATAGTTGTAGTTTTGTAGATCCTATATTGGTGAATGGTGAATGGCTTGGCACAAATTAAACACAAAACACATATTTACCCATATGGAGCAAGTGACAAGCATACTCAACATACCGATGTGTTCCTATTCTCTGGCTTTCTGTCAGCTTTGGTTGCCTTTGAATCTGAATGGCCTTTGCCTTTTGCATCTGCATTCCCTTCCCAGCTTCTTCTCAAGGCCTTTGGCCCCGATTCAATACTCAACGCTGCCTTATTCAGTGAGTTACCTGCAGAAGACTTCCTCCCTGCTGTAGTAACCTTCAACACAGAAGCGGCTTTTTCTAACAAGGACAGCTTAGAAGGTGATGACTTATCTGCTCCTTTCGCTTTTGTTCTCTGCTTTATGTCATTTGAGAATCTCTCGAATGATGCAGGTAGAGAATAGACGCTGGTAGGAGACGAAGGTGTCGACCTCGCACTGTGTGACTTCACCTTTGAGCTAACCACTTCCTTCTTATCTAAAATGCCATTCAGTGCTTGTTTTGAGAGTGACGAGTTTGATTTGGTCAGCTGTGGTTTCTTGCTTTCTGTCCCATTGTTTTTCACAGAAGCATTTAGTTTCTCCAACTTGCTCTGCTCTTTCTCTAGTGACAAAGAGCTGGCATCCTTCGATCCATTGATGGATGGTTGTGCCTTCTTGCTGCCAAGAAAATTGGAGGAGCTAGTCACCACAAGATCCTCTGGATTGCCGACACAAGCATGTCGGCCTGGAACTGGCCTGACTCCTCTCAAGATTGGCACCGGAGTGGCTGCCTCAAGACGGTCTACATGGATGAACTGCCCCAACTGAATTGTGTCGCTCAATATGAGATCATGTTGCTCCTCCGGTAGGGAAACATAAGTTGCATGCGACGAATCGGACACCTTGAGGTAGAACCCCTGGTTGGTGAACAGATCAGTTCCTGCAAGGGCTGGAACAATGCTGACCACCTGAAGAAGGGATGACCGGTGCTCGCCAGCGACTTTAACATCGCTGTTCATGTGCTGAACGAGCTTGAGAAGGACCCCAGCTACTAGCGAAGCCATTGCTGTAGCTCCTAAAGCACATTACCTGTGCATGTTGAGCACAATTCAGATATCGTGATCATCACATAGAGGACATCAAGAATTGGAACCGAAAAGTCAGAAAAGGATGATGAGTAAGTGGTAGACAACCTGGCTAGTCCTAACAAAAGTGAAATCTCCAACTACCAAATGTAATAAAGGTTGCAACTTTTAGAGAACTAAATCCAGACTAACATGTGGGTACTCCAAAGCTTTTTGATGGCTCAAAATGAACATGGAAATATTTCATTTGTCACCAAATGCTACCCAGTAACATGGCTGGAAATTGCAGCACAAATTCAAGCGCTACCATTTGCTGAACTAGGAGAGCATAGTAAAATCAAGATACACAGAAAGGGATCGTTAACTACAACATTCTAAGTGCAGAAAAGAGAAGGGATGTATACCAACCCAACATTACTACTTGAAAGGAAGTAATGTAACACATGAAGAGGTGTACCAGAAATAGTGGCTGCAAGGAGTAAGGACTAAGGACGGTGCTGTTTCTTGGAAGGAATTTAATTCAATCCGAAGAGAAATAGGAGTACAAGTGAGCAGATCCGACAAGGACCGCAACACAATTAAATACCGCAAATCCCATGGTAGAATCAAAGTGGCCCTATCCCAAAACTATATACCAACAGAGACACACTGGATGAAAACCCAATCAAATCTTAAGCAAAAGGACTCCTTTTAACCAGCTTCAGAGTTGCCACTGATCAAGGAGAGTAAGAAGCAACCTTAACAACTCGTTAAGCAATCATCGCTATTCCAAGTTCCCAGAAACAAATCTTTAGGGAGACAAAAAAACCCAAAATGAAGAAAGAAGCTGTTCCAAGAAAAGCAAGTTAGGAAGAAAAGAAAAGACATTCGTCACAACTCACAACCTTCACCAACATCATAAATTCTGCTCCTACAGTAAGCAAGCCCCAGCAAGAGACAAATCTAGAAGCAGAAACAACAGAAAGAAGAAGCAAGGATCACACACACACACACCCTCCTCCCAACAGAAGCCTGCGAAATCCCGTGAGGCCGTGAGCCTAATCCCCTTCTCCTTCCACACTACTCCCGTGGGTGCATGGGACGAAGGGTGGGTGAAGGCGATTCTTCTCAACACTGGCGCCGGACCGCCGGTGCTGCTCCTCCGCTTCAGCCGACGATCCTATAAAGGAGGCTTTTGCGGCTTGCTCTGCTCAAGGAAAGGTCTTGTCACATCCAAGAATCCCGCCGGTTGGTCCTTGGAGCGGTGCCAAGAGGAGCCAGGAAATGGCGGTGTTGTGCCCCTCTCTCTCTCCTTCACACACAAAGGAGAGAGTCGAGCGGAGCAGGAGGGAGAGGGGAGAGAAGGTGACTGGAGCTGAGCGCACGCGGGGCAGCAAACTGCAAGAAGAGGGAGAGAGGGGGCAGTACGGTGGAAAAATTGTTTGGAAAAGGTCTTCTCTCTCTTGAGATTGTAGAGTGGGGCCCAGCTAGTCAGTGGGTGGGTGATGGTGTGTTGAGGTGAGGCGTCGCTTTCGATGGAGAAAGGAGAAATCTTTTTAATCTTTCTAACGAGAGTGAGACAGACCGAAGCCAACTGTTTTTTATTTTATATTTCTTTTTGTTATTGAAAATACTCCGCACAAATAATTGCCGTCTTAGACATCAACTCAAATTTAAGTACTAATTTCTATTATAATATATTTAAAAAATTAATAAAATTATAATATTCTGGTTTGAGTGATTTTCATCAGGCAATATATATATTTTAAAAAATATCAATAGCTAAAGTTTCAAAATTTATGGATTCAAATGGAACTATTTGTAAGTGGGAGCAACTAGGCTACTACTAATTATTATCCTAATGAGAGAATATAAAGTAAAGATAAATATTTATTATGGATACAAAGGGAATATCAGAATAATTTACGTTAGAATATAAAATACAACCTTAATTTTTTAATAAGATAATTTTAAAAATACTTCGTACAAGCTTGAACAGGGAGGTAGATGTTTTGAAGTTACTGTTCCTACGACTATTGGGTACTGTACATCTAATGAGAGAAAGAGACGACTGTTGTGATCAACTTTTCCAGTTTCACAAAACAATTGAAGCAATTTTAACATGGTTTATGCTTCAAATAGATGGAAAATAAGAGACAATCAGAAAGAAGCAAATGACTCGTCAGAAAGAAACAAAGAGCTAAGTACAGCAAGCAGGCTTAAGATCCATTAGATGTGGTGAGCCATCACCGACTAAAGCCTTAAAGTCAGTATGTAAGCATGAGCGAAGTCTAGTCTAAGTGTGTTTGCCTGCAGCAACCAAGTTTGGTCAACGCCTGCACGAAGAACCTAACTTGGATTACCGACACTTTGCAGTGTTTTGACTTCCAAAAACACAAACTGTACTCCCGATCCTACAACGTATTGACCGTAATCAAGATCAAGTACTCCTGCTCTTCCTTTCCTATGCTAAAGAAATGGATAATTTTAACAAAACAAATTATTTTTGCTGATTCCGGAGAGCTAAATAATCCTAAAAATGATTGGCGTACAGGCTTGCCCCATTTCGGTCAGCGTCGGAATAATGCAGTCGCTGCCGATTATAACTGATAGGGATCTCTTAACCACTGTATAATATGTATTGCCGGTTGGTAAACCAATTGCCAGAGTATTTTTATGCTTGTATATATAGTGAGTGCATCGTCGTGTATTGGCTGCTTTCGATATCATTGCATCTGCCAAAAATACTTGCTGGTATAATCCAAGCTTATGGATAACAATTCAAGAGTATTTATTTGGTCTAGTTGATCCGTTTTGCACACCATGCATGTGGTGGTAGTAGTTGATATGATTGATCATGCTATTTTCTCTGAACATGCAAATTTATATAGTAGTAGTAGTAGTAATATTAATCTTTCAAATTAATAATTTTCATAGTACATCTTGAAATTAAGCAAAGCGGAGGAAGAAGAATGAAATTTGCATGAGCTTAACCTTTTTTTTTTTTGGAAGAGTTCACTTTAAAAGCAAGGAAGAATGCTCCACTTTTTCCTCGAAAATGGAAAACAAAAACATGTGGTGCTGAACCCAAGTGCTCGAAGGAACAAAGAGTCAAATAAAAAATGGTCTCGAATTAGCGCCAACAAGGTAGTACTATTGTCCCATTCCATTAATTTAGGAAATTAGGGTCTTGCCTTTGCTCGATTCGCAAGGCACTAAGGCCTAAGCTGCTAACTGTCCAAGGCACATTACCAATTGATCCCAGAATAAACCATTACTAGCTTATTACTACATTAATTATTTTAGAAAAGTTAAGCAAGGCTAATTGATCCAAATGTACAATACCTGTATCTCCAAAGTTCTTACATGTTTCTCCATAATAGTTTAAATTGGAGTAAAAGATTGCAGTGAGTCACTAACTAACTTAATTTCGCCATGCATGGCACCATGCTGACACCCCTGATTGGTGAGAACGAGACCTGAGCTTTCCGAGTAATAATTAACTGAAACAGATCTGCAATATTGTCAAGCTCCCCGTTGGTTCATGCAGGCATGGTCCATTCAGATCATCAGAGAAGTTGTGCAACTGAAAAACAGTTGGTGAGCATGTGCTTCGGCTCAGTCTTCTGATTTTCTCTTCCAACGCGTACAGACGAATTTATTCTTGGGTATTTTCCTATGATAATTCCATTTTATATATCTCTAGTTCTTCTTTATTCATGTGCATGTGGTATCTGCACAGGATGTCGGCGCCAACGTGGGTAGACCGGACGAGATTCAGGGTGCCAGTCATTCAGCCCATCACCTTCAGCAAGCACAGGATGACAGCTTGACAAGTAAGCATCACAGTACTTGAGACAACAGTGCCGAAATTAACAGGACTTGTTAGTTCTTAACGCAAAAGAATCGATCTTTCAAAGATTGAGGACCCGCTTGGAGAGCGACAATTTCATGTGGAAGAACCTATAGAAGCTGTATATTTATTCCGTAAAATTCTATGAAATTCCTACGTTGGAAACAAACAGCTAGGCTGAGAACAGCCTCAGCTGGTGATAAAAACATGATGAAAAACACTATGGTACCCACTGGATTTGGATCGTGCTGCTGCTGCATCTCACATGCGTGGGGGCAAGAAAGTATTTTCTATCCTGTTTCAAGTCCACCAGGCCACAGCATGCAGAGTAGGCCAATCTTTTCCTTCCCATGATGCCATCGATCCCATCTCCATCCTAGTTGGAACTCGCAACCTGCATGAGTCGATGTCACTTGTGCATTCTCTGCCTCTCCAGAACAAGATCGGTTCAGAGTTTCAGATCAATTATGCGCCCAAGACAAAGCCTTCTAGAGATGCCACTGCTGCATCATGATGTACTGCTGCTGCTACTGTTCTCTTTCCTGAATGGTAGTGATGAACAGAAAGGTTTCTGAGGCTATTCACAATGGGAGTTTCATTCTCATTAAATGACACGACACATCATCATATTTGGTGACATAGTAAGGTAATTATGAAGAGAGATAGAGAGAATTTCATAGGAGGTAAGAGAGTTTCATCTAAATGAAATCCAAGATACACGGTTATCTAGATAAAAACTGATGTGGCCTGATGAGTATTGGATTAATCGGTGCTACGTCCGGCATGTACATCCAATAGACGCTGGACAGCCAACCAGCGAATGACACCTGTCCCATGAAGGGTCAACCGCGCGCTCCCTCTCGAATTCACCCACTGCCAACTCGGGCCCACGTCTCGGCCAGAGAAAAAGCCCATCCACCCTTCTTCCCGACGCGACCTCAGAATACGTACTCTTCACCTCCGCGACGCCGCCGGCGCCGGCACTGTCAAGACGGCGCCCTCCTCGGCTTCCTCCCCCCTCCCTCTTGGTCTCTCTCGGGCTCAAGCGCCGCTCTGGGTTCTGCCTCCTCCTGGCTTTCGCTGCAATACGCAGCAGCTTCACTTAGGATGCTTCTTTTCTTTCGCGTAGCAAGAGCTCCATGTGATTACACACAGACTCCTTTTCTTTCGCTTGCTGCTTGTTTGAAAGGCAGATTAAGATTACCGTCAGAGAAGACGATCGAACAAGGTTTGTTTGTTAGATTAAGATTACCATCATAGCGTAGAATCTGGCAGGCTTCAGGCCAGGAACAAGTTATCCTCGTATACATCCAAGCTCCTGTCCTTCCCATGCATGATACAATTGATCCCATTCCCATTCTAGTTGGAACTCGGGACCTGCCAGGGATGATGCCTAACTGCATGAGTTGATGACTTGTGCATTCTCTGCCACTCCAAAACAAGATCTGTTCAGAGTTCAGATCAGGCAAGCCTTCTAGAGATGCTACTGCTACTGTTCCTTTCCTGAATGGTAGTAATAGACAGAAAGGACTCTGAAAACTGGAGCTATCGGTGCTCTGATGAGCTGAACATGGCATGCATCATCGTAATGTACTTCCAATGCTTACTGCTACTGTTTGTTTCACCATTGCGAGTGTGGAGTACAAGCAACTCTGGCAGGCTGGCAACTACTACCTCACGCAGTTAAGCAGAAGTTATGATGATTGAATTGGCGTGTATAGCAGCAGCACTGTACAAGCCGGGAAAACTGTACAGTGCTGCCGCTATACACGCCAATTCAGTACTACTTCTAATGGAGTAATGCTGAGCCAAGAACAGAAGAGAATATCGAGACAGACGATGGCACTGCAAATTAAGTAACCTCAAACGATTCATTGTGTTACTTGATCTTAACACGTTACAGCGATTCATGGTGTTGTGCAAGAGAATACTGTACCATCTATCCGGTATGCAAATTATGCAGATGTCCCAATCCAACCTAATTAAGCAAAAATTGGATTTGAACCCGTATTCGAAGTTAGGAATTGTATACATGGCATAAAACCACGTAACAATATCGACTTTAGCTATCTGCAAACTGCATTTGGTTGTGCATGGATCAACCACGCAAAATGATTTCATGGGCCAATGTCTCACGGTGGGCACCGACCTACTCGACTCTTCGGCCGGCGATGCGCTGCTAGCCTTAATAAGTTGGACCGGTGCTGTTACTTAAAGAAATTAGAGTACTTAAAAGCAAGTCATTGCTCTGATTGCATTAACATGGGATAACGTTGTAGGATTCTTGTCCTATTTTGTTGGCCTTCGGGATCGAAGTAATGATTAATAGGGATAGTCGGGAGCTTTTGTATTTTATAGTTAGAGGTGAAATTCTTATATTTATGAAAGATGAACAATTACGAAAGCATTTGCCAATGATGTTTTTATTAATCAAGAATGAAGTTTGGCCTCAAAAACGATTGGACACTATCCTAGTCTCAATCATAAACGATGCTGACCAGGGATCAGCAAATGTTTCTTATAGGACTTCGTTGGCACCTTACGAGAAATTAAAGTCGTTGTGTTCTAAGGGGAGTATGGCCACAAGGTTGAAACTAAGAAATTGACGGAAGGGCACCACTAGGTGTGGAACCTATGGTTTAATTTGACTCAACAAGGGGAAACTTACTAGGTCTAGATAGATAGGAATGACAGACTGAGAGCTCTTATTTCTTGATTCTATGAGTGGTGGTGCATGGCCATTCTTAGTTGGTGGAATGATTTGTCCGATTAATTCCATTAACAAACGAGGCCTCAGCTTGCTAACTAGTTATGCGGAGTCATCCCTTCACAGATAGCTTTTTAGAGGGACTATGGCCGTTTAGGCCACGTAAATTTGAGGCAATAACATGTTTGTGATGCTCTTAGATGTTCTGGGCCACATTGCACGCTACACTAATGTATTCAACGAGTATATAGCCTTAGGTGACATGCATAGGTTATCTTGGGGAATTTCATCGTGATGTAGATGAATCATTGCAATTGTTAGTCTTCAATGAGGGATACGTAGTAAGCATGAGTCATCAGCTCGCATTGACTACACTATGCCCTTTATACACACTGCCCGTCATTCCTACCAATTGAATGGTTCGGTAAAATATTTGAATCATGCCGACGTGGAGGTTTCACTGCCCTCAACGTCATGAGAAGTGCATCGAACCTTGTTATGTATAGGAAAAAAAGATGGTCCCCTATGCATTGAATTCTTTCCGAAATGTAAAAAACTAGAGCATAAACAAATATTTCTTTTACAGCTATAGTGTATTAAGGTCAGCTGTAAATGCTTTTGTATGGTTCAATTCAACTTTTAATGATGAACGAACTTATAAAATCAACAGATATACATGACAGTTAAAGAGAGTGCTTTGGTAACAAAGCAGTCAGAGATACCCTCTGGGAAAAGGAGAGAACAGTTATATATTCCTGTATTCTGGGCAATGAAAAGTACAACTCTCCCATCCAAAAAATGAGAAGCATGCCTCATCACCAGACTCCTGGTTATATTTCTGAAATTCATACAGATTCGCTCGAAGTAATTCACTGACAATGAAAAGACGGCCCTGTTGATTTTTTTTGAACAAAAGGCAGGAGCTCTGCCAAATGCATTAAGAAAGGAAAGAACACCGATCAGTTTTCGAGAAGGGGAAGAAGAACCAGAGAAAGAAACAACAACGTACAAGGACGGAAAGGATCTCCCCGGTTGAAACCCGAAGAGCCAACCTAGAAACAACTAGAGACAACCGGTTACAAAAACACTACAACACCCCGAAAGCAACTTGGCGATTGCCGATGTCCTGAGAGATAGCGCCGACCACTTGTTGCACCGTGCGGTAGGAGTTACTGAAAATCCTATTGTTTCTCTCTTTCCAAATGTTCCAGAGGGTATACGCGACAGTCCCATCAAAGTCCTTCCGCCTGCATGGAGGAAGCCGCCGCCGAGAGTCATACCACCAGGACACGTTATCAAGCTGGCCCCTGTTGAATTTTAGTTGTCAACATTATTAAATATGAGAAACTCCCTGGTATAAATACCAAACAGGGCATAATTGAAGTATACATCTCGAGTAGAAAACTGGTGACATATTAAATGGATTCCTAGGACTTGAATGAATACGATCATTTTTTTTCTTTTGAAAGCAATATGACTGTTCATTACATGGCACGGTGTAAAAGAAGACCAAAAGACTTAGCTCATTGTATCTCTCTATATCACATACCTGATAGTAGGCAAAATCATAGAGGCATAATCTATGATGCTCATCTGCTATATCGTATTTATTTACAAATTTAAGGAGCTTTATCTCACCCAAGCTTTGATCAAAGAAATAACGTGGTTATCTCTGTGGGTTGTGAGATAGAAGAGAAAAATGTAATATGCATAAAAAACGGAACGCAGCATGCACAGAAGCATATCAATTGGGATTAAGAGGTACTGACATCACTTGCCAAAACAAATAAAAGAGCTGAAAAATTGTTGAACTTCAGCAATTTTATTTGTGGAGGGCGACAATCATTAAGCAGTGGTTGAACATATTCCCTGACAACCACTACTGCAGCCTAAGACGGAAGCGGTCCAAGCAGAGGGCAAAACTATCATGAAACCATATTTAACTATCGCAAGCCAAAACTTTATCAGCAAACTCAGGGGTCAAGACTGTACTAAGAGCCTAAAGCAGAAGGTTTTGGCTGTAGCTGATGAAAAATAGAGGAATGCAAGCTTAGAAAACCACCTGTGCACCGTAGTAGTCCAAGCAAATCTAGATATCAGCCTGTAAAGACGAAGAGCGATCCCCTGATAGACGATGAAGCACACGGAAGCGAAGAATACCGAACTGCATCGAAAGGAAAAGGAACAGGGAAGCAGTAAGATAAAGACATATTCCCTGACAACCAATGTTGCAGCCTAACACGAAGTGGTCCAAACAGAGGGCAAAACTTCCATGAAACCATGTTTAACTATGGCAAGCGTAAACTTTATCAGTAAACCTAGGGATCAAGACTGCACTAAGAGCGTAAAGCAGAAGGTTTTGGCTGTAGCTGACGAAAAACAGAGGAATGAAAGCTTAGAGAAACCACCTGTGCACCGTACTAGATCAAGCAAATCTAGATATCAACCTGTGAAGAGGAAGAGCGATCCCCTCATAGACGGTGAAGCACACAGAAGCGAATAATACCGAACTGCATCGAAAGAAGAAGGAACAGGGAAACAGTAAGATACAGCCGGCACAGATTTACGGATTCAACAAATGGTTACCTCCTTCGGCAGGCGCGAAGCATCTTCAGACCATCCTGCAGAACCTGCCGTGATCATTGTTGTACTGCTCTTCCTTTCTCTTCTGCTCTGTAAATGCTCTTCTTCCCCCCCCCCCACCCGCATTGTTTCTCTCTCCTTTGGGTGCGGCCTTCGCACCTTGTATTTAAACTCTCTTTCTTCTAAATTTCACGGTTTTTATACCGTTTTCTAAAAAAAAACAAATGGTTACCTCAAGCTCAAAACGAAGAGGCAGGCTCCAATCGGCGACCACGAAATGCGATCCCTCGATACACGGTGAAGCCTGAATAAGCAACGAACCACAAGCTGCAGCGAAACAACAAAAACGGGTTAGGAATCGGGTAGGAAAACAACGAGAAAATTGGTTATTTATCACTTAAAAGATTGACTCTTTGATTATGATGTTACTTGAGCCAACGATATATGAGACCATCTGAATCAATGAAATATAGGTTCAGTGACAAATTTGCGAAGCCACGTGTTTGAAATAGCAAATAACCAAATCGCTGGAAACAAAACAGTGGGTACAACAAAATAATCAGCAAAGGCGACAACGACATATACAGGCGCCACCCACGATACGGACCAAAACGGGAGAGGAAGCGAAGCAACGGCGGCGGAGGAATGGGGCGAACGGCGGGGCGCACAACCCAGAAGAGGTGACAAGCGGCGAAAGGGCGGCGGCGGTGCGGACGACCAGCGGAATGGACGGGAACGCGCGGCCGGCGGACGAAGGGAGACGATGGACCTCCCGGAGGAGAAGCGACAGACGGCGAAACGGAGTCGAGGATTCTAGGCGCTGTAAGATAGTTACTATAATATTCAAGCTCTCACATTTCTGGAGGTACCGGTGGAATCATCACTAGTACTGTACGTAGCTCGTGGATTTCGCATAACCTTCACCATTGTAATACTAATCTAAAACTTTGAATTGAACTTCTTTTCTTTGTTAATAATTCAGTGCTTTGTGAGAATTTGATTAATGTGGACATTCTCTAAGATTCACTACTTTGCCATGTGTTGAGTGCAGATCTCCTAAACGTTAAAATCCGGATCATTTTGTTTTGCCGTGAAACTAATGTTTGCATGAACATTCTGAGGATTTGGTGAACCATTTAAAAAAAAAACTCGAGCAAAGCTCGTGCTTTATTCGTCCACTAGGGGGAGAACAATCTAGTCGCAAAAGATGGACACGAAATTCAGGGGTTACACATGAAAATCAACAACAGATAATGCGCTCTTAACGCAACAATGCGCCACTTGGTTGGACAAGCTACGTACTGATGAAATCTACTAGAGGATTTGATGTACTGATGATTCTTTCCTGCGGCGGATCTAGGATTTTAAGTTAGGGTATACCGAGTAAATATTATAATATACAATTCGGTAAAATCTAATGAACAATTCGGTAAACAACTATAAATGTTGTTGAAAAATTCGGTATACGAGTATAAAATAACTAGAAACATGATAATACAAGTATAAATTACAATATAAATAGTTCGAACATTTTAAGTATGAAATATGCATAAAAAAGCTTACGCACCTACAATAGTTCAAAGAATACAATATTACTTCTTGTCATTCTTGTCTGGCCTCCGCCTTCTAATAGCCATAAAACTCTTGATTATATCATTTTCATCAACATAGAAAAAAAATATCTCGCTCAATACATGTTTCCGGAAAAGAGATGTAATGTTTCCAGAAAAGAGATGAAGCAGCAGCAGCCGCCTTCTTTGCTTCTCGTTTTGTGATGTTTCCGGAAAAGAGATGAAGTAGCAGCAGCCTTCTTTGCTGCATGTTTCCGAAAAAGAGATGCAATGTCTCTGTTCCTCTTCATAATTCAACAACTCTATAAACAAAAAAAGCAATGCATCAACAAGCAACTCTCTAGTCTCTAGCAAAATAGCAATTATATTTGTTTCTACTCTATAAATCAACTAGCAGTCTTGCACTCAAATCATATGTAAGATCGATATACACTAATATAGCAATCAGAGGGGGGTGAATGATTGCGCGGAAGTTAAAACAAATTTTTATTGATTCTGAAATCACCCCTAAACAAATTATAAAAAACTACTTCGGTTTCAGAAAAACAGACTGATATATGTTAACTAAAACATTAATTTCTGAAGATCCAACCATTGGATTGATGTGAAATTTTAACTGTAGAAACGAGATTCAATTTTGAAACTAACCCAACAAAAATCAGCTCATTCGGATCTACGGATCTAAAGTTATGACCTTCACAAGCTGACTATATAAGATAATGACAGCATTATGGACTGTATTGGGCCGAATCTATAGGGTATGCCGTGGCACACCCGGCATACCCTGTAGATCCGCCCCTGATTCTTTCATATCATCAATTATCTCCGTATCTTTTCTTCATTACAATTTTAATGTTCCTCAAGATTTCGATTTGGACAATCTCTATTTGTACTCCTATATATAGACTAGTATACACTTTTGCAAATTCTACAGTATACTTAACAAACAAGAGCAAATTCTACAGCAGTAAAACGAGAAGAAAGGATCTCAAAAAAAAACAAAGAAGAAAGAAGGAAATTAAACAGAACGTAGCAGGGTGCAGCGATGGCAAAAGCTACCGCCATCGCCATGGCCACTCTCCTCGTCGTCTCCGTCTCTCTCCCCGCCGCCCTTGCCGACGCCGACTTCATCGTCCGCACGTGCAAGAGCGCCGACAACGCCCAGTGCGTGGAGGTGCTCAGCGCCGACCCGCGGAGCGCCAATGCGACCACCGTGCGCGACCTCGCCGTCATCGCGCTCGACATTGCCACCACCAACGCCAGGGACAGCTCCCACACCATCAAGGACCAGGCCGGCAAGCACGCGGGCACGCCCCTGGGGGACGCGCTGGACGCCTGCGGCACGTTCTACGACGTCGAGGCCATCGACGCCCTCGAGGAGGCGCGCCGGGAGTTCGACGAGGGCGCGTACGGCGAGGCGGAGCGGCAGACGTCGATAGCGGAGGACGCCGGGGACAAGTGCGAGAAGGAGTTTTCCGACCGCCAGCTGACCTCCACCGTGGCCGACGTCGACAAGAGGATGAAGGAATGGTGCGGCGTCGCCAGCGATCTCATCGACTTGCTCTACGTCGTTCCCTCTCGTCGATTCTTACGTCTCTAAAGCAGCAAGCGAGTTTGCATCGCACCGATGCATGCGTCGTGTGTTACTGCCCCAAAGACGTCGTTACTTACTATAACAAAGATTAATCTTCGATCTCTTAGTTTCGAGTACTTGTTTTGCATCGATGATTTATGAAGACGTCGTGCGAGTTGCACGGTAAGGTAATATTAATTGCATGGGATTGTCTAGACCCTAGCAAATAACACAAGTAAAACTTTTGAGAATTTCGGTCAATTTTTTACACGTAAATAAAAATCATTTATTTATATAATAGCTTGAAAAGCAAGGAACAAAGCTCCATTTTTTTTCTCGCAATGGAAAATGAAAACATGTAGTGCTGAACCCAAGTGCTCGAAGGAACAAAAAGTCAAATAAAAAATGGTCTCGAATTAGTGCCAACAAGGTACTAGTTTTTAATTTAGGGAAATGAGTGTGCTTCCCTAGCTTGCCTTTGCTTTGCAAGGCACTACTATTCCAAGAATAAACCCATTGCTAGCTCATTGCTACATTAATTCTTTTAGAAAAGTTAAGCAACGTTTGATCGAAATGTACAATACATGTATCTCCAAAGTTAAACGTTTCTTCATAGTATAAATTGGAGTAAAGTATTGCAGCACCATGCTGACACCACCCATGATGTGAGGACGGTGAGATTGAGACCTGTAGCTTTTCGAGTAATAATTAACTGATTCAGATTTGAAATATTGTCAAGCACTCCGTTGGTTCATGCATGGATGGTCCGTACAGATCCTTACAGGGCAGTGGTGCAACTGAAAAATAGGAATTGATTACTTTTCTAGCCATTTTTACTTTATTTTTTTAAACCTACCCTTTATACGAATAAGTACTTACAGATCTAACTTATTTCCCTATCGTGGAAGGCACGACAGATAGTACATATGGCTATCCCCCACCGCTCTCTTTGGACGTGGAAGCCAACGCTGCCACGCCGAGGAGCATGGCACGGGTGGGCGAATGCGAGAGAAATGGGCCGGCGACAGTGGCGGAGCTAGAAATTTCTAAAGGAGGGGGCCTAAGAATGAAGTGGCGGCACAGACGAGCAGGCGTAGGCGTAGCGATGTCTCCGACCGTCACCGCCTGATGCTTATTGTTAACACTTAGCACACAATACTCCACTGCCCTGTGGATTAGATGAATAGTATGTATCAAAGACCAAAAATATCCAGAAAAATTGGACGTCCTAGCAATTCTGTAGACCAATCACAAATTCACAATCACATGATCTGTACAACTTGTTGCCGGTAATTAAACTAATAATTAATCAATTGATAATTAGCAAAAGGCACGAACTATTCATGGATATATGACATATACATATGCCTGTGAAAATGCGACAAACATGGAGAAAACTAGATAACATCTCAAGGGAAGGGACAAAGGTTCAGCGCACCACGCACGTCGTCGTAAACTGGCCTGATCGATCGGACTGTTTCTGCTAGAATAATCTAGTCGCCGTCTGTCTTGAGAGAATTGGAGAACAGCAAACTGAATAATCTAGTCGCGCAGTATGGAGAACGAATGGGAGAAGGCCGAAGGCGAGATGTTGGTTCGGTCTTTGACTCGATGTTTCATTCGCAGCACGCGAGAAGACGAGAAGGCGAGACGTCGGCCGTCGGACGTTTGGCCTTCTCAATGCCCGGGCATCCATCCAATGCATGATTTTCGATAGCGTCGAACATGAGCGAACCGTAGACCAAATAATACAATGCAAGCAAAAGTTCCTAGATTCATGGAGATACAGAACATCATATAAGTTATCATGCTTGCATATCCATCATTTGAGTCTCCAACAATTATTCCAATAATTACATATCCGATTTGCCCTATGGACGAATATGCAAGCATACGTTTCATGCTTGTTTGAGTAAAAAAAAGAAGGAACTTTGAGTTAATTGAAGAACTAAATGAATAAAAAAGTAGGACAGGGATCACTAGTATCCCTCACTGTCTAATTATTTAGACACAATTTGCCTCTTTCTTAGTCCTATTTTTGACTGGATTTATGTCGTGCCAATCCAACATAAGCCTTTATTTTATTTACTTTTTATATCTAATTTGTTTTCTTACTATTGTATTTCCATTAACAAAGGTCTACTGAACATTTCATTGGCCAAAGGGGGGGCCAGGCCCCATCACACCCCCCCTTTGGCTCCGCCAATGGCCGGCGAGCCCGGGAGGGGAGCTTACACGGCCGGCGAGCACGAGAGCATGAAAGGTACCTTTCACGGTAAGGACGTGACTAGATTTATAATTCTATTCGGATTGAGCTAAATGAAAAGAAGGAGGCTTAAAAAAAGGTGATCAATTCGAAAAAAACAGTTGGTGAGCACTGGGCAAGTGCTCTCTCTTTCTTGCTCAGTCCCCTGCTGCTCTTGTCTTCCCTTCTCAGGTACAACGCATATAGGTACAAACGATGCCACCAGGCAACAGCATGCAGACTAGGCCTAATCTTTGGGGACATATCCTGTGCAATTAAATGTTTCGTGCAATCACGGTGCAACCTAACTAAAAAAAATTTCAAAAAAATCTGAAAAAAATCATGGATGTACATCTCAGCTTACCCCATCTACATATAAAATTTCATGATCAAATTCGTCCTGTGCTAGAAGTTACAAAAAAGACAAAGTTGATAATGAACAGGAACGGTTCCTGTTCATGATCAAGTTTGTCTTTTTTATTACTCTTAGCACAGGACGAATTTGATCATAAAATTTTATATGTAGATGGGGTAAGCTGAGATGTACATCCATGATTTTTTTTCAGAATTTTTTGAAACTTTTTTTAGTTGGATTGCACCATGATTACACCGTTAGACTTGGTTGCACAAGATATTTTCTCCTAATCTTTTTCCTTCTCACGATGCCATCGATGCCATTTCCATCCTAGTTGTAACTCTCAACCTGCATGAGTCGGTGACACTTGCTGATCTTGCTGGAAGCGCTGGAATGGGAGATGAGAACACATTGCCTCGGGAGCGCGCAGTTTGCAACAATGGCAAAAGCTACCACCATCGTCATGGATTATTTACTAGGCAGTTTGCTGAATTTTATATTTTAGATAGAGCATTTTAAAAGTCTATACTATAGGTTATTCACTATCTATCCAGCACCATATGTATTATCTTGGCTTATGCCGTTTGATGATTGAGTATTTGTTTTAGGAGATCAGTTGCATAGACTCAGATTTTACTGAGGTTATGAATTATTGAAGATCTACATTCTTCATCTGCTTCATTATAGTTGTGTGTTTGAATTGACTGTTCCAATCTTTCTCTCGACCTACTAGTGGTTTGCTCAATCTAGCTTCATCAGAAGTATTTGGATAAGACTATTCCAGTCTTCTTAGTTCAGTGGTCCTTTGAACTTTTAACGCACTTATATTCATGTGCTTTACTACCCCTTCAGGGTTTTCTGGAAACAATTTCGTTATAGATTTTGAGTTAAGGGGAGATTTGTTAGAGATAACTCAATATCTCAACTTACTATATCTTTTGATTCTATCTATAGTTTGTTAGGAGTCAGGTCTTCTACAACTAGGACTCTTTGGCTATATAAACCAATCTCTTATACTTGTAATCTTAAAGCATTATAGTGGATTGTTTCCCGTGATTTTTTCCCGCAAGAGTTTTTCCATGTTAAATCTATATCTCTGTTATTGTGCTGTGCATCTATCCCTAACAGTAGACGGTTCTTCAGTTCACATGTAATAGTCTCAAGTGATCCTAGTGACCTGGACCATGCCCAATATCACACATTGTATTTGTATCAGTTGTTCTCTTTTTCTTCTATGAATACAAAATGCGCAGCTCTCCTAGAACCTGCGTATTCGAAATAAGAGTTGAGATCAATTCTGTGCACAAGACAAGCCTTCTAGAGATGGTACTGATGCATCATGTTTCTCGCTACTGTTTCAGATGACTGGATCAATTGGTGCTCTGATGAACCCAACATGACATGCATCGACGTAGTGTACTTGCAATTCCACTGCTCACTTGTACTGTTTGTTTCTTGAGTGGTACTAGTATCACGCAAGTATGGAGTACATGAACTGTAGCATGCAGTTGCTGCACATGAAAGAGACAGATACAATTGATGAATTTGCATTGAAATTGACATCTATTGTCAACAAGGTGCGAACTCTTGGTGCCCAAATGGAGGAGGACTATGTTGTGAAGAAGTTCCTCCATGCAATGCCTGAAAAACACTTGCCGATTGTCTCAACAATCGAGCAGTTCGGGGATGTGGATAACATGACCCTTGAGGAAGCTATCAGGCGACTCAAGACTCATGAGGAGAAGATTCGTATCTACCGTGGCGGCGAACGAAGGGGACCACCTTTGTACTCACTCATGTTGAATGGCAGGCACGTGCCAAGAAGCATGACAATGATGGTGCATCGGGCTCAGGTGGCCGTGGCAGCAGCAGTGAAGGCCGTGGGCGTGGTAGAGCACGTGGCAAAGGGTGCGGCCGCAGTGGTGGTGGCTGTGGCAAGCACTTCTCGCCAGGAGAGCAATGGTTCTCGTATGAATGCAGGCACAAGAGACAAAAGCAAGAAGAAATGTTTCAATTGCGGGATCTACAGGCATTTCGCAGTGGAGTGTTGTAAGCCACGCTGTGACTAGGAAGCAAACTTCTCACGTGTTCAAGATGATGAGCCTGCTTTGCTGCTCATTGTGTCTAAGGAGGAAACAACCAAGATGGTAATGCTAAATGAAGAAAATTTTATCCCTGATTAGCGAACTGATAGAGAGGCGCAAATTAACACTAATGTTTGGTACTTGGACAATGGAGTTAGCAACCATATGACAAGCCGGAGGGCTATGTTCAATGAGCTAGATGAGAAGATTTGCGGTCAAGTGCGATTCAGTGACAGATCTAGTGTCCAGATCAATGGGGGAGGGTTCCATATTGTTGCAATGCAAAAATGGGGAACAACGTGTACTCACTTAGGTATATTTTATACATGATTTATGCAGCAATATTATCAGTCTCAAGCAACTAACTGAAGAGGGCAGCAATGTTATCATGCACAGTTCATTCCTGTGGGTTTATGATAGGAATGAGAAGCTATTGATGAAAGTTAAAATGTTAGGCAACTGGCTGTACAAGATATATCTAGAGACTTGCAATCCCATCTGTTTGGCAGCGAGCCTTGATGATTCGACTTGGCTGTGGCATGCCAGGTTGGGGCATCTAAATTTCCCTGCTCTCAAGCTAATATCAGAGAAAGAAATGGCTGTGGGGCTGCCAAGAATTGATCTTCCCATTCAATTGTGTGAAGGCTGCTTGGTTGCTAAGCAGACAAGAATTCCTTTCCCTCACCAAGCAAGCTAAAGAGCAGAGCAACCCCTACAACTTGTGCATGCTGGTTTATGTGGACCAATCAAACCACATACAAGTGCTGGTAACAAGTATTTTTTTGCTCCTTGTTGATGATTTCAGTAGGATGATGTGGATATATGTGATCAAGGCGAAAAGTGAAGCCTATACTTCATTCAGGAAATTCAAGGTGATGGTGGAGAACCAGTTAGCACACAAGATCAAGATTTTGTGGATAGATCGAGGTGGTGAATTCCGATCTCATCAGTTTACTGATTTGTGTGACACACATGGAATCAGAAGGCATTTCACAGCTCCTTATACTCCTCAGCAAAATGGAGTGGTGGAGAGAAGAAATCGCACAGTGATGGCCATGGCTTGCAGTTTGCTCAAGAGCATGATGATATCTAGAAAATTTTGGGGAGAAGCAGTGCGTCACCCGGTGTATATTTTGAACCGTACACCGACCAAGCCAATAGCTAGCACCACACCATATGAAGCTTGGTCTAATAAAAGACCACGAGTGGATCACTTGAAGATATTTGGCTATGTTGGTCATGTAAAGATGCCTGTTAACTAGCTCAAGAAACTTGATGATAGGAGTGTTTCTATGGTTCATTTGGGAGTAGAGGAAGGAAGTAAAGCATATCGTATGTATGATCCCCATACTGGCAAGCTGCATGTTAGCAGGGACGTGATTTTTGGAGAAAGCAAGAATTGGAAGTGGGCTGAACTCATTAACCATGATCCATAAGCATGGGTAACTTTCATTGTTGCTGAAAATGTAAGTGAACCAGTAGATAATGATACCTTTGTGTTGCTGCCGAAAGGAGGTATGCAGCAAATAACAGCTAGTAATGGTACAACAGATTCTTCCTCTTATGATCACACCCCAGTTAGGGGATTTAGACCTCTTGCTGGGTTTTATCCAAACTTGCAACAAGATGAGCTCGACCCAGAGCAATTGATGTTAGCTGCAGATAAGCCAGCTAGTTACCATGAAGCTGTAGAGGAAAAAGAATGGTTTGTAGTAATGAAACAAGAACTTGAAGCTATCGAGAAGAACAAGACGTGGTCCCTAACTGAATTTCCACCAAGACATAAACCCATTAGAGTCAAGTGGGTATATAAGCTTAAAAAGGATTCAGATGGCAAGGTTGTCAAGCACAAAGCTAGACTTGTAGCGAAAGGCTATGTGCAGCAGAAGGGGATCGATTTTGATAAAGTCTTTGCCCCTATGACAAGACTGGAAACGGTGAGATTTCTATTTGCTCTATCTACACATCAAGGATGGGAAGTTTATCATCTCGATGTGAAATCAGTCTTTGTCAATGACGATCTACAAGAAGTGTATGTCAGCCAACCAGAGGGTTTTGTGAAAGAAGACCATGAACACAAGGTGTACAAACGAAGGAAGGCACTTTATGGACTTCATTAAGCACCAAGAGCATGGAATGTTCATCTTGACAAGTGTTTGTCAAATTTTGGCTTTGAGAAATGTCCACATGAGAATGCTGTGTACAAGAGATGCTAATGGACCGAAACTCTAATTGTGGGAGTTTATGTTGATGACATGATTGCCACAGGTACTAGCACTGCTGAGATAAAATGTTTCAAACAACAAATGATGCAAGAGTTTGCAATGAGTGATCTCGGTCTTCTCTCGTACTATCTTGGGATTAAGGTAGAGCAAACAGGGCATTCCATCAAATTGAAGCAAGCCTCTTATGCCAAGAAAATATTACACCAAGCCAGAATGTATGAGTGCAACTCAACAAGGTTTCTAATGGAGGCAAAATTGAAGCTTGATAAAGATGAAGCTGGCACACCTGTCGATCCGACGGAGTATAGAAGAATCGTTGGGAGTTTGAGGTACTTATGTCACACACGACTAGATCTTGCTTATTCTGTTGGGATAGTGAGCGGGTTCATGGGGAGACCCACAACCATGCATCTCCAAGCAGTAAAACAAATTTTGCATTATTTGAAAGGAACAACAGACTATGGTCTGGTGTATACACAAGGTGAAGGAAATGATATGTTAGCTGGCTATAGTGATAGCAACTTGGCCTGTGACATTGTTGACAGAAAAAGCATGACTGGCTTGGTGATTTACTACTGTGGTAATCCTATCATTTGGGCATCTCAGAAGCAGAAAAGTGTAGCATTTTCATCATGTGAGGCTGAGTTTATGGCATCTACAACAGCAACATGCTAAGCAATATGGCTGAAAGGACTGTGAAGCATGTTGACAGGAGTGAAGCTTGAGAAAGTCACTTTGTATGTTGATAACAAATCAGCCATAGAATTGATGAAAAATCCAGTGTTCCATGGGAGGAGCAAGCATATTGATACTCGATTTCATTTTATCCGCGAATGTGTGGAGAAGGGCTTGATCAGTGTCAGGCATGTGCGTACTGAGGAGCAGCGAGCTGATATACTCACCAAGGCACTTGCAAGGGTTAAGTTCGAGGAGATGCATGAACTACTTGGCATGAAGAATCTGGAGTAAAACCAAGTCTAGATTAGGAGGGTGAATGTTAATGACAATCTAAGACTTTGGCTTTAAGTTGCAATTATGTGCATGTGTGTGCCTGCGGGCATGACACTGTACAAGAGTCCAAGAGTTGCATCGAGTAGTTGAATAGGTGCACAAGTATTCAAGAGTCATATATGAATGCACTACTAGTAAGTCGATGAAACGAGGTTGGCATGAAGCAAGAAATATAATATACAAATTACCCATCTCCTATGTACATGCTAATTGGAGTGTTCTTCTACCAACACTGTGTGTGTGTGTTCTTTGTGCGTACATATCCTAAGCTAGTATCCAACACTACTCCTGCTTAGAGGTGGGCGTCGTGCCGAGCTGGCCCAGCCCGGTATGGACCCATCATGCTTCATGTCTGAAACGTGTCAGGGCGCAATGGCCTGTCATGTCCGCCATGCCATGCCGGCCCAGGCCCAGCCCATTTGTACTATTGCAACGACAGGAAAGGAGCTAGAGACACATGTAGTTAAGGCAGTGGACACAAATATTATAGAAAAAAGAACTAAACTTTATTTATTATTGAATAATTACATAGAGTGAGGGGGTGTGTCGAACACGGACGAGAGAGTGGGCAATGGACGATAGAGAGTGAGGGAGATAGGCGAGAGAGATTGAGAGAGACGGACGAGAGCAGAGGCAGAACCAGGCCTCGGGCCACCCGGGCCTGGGCTGAGGCCAGGCCCAAAAACTTAATGCAAATTATGTTAAAAAGTTATAAAAATTCAAAAATTGACCCAATAGCTTTTGGGCCAATTCTAGGCTTGGGCCTAGGCTGGCTATGCCACTGGACGAGAGAGAGATTGAAAGAGATGGTGAGAGAGAGCTAAGAGAGATTGAGAGGGACAGGCGAGAGAAAGCAACTTCTTGCACCGTCTCTCGGTTCTCTCTCCCCTCTTGCCTATCTCTCTCAGGTGTCGGCGACAGGGGTGGCGTCCATGCTGCTAGGTGCATCCATGGCGCTCATACGCTGTGGGTCGGTGACCTTCATGCTGATTTCTTCCTCATGCCTTGGTTTTCAGGCCCATCACGGCCCGTGCTATAGTATCGTACCGGGCCGTTGTGCCTTAGACTGGCCCAAAAAAGTCCGGCTCGAATGCCCACCTCTAGTCTTGCCACTACTCCTTTGTTGAATGGTAGTCATAGGCGGATCTGCAGTGTATAGATTGGGGTCAAGCAACATTGGCGTCCTTCAGTTTAGTGCACACATGGTTCCTTTAGTATATAAACATATGATCCTCTTATTATAAATTACACGTTTGTATTACGAGTTCGTAACGACCTCGATGACCTTTCTTTTAGATCCGCCGCTGACAGTAGTGTATAATAAACAGAAGGGTTTCTGATCACTGGATCTCTGATGAACTGAGCATGACATGCAATGTACTACCACTGCTCACTGCTACTGTCTGTTTCTTGAATGGCTATGTCACGCGAGTATGTAGTACAAGCAACCGTAGCAGCTGCCAGCTGCTACGTACCTCACGCAGTTAAGCAGAAGTTATGATTACTGAATCGGCGTGTGTTGCAGCATCCATTTTCCATGATCAGAAATATATGGCGCATGCCGTACGACGGAAGTAGCGTGTTTTCCATTTTAGACGAGCAGAGCCGTATTATACGGTGGTATACTAAGATCGAGATAGTATTCATAACGTATGGGTGAGCTCTGACTTGAGCTGCTTCATGTGTAGCTAGCTTTCCCTGTTCGTACAGATTTTGCAGCAACAGTTTTATGGAGATCGACAGCCTGAGATGCTAGAATCTACTTTTATTCAGTACTACTTCTAGTAGAGTAATGTTGCAAAAGTACACTAAATTTAAATGGTATTCATAACGTATTGGGCAGTCCAACAAAATTGCAAAAGTACACTAAATTTAAATGGTACACATACGACAAGTTTTGAAATATAGAATGATACGTAAATAATATCACGATAAGTTGATAACATGACCATGTGGTCCATAACTCTATCTTTTCATGAAAGAGATAATACGATAAGTCGATAATATGGGAAAACAATAACTATAAGAACAATCAATTTCGATATGAAAAAACGTGAACTTCTAGATAATAGCTGCATATCATATGAAGTTTTAAGTTTGAGAGTTACACTATATTGAAAAAGGATAACTTTGAAACGACGATCAGGAGATGATGTAGCTGAATCCAAATATAACTACATCGGATTTGTGATCCACAATTTGCAACACTCCACTTACTTAGCTATAATTGCCTGCTCCAGATAGGAGCTGAATAGTCAGAAATGCATCAAGAAATATGTACAAGGAAATAGAACTACGAAACAATTAATTACTTGTAATATATGCATATGAGAAAACTATCAATCATTAGTTACAATTGTTTTACATTTATTAGCGTATACATCACATTGAGATTATTTTCTACAGTTAGGGTCTGTTTGGTAGAGCTCCAGATTCTAACTTCACCTGAAATCTGAAACTTGTAGGTTAAAATAAAGTAAATTAAGTTTATATTTTTGTTCTAAAATGTAAACAAGATGATCTATCTAAACACACCTTCAGCTTCAGTTTCACGAATCTGGTAAAGCTAGAATTTTCAGCTTCACCAGATTCACGAATTTGGAGAAGCTGAATTTCTGCCAAACACATCTTTAGTTATTCAATTTTTACGTGTTTCAGAATTTTTTCTCATTTTCATATTTTTCTTCTTTTTTCTTCTTCTTCTTTCTTTTCTTTTTCATTCTTTTCTCTCTCTCCTTATTTCTTTCTCCCTCTTCTTTCTTTATTCTTCGCCCAGCGCCCCGGCCTTATCCCTTCGGTTGAATGATTTTCACTGGTTTTCTAGACTCTTCCCCATTAATTCTTCTTTTTTTTTTTTGAAACGACACAGGTAACATGGTTGAATTAGAAGGCAAAAACACAGCCCCAGAATGTACAACAGATCAGGAAATCATTGAGCAAACATCATGCTGCCTGTAAGATGAAGCATTGCTTCCTCAGTTTCAGAATCTCTATCGTTATGTATTAAGGAGAATAAGCCAATCGACTAAAGGTGTCGACGAAGAGCCTCCGCCCTGCCCGACCACCGTCGGCGGCGCGTAGCGGCCCCCCCCCCCCGCGGCCGAACCAGGCGCCGCCAAGCTGCCACCCGCTCTCCAGCAAGATCGACATTGCTCTCCTAGTCCCTCTCCACTCGCTCATATGCAAAGGTAGCAAGCGCCTTGCACGCGCGCGCACGAAGAGGGCGGTCCCCATTCTTCTTCGTCTCCAAATCCATGGCAACTGAGGAGGAGAGACCGAGAGAGACACTCAGCAGCTATGTTCGGATATCCAACGGTTTATTTTCGAAAATATCCGATAATCTTACCGGAAAATGCCGATCTATTATCCCAAATCTGATACCAAATCCGAATAAAAATATTTGAAACCGAATTCGAATTCGACAAATATCCGAATCAACTAGCCGAATTCGATCTGAAAGTATCCGGTTAGTCGATCGGACGGCAAATATCCGATCCGATTGCACCCCTAGCTTGCATGCTCAAGAGTAAGGAAGGAATATTTGATGTACTAAATTAAATTACCGATAACCTTCTTTCATATCATCACTTGGAATTTACTATCCGTATCTTTTCTTTATTATACAATTTTAATGTTTTTCAATGTTCCGATTTGGACAATATCTGTTAGTATTTAGTACTCCCATATATAGACTAGTATGTAGTAGGCAATATATATATTCTGTGCACACAGAGTTTCTCGTGTATATATCGTATACATCAACTAATAAAAGTTACAAAAATTTTTGAAAAAAATTGTAGATGTACTTCATAAATTACTCACATAGTTAGAGTAATCTATGAAGTACATCTATAATTTTTTCTAGATTTTTTCATGATTTTTATTAGTTAGTGTACATAGTGTATACATAGGAACAGAATACGTTGCCTATATAGTACACACGCTTTGCAAATTCTACGGTAAAACACAACAAGAAACAAGGAAATTGTGAAGTAGCTCGCTAGGTGCAGCAATGGCAAACTTAGCTACTGCCATCACCATAGCCATTTTCCTCATCGTTCTCTCCGTCTCCCAGCTCCCCGCCGCCCTCGCCGACGCCGACTTCATCGCCCGCACGTGCAAGAGCACCGACAACGCCCAGTGCGTGGAGGTGCTCAGCGCCGACCCGCGGAGCGCCAACGCGACCACCGTGCGCGACCTCGCCGGCATCGCGCTCGACATCGCCTCCTCCACCGCCAGGGACAGCTCCAAGGCCATCGACGCCGAGGCCGGCAAGCACGCGGACACGCCCCTGGGGGAGGCGCTGGACGACTGCGGCACGTTCTACGTCGAGGCCATCGACTCCCTCGAGGAGGCGCGCGGGGACTTCGACTCGAGCTCGTACGGCGAGGCGGTGCAGCAGACGTCGTTGGCGGAGGACGCCGGTGACAAGTGCGAGAAGGCGTTCTCCGACCGCCAGTTGACCTCCACCGTGGCTGACGTCGACAAGAGGATGAAGGAACGGTGCGGCGTCGCCAGCGATCTCATCGACTTGCTCTACGTTCGATCTCATCGATTCTTACGCGTCTGAGCAAGCAAACGAGTTGCGCTTGCGTTGCACCGTGCGTGCATGCGTCGTGTGTTACAGCCATAATACGTGCGTTAACAAAGGTTAATTACTCTTGTTTTGGTTTCATCGATGATTTAATAATACATGAGATAATTCATTTATACTTGTATTTTAAGAAATATCATTCTTTGTCTTAGACAACGAATGATATTTTTTAAAGTGGAGTGGTATAGTATAAATTATCCTTTTATACTTGACGAGACTATTTTGTGGCTCTAAATAACACTTTACTAAATTTGTCGACATTTCCAGTCCAAAATTTTAACCCTTCGTCCACGACGATGTGGCTCAAATCCCACCCTCCATCCCCACTTCAACCTAATCCGTGCACTGACATGTTGGCGAGGCACTTTCGGCCTCTGTCGTCTACTCGCGTCTTAGGCGTTGTTGAGCATTTCCGACGTTACGTTGGGGTTTCTCCTTCCTGCTTCAAGTCACTCCAATGGTATAGTGAAATTTGAAGTCGAAATGCCAGTCAGTATATCTATGACCACATAGAACTGCAATTGAGTTTGAAATTTTACATAACTATAGAAATAACCTTCTACTGCATCCACAGCTTTGTCGGGAACATTTTTAGAATTATACCAGATTTTCCACCTTATATGTACCCTTTAAATACCCAATATATATATAGAGAGAGATCCTGTACAATCACTCATACTAGTAATGTGCCCGTACGTTGCAACGGAAACTCAATTTACGATAAAAAATTTATTTGAAAAGAGCAATAACAGTTGTAAATGTGGGTGATCAAAGAACAATAGCAAAAGTGGGTAATTAAAGATAAGTGGCAAAGCTGGGTAATTAGGCCATTCTCAACGCATAGTTTCATTTTCTAGTTTACAAGAGTGCCACATCAGCTTTTATCTAGATAACTGTGTATCTCAGATTTCATCTAGATAAAACCCTCTCACCTCTCATGAAACTCTCTCTATCTCTCTCTTCATAATTATCTTGCCATGTCACCAAACATGATGATGTATCATGTCATTTAATGAGAATGAAACTCCCACTAAGAATAGCCTTAAAGAGCAGTGGCAAAAGTGAGTAATTTTGATAAAATAACGCGGACAAAGATGGATAATTAAAAAGCAGTGACAAAAATGGGTAATTTTGATAAAATGATATGGGAAAAAACTTTCACTTTATATAGTAAAGATATGTGCAAACGTACCATCAAGATGTTACAATAGGGAACAGAACCAAGAGGATGAGAAAAGCTAGTACAACATATCTTGCGTTCGCAACTTTCCACAACCAAAAACAGAAGTTTTGGCAATTTGAGGCGTATTGATATCTTATAGTGAATTCGAGAAACTACAAAGAACAAAACATAGATAGGATGGATAAACCGGAGTTTCAAATCTCAATTCAATCTTCAAAGCTTGACATAAACATCACAGCTATAGCAAACTTGGCATACTATAGCAGGATGTCTCATCCAAATTAATGGACATTTCATCTGTGAATACATATAAACTGCCATGGTTTCACCTGCAAATTGATCGGTTTAGAAGCTTCATCTTATCTGGTGATCATGAGTAACATCCCAGATCCATACCAAATATTGTTAGTTTCGGATGGTACATAAGCTTGAAATAGATAAATCTTAAGCAACAAGCAGTTCATACAAGAAATAAGCTGAAAAGCTGCATCCCAGAATGTGGCAAAAGTACTTTCCCCAAGTTAAGATATACAAAACTATAGCTCACAAATCTAATTAATTGCTTAGGGTCCAAAAGTTTCAAGAGAACACAGAAGAGAATGCTCGGCTAACAAGAAAGAAGCTTTGGTACTTCATCGAGATGTTGCCTTGTATCTTCAGACCTCTTGGACGCTCAAACCTGGATCATTCGATGTAAAGTCGTCAAATGCAGAATTTATAGTGCATTAAAAAAGATAAGTTCATTGAGCTAATGGGGGTGATCAAAGCTGAATTGACAGATAAAATAGGCTACCTATTTGAAAAATAAAAGGCAAACTGTTAAGGGCCAGACATGGTGTTGTTTCTCTGAAATGGTGCTATCCCTCAGATCTCATAGCTATTGCCCATCACCAACGAATTTTAAAATTACACACTAGTTTTAGCCACAAGCCACACATCAAAAGGAATAAAGAAAAGGATGGCTTGAAGCTAAAACTAATTTATCATTCATCTTTGGTACAACAATTTTATCTTCATTGGGACACCTCTACTTGAGCTTGAGAAATTACACCCAAAACTACTCACAGAACATGAACTATCGCACTCAATTCACTGATAGAAACCAAGGGGAAAGCAGGAATATGTAATCAGACAGTACAGTGGTCCCTCAGATCTCATAGCTATTATTGGGGCCATCATTGACAATTCAAATAAGGGTTTTAGCCACAAGCCATTCATTCATCAAAATGGTATGACAGATGGCTTGAAGCTAAAACCACTCTAATCATCTTTGGACCAAAATTTTATCTTCACTGGGACATCAACTTGACAAACACTATATAAATTAGAAATGCAATATCAATTCAATGAAAAATAAGTATAGAAAAAATTATCTAAATGGCAGACAAAAGCATGCCCATCAGCACCAAGAATAAACATGCCAAGCAAACTTTATCAAAGCACAAACTATTCAGATATCAGAACAGAAAAAGATAATGTCAAAATAAATTAGCTCCGCATGCCAACCTGGTGGGAGAGATTGCTTCAACTTGTTTGCCTTCTCAGAGTCGAAGACACAGAGCGTGTACAAGTACTTGGAGCAGCGGACCTTGAACTTCACAACATCTTTGCTCCTCTTGATCTTCACAGAGCGGGCATCCTTCCTCCTCGCGGTGAGAAGGAAGTCCTTGATCTCATGGATCTGCTTTGGCTACATGTATACAAAATCATTGTCTAGGTCAGACAAAGTATGATCATAGAAAGATAATTGGCAACAAAATAAGCAGATACCAGTGGCAGTAAAAGAAGCTCGACCAATCACACAGCATACTCCTGCCTACTTTCTATAGAATAGACAGCATAACAGTAGCTAGAACCTATCACATTTCAAAATTCGGTGTATATGAATGAAGCCACTCGAGCAGCAGCAATGCCAAATTAAATGTTGAAGATAAGAGTTACTGCACAAACATATA
Organism: Guadua angustifolia; assembly: GCA_036346375.1. Lineage (NCBI taxonomy): Eukaryota > Viridiplantae > Streptophyta > Magnoliopsida > Poales > Poaceae > Guadua > Guadua angustifolia. The sequence goes on along the minus strand of CM070515.1, from coordinate 11,895,166 downwards.
GAATTATTTCCCTCAGCAAGGATTGACATCTAGAATCCCTCCCCTCCATTTCAGGCAAATGTAAGTGATGTACACAATCTCTTATCTAATTCTTCGCAATATGCAATTTAACAGCCCCATTCCACTCAAATCTCGGGATGAACTACACATTGGTATAATAATGTAAGTGGTCCAAGTAACACTAACAAAGAACACATAATTAGTAGTAAACTAGAATTGTAACCACGGTAAAGCCACGAGACATGAACAAAAATTATCAAGCATTCGTTCCTCACAGCAATGCAGTATACAATGGGCCTAACAAACATTTTTTGACAACAGCTAACTAAGGACAACATAAAGCCTGTACAGAACCACAACATGAAGTGACACATCTGAGTCAATTTATCACAGGAAGGTTACAGAACAACAAAAGAAGCAGAAGCAAAGGCCAAATCCAACCCTTGTCAGTCATGCCCACAAACATCTAGTACTACTACCAAGGTATTACAAGATCCACGAGCACGCCTACTCTAATAACGAAGCAGAGCACCACAGCAAGAACAGTCATCCCATGGCCGGCATAATCCATTCCAAGCTAGCAACGCACCGCAAACAACAACAGATCGCAGCGCTTCCACACACACACGACATAGCATGCAGCCAATTAAATATCACGCGGCTATAAACCTAGCTACACTTTGGTGATACGCTAGTGTTGGATCTGAGCGCGCAGAGAAGGTAAGGGGGAGGGATTAGAGGATAGTTACCATCTTCCTGGTGAGGTTTGGAAGTCGCCGAGGAGTTCTTCTCGCGGGGGCGGCGGCGGCGTGCTACGATCCCACGGGAGGAAGGAAATGCCGAGACGGCGGCGGGCTGGAGGGGAGAGAGGTTTTATATCGTTGGTGGATAAAAACCCTAGTTGAGGGCGATTCCGGAAATGCCCTCCCACCCTCTCTCCCTGCAGGTGGGCCCATGCCTAGGTTGCCCAGCCAGTTGTACATGGGCCTGGGCCTAGGAAGACACAAGTTGAATGTGGGTCTCATTTCTCTGGGAACAGCTGGGGTTTATGGGCTCCGTTTAAACTTGAACCTATTGGGACTTTGCATTTTCCTTTCTCCTACCAGTACTTGGGCAGTGATCACTGTATTAGCTCCTTAATTTTCTTTTACAAAACCAGTCTCCCTATGAACATTTTTTTTTCAAAAGTAGCCTCTAGCCCAGACATTCCATGCAAGGAGAGCGCGAAAATGAGCACGACACGACACGTGACACATTCCGCTCTCGGATTGCGTGGCACATTTGAAGTGGTACTAGAGCTCAGGAGATTGCAGGGAAGCATTTGAATTTCTACACTATAGTACCATAGACTATAGCTACAGTACCACGGGAGAGGCGGAGTCCCACGGCGCAGGCACGGGAGGCTGCATTCCGCATCGTGGTGATGAGGCAGCAACGACCGTCGGCGCTGGAGATGTGGCGCGGGCGTGCACGAACGTGTAGGCCCTATTTTTACAAAAACATTTCGCATGGAGGTTTGTTTTATAAAAAAAAATTAGAAGCTAAAATAGTAAGCATTTCAATACTTCGAGTTGCGTAAAAAACAAATCTTCGAGTTGGGTAGTCGGTTGAATGTCAAAACCACAGCTTTACCTTTTCAACTCGCATTATAAGTCATTGGAACAAATTGGTCGTAGTTGCCCATGCCTTAGGGGTTTTACAAAAACATTTCAAAAAATGGAGGTTTGATTCGATTTATCCGAAAAAAAATTAGGAGCTAAAATAGTAAGCATTTCAATGCTTCGAGTTGCATAAAAAACAAATCTTCGAGTTGGGAAATAAAAGCTTTTCGGTTGAATGTCAAAACCACAGCTTTACCTTTTTCAACTCTGCATTATAAGTCGAGATTCCAGTGTCAAAATAATGACCAAATTGGTCGCTTGCACAGTTGCCCATGTCCTAGGAGTCTAGGTCAGTGGAAAGCATAAAATTGGGGCGAATCATATTATATCATATAAAATCTTTATTCTCGAAGATATGACGTGCTCCTGTCCGCGCCCTCATGTCGCCCTTTTCTACTATAGATTTTACAGTGGACTTCTACATAAAGTAAAAAAAAAATTTACGCAGCATAGTTGACAAAGGTCGTTTAACTCGGCTAGCAAAAGCTTTCCTGTTTGTACCTGAGGTCTCCAGGTCGACACCCGGGAGGCGCAAGTCAGTGTAGCTTTGCGAAATACTGTAACAGCTGTGCTGCAGCATCAACAGTTTTTTTTAAAAAATAGATAAGATAATAAGCTTCACTGATTTGATTGAGTTATCAAATCATGTTGCAAATTTTTAAACTTTTTAGAATGTTCATCAAAGCATGCCTAACCTACCATAAAAAATACAGATCATGATCAAATTTGTACGATTTTTAAAAATTCTATCAATACTACTAATGCATTTAAAGCAACTTCGCTGATTTAATTGATCTGCTAAATTTGTGTATTCTTGAATATTTTCAAAAAGGGTTCTCGGAGCATACCTACATTATCGTAAAAATTTGAAATCATGATCAAACATTTACGATTTTTAAAAAATCTAACAATGCTACAACACACTTAAAGTAAATTCGATGATTTGATTAGGCTACTAAATTTGCAAATTCTTTAAAATTTGTTAAAAGAGTCCTGAGAGTGTGCCTGAGCTACCATAAAAAAACCGAATCATGATCAAGCTTTTCTATTTTTAAAAATAGTGACAATTTGGTTTTTTTTCACATTCCCATAAAAGATTTCCTTGCTTTGTTAAAATCTTTGCCCTTGTCGGCGATTCTTTACGCCCACAACAACACACGGATCCTTTGCGTACTAGTTACTTCATGATTTGTTTGAGTTGAAAAATACCATTAATGTATCACTAATACGTGGTTCAAGGCTCACTTATCAACCTCATATGCAATTGTATTTTTCAATTTATATATCTTTTATACGGCTGATTTTCTCGTACCTACATAACAAGGCTGTAATTAGATTGGGTAGATACCAAGATCGAATGATTGAATTCGGAAAGTCGTATCGGATAATTGTTGGATTTGTTGTCGGTTTCGGATTCGAGGATCACGATCTGCCAAATCGAAATATTCGATAATATTCTAGGATAATTTCGAATAACTCTATTTAGATATTTACATATCATATTCTAGCAACTTCAATTAGGCCTAACCAATAGTCCAAGCAAATAATATAATATTGTTGTTTTATATAGTAAATAGTTTTTAAATATGAAAATTCTTTTCAATATAAAAAATACTAAAACAACCCTAAAAATTATACAAAATTTCAGAGAATTGAAATAGGGCATTTTGAACTTACTAAAATTATTTTCATTATAATATTATTTTTAGATTATTGTTAAAATTTGAAAAGCTTTTAGAAAATAACAAATTGAGTTCACTAACTCGGAAAAAATTCACATAAATTCCTAAAATATTTTGAATTTAATAAAACTATTTCCAACAAAAAATTATTTTTTACATAGAAATTACTTTTTGATTTCTGAAAATAGGAAAAGCCTTTTTAAAATCCAATAAATTCATAGAAAATACCAAAAAATAAGAAATAATTATTAAAAACCAAAATATATTAAAATATTATCTTAAAATTTACAAAATCCAATAATATTTTAAATTTATTTATTTTACTTTTTTAAAGACAAAATTCTAGGATGTTACAAGCTGCCATCAGAGTTTGACATATAAGAATATGCTTCGACTTGCCTACGTGAATATCTAGTATATTTTGCAAAACATAAAGAAATATTTGATACTTTTGCAACTTTCTTAGACCACCTGACTTATTAAATTATGATAATGTGGTTGCACGTTGAACGCATATGATTGATTAATTATTCTTATATGTATGCTATATACAATATCTATTTTTATGCGATATCTTACAAACAAATTTCGGTACCATATCAATTGCACTTTGTATTTGCTTCAAATTTGTCATCGATATTATTTACATAGTATTTCATATCTATCTGCATCCAACTCTAAATCCGACAAAAAAATATGGTTTAGGATACGAAAAGAGCGATATTTGACAAAATCCAAACCGATTGCACCTCTGCTATGTAAAGCCCAAGATACAACGATGCAGAAAATGACTTGAGTTCATTGCTTCATGCTTTCAGGATAGCAATGTAAAAGTTCTTCACATGATAATCTTTATAGATGAATCCAACAGAACACAACAGGGTGGCAATTCCAGCATACTGAAAACCGGTTTACACAGATTCTAACTCAAAACAAAAAGGGCTCAATATATAAGTAAAACCGTTGCGGGTTGATGCGAAACTATTTGGCTTATTCTGATGTGTCATATGAACCATACATAGTACACAGGTTGCACAAAATGGTGCACGCTGATCGCATAGACAACAAGTACAAGAGGAGAGCTGCATCGGCAAATCAGTAGTCATCGCCTCTGGATATTACTTCTTTACAGGTTGGCCGGAGCAAGATGGTGTGCTCGAATTGCGACACATAGCTTCCTCTCACATCACACAATGGAGGATACGGCTGCAAACAGGGCAGGAAACTGTGACTAACTATGTCCATGATAAGGTTTAGACATTGGAGTGGAGATGGAGCCTTCTACATACCTGAACAATGCCAACATCACATAGATTTTTCAGTGCCATGAGATACTTGGTCTCACCAAGGCGGTCCAAGTACCTGCGGCAAAAAGCAAGCGTTCCAAAGTTGTTGTTGATTGTCCCAAGTAGTTGCTTAGCTCTTGCAACCCTCAATGGTACGTGCCCAACATCAAAGTTCTTCATATAATGACTGCACTCCAAGTCCTCCCTCACGAATCCCTTTCCTGCAAACGGTATGCCGCTTATGAAATGTAAAACTCTTCAAGAAATTGCACATACATCTAAGTAGGGAAAACATATAAATGTTGTTCAGCCAAGAAAGGCCATGCTAGTTAGATACTAGGGGAAATGACTTCAAGAAACTATTAGTGATGTGGTCAAAAAACTTTTTAGTGTATATGGGTTTATGAGTTCAGGCTATATAGAGAGACATACCTGTAGAACCAAAAGTTTCAATGGCATAAAATTCGCCCTCCTCCATTTTTGTTTGTTCTCCACCTTTCACAATTGGAACTGATTTGCCTGCATGGATTTGGTATGGTCCAATGCTGTGTCCATTGAGGTTCCGCACACTTTTTACTGCCACAAAAGCAATCAGGCAATTTAAATTGTCATTTTGTCACTTTACTTTTATTAGTGCAGAATGGGAAAAATCTGAAACTGCATGCACCTTGGAAAACCTTCCCATTAATTTCAACCTCATATGACTCCATGACTTCTTGGATTGCAGCACCGACATCACAAAGCCGTGCATCTATTCCAGCTTCCTGAAATGAAGGAAAGGATAAATCATTATTAAATAACAATGTATGGATGCTATTAGAGGAGAAAAATAATTTCAAATAACAATGTATACCAGATTATTAACAAGTGAAAATACAAAACTCAAATCAGACCCAAACAAATAACTACATAGAAGCAGCTAGAGAGATGACAGCACACACTGACAAACTATAATTGATTAAACAAAAGCAGATATTTCAACAAAGACCTATCAACATGTCCCATTGGAGCAAAAGGGACACACTCATCCTGCCATCAAGCAGAGCTCCTATCAGAAATGACATGTGCAAAGGTGCTTATGCAAATCATTCATTGGTATATCCAAGATCATTGACTTAATATAGCACAGCCTTCGGAGAGTGAATAAAAATATGTAGAAATTACCTTGACTCCAGTATTTGTGGCATCTCTCGATGCTTGAAGCAATGGATCAAACATGGGATTGAATGCAACAGTAAATGCACAATCAACTATGTACCCTGGGAAGAATCACAATATCATATTAGATTTTGCAATTAGAGATGGCCTGAAATTATACTTTCAAGGACAAATCCATAGAAAATATCATAACAAACAGCCATAGAACAAGGAATAGAACAAAGCAAAATAATAGACAGACCATCTATATGTGTCCCAAAATCCAGCTTCATCACATCATCATATTGTAGTACAGTTTTATCACCAGAATTGGGAGTCCAGTGAGCTGCAACCCTAAGCATTGATTTTTTTTCCATCAATGTAAGAAGGGAATGCAGAACATGGAAGCATTCTAGGGAATACCATACCAATTCAAGGAACACCCTGTTGGGAAGGCAATACCAGCTTGCAGTCCATTCTCCTTGATAAGTTTTCGAACCATGTTTTCCAAAGTTTCACATAGTTCAATCATTAACATTCCAGGATTCAAAATGCTCCTCATATATTTCCGCACCTAGCAAGCCAGAATATACATTGTAGACTTGCAACCAACAACAGATAAGATTAAAATGAAGCTGCAAACAAATCAAAGAAGAGGCTAGTATATTTTAAACCTGTCTATGAACTTCTGCTGCTCGACGAACAGCATTGTACATCGGCTTTTGTAGTCGTTCCAGTTCCCTCTTTTCCTCACTAGTTGTTCTCCACAAATTACTGAAGAGCAATAGCATGATTAATTTACAAAATAGATGCTATTATTTCATAATATTAATTTGCAGAGTTCGCCATTTACCCCCCACCACCACACAAAAAAACTGAAAGAAAATTTTGAGTATCATTTATGCAATTTTAACCCAGAAATTAGAGGACAGGTTTCATGAAAGATAAAAATCAACATATTCCTATCCATAGTAACTGGATTCGTTGTAAACACCCGTGAATTGCAAACTGGATTCATCGAACCCGAACCGGTTTAGGCTTAAACCACGAACCCGTATCCCGTACCACGACTTGGACGAACCGCTTTTTTGGTAACTATGTTCCTATCATTGGATACTTCATTAAAATGGAAATTACACTGTTGGTGATAAAAATGTACTTACTCATCCTTATATTGCTGGATTTCACCCTCAAGAAATTCTCCTGAAGGGAAAAGTTCATCAACAGGGATTGATGGAGGATCTGTCTGCTGAAGAGGGTCCTTCTTCTTTCTAAAGAAAACACGAAACATGCTCATAAAAAAGAGCAAACCAAACAAGAATATTTATGATTCAATTGAATAACAGAACCCACTTGGCCTTGCTTTTCTTCTTTTTTCTTCTTTGCGGCTTCTGAAAAATTCCCATTTCAAGGACTACAGTTAGACTAATCACATCCCAGTTCCCAAATGCTAGATAGAATAGCAGAAGCTTCAGCTTTAGATGAGAAACTCAGCAATGAGAACTGCAAAGTAGAGTTGTCACCTGGTGTTCCATCTTGAGATGGACCATCCGCCTGTGCTTCATCATCATCCTCTGGTGGTGAGGACTGAGCTCCAGGAGCCCCACCATTGCTATCTGCAACTTTGACTTCTTTTGATGAGGTTACATGCGATTCTACACTAACCGTCTTATTCAGATTCTCCTGCAGCAAAAACGGGAAGTTCACTTACCATGAATGTAAATATACATCAGTGCATGGATCAATCATGCTATATGAGATTGAGCAATCCATATAACCACAGTAGCGGCCATCACTTGTAGGAGTCTTGAAATCACATATACTTTCTAACTGAGATTTGGAAAGTCTACACATTTCCTCTAATCAATGGCTTAGTAACAGCTATTTGGACAATTCAGATAATAAGGGATAATTCAGGGCTTCAGGCTGTAAGTTACGAGGACAGATTGAAATAAAGTATGGACACAATGTGACAAAGAGAACCAATGAGCAAATATTGCATGAAACATGAATACACAAGAAACACTGGGTAGTTATCATGGTTATCACAAGACCAATTCCACAAAACAGAATAACTGTCAATAGCTTGTACGGTTCTTGTTTGTCCCCAACATGTTCTCCAGTACAAATGTAAGTATGAAATATGCCAAAGCAAACATACTCTATATTGTGTAGAAGAAGCATTAGCAATTCAGTTCGTGGCAAAGAAAGAATCTGTTGAAGCATAGCACTTACTTTGGTTTCCTGGTTTTGCCCAACATGCAATGCCTCCATCTCCTTGGTAGCTGCATTTATGTTACTCCCAGCCATATTGTATATTTCTAAAGCTTAATAGTTTGAAACCTGAATGAGCAGAATGAACAAAATCATAAGCACCAATACATCCAAGGACAAATTACATTTCAAAATAAGTGTATCCCCAATTTTCCATTTGAAATGAAAATTTGTATATCTATCAAGTATTATCCAACTTCTCACGGAAATTTGTGACATCCATGGACAGTAAAGGGTGATGATATGTCTCTGTTTGGATTACCAGTATTCAGCCCATTCAACTTAGGATGTAAACAGCAAGGTTTATAATCACTTAATCAGGTTATGCATGCTCATTAAACCGAATCAATGCTTTGTAGAGAGCATCATATAGCTATATATCTATACCCCCAGAGAAGCTAATGGTATCCAGTATGTTATTGTCCATTTGATCGTCAGATAGAACATATCAAAACCGTCCAATGCTATAAGCGACGAACCAATGCTATCACCTCATCCACCTCAACTCTTTGCAACAATAGCGGCGGATAGCCCCAGAGTAATCAAAAAACATGCCAACAAAAATACAAATAATCATTAACAACAACAGAGCCGACTAACGCATCTAAGATTCATTGCAAGTTTGCAACTATTATAGCTTCCCATACCACAAGTTACACTCCACAGTTTGTAACTCTACTGCATCGGCCAACCCTTTTAACCGAAATTAAGGTTCTCATTTGGCCATCTTTGCGAAATCAACAAACGCATTCCTAACAACCTGCCCACATCAATTTCAGAATCTCCCGTTACGGAGCAGTCACTACTACCTCAATTCAGGATTCATCTTCCAACAGCATCACCGGACACAAACCAGAGCGGGGCGACGATCAGAGAAGGCCAAAAACAACGGTACGGCGTACCTTTCTCCACAGTCGACGCGGCGGGTACGCCGATCGCGGTGACGATCGCAGGCCGCCGCCTCTGGAGAAGCGAGGGTGCGGACGACGGCGACGCCGGGAGGTTCTGCCGCTTTGCGTGTGGGGAGGTGACGGCTAGGGTTAATAAATTTGCAGTTTTGGACCATGGCTTGCGACTGAGAAGGTTTTATACATTTCATCGTCACGCTACGCCTACGAGTCGACGACCCAAACTGAACGGCATCACCGAACGAAGAGACCCACCTGCCAAATTTGGGTTGGGCTCAAATGTAAAGCCCAATACGTGTATTATTAGGCCTAATTTGGTTACGGGCCAGCCACTATGGTTGCGAGACATTGAGACCCCAGCACAGCAGCAAAACTCTTCGCGAATCCTCAAACCCTCCTCCCCTCCCCGACCGCCGCCTCCTTCCCCTGAGCGAACTCCGCGCTTGCCTGTGGGAAGGAGAGCGGGGCAGTTGCAACGATGGCGGAGGAGGGGACGCAGCAGCTGCCGTTCGTGCGGGAGACGGTGCTGAAGAAGCGGAAGGTGAACGAGGACTGGGCCATCAAGAACCGGGAGCGCCGGGCGGCCAAGAGGCAGCGCCGCCGCGACGACGGCAAGGGCGCCATCAAGCGGCCCGAGGAGTTCGTCAGGGAGTTCCGCAACAAGGAGCTCGACTTCCTGCGGATGAGGACCCGCCTCAAGGTCCGCAAGCTGCCGCCGGTCGAGAGCCTCGGCTCCAAGCTGCTATTTGCGATTCGCATCCCTGGGTCAGTACTCGGTAGTAGTAGCTATGAAAAGTTCCTGCCTGTTAATCTTTGCAAAGTTTGTTTCTTTGGCTTGTGACGGTGTTTGACGATTACTAACATGGTTTGGTATGTGCAATTGCAGCACTACAGACTTGCATCCGCACATCAGAAAGATTTTGAAGAAGCTGCGGCTGACGCAGGTCCTGACCGGCGTGTTCCTGAAGGCCACCGAGGCAACTCTAAAGAGGCTTCTTGTTGTAGAACCGTTTGTCACTTATGGGTAACTGAATGCAAACATTCTTCTCCATTGCAGTGTTTAACAAAACGTGATCCGTTGTTTTGTTAATTTGTAGTTTGTGGTGTTGAAATTTTGTTTGCTGGTGTGTGACAACAGGTTCCCGAATTTGAAGAATGTGAAGGAGCTTATTTATAAGAAGGGCCGCGGGTTCTTGGACAAGGAGCCTTTCCCTCTTACCAGCAATGATCTAATTGAGAAGGTATTCTTTTGTAACATATTCTAAATATCAATGTTGAGGGCCATTAGTGTAAAGATTGAGGGCATTAGTAAACTTGTTTTCCAGAGTCTATTTGTTGCACAATAAGTATGTGGAATGTTAGTAAGGCATAGCTATGGACATGTTTGTCGGTTTTATCTTGTCCACGTAGAACAGTATAATTTGTTTAAGAGGAATTGACATTATATGAATCTTGAATTCCCTTTGTCTCTAATTCTGATCAGTAGTATTTGTTAGGTTCAGAAGCTCCAAAGCATCTTAGGGTGTGTTTGGCGGGAGCTTATTTGGCTTCTAGACTTCTATAAGCCATAAGCCAAAACAAACAATATTTTTCCAGCCAGACGGAGAGAAGAAGCTCCAACCCAATTTGCACTACGCAAGAGAAGCAAGGAAAACGATGCTTCTCGGGCTGGCTAGAGCTTCTGAAAATCCCACTTCCCTGGTACCTTTACAACTTAACTGTTATTTACGAAAAATTGCCATCCTCATCCAGCTCCAAAGAATCAAATAACTTCTTCGGCTCCAAAGACTTCTCCTCCAAAGACACCAGCCTAAACAAACACAACCTAAGAGTGTTTAGATAAGTCATCTTGTTTATATTTTAGACCAAAAATATAAACTTAATTCACTTTATTTTAGCATACAAGTTTCAGATTTCAGGTGAAACTAGAATCTGGAACTCTACCAAACAGGCCCTTAATTGTTGTCATGCATTGCTGTGGCAGAGCTATTTTTTGGAGTCCTGCCAGCAGTGAAAAAAAATCGTTTGATGTGACGGTTAAGCTTTTGCATTGATGATCAAGTTCGGTCATTTTCCCTTGTAGAGGGAGTGAGTTCGTGTAGACTTCCCACACATGGATTCTCGGTTTCAGTTTTTCTTGTCAAAGGAGATATTTATTTTATCTTGATTTAGTAAGGTACACTGAAAAGGCGTCATCTATGCTTTGCTAATAACAGGCTCTTGGAGAACATGGCATCATATGCTTGGAAGACATTGTTCACGAAATCGCCACGGTTGGGCTTCACTTTAGAGAAGCATCAAGCTTCCTCATGCCCTTCAAGCTCAAGTGTCCAGAGAGGAGGCTGCAACTGAAGAAGAAACCCTACAAGGATGGTGGCGACTCTGGCAACCGTGGGGATAAAATCAACGATCTGATTGAGAAGCTGAACTAAGGCAGAGGATGTCTCCGGTTGTCATCTGCGTACAAGTGTTGGATCCATTGCCTTATCAGTTTTGTAATAGCATAGCTGAATGTACCTTTGTTTTTAAAACCCTAACTGCGTATCTGGGATCAGATTATGAAATAGCAGAATCTGTTTTCATCCTCCTGCCATCAGCTCGTTCTGAGCTTTATGATTGATCTGTCGCATGTTTTACTGAAGCTAACTGTTGACAATGTTACTTGCACTGACCGACTGGCTTAAGATGTGAAGGTAGGATCTGCAAGCAATTTTTGGCTGGATTGCAAAAACTAGACATACGGTAATTACAGATCTTAAAGCAACTAAATCTTATTATCTTTCCGCCAATATATACCATGTTTTATTGCAAGATGGTTGCTAAAGGTGCTACGAGCCACGTGTGCCATGTAATTTATTTCCCCTTCTCTGCCTCGCTCGCCTCCACTCTCCACCCTCCCCTTCCTCCCCCGGGTGCTCTCGTCGTGCGGGTTCAGGCCGCGCCGGGGCGAATGGCCTCCGCGGCATCGGCGCCGGTGTTCGAGAGGCTGGCCGGGATCCGAGCCCTCGCCGAGTCCGGCCGCTTCAAGGCAAGCTCCCCGCTCCCCATGCATCAGCTTCACAACTTTACGCGGAATTATCGTTCGTTTTGCTCGTTCTCCGTTATTGTAGTAGTAGCGGTAGTGCCTGGGATCCCCCAGTAATTATTCTTGGAATGCCAATTCTTATAGCCGAATCACGCATACGATTCAGGGTGGATAGTGAATGGTGAATCTTGACTAGAAATGGGGAATATCCGGGAGAGCTTGCAATTTCCTTTATATCACAGTTATTATATAGAATATGCGTCCTTATCATTTTCTGCTGCTACTACTCATTTGTTTACTGCTGAATTTGTCCGGCAGGCGTGGTTCCTGGATCAGTTTGGAGTTCTTCATGATGGGAAGAAACCTTACCCTGGTGCCATTTTGGCATGTACGTTGGTACAGAGACTGTGTAACTTCTAGTATTCAGTTTGCCTATGCCTCTTTGTATTACAAGTGTGTAGGGATGTAATCGGATCGGATACGATCGGATATTGTTCATCTCGTATTCGTATTTATATTTTTTATCGAATATGAAGTCGGATACAAATGGTGTCGGATGTGAATACGAATGTGAATAATACCGGATACTATCACTTACGAATACGAAGCGAATACAAACCGGATTCAATACGGGTACGAATATTTTTAGCCGGATAATACACGAAAATATAGATCATTTATTGCACATGTAACATACTGAATGGTAGATTACTTATGAGTTATGAATAATTATTGACAAAATATGAAGAAAATAGTACAAGAATTTACTATAGTTGCATTGTACATAATTAAGAATTAATAATGAACGCACTTTGGCGCTGTGGTGCACTTGGCGTTGGCACTTTGGCAGTGGCAGTGTGGCACTTGGTAGAATGGTAGTTGGTACTTGGCACTGGTACTGGTAGACTACCAAGAGTGGTATTGGTACGCTGTGGTGCTCTTTGATTGGTGAGTTACAGATTCACAGTCTTGGAGAAGTCTTTAAAGTTTTCGGATAATATCCATATTTTATATCCGGATATTATCCGATTATAAACTCGGATATTCTTGTATCCGTTGGATAATTACTATCCGTATTCGTATCCTTATCCGAGATAACTATCCTTATCCGTATCCGTATCCAGAAAATTCTTCGAATATCCAAAAAACTATTCAAATCGCTATCTGAATTGATTCGGTCGGTCGGTCGGTCGGTCGGAAAATATTCGTTCCAGTTGCACCCCTACAAGTGTGCTAGTTAAGTGAAGTACGGCTGTTACAGTGAAGAAGCTCGCCGGGAATGGGGGCGAAGATGGTGATAATCAGCAACTTCTCCAGACGGTCGTTTGTAACCATGGAGAAGCTTAAGAGTCTTGGGTTCGACATATCGTGTTTCCTCGCAGCCATCACTACTGGGGAACTTACACATCAGTACCTTCAGAAGTAAGCTTCCTGTGGACAATATCTTCTGCAGACAAAAGTTTTAGTTGTGTATCCTTTAGGAATGCGAAGTGCAATACATATCATGATGTAAATAAAATCACCTTGCCATGATACAAACGGAACAAACTATGTTTGCCATAATATGCAACTGACTAGAGGTGTTTCTCGTGTTTAGTTCCAGATTAAACCTCAAACAATATGCAGTTGTTTGCTGTGACTTATTCAGAAATTTATGATAAACTATCTATTAATAAGCCCCTTTTTTCATTCAATTTCATAAATATAGGAGGGATGACCCGTGGTTACAGCTCTTGAAGAAAGTGTATCCATCTGACATGGGGCAATCGAGGTGCAGTTTCTCTTTATGTTTGTTGTCCTGCTTCTTTTTCTTTGGCAGTTGTCTCTTCCAAGTAATATTGGTGCGGCCTATGTTACAATCCAATGGCTGAGGCAAATTAATACATCGAAAGAATTATTAGCTATGACAAACTAGGATACAAATACTTTAGTGTTAATATGTTGTGTACAAGATGGAGATACCATAACAAATGACTTCTTGTTTCCTTTTAACAAGTTTGTGGATAGTGTTCGCATTGGAAATGGGTTTGACCTAATCAGTATTACTTTTTCTCCTTTTAGGGCCTTGGTTTGCAGGTTGTGGGCAATGTTGATGACACAGAGTTTATATTAGCCCATGGTACTGAAGCCCTTGGAGTACCTTCCGGTGATCCACTTCCCAAAAGTCCCGAGGAGCTTGAGCAGATTCTAATGCTTGGCCTAGAAAAGAAACTTCAGATGGTGGTAGCTAATCCGGATTATGTCACTGTTGAAGCTCGAGATCTGCGTGTTATGCCTGGTATGATCATGAATTCATGATTACTTTATTTCACCTTTGATGCCATGTTGGATTACTTAATAATTATCAAATATTGGAGTTGTTCAACTCATGCATGGAGCTACTTGGCTACAGGCCTACACTATACATATTGATTATTTCCGAGTGAATGATGGTGTCTTTTCATCAGTATGTAAGGTTATACTGTATTTTGCTGTGTCAATTTCAGTGTTGTAATGTAACACAAACAGTACATTTGTTTCTTTTAGTCGCCCTGGCAGCAAAATATGAGAATCTTGGAGGTGAAGTGAAATGGATGGGGAAGCCTAGTAAGGCAACACATGGTTGTTGAAGTATAAGTGAATTGTCCACCTTTCCTCATTAGCTTAAGGTTTTGGGTGAACTGGCTAGTGCATGCAACTCAATATAGTATCAGAGCCAAGAGGTCTTAAGTTCAAGACCCGGTTGGCGCAATTCAAAAAATATAATTGCAGTCCACTTCTATTCCATGTTCTAAGCCTGAGGGAGCCAACACATGAGAGGGAGTGTTGAAGTATAAGTGAATTGCCTACTTTTCCTCATTAGCTTAAGTTTTTGGGTGAACTGGCTAGTGCATGCAACTCAATAATAGTAACTTCAACTTAATATATATATACAATTGTAGTGTCACCATGGAATATGACAGAACGTAAGATTTGATCATAATTACTTTGCATAGCCTTATGATACTCCATCTTTCCTCTTAGTCAATTTTTCTTTGTTAAACTTGATTTTGTTAGGTGTGATGCTAATTTGGCAGCTCACCTCTTAGCCAAGGATGCATCTTCCTCGTTTCCAGGTTGCCCTTCGTTGAACTTGGTGCTGGACTTTTTGTTGCAGTGCTTACAGCATGATTGTATTCCTACTAATTAATAAAGTCTGAAGCACTTGGTCTAAAAAAAAGTAGCATCTTTCCTGAGTCTTAGTTTTTATGCGGTAGATAATATGTTTTTGCTTCCTCAGGTGATTTATGCGTCAGCAACGTCCCTAGCAGCTGTTGATGCTCATGAATGTATCACAGTTGGTGATTCACTACACCATGACACTAAATGGGCAAATGCATCTGAATCACATCTACATTCATTACTGGAGGAACTCATGCGGCTGAACTTGGATTTAATGAATTTGGGGAAACTGCTGGAGATGATGCTATCAATACGTTGTGTTGCAAGCATAGCTTATGTCCCTCTTATGTTTTGCCTTCATTTACTTGGTAGAAACACCGTCTAGCTTCACATCAAACAATTGTGAACATTCAGCGAATGAAGAGATAACTGGTCGATTCTGCAAGAGTGGCCTTACTGCAGGCCAATTCTTTGGTGAATGCTTCTTCCGTTCATAAATCTTCGTAGATTGTTCTATGAAAATGACTTCAGGATGATTGCATACTTTGATTAAGATCATAAATCTTGCTGTATATCAAACGCAGAGTGCGTTGTGGGATCCATTCACCATTGATGATTACTGGCTAGTCATGAAACCTGCAATCAAGTGCTCACCTGGGAGTTCATCGCTGAAATATTCGCAAGGAATGTAAACGTGATATCTATTGAAACCTCCAATATTAGCTTCTTTGGATCTGTCCGGTGCAAAGAGTATTGTTAGCTCCCAATTTGGTAAAGAGAAGATGGAACTTGATTTCTGTGGAAAACAAATGTCCTGATATCGTTTTGACACTGACAAGTTATAGAACAGGGTAATGTGGACATAGTTGTTTACTTGTTCAACACCGGAAAAGCATTGCCGTGTCAGTTTAGCACAGCGTCTTTTCGTTTCTGACGAGGTCGCCGGGGCACATCTTTCTCGGAGTTGACATTTCTGTGCAAGCCAAGGCCGGGAAAGAACTACGAAAGTGCAAGGAAACCGATGGATTGAAAAATAAAAGAAGACCCATAATATTGGGACAAAGAAAAAGATGCCTCGCTCTCGCTCTCGCCCCACCCCGCCTCTCCTGCCTCCGCGCTTCCCCTTCTCCCCGGCGCCTAGGTCTTCTTCCTGCAAGGTTCCATCTGGCTTTCCCAGGAGTGTTCTCCTGTCTGATCCCCGGTTCGCTTGCTTCTCCAAAAGCGGTCCGTCCCTGCCGGTAAGGTGGTTCCCCGAGCTTGGTTCCTCGTTCCGGTCGTGGGTCCTCCTGTCGGCCTGCTCTGCGGTCCATCATGCCTCCTCCTCGCCTCATGGATCCTTCTTCCTCCTCGTGGTCTTCAAGCGATTTTCCTTTCGTCTGGATAATCGGTCGGTTGGCCTCACCCTTCATTCCGTTTTGGGTGGAGCCCCAGCTGGTTTTCATGTTTCCCAGGCTTCTCCAACCCATTTCCGCTTCTCAGTGGCCTCCAAGCGGGTGGCGTTCCTAATCCTCAGTCTCTCCAGAGTTTACTCTAAGGACTTCGACCTCTCCTTCTTCCTGTGGTGGGATGGTGGCCCTAACTGGGAAAAGGATCTTCATCTCTGGTTGATGGAAGAGCAGGGGGAGTGGTCTTCTCCCAAGCGTCGATCGGTTTCCTCAGTTCGTTTTCAGAGGAAGGTCTCCGAGTGCCGGGGGTCCGTCCTCCCTCCTCCCGTGGTCTCGTCGTCGGAGGTTTGTGATCTTCGGCCTCTTGTGGGGGACGTTGCGTTGGATTTTAAGGCTGGTTCCTCCTTTCAACAGTCAATCCTCAGAAAGTTTAATTCGGTGGTTCATCATGAAGGTCCCTCCCCAAAAGGCTCGTTTCTCTTGCTGGTTTATTTCAGGCGTCACTCCTTCAAGTTGGATGGTGCCTCTGCAGCTGTGGCGCTAGTTTCTTTGCTTGGGGGTTATCCTGAGGGATTTCATGTGCTTCCGATCACTGGCCGCTTCTTTCGGATTTCTGTTGCCAATAATCAGGTTGGCCGTCATCTCTGCTCCATTAAGAGGATCATTTCTCAGCATGTGGATGCTTATTTCTTCTCTTGGAGGGACCATGACCCATTCTGGAGGGCTGCCAAAGATCAGTGCATTCGTGATTTCGAGCTCATTGCCTTGAAGGGTGTGTGTCGCCCCGGGGAGGGCTTCCCCTAGTTCCATCAAGAAAAGAGTCTCCTTTTGCTGGAGTTTCCTCCCCTTGCTCATCATTTCTTTGGCTTTAGGCATTTCATCATTGTTGGGGGGTTTGCCTGCCCCACTCTCAATTCATCCGACAGTTTGTCTTCCAATTGCTCCTTCCGAATTGGTCATTTAGCCTGCTGTGGCCTTTCCAGCAGTTTGTCCCGTTTCGTCAGGAGTCCGAAGGGTTTCAGCTCTTACCATAATTCAAACGCTAACGGGCTTTCGTCTAGCATCACCGCTGCAACTTCGGCTCTAGCGCTGTCGCCGGTTCCCAATGACCTCCCTGGCTATGCTTTAATGTCTTCACAGGGGGTTGACAGAGCTTATAGGATAGCGGTTAGCCTTAGTGCGCCGGTCACCATCCGCCCATTTGAGTCTTCCAGCTTTCTCCTCGATGGTTCCCGCCACTGCAGTCCTGGGTCTTTTGTCTCCTTTTTATCTTGTCCGTCCAGAGGCTTATGGGGATTCAATCCTGGCCATCTAGGGCGGGGCGTCTTCAATTTGGATTTTCCTCAACGGCAGGGATGGAGGGCAAACTTGTCAACTTTCAAGGAGTCTCCTCCACTCCTGCTAGCTGGGGCCCGCGCCCCTAAACCTCCCTTGGCTACCCGCCCGAGAGTACAGCCCCTTCCTCTTCTTCCCTCGGCTGGGCACCCCGTCCTTTCTTCTGATCAAGCGTCTGCTCTTGGGGTTCTCATGGCTAATTTCCAATTCGACCAAGATCGGTTCATCCCGAACCACGTTCAAGTTGACGGGGGTGGCCCTCTCAGGATTGCTAGGGTTAATGTTCACGTGAGCGGGTTCCCCCCCAGGCTCCACGAGGACTGGGTGCTCGCCGTGGACCAAGATGGTGTGATTGCCCAGGATGAGTATGATGGTTTTCTGCCACTGGTCAGGGATTTCATCGAAGAGGTTTTTCAGTTCCCTGTCTTTCAAGCTTGCCGCACTGTCCTTGGGCTTGGTCTCTTTCAGTTGAACAGCTCCTTTAATCGGGACCTCCTCATTAGTATTGGGGATCACTTTGTTGAGGGGGTTAGAGTCAGGTTCCTGCAGCATGACAGAGGATTGAATGCCAGAAATGCTCCCTATTCCAGAGTTGGATGGTTCATGCTTCTTGGTTTACCTTTGGACTTGCGGTCTCACTCCTACCTGGAGCAGGCTTGTGCCCCTTTTGGGCGTCTTTTACGTTGGCGTATAGATAATCGATCAATGTCGCATGTCTTAGTCCAATGCCTGTTTGACAACCCGGCTGACATCCCTCGGAGGCTGGTTCTCAGGGTTGGATTAGGGGCCAATGGTGCTGCCGCTTCTTGGACAGTCCCGGTGATCATCCTTTTTCATGAGTTCGCGGATGCTAACCTGTTGCCGGATGAAGACCCTCCGGAAGACCAGAACCCCCAGCATGATCCGCCTCACTTTCCCCCAGGCCCAAATTTCCCAGAGCTCACCCTTGGGGATCCGATTTGGGATCAAGCGGCTCAAAATTTGAACCTTCAGCTTGGTGGGGCGGATGGCTGGAATCAGCAGATGGATGTGGCTGCCAACCAGGATATGCTATTGGCTCCTCAGGTTCCGCAGCAGCAAGAGGAGTGGCTGGCCGTTCACGACTCTGATGACGAATCCTCGGATCGGGATTCTCCCTCTACTGCCCCGCAATTGACACCCAGGCATGACAGAATCTTGGCTCCGGCTCCGGTCCTGCAGCCATTGGTTATTGCCGCTCCGCAGGAGCTTTCAGGCTGTGGAGTTCCTTGTACAAGTTTTTTGGTGAGTGTCTGCAATGAAGCCGGAAGGATAGGGGCAAGTTACAGAGTGTCAGTTCCCCTCAGTAGCTCCATACTTCGGATCTTCAGAAATTTTGATATGGCTAGATTTTTTAACGTGAATCTGGTCCATCCAACAAGCCTTGTCCCCAGCTTTGAGGTTTGGTCCCAGTCCCTTCTCCGGGCTCCTCAGGCTGTCGCCTCCAGTGATCTTTTAGCTGCCCCTGGTTCTCCAATTGAGGGGTTTCTGCCGCCCCTGACTCCACGGAAGCGCTCTAGTATCTCTATCCGGGAGTTGCCTGATATCCGCATCCCGGAATGCCACTCCAGAATTTCCATTGTATACGAAAGGAAACGGAAGGCTGCCAAGTGTTTCAGTGGTCAGTCTTCTGGTGATCTCCTCAACTCCAGTTGGCTTGACATCCCGACCAACCAACTGCTTGATTCTGGCACTAGGAGGAGCAAGCGGCTACAGGAGAAGTACAAGGGCTTCAGACAACCCAGTGTCTCCTCCCTATTCAAAAGGAATGCAGCTTCTCCAGTCAGGGTTCCTCTTTCTGCCACAGCATCAGACGGTAACCCTGGCCCTTCCCATAGCAGTTTCCGAAATTGCCAATTGCCACTTTATTTCCCCTCGCTCCAAGACGTTGACTTATACAAAGATCTTACCCCGATGATTCCTGTCGATGTTCTGCAGCGGGTTGCGGTTCAGGATTGCGGCCTAAAACCTGAGGAGGTGGCTCGGGATGCTCTCTTAAAGGATGCCTCGTTGGAATGAAGAGCTCTGTTGTTTCTTTTGGTCTGGTTCGATGCGGGTGTGCCTCTCTTCACGTGATTTGGTGCTTTTCCATGGAACTTCCAAGTTTCTCTTTCTCTCGATGTTAACTCATGTTATGCATTTTGCCTCCCATGCCAGGATCGACTCTGTCTTTGGTTGTGGGTTGTGCCCTCCCTGCTGCAGCTTTTGCCCATTTTGTCAAGTTGATACTATCACTTACGAATCTGGCGAATACAAACCGGATTCAATACTGGTCACGAATATTTTAGCGGATAATACGAAAATATAGATCATTTATTGCACATGTAACATCTTGAATGGTAGATTACTTATGAGTTATGAATAATTATTGACAAAATATGAAGAAAATAGTACAAGAATTTACTATAGTTGCATTGTACATAATTAAGAATTAATAATGAACGACTTTAGTATTGTGGTGCACTTGGCGTTAGCACTTTAGCGATGGCGATGTGGCACTTGGTAGAATGGTAGTTGGTACTTGGCTTTAATCTTGGTAGACTACCAAGAGTGGTATTGGTGTTGTGGTGCTCTTTGATTGGTGAGTTCTGATTCACGATCTTGGAGAAGTCTTTAAAGTTTTGGATAATATCCATATTTTATATCCGGATATTATCCGATTATAAACTTCGGATATTCTTGTATCCGTTGGATAATTACTATCCGTATTCGTATCCTTATCCGAGATAACTATCCTTATCCGTATCCGTATCCGAGAAAATTCTTGAATATCAAAAACTATTCAAATCGCTATCCGAATTGATTGATTGATCGATCGGTCGATTCGGAAAATATTCGTTCCAGTTGCACCCCTACAAGTGTGCTAGTTAAGTGAAGTATGGCTGTTACAGTGAAGAAACTCGCCGGGAATGGGGCGAAGATGGTGATAATCAGCAACTCCTCTAGACAATCGTCTGTAACCATGGAGAAGCTTAACACTCTTGGGTTCGACACATCGTGTTTCCTCGCAGCCATCACTAGTGGGGAACTTACACATAAGTACCTTCAGAAGTAAGCTTCCTGTGGACAATATCTTCTGCAGACAGAAGTTTTAGTTGTGTATCCTTGATCGTGGAAGGGGAATTTTTTATCAAATTCCATCTAAGCAATAAGTCGAATAAATTCAAATGAATTCTTATAGCAGTGTATGGTCCAGCCCAGGATGACTTCAAATCAGCATTTCTGACTGAACTTGTAAGAACATGCCAACCCAATTTTCTACCAACTCTGATTGGAGGGGACTTCAACATTATGCGAAGTAGCAAGAAAAAGAATAATGACAGATTCCGTGAGCGTTGGCCCTTCTTATTTAATGCTGTGATCGACAGCTTTGATTTAAGGGAGACCGCGCTTACTGGTCGTCAATTCACATGGGCAAATTCTTTACCTACCCCTACCTATGAGAAGTTAGATAGGGTTCTTATGTCTACCGAGTGGGAGTTTAAGTTCCCGCTGGTCTCTGTTCAAGCTCTTGGCAGGGGCATTTCGGATCATACCCTCCTAATTATTGATACTGGAACACCAGCTTTCTTGGGAATACATAAACCATTTAGATTTGAGTTGGTTTGGTTTGCCCGAGAGGATTTATATGATAAAGTGGTCGAAATTTGGACTAGACCGGTGAGGAAAAAATTCAGTCCAACGCTGGAATCACAAATTGGGGGCTCTGCGGAGGTTTCTCCGTGGATGTGCATTTCATACCAATGGAATTTACAAACAGAAGAAAACCGATCTCCAGTCGACTATCGATGAGTTGGACATAGCTGCTGAGGTTAGGGACTTGTCCGAGATCGAGCAAGAACATCTAGCTCAGGCTCGGGATAATCTAGCCAGTCTTCTTAGGGAGGAAGAAATAAAATATTATCAACGGGCTAAAGTGAATGACATCCTCTTAGGGGATAATAATACTAGATACTTTCAGATGATTGCTAACGGCAAACACAGGAAGAAAATGATTTATTCCCTAGAAAATGAGGATGGGTAAATTGAAGGACAGGTTAATCTAAAAAATTATATAACCAAGTTCTACAAAGAATTTTTTGGGGAGCCTGTGGAGTGTCTGATGAGTCTAGATGAGGAAGAATACCATGACATTGTGAGAGTATCACAGACTAAAAATGATCTTCTAACTGCATAGTTCACTGAGTGCGAAGTTAAAGATGCTATTTTTCAGATGGAACATAACAAGGCGCCTGGCCCAGATGGCTTCCCGGCTGAATTTTGTCAAAGATTTTGGGAGATTATCAAAGGGAATTTATTCTCAATGTTTCAAGAGTTATATGCTGGGGATTTACCTCCTTTTAGTCTGAATTTTGGTGTAATAAGTAATAACCCTTCTACCAAAAGTTCAAGAGGCTAATATAATACAACAATACAGACCAATATGCCTTCTCAATGTGAGTTTCAAAATCTTCACGAAAGTTACCACAAATAGGCTAAACTTAGTTGCGAATAAAGTTGTCAGCCCAACTCAAACAACTTTTATGCGAGGACGAAACATTCTTGAGGGAGTCGTCATACTATATAAAACCTTGCATGAGTTGCATAGGAAAAAACTTAGTGGAGTTATTTTTAAGATTGATTTCGAGAAAGCCTATGATAGTTAAATGGCCATTCCTGTTCTAAGCCTTACGAATGAAGGGATTCTCACCCAAGTGGATTTCTTGGGTTCAGTCTTTCATCTTGGGAGGCAGTGTGGCAGTGAATATTAATCAGGAGATTGGAAACTACTTCCAAACAAGGAAGGGACTCCGTCAGGGGGATCCTTTGTCGCCCCTATTGTTTAATATTGTTGTCGATATGTTGCCGATCCTAATTAGAAGGGCTAAGGATCAGGGGCAAGTGGGTGGGGTAATACCTCACTTGCTTGATGATAGCCTGTCTATCCTACAATATGTAGATGATACTATTCTTTTTATGGAAAATGATCTGGAGAAAGCGCGCAATATGAAGCTCTTGCTGTGTGCATTTGAGCAAATTTCAGGTCTCAGAATTAATTTTCATAAAAGTAAGTTATTTTGCTTTGGTGATGTCCAAAACTCTTTAGAACATTACATAGAACTGTTTGGTTGTAAGCACGGAAACCTCCCTCTGAAGTACCTAGGTATTCCTATTCACTACAGAAAACTACGAAACTCAGATTGGAGACTGATAGAAGAACGTTTTGAAAAGAGGCTCAGTAGCTAGAAGGGAAAACATCTTTCGGTGGGAGGTTGACTGACATTGATTAATTCGGTTTTAAGCAGCCTCCCGATGTATATGATGTCCTTTTTTGTGATTCCTAAAGGCGTTCTTAAGACGATGTATATGATGTTTTTTTTGCGATTCCTAAAGGCGTTCTTAAGACACTTGATTATTTTCGCTCTCGGTTCTATTGGCTAGGGGATGACAACAAGAGAAAATATCGCCTTGCTAGGTGGAACATCCTTTATCAACCAATAGATCAAGGAGGCCTAGGGATCCATGATTTGAACATTAAGAACATTGCCCTTTTAAGCAAATGGCTGTTTAAACTTTTAACATCAGGAGGTACCTGGCAACAGTTGCTTAGGAACAAATACTTAGGCTCTAAGTCGCTAGTACAAGCTGAGTGGAGACCAGGAGATTCTCATTTCTGGTCCAGCTTGATGAAGGTAAAGCACGATCTTCTTTGTTTTGGCACCTTCAAAGTCAACAATGGATCGCAGGTGAGGTTCTGGGAGGATATCTGGCTTGGAAATTGCCCACTTAAAAATCAATACCCGGGATTATATAGTATTGTTAGAAGGAAGTTTACTACTATTGCTGAGGTATTAATAACAGCACAACCAAATATTTCTTGGAGAAGGGCACTGATTGGACCAAAGTTAGTGGTGTGGAATGAACTACTTTTACGCATCGCTAACATTAATTTAACGCAGATTGATGATGTGTTTCGCTGGAATCTGTGTCAAAATGAACAATTTACAGTGAAATCTCATTATCAAGTCTTGATTAAAAGTAACATGCCAAATTTAAATAAACAATTATGGCAACTTAAAGCTCCACTAAAAATAAAGGTCTTCTTATGGTACCTTAGGAGAGGAGTGATTCTAACTAAAGACAACCTGGTAAAGCGAAATTGGCAAGGAAGTAAGACATGTTGCTTTTGTCTTGAACCAAAAACAATTAGGCATCTGTTCTTTGATTGTCGTTTTGCGCACACAGTTTGGAACCTAGTATATTTGGCCTTTGGAATATCTAGTTCAACGAGCGTTGCAAATATGTTTGGAAGTTGGATAGGTGGTTTTGATAGCAATGTTCGAAACCTTGTTCTTCTTGGTGCTGCAACTACATGTTGGTCTATATGGTTAAGCAGGAATGATAGAGTGTTTCAAAAGAAAACCAATTTTTCTCCTTTGCAGGTTATTTTTGCTATTATCCACTGGCTACGTACATGGACTGTGCTGCAGAAGGTGGAGGTGTGAACTACTTTGGTGGAGGCTACGCATTGCTTGGTGCGGGTGGCCAAGGAGTTCTATTCCCAGGCACATGGGTGACGGTCTAGTCTTCGGATTGCTAGTCACTAGATTGTGTGTGTCCATTTCATTCGTGTAAGGCTGTGTGCTTCAGGTTAAGCAGAGACCGGAAGTATTTTCAAGGACTTGTATCATCTTGATGTAATGCTCTTGAAATTAATAAAAAACTTCCGTTATAAAAAAAAAGATACCTGCAATCAAGTACTCACCTAGGAGTTCATTGCTGAAATATTCGCAAGGAATGTAAACGTGATATCTATTGAAACCTTCAATATTAGCTTCTTTGGATCTGTCCGGTGCAAAGGGTATTGTTAGCTCCCAGTTTGGTACAGAGAAGATGGAACTTGATTTCTGTGGAAAACAAATGTCTCGATATCGTTATGACACTGACAAGTTATAGAACAGGGTAATGTGGACATAGTTGCTTACTTGTTCAACACCGGAAAAGCATTGCCGTGTCAGTTCAGCACAGCGTCTTTTCGTTTCTGACGACTAACGAGGTCGCCGAGACACATCATTCTCGGAGTCTGAAATTTCTGTCGAAGCCAAGGCCGGGAAAGAACTACGAAAGTGCAAGGAAACCGATGGATTGAAAAATAAAAGAAAAAGTTTATATAACATCCAACCCTTTAAATTTTGAAATTGGTTATCTAGCACTCTGAACTTTCTAATCTCGTTCGTTCAACACGCTAAGTTGGTTTTATAGGGAGAAATATCCATATAACATTCTGAACTTTGCTAAAAAGTTTGTTCGACACCCTAAACTTTGAAACCGATTATCTAACACTTTGAACTTTCTAATTTCGTTCGTTTAACACCCTGAAACCGGTTAAAAGCTTAGGGTGTTAAAAAACGGGATTGGAAAGATCGGGATGCTCGATAACTGGTTTCAAAGTTTAGGGTGCCGAACGGATTTTTGAGTAAAGTTCAGGGTGTTATATGAACCTTTTCCCTGTAAAATCAGTTTAAGGTGTTAAACGAATGAGATTGAAAATTTTAAAATGCTATAGTTTCAATGTATAAGGTGTTTGGACGAAATTTTAAGCAAGGTTCAGATGTTACGTGGACCTTTTCCAAAAATATACATAGCTGCTGCCAGTGCCCACCCGGCACTAGTGCCAGTGCCCACCCGGCAAAAAGCCAGTGAAATTTCGACCATACGTGGATAGTTGACGTTTACTACCAAAAATATGAGTATCAGCATAACTCAAGGTCCAGACTAGAGCTCCTCATGCCCTCATCCTAGTTAACATTTGCTTCCTCCTCCCTTTCCTTTGCACCGCAAGCTGGGAGCCTGATAGAGAGCCATGGCTGAATCGTTGCTTCATCCCGTGGTGAGTGGGGTGGCCCGCAAGGCCGCCGACGCGCTCGTCCGGAGCGTGACCGGCATGTGGGGCGTCGACGGCGACCGCACCAAGCTGGAGCGCCACCTGCTGGCCGTCCAGTGCAAGCTGGCCGACGCCGAGGCGAAGAGCGAGACCAATCCCGCTGTCAAGCGGTGGATGAAGGACCTCAAGGCCGCCGCCTACGAGGCCGACGATGTCCTCGACGACTTCCAGTACGAGGCGCTCCGCCGCGAGGCCGAGTCCACGACCGGCAAGGTACTCAGCTACTTCACCCGCCACAGCCCGCTTCTGTTCCGCTTCACTATGAGCAGGAATCTGAACAACATCCTCAAGAAGATCAACGATCTGGTCCTGGAGATGAACACGTTTGGCCTCGAAAACCGTGTAGAGGCACCACCAATTTTTTATCGGCAGACGCACTCAGTACTGGACGAGTACTCAGAGATCTTTGGCAGAGACGACGACAAGGAGGTGGTGGTGAAGCTGTTGCTCGGCCAGCAAGATCAGCAGAAGGTGCAGGTGCTCCCCATCATAGGGATGGGGGGTTTGGGTAAGACCACACTAGCGAAGATGGTGTACAATGACCAGAGGGTCCAGAACCACTTTCAGTTGAAGATGTGGCACTGTGTGTCAGACAACTTCGATGCTTGCCCTCTTGTGAAATCCATCATTGAGTTGGCCACCAAGGAAAGATGTCACCTGCCCGACACCATTGAGATGTTGCAAGGGCGACTGCAGGAAGTCATTGGTCGGAGAAGGTATCTACTCGTTCTTGATGATGTATGGAATGAAGAGCAGCGAAAATGGGAGGACGACCTGAAGCCACTATTGTGTTCTATTGGTGGATCAGGAAGCTTTATAATTGTCACAAGTCGAAGCCAACAAGTAGCCTCCATAATGGGCACACTTCGACCCCATGAGCTAACATGTCTGAGTGAAGATGATTCATGGGAATTGTTCTCAAAGAAAGCATTTAGTAATGGCGTACAGGAGCATGCTGAGTTGGTCACCATCGGCAGAGACATTGTCAAGAAATGCAGGGGGCTACCTCTTGCTCTGAAGACAATGGGCGGCTTGATGAGTTCAAAACAACAAGTGCAGGAATGGAAGTCCATCGAACAAAGCACCATTGGGGATAATGTTAGAGGCAAAGATGAGATCCTACCCATACTAAAGTTGAGCTACAGACACTTATCATCCGAGATGAAGCAATGTTTTGCCTTCTGTGCAGTTTTCCCCAAAGACTATGAGATGGACAAGGACATATTGGTCCAACTATGGATGGCAAATGGTTTCATTCAACAAGAGGGAGCAGTGAATTTGGTTCAGAAAGGAGATTTCATTTTCCGTGATTTGGTTTGGAGATCCTTCCTCCAAGATGTGAAACCGAAGGAGCGTCGTTTCGGTCCGACAACATATGAATGTAAAATGCATGATTTAATGCATGACCTTGCGAAGGATGTCACAGACGAATGTTCAACTACAAAAGAGTTGATTCAACAGAAAGCGTCGATAAAAGATGTCCGTCACATGCAAATTTCATGGGCTGAATTGAGACAATACAATGGTATATTGAAAGGCAGGGCATCTCTCCGCACTTTATTAGCGGCAAGGGCTTCACTTAAGGATCTTAAAGAGTTAAGACTGGTATCAATAAGAGCACTGAGTTGTTAAAGTCATTCTATTATCAACAGCAAGGTCATAAATGCCAAACATTTACGGTATCTTGACCTTTCTGAGTCGGATATTGTTGCATTGCCAGATTCAATATGTGTGCTATATAACTTGCAATCGCTGAGGCTCAATGGTTGCTGTCATCTAAAACATTTACCGGAAGGTCTGACAACTATGAGGAAGCTCATCCATCTTTATCTTTTTTGTACTAGTTTGGAACAGATGCCACCAAATGTCAGTCAATTGCAGAACCTTCACACACTGACAACATTTGTTGTGGGCATTGGAAATGGGCGTGGAATCGAGGAGCTCAAAGACCTGCGACACCTTGCCAACAGGTTGGAACTGTGCAATCTAAGGAAAATAAAGAGCGGGGAAAATGCAAAAGAAGCCAATCTCCACCAGAAGCAAAATCTAAGCGAGCTGCTATTGTGTTGGGGCCGCTTCTTAAGTGAGGAGCCGGAAGATGAGGCATGTAATGAGGAACAAGTGTGGGAGTCTCTTGCACCTCATAGTAAGCTCCAAATTTTGGAGGTACATGGATATGGTGGCCTAGAAATGTCACAATGGATGAGAGACAATGAAATGCTCCGGTGCCTAAGAAAACTACATATATCCAACTGCCCAAGATGTAAGAATCTACCAATAATATGGCTGTCAGTCTCTCTTGAGTATTTGCACTTACGCAGCATGGGTAGCCTAACCACATTATGTAAGAGCATCGAGGTGGAAGCTGACGGATACAATACCTGTGTTCAAATTTTCCCGAAGTTAAAAGAGATGATCTTAGAGTCGTTACCGAACTTGGAGGCGTGGGCAGAAAACAGTGCGGGAGAGCCCAATAGCTTGGCAATGTTTCCCCAACTCGGAAAACTAACTATATACAATTGCCCGAAACTTGTGAGTGTTCCAGAGAGTCCAGTTCTCAAAAACATGATAATAGGAGGACGTTATAGTCTTGCAATCAGCTCACTCGCACATCTAACAACATTGTCTGACCTCAGATACGGCATAGAAGGTTATCTTGATGATTTTGATTCAAACGCTGTTGTACTCGTGGACTTTAATGCAAGGCAGTTCTCGCAAAAATATAGCGTAGAAGGTTTTGTTCCTATGAGCATGCCGCTGGGCTCTTGGCCATCTCTCGTGAGGTTAGAGGTTAGCTCGCTGGCAAACATGGTGTTGATGCCTCTGGAGGACCAGCAAAGCCAAAGCCAAAGAGCTCTAGAAAACCTTCGGAGTTTGTCGCTACGTGGTCCCAACTGCTTCGTAACAGCATCACCCGGTCTATCAAAACCACATCTTGGGCTTTGGGAATGCTTTGCCTGTGTGGAAGAATTAAAGATTTGGGAATGCAACGACTTTGTCCGCTGGCCAGTGGAGGAGCTCGGATGCTTGGTTGGTCTCCGCTCTCTGTATATTTGGTCTTGTGCCAACCTGGAGGGGAAGGGTTCATCATCCGAGGAAGTCCTTTTGCTGCACCAGCTGGAGAAGTTAGAAATTATCAATTGTGACAGTTTACTGGAGATTCCGATGTTGCCCGCATCCCTTGAGGAAGTGGTGATTAAATGTTGCAAAAGTTTGGTGGCACTGCCGTCAAACCTCGGAAACCTGGCAAAGCTGAGGCTGCTCACTGTGTGGGGCTGCGATGGGCTGAAAACGTTGCCTGATGGGATGGATGGGCTCACTTCCCTTGAGCGATTGATAGTTTGTGGTTGTCGAGGGATGGAGAAATTCCCGGAGGGTCTCCTCCTGGGCAACATATCCGGTGCAACCCCTCTCCAAGTAAAGCCATGCGTCTGTTGAGCTAAAAAAGTTTAAAAAATTCTGAAAAAAATCATGGATGTACATCTCAACTTACCCCCTACATATAAAATTTCATGATCAAATTCATCCTATACTAGCGGTTACAAAAAAAAACAAGCAGCAAAAATGAATAGTGATGAACAGTAAAAATCACTGTTTATGCGAAATTTGTATTTTTTGTAACTGCTAGTATAAGATGAATTTGATCATGAAATTTTATATGTAGGTGGGGTAAGTTGAGATGTACATCCATGATTTTTTCAGAATTTTTAAAACTTTTAGTTCTTATGACGATGATTTCACCGGAGAGGTGATTACACAGGATATTTTCCCTCCTCCTGCGGCTCCCGACCCTCAAATCCCTACGAATAGGTGGCTGCCCCGACTTGCAGAGACGTTGCAGACAAGGTGGGGAGTATTTCCACTTGGTCTCCTCCATCCCAGAATCCAACGGCCTCAGCTGATCGAGGTGCGTATATGTGGCTATATGCTCCTGCCCTCTCTCCCATTTTCTCGTTGTATTACTTGTATTCAGAGTCCAGCTGCATCGTCTCTTTTATTTGGTGTGAACACACGACAATTCAATTTGTGTGTCTATCTCAATTGAACGCATCTTCTCTCCTTTTTCGTTGTGCCAGATTCCTGCCACGGCTCCTTATTGGGTTTGCTGTTCGAAGCTCGCTTCTCGAAGCTTAGCCTCTACTGTTTTTTTTTTCTCGGCAAGACCGGTATGAGTAAACTGTTGTCCTTGCTCTCTTGGCTACGTACAGAAGCTGGAGCTTGCTTAAATCGCTGATCGACCTAAACAACATGCAGAGGTAAACTTCCGATCCGACGCCATCTTTTACTTGTACCTTTGTAAACTGTATATTGCTGCTGTTATTACCCGTGCAAATGCATTCGTGAAGCTCTTATCACTTGTAAAATGCTGGTGTGGTTAGGTTGCTTTTGCCTCGCAATTTGTATTAACTAGCAAGTGGGCCCGTGCGTTCGCACGTGCATTATCTTAATATGTGTCTTTACAACATGAATGGTACTCATTATAGTATTTTAAAAATACATGAACTAAAGATGCATCATCAAATTCCAAAAGAATATTGACAAAACCTTCATAATGGTCAACGTATCTAAACGGTGAATAAAACATCAAAATAATGGTGATGAAACACCAAATATAGTTGTCTCCTTAACTGACATTATTTTTTTTTCCAAAGTTGACGACGAAACATCGAACCAACGATGAAACATCAAAGAAATCTCTAAGAATATTTTGCCGATGATAAATCGACGACGAAACATCGAATAAATCTCCAGTGATAAATTCTGCCTGAATTACAATAAAATCCACCAATAATATGTATAAAAGATCCCACATTTTGACATTGAAACTATCGTCAGGGTGTATAGCAATGCTTTTCTCACGACCACATATTGAAAAAGAGCTCTTATTTGAATCTGCCATATAAAGAAATTGATCTTGCCATCGAACTTCTCAATGTCCAATTTAATAGATGACATGGTGGTGGATAAAATTGTAGATAAAAAAATATGGTAGATTCCAAAAAAGAAACTTCCTAGTACAATTTGGGTGCGCAAAGCAATTTTATATGCGTTCTGGTATACTTCGGGTGCGCAAAGCAAATTCTGCTGGAAATCAAAATCCGGAGTTGCTGTTCTGGAAGCCGGACTAAGAAGCCAGATCTGTGATTGATCCAAGAAGCTGAAGCAAATGAGCTCAAAAATAATGAAGCTGATTGCTCTGCTATGTGACTCAGAAGAAATAGAGCCAACGACTCAAAACCGAAGCCGACCGGATTAAATACAATTCTGAATCTCAAACAAATCTGATCAGTTTTTGGACTCCTTCACGAGCAAGCTAGCAGCCAGAGCCCAGATCCAGAAGTCTCGAGTTCTTCACGCGTCTTCTTCACGGGTGAGTGGTCGGCACTGTTAATCGACGAGGCGAAAGGTAAACGACTGGTAGATGTTGGGCGGACGCTTGCCAGGAGCGTAGGCGGCCGAGGCGGTGAGACGCCGCACGGGGCATTGGAGGTAGGCACGGTGGCCGTGGGCGGAGAGGATGAGAGAGAGTTGTATACGTCAATGCTAGCAAATCGATTCCAGTGGCTGATTTGCAATTTAATCGATTCTGATACGTGATTTACATTGAGTTGCTTTTCAGTTTTATTAATTATGGATGAGCTATTTTGGTCAAGTAGCATCCAGCAGTTATGGTTTGTTATATACAAATAGGGACCACCTAATCAAGGGCTAAATGTTTTACTTTTTTATGAGAATTTCTAGCATATTATTTTTGTTAAAAAGATCTGATGGTGGTTATAATTAGAGCCCACCAAATAAAGGGCTAGATGTTTTGTTTTTTTGTGAGAATTTCTTGAATTCTTTCTTTTTTTATTAGAGCTTCTGCCCATATATCATGAGCTTTTAGTATATAATAGATATTAATAATCCAAATGAGTACTTGTACCTGGTTACCTTTACGCTTCTTTTCGGTGTACGTGGGTGTAATTCTCTTCTCTCTTAAATGAATCCGCAGAGCTCTTACCATCCGTTTCAAAAAAAACAAAAAAAAATATGCTGAGCCTAATAAGATAGTGTTATTACTTCCTGGTTCCATTTTTCTACTAGATGTCTACCGGCTGGCTCTTGTAATTGACGCCTCCTGTTGTCTTTTCTTAGAGAAAAATGGCAGGACAAAGGAGAGAAGATAACAAAACACCGTATGTCCGAGCTGTTCCGTTAAGCCTATAAGCCAAAAGCCAAAAGCTTTTAAGCAGTTTATAATATAAGCCAAAAGCCATTTATAATTAACAAAAGTCAAAAGCTGAAAGCTAGGCTAAGCCTACTTTTACAGCTTATTATTGAGGAAAATTAGCTATTTATTAAACGGTTTTTTATAAAAAAAAAACTACGGTCGCTTTTCAGCTCAGAAAACCAAAAAATAGCTTTTCAGAAAAATTATAGCCATCCTAAATAGGCCCTTAGTTTGCATAGTGCAATAATGGAAAAAACATCGTAAGAAAGATGACAAGAAAGGCCCTTTATCCTAAGGTGAGTTGACACGAGGCAACGTGGTTGATGACGTGTGGGACCATGTGGTACTCGTGGTCGAAGATTCTATTACTCCTTTAATTGCTGTTTTGGACATATGTGTATTAAACTTTGCAAACTTGAAATGTCAATATATTTTGAAATATTTAAATTGGATATATAAAAATCATATGTGTAGATTTGTCTCGAGAAATACTTCCATATATAATATTATAGTTTTATTGGGTTTTATAAATATATTATAATGGAAATTAATAGTCAAAGCTATGATTTGAAAACTGTGTTAATATCTAAAATGACAACTATTTGTGATGAGAGGATTATGACTTTCGTTCCAAATGCACCAATATGTAGACAATAATGCCATCCACTTTTCTAATTGATTCCTTCACCATGCTTAGCCTAGAATGTTCCCACCAATAGCCCATCTTGGGCTCATGGAATGAAATCTCTGTGAAATTTCGTGAGATATTACTCTGCGGCCTGTATACGTGGCTATATGATCCTGCATGCATCCCTGGCCCTGTCTTCCATTATCTCCTCCTATTACTAATCCAGAGTCTAGCATCGTCTCTTTTATTTAGACTTTGTTTGATACAGCTTTGGATTCTTATTTTTCAGCTTCTGTTCCTGATTAGCTGAGAATCTATTTAACTGAGAATCTAGAGCTGCTCAAAAAAGTGTTTGGCTAGCAAATTGACGAATACTCATACTACGGATACCCCTAGCGGCCCGAGACAACGAATGGACTGCCTCAAGCCCAACTCTGGCCGAAGGTCTCTTTGAGCCACAAGGACACTGTCCCAGACCCTAGCAGAGCAGGGGAGGGAGGCCGACCCTGTTGTGGGTGGACGCCCATAGCTCCGACCCCGCCCGAGGTCGGGGCCCCTAACTCAGGCCCGCCATGGGTCGGGGGCTCCGCAAGTTCCGACCAAGCTAAGACAATCTCCACCAAGGATCGGACGCCAGATCATCGCCGGTCAATATTGAAAGGACAGGGGATGTCGCCAGAAAAGTGAATATGCGAATTAAAATTTAAAACTAAATCACAGTGAAAATTATGATTGAGTATCAAAATATACTTGATTTGTCGAGTGATTCGGATAGTCAGGGTATTATTCGGATATTAGGAGTTCTATTCGGATAGTCCGAGATGAGTTCGAAATTAGAATGCTCCGAGCACTGACTTATAAAAATATATCTAGGGTATTTAGGGATATTAAACACACCAAATTAAACTAGTTAGCCTAGAATACTTGAAGCAAATAGAGATCTAGCCGAAAACTCACTAGAAAAGTAGATCGAGCAATTTCAAGATTCAAAATCAAATACTAAAACAAGAGTAAGAAGCAAACTTGGAGCGATGATTTTCACCGAAGTTCGAATCCTTGAGGATCCTCGTCTCCGTTGAGGTGACTCGGTCACACTTAGTCGGGTCTCTTTCAACCCTTTTCCTCACGGTGTTGCACAAATGCACTTTCATGGGTCTGGCTCGGTCACACTTGAGTAGGGGTCTTTTTCAACCCTCTTCCACCCGGTGTTGCACAGCACTCGCCAGACTTCACTTCTTTGATTCCTTCCCTTGCGGAGGTGGAATCGACCTTCACAAACTTCCCACGGCCAACCACACAAAGCACCGGTGGCTCGTAGTCGACCTCCTAGCCGTCTAGGAGTCCTCAACCTCCAAGAGTAACAAATGTTCACGAAGAACAAGCTTGTAGATGAAATCAAGTGCTCAACAACTCAAATCACACTCAATCTAACACCTCACTCCTCAAACTCTTCCCAACCCTTCACACAAAAGGGGATCACTTAGATCTAAGGGTATAGAGGTGTTTTGGGGGTTCAAGAACAAGGGTATGACCTCTCAAATCTAAAGGGTTGCAGCCACCAACAAATGGGGAGGGATGGGGGTTTAAATAGAGGCTCCAAAAAACTAGCCGTTTGAAGTCATCCCCGAGTCAGTTCGAACACTCCGAGCTCAAGTTCGGATAGTTCGAACGCGCTAAACTCGAAGTAACAGAGAATTCACTTCGGATAGTCCGAAAATATGTTCGGATAGTCCAAAATTTTCGGATAGTCCGAACTAGCACTGAGTAGCTCGACGAAAACGAGCATAACTTTTGATTCCGGACTCCGATTTTAGTGATTTTGGACTCTATTGAAAGCTAAGAACAAGGACTACGCAACTAACAAGGTCTCACTACCCAAATCTCAAAGTATAAATCTAGATTTCACAAAGAATCCAAGAGAGACCTACAATTATCACTTTCCGGCACCACCAACACCACTCTCTCTCTAAGTTTCATAAGGATGGATCACTTGAGCACTTGACACATCTAAAAGTCATTCGACGTCGCATCCCTCTTAATAGTACGACAATTCTTAGACTCAAATTAAATTAAAGATAATACAAGTCTAGAAATAGTCACTTGCCGTCTTCTTTCTTAATGCCGGTGCATGAAGACCTTCACCATATAATTGATGACATCTCCGCCTCCAACTTGACTCGATTCACCTCATGAGATTCTCGTCCTATCAACCTTGACTTCATCATCCTCTCCGACGATCTCCACGCCAAGTCGATCTTGACTTAGTCCTCAACTCTTGGTGACACCGCCATCTTGTTGACCTCGGCTTAATGATCATCCTCCAAGATATCTTGGTCGTCATACACACACGGGACCTAATTCTTTCCAAAGCACTCATGAAAAGCATTAGTCCCAAAAGCTCAATAAATATGAAGAAATTGATATTTGTGAGCAGTTGATTACCACAAGTGTTTCATATAAAGAAGCACAACATAAATGGAAACACTTGACATAAGAAATATTCTCTACTAAATGCATCATGATGAATATGTAATTGATCTATATGCACTAGAGATAATTGCCGATATGATGAATCAATTAAATCATGGCAAGGATCAGTCTTTACTTAAATGAAGCACATGATAGAATATACACGAATTGTACATATGCAACTAATATTTGGACTAAGAGTAAATATGTGATCCAACACCTGGATTAAACTTCACTAAGAGAATTGCATGAGAAGATATACAACTAAAACATGCATGCACCAAGTCAATCTATAGTAATATGAAGTTTAACTCTAGTTAATATATGCATACTAAAAACAAAGCACACAATGAACTCAAATGAATATATATGCACAAATAAATATGACATGAACCAATGTGCATATATATAATCAACATGCTACTTGGAGTTCACTTATGCATTTGCACAAAAGGAATGCAATAACAAATATAGAAGAGATACCAAAATTGCATACCTTATCTTTGCTTAACCATCCCACTTGATTTTCCTCTAAATAAAAGAGACTGATACTCAACTAGGCAATAACAAGTTAGTCTCATAGCAATATAATCATATTAGAGGTTTGTCATTTGTTAAGCACTAAGTTAAGCATTTACTCAATTACATAGATTGTCATTATATGCGTTTGTCATTAATCACCAAAATAACATAAGTGCCTAGATGCACTTTCAAATATGTAGACAATAATACCATCCACTTTTCTAATTGATTCCTTCACCATGCTTAGCCTAGAATGTTCCCACCAATAGCCCATCTTGGGCTCATGGAATGAAATCTCTGTGAAATTTCGTGAGATATTACTCTGCCGCCTGTATACGTGGCTATATGATCATGCATGCATCCCTGGCCCTGTCTTCCATTATCTCCGCCTATTACTAATCCAGAGTCAGCATCGTCTCTTTTATTTAGATTTTGTTTGATACAGCTTCAGATTCTTATTTTTCAGTTTCTGTTCCTGATTCTCTGAGAATCTACTTAACTGAGAATCTGGAGCTGCCTCAAAAAAGTGTTTGGCTAACAAATTGACTCCAAAAACCCGTAAGAGATAGGATTGGAGGCAAATAGACTTTGTTACCCCTGTTTGTAACACTTCAAATGTATTTGCATATTACTCCTTTGAATTTGTACAAAAATTTGTGGAGTTTTTTTTGTGTGTGTACCTAGTTCAAGAAGTTCCTTCATCGACTGCGGTAGGAGAACAAGCTTCCCAGCAGTGTTCCCTTTCTCGGGACAGCTGATTGCCTTCATGGCCTTGCTGATCAGCTAGAGCTCTTGGGGTTCAGCCATTGTTGCCATGCTTGTCATTGTCAGCTCCATGTTCCAGAAAGAACTCAATCATCTGAATGTTTCCGTCACAGACAGCACAGTGCAGCGGAGTGGTTCCATTTTTTGCATTGCCTGTTTGCATTGCCGCCGTAACAGATAATGTCCTCAAGCAGTTCGGTGTGTCTTTCCTCAACTGCTATGCAAGCATACAAGGCCGTCTCCCCCGACGATAGATATGCACCACCCTCAACTAACAACTGCACAACTGCATCATGCTTTTCACACAGAGCCTCCCATAGAAGAACTTTTCCTTCCGAATCTGGTTATTGGAAGAATTAAGGCATGTCAGCGAGAGGTATTATCAAACCTACATAAACTTCACGATTCATAAGGGTTAATACCCTCAACGAAGCAAGCACTCTTATGCTATTAAATAAAATTTTCTAGGAGATAAGCTGTGGTAATAAATTTCAAA
Source organism: Guadua angustifolia (assembly GCA_036346375.1). Lineage (NCBI taxonomy): Eukaryota > Viridiplantae > Streptophyta > Magnoliopsida > Poales > Poaceae > Guadua > Guadua angustifolia. The sequence goes on along the minus strand of CM070515.1, from coordinate 11,858,296 downwards.
GGAATTTTGCTAGCGATAGATTTGCTTCATTATGATTTATCTGCACAAGAGGTAAAGAAATATCACAATTCTAGTTTAGGCATACCCGTGGCATTTGGATCAGCTCCATAATCCAATAGAAGCCTGACACATTGCTCGTTTCCTTAGGAATTGACGTTATATGAATCTTGAATTCCCTTTGTCTCCAATTCTGATCAGTAGTATTTGTTAGGTTCAGAAGCTCCAAAGCATCTTAATTGTTATCATGCATTGCTGTGGCAGAGCTATTTTTTGGAGTCCTGCCACCAGTGAAAAAAAATCATTTGATGTGATGGTTAAGCTTTTGCATTGATGATCAATTTCAGTCCTTTTCCCTTGCAGAGGGAGAGAGTTCGTGCATTACTTCCCACGCATAGATTCTCGGTTTCAGATTTTCTTGTCAAAGGAGAGATTTATTTTATCTTGGTTTAGTAAGGTACACTGAAAAAGCGTCATCTATGCTTTGCTAATAACAGGCTCTTGGAGAACATGGCATCATATGCTTGGAAGACATTGTTCACGAAATCGCCACGGTTGGGCTTCACTTTAGAGAAGCATCAAGCTTCCTCATGCCCTTCAAGCTCAAGTGTCCAGAGAGGAGGCTGCAACTGAAGAAGAAACCCTACAAGGATGGTGGCGACTCTGGCAACCGTGGGGATAAAATCAACGATCTGATTGAGAAGCTGAACTAAGGCAGAGGATGTCTCCGGTTGTGATCTGCGTACAAGTGTTGGGTCCATTGCCTTATCAGTTTTGTAATAGCATAGCTGAATGTACCTTTATTTTTAAAACCCTAACTGCGTATCTGGGATCAGATTATGAAATAGCAGAATCTGTTTTCATCCCCCTGCCACCAGCTCGTTCTGAGCTTTATGATTGATCTGTCGCGTGTTTTACTGAAGCTAACTGTTGACAATGTTACTTGCACTGACCGACTGGCTTAAGATGTGAAGGTTCAGGATATTGCAAGCAATTTTTGGCTGGATTGCAAAAACTAGACATACGGTAATTACAGATCTTAAAGTAACTAAATCTTATTCTCTTGGGAAGACAAATGGGTGAATTCTACACCTCTTAAAGAACAATTTTCAAGTCTGTATAATATTGCTCATCACCAAAATATTACTGTGGCCAAGGTTTTGACTCAGATGCCACCAAATATTAATTTCCGACGTTCATTATTAGGAGACAAACTGACAGAATAGTTCAATCTAACCGCTAAACTAGCTAATTGTCAACTTATTGACGGAAGGGATACATTTCACTGGGGTTTACTGAGGCGACCGTATATTTAGCCCAGGGATTGCGGCGATAACTGCCACCTCCTAAGTTAATTACGAATCTCAAACACGATGCGACAAAACATCGGAAGACCGATGTTTTATCGACTACTATGCCGTGTTCAGAGTGTTCTGTGAGAACAATAATTAGAGACGAGTGACAATATATTCATTGCAAGCCACGCTGGGCTATATGTCCATTACATAATATTACAGTGGTACTTGGACACAGCAAAAGATCACACTACTTCCCATACATACTAATACTGCCTAGGGACATAGATTAGTCTATAGAATCTTCTAGCCCTCTGGTAGTAGTCGAGTAGAAGTAGCCTTCATAGGGATCCTCCCGATAACACGGGAGGCGAGGCACGAGAATAGGCCTCCTCACTGGCCTCAAATGCTGATCCATCAGGCTCTCCTTCTAGAAAAGGGGGAATACAAGAGTGAGTACAACGTACTCAGCAAGCATTAGATAATAAAATGCAATATGATGATTTTCTCCTCCATCCAATTCTTCCCTCCAAATATGAGTTTACCAAATTAAATTTTTAGTTCTCTTTAAGGGTTGGAAGTTTTAATTATTGAAAATTGACTACTAGTACCCGTATATGAGACAGACTTAGCTTCCGTAGCCTCCAATCCAGGAGACAGGCTTGAATTCAAGATTTGACCCTGCGCAGGTTCGTACCACTTTACCCATAACGGCCCCAACATGTGAGGCCCCAGAACGTTTATCACTAATCCAGTGCTAGATCTCCAACCCTGTATTCGAGGGGAATCCCTATCCAAGTGATTCCACTACTCATCATCTGATTGCACCCGATATCAAACCAAGGTAACTCCACCGTGGCTTAAAATATATATCCACATTAATCAGCTTTCTCATCCAGCCTTCCCAAGATACCCGAACTTTGGCTCTAATAACTACATTTACCCAATGTGGAGACCGTAACACTTTCTTAGGACAACCTTTTCTGACAGCGGTTTATCTCGCTATGGTTGATACTAAAATACGGCTCATTGCCCGAGTGTAGGGATTTAACCTTATGTTATAGCCTATGTAGAGGGTCCACCGGCAGCGGGTATCACCACACCCAGGCATATCCACGCCATCTTCTCCTGCACCCTCTACCCACCATATTAAATTCTAATACATTATCCACGACTCCATTCGTGGACATCTAAACACCACACAACCACTTCCTTTACCACAATCACACCTCATCAGCATATACCAAAACCAATTCACCCATTCCATTTCCAACACCAACACCATATACCATCCCCTTTCATTCAGCACCTTACCATTCTCATCATCCCATTTCAGACTCTCATTTAAAAAGAAATACATTTTGATGCAGTGAGGATATGATTAAGTAAGTAAAAAGCATTTAGCAATGATGCTCAAGGAAATCTTGCCTGGAATAATATTTGACTGATCGATCTCGCTCGAAGGTGGGTTCCGGTTGGCTGGCAGATTCAGGTTGAGCCCTGAAAGCAGATTATACAATTATGGCTGTTAAAGATTAATTATTTCGGTGTCCAACCAAATTTTTGATCTGTCGCTCAGTTTTATCTAATTAAAATTTATTAATGCCAGCTGCCAGATTTTTATGCGATCCGCGAATCGATTCCCAAATCGATGTGGTCCGCGGCACAATTTACTTTTCTACTTTTCTAACCCTTTTTCTCTTCTTTCTTTTTCTCCTCTATTTTTCTTTCTCTACTCTTTCTTTTCTTTTCTTCTCTTTCCTCCCCTCTGCCTTTTCTTTTCTGGCTGATAGCCATTCGGCTGCCTCCCCTCACTCAGGCGCAGCTCCTCCCCTGGGCTTCCTCTCCTCTCGGCGCAGCTCCCCCTGGCGATTTCCCTCCCCTAGGCGCATGCTCCTCCCGACTGCTCTCCTCCCTCTGGCGCACTCCAGCCCTGGCCGCAGCACCTCCTGGCGCCCCCACCTCTCTCGGCTGACTGCTCCCTCTGGACGAGCTAGGGTTTCTACCCCCATTTCCTTTTCTTGCACTTTTAGCTTCATTTGCTTGGTGATTTTGCTTTGATTTCGGGTCTATGATGAACGTTGGGGTTGGCTTTAGGCAAGAACAGAAATACTACACAGATCTTTACCCCTACTACTGAGACCATGGGGGAACCCCCGATCTACCTTCTACGCATAAGAACAGGTACTGTGCTAATTGGGAAAATGCACCTGGTGGTCGGCTGGTCACGAGCTAGCAGTGGGTAGGGTCTGGATGGTGGTGAGGAAGAGGTTGTCACTGGCTTCTTGCTTCGGGACTCCTCCACCTTGCTTCGGGTTGTCCTCTCCTCGTCTGGTATTCTCCACCTCCCTCTTGTGGATGCTCCTCCTCCTCCTCTTCTGGAATTCCTCCTCTCCTCTTCTTGCTTCGGCTGGAAGCTTGCTCTGGTGCTTGCTAGCTTTGCTATGTTCTTGGGTGGGGAATGGTTGCTTCGGCTGGAAGCTTTGTGGGCTCTCGGTTGTGGCTGAAATGGGGGACAGGAGCAAATGAGCTGGCTTTATTTACCTCTCTTGGGGAAAAGACCACCTTGCCCTTGGGATATTTACTGGCCTCTGTTGGCTATAAGGGTATTACGGTCATATCTCGCTCAATTTACTAACGGTACCCACATATCGTACCAGGTAAGTTTAATAGCGCCGAGGGATGATCCTGGAAACTATCTAGAGGTGCCGATCTGGACCCGGACAAGTTTGGTACCTCAATGAGCGATACGTTTCCCTGCGGGACTGACGGCACTTTTCCTAATCCTTACAATTTATTCTCTTGCCTAATTGCTTTCTTTGTTTAATTAATACTTTAATTAAACTGATAACCCCCCGGGTTATCACATTTACATAGACATGGGCGATTCACTGTACATTCTATGTATGTTCATTTGATGAACCAGGGTACTCCTTTCAACAATAAATTCATTTGGAAGTTGAAACTCCCATTGAAGATTAAGATTTTCCTTTGGTATTTATGAAGAGGAGTTATTTTAACAAAGGACAATCTTGCTAAAAGAAATTGGAAGGGAATCAAAAATCTGTTTACGTAATTGTAATGAAACAATTGACATTTATTTTTGATTGTCAACACTCAAAATTATTTGGCAGATTGTCCATATTGCTCTTGGTTTATCTCCACCTAGGTCAATTTCTCATATGCTTGGTTGTTGGCTATCGGGCATTGAGAAAGATGAAAAAGCCCGATTCTTGTGGGGTGCGGCTTTATTATGGGCTATTTGGTGCACAAGAAATGATCTAACCTTTGAGAAAAAACAATATTCTTCGTTTATGCAGGCTATCTTCATAGGAACATATTGGATACGGTTTTGGGCGTTATTGCAGTATGAGACCAATAGGGAGACCATTCGATTGACAAGCAAGGCTTTGGAGGCGATAGCTTTGGATATTTTTGCCAAGCATGGATGGAATCGCTATTATAGAATTGGGTTTTAATGTAAAACTTTATTTGCATTCCCTGTTCCAATAATGTTACACGGTTGATTCCGTTGTACAACTCAGTTGTGTGCTTTTGCAGAGACCAGATTTTTATCCTTTATCTAAAAAAAAATATACCATGTTTTATTGCAAGATGGTTGCTAAAGATGCTACGAGCCACGTGTGCCATGTAATTTATTACCCCTTCTCTCTGCCTCGCTCGCCTCCACTCTCCACCCTCCCCTTACTCCCCCGGGTGCTCTCGTCGTGCGGGTTCAGGCCCTGCCGGGGCGATTGGCCTCCGCGGCATCGGCGCCGGTGTTCGAGAGGCTGGCCGGGATCCGAGTCCTCGCCGAGTCCGGCCGCTTCAAGGCAAGCTCCCCACTCCCCTTGCATCAGCTTCATAACTTTACGCGGAATTATCACTCGTTTTGCTCGTTCTCCGTTGTTGTAGTAGTAGCGGTGGAGCCTGGGATCCCTAGTAATTATTCTTGGAATGCCAATTCTTATAGCCGAATCACGCATACGACTCAGGGTGGATAGGGAATGGTTAATCTTTACTAGAAATGAGGAGTTAATTATTCATACAATATGTGCGTCCTTATTATTTTCTGCTGCTACTACTCGTTTCTTTACTGCTGAATTTGTCCGGCAGGCGTGGTTCCTGGATCAGTTTGGAGTTCTTCATGATGGGAAGAAACCTTACCCTGGTGCCATTTTGGCATGTACATTGGTACAGAGACTCTGTAACTTCTAGTATTCAGTTTGCCTTTCTCTCTTTGTATTGCAAGTGTGCTAGTTAAGTGAAGCATGGCTGTTACAGTGGAGAAGCTCGCCGGGAATGGGGCAAAGATGGTGATAATCAGCAACTCCTCCAGACGGTCGTCTGTAACCATGGAGAAGCTTAAGAGTCTTGGGTTCGACACATCGTATTTCCTTGCAGCCATCACTAGTGGGGAACTTACACATCAGTACTTCAGAAGTAAGCTTCCTGTGGACAATATCTTCTGCAGACAGAAGTTTTAGTTGTGTATCCTTTAGGAATGCGAAGTGCAATACATATGATGATGTAAATAAAATCACCTTGCCATGATACAAATGGAACAAACTATGTTTGCCATAATATGCAACTGACTAGAGGTGTTTCTCGTGTTTAGTTGCGGATTAAACCTCAAACAATATGCAGTTGTTTGCTGTGACTTATTCAGAAATTTATGATAAACTATCTATTAATAAGCCCCCTTTTTCATTCAATTTCATAAAATATAGGAGGGATGACCCGTGGTTACAGCTCTTGAAGAAAGTGTATCCGTCTGACATGGGGCAATCGAGGTGCAGTTTCTCTTTATGTTTGTTGTCCTGCTACTTTTTCTTTGGCAATTGTCTCTTCCAAGTAATATTGGTGCGGCCTGTGTTACAATCCAATGGCTGAGGCAAAAAAAATTTTTGATAAAGGAAGAATTTTATTAATTTCAAGAACATTACATCGAGATGACACAAATTCTCAAAATTGCTTCCGGCCTCTGCTTAATCTTAAGCACACAGCCTTACAAGAATAAAAGGGACCTCGCACAATCTAGTAACTAGCAATCCGAAGACTAGACCGCCACCCATGTGCTCGGGAATAGAATTCCTTGGCCACCCGCGCCAAACAATGAGTAGCCTCCTCCAAAGTAGCTCGCATCTCCACCTTCTGCAACACAGCCCACGCACGCAACCATTGGATAATAGCAAAAGTAACCTGCAAAGGAGAAGAATTGGTTTTCTTTTGAGGCAAATTAATACATCAGAAGAATTATTAGCGATGACAAACTAGGATACAAATACATTAGTGTTAATATGTTGTGTACAAGATGGAGATACCATAACTAATGACTTCTTAGTTTCTTTTAACAAGTTCGTTGATAGTATTTGCATTGTAAATGGATTTGATCTTATCAGTATTGCTTTTTCTCTTTCAGGGCCTTGGTTTGCAGGTTGTGGGCAATGTTGATGACACAGAGTTTATATTAGTCCATGGTACTGAAGCCCTCGGAATACCTTCTGGTGATCCACTTCCCAAAAGTCTTGAGGAGCTTGAGCAGATTCTAATGCTTGGCCTAGAAAAGAAATTTCCAATGGTGGTAGCTAATCCGGATTATGTCACTGTTGAAGCTCGAGATCTGCGTGTTATGCCTGGTATGATCGTGAATTCATGATTACTTTATTTCACCTTTGATGCCATGTTGGATTACTTAATAATTATCAAATATTGGAGTTGTTCAACTCATGCATGGAGCTACTTGGCTACAAGCCTACACTATACATATTGATTATTTCCAAGTGAACGATGGTATCTTTTCATCAGTATGTAAGGTTATACTGTATTTTGCTGTGTCAATTTCAGTGTTGTAATGTAACACAAACAGTACATTTGTTTCTTTTAGTCACCCTGGCAGCAAAATATGAGAATCTTGGAGGTGAAGTGAAATGGATGGGGAAGCCTAGAAAGGCAACACATGGTTACTTCAATTTAATATATATATACAATTGTAGTGTCACCATGGAATATGACAGAACGTAAGATTTGATCATAATTACTTACTTTGCATAGCCTTTTGAAGTACCATCTTTCCTCTTAGTCAATTTTTCTTTGTTAAACTTGATTTTGTTAGGTGTGATGCTAATTTGGCAGCTCACCTCTTAGCCAAGAATGCATCTTCCTCGTTTCCAGGTTGTCCTTGGTTGAACTTGGCGCTGGACTTTTTGTTGCAGTGCTTACAGCATGAGTGTATTCCTACTAATTAATAAAGCCTGAAGCACTTGGTCTAAAAAAAAGTAGCATCTTTCCTGAGTCTTAGTTTTTATGCGGTAGTAACCTCTGATAATATGTTTTTGCTTCCTCAGGTGATTTACGCGTCAGCAACGTCCCTAGCAGGTGTTGATGCTCATGAATGTATCACAGTTCACTACACCACGACACTAAATGGCAAATGCATCAGAAATCGCATCTGCATTCATTACTGGAGGAACTCATGCGGCTGAACTTGGATTTAATGAATTTGGGGAAACTGCTGGAGATGATGCTATCAATACATTGTGTTGCAAGCATAGCTTATATCCCTCTTATGTTTTGCCTTCATTTACTTGGTAGAAACACCGTCTAGCTTCACATCAAACAATTGTGAGCATTCAGCGAATGAAGAGATAACTGGTTGATTCTGCAAGAGTGGCCTTACTGCAGGCCAATTCTTTGGTGAATGCTTCTTCCTTTCGTAAATCTTCGTAGATTGTTCTATGAAAATGACTTCAAGATGATTGCATACTTTGGTTAAGATAATAAATCTTGCTGTATATCAAACACAGAGTGCGTTGTGGGATCCATTCACCATTGATGATTACTGGCTAGTCATGAAACCTGCAATCAAGTACTCACCTGGGAGTTCATTGCTGAAATATTCGCAAGGAATGTAAACGTGATATCTATTGAAACCTTCAATATTAGCTTCTTTGGATCTGTCCGGTGCAAAGAGTATTGTTAGCTCCCAGTTTGGTACAGAGAAGATGGAACTTGATTTCTGTGGAAAACAAATGTCCTGATATCGTTATGACGCTGACAAGTTATAGAACAGGGTAATGTGGACATAGTTGCTTGTTCAACACCGGAAAAGCATTGCCGTGTCAGTTCAGCGCAGCGTCTTTTCGTTTCTGACGAGGTCGCCGAGACACATCATTCTCGGAGTGAAATTTCTGTCCAGGCAAGGCAGGGAAAGAACTACGAAAGTGCAAGGAAACCGCTGGATTGGAAAATAAAAGAAAAAGTTCATATAATATCCAACACACTAAACTTTGAAATTGGTTATCTAACACTCCAAACTTTCTAATCCTATTCGTTTAACACCCTAAGTTGCTTTCATAGGGAGAAATGTCCATATAACACTTTGAACTTTGCTAAAAAGTTGATTCGATACCTTAAACTTTAAAACCGATTATCTAACATCTCGAACCTTTTAATCTCGTTTGTTTAATACCCTTAAACCGGTTAAAAGCTTAGGGTGTTAAAAGAGCAGGATTGAAAAGATCAGGGTGCTAGACAACTGATTTCAAAGTTTAGGGTGTCGACGGACTTTTGAGTAAAGTTCAGAATGTTATATGAACTTTTTCCTTACAAAATCATTTTAGGGTGTTAAGCGAATGGAATTGAAAATTTTAGAATGCTAGATAACTAGTTTAAATGTTTAAGGAGTTTGGATGAAATTTTAAGCAAGTTTCAGATGTTACATGGAACTTTTCCAAAAATATACAAAGCTGCTGCCCACCCGGCACTAGTGCGGTAGTGCCCACACGCAAAAAGCCAGTGAAATTTCCACCATACGTTGATAGTTGACGTTTACTGGCAAAAATTGAGTATCAACATGACTCAAAGTCCAGACTAGAGCTGCTCATGACCTCATCCTAGTCAACATTTGCTTCCTCCTGCCTTTCCTTCGCACCGCAAGCTGGGAGCCTGAAAGAGCGCCATGGCTGAATCGCTGCTTCTTCCCGTGGTGAGTGGGGTGGCCAGCAAGGCCACCGACGCGCTCGTCCGGAGCGTGACCGGCATGTGGGGCGTCGACGGCGACCGCACCAAGCTGGAGCGCCACCTGCTGGCCGTCCAGTGCAAGCTGGCCGACGCCGAGGCGAAGAGCGAGACCAATCCCGCTATCAAGCGGTGGATGAAGGACCTCAGGGCCGCCGCCTACGAGGCCGACGATGTCCTCGACGACTTCCAGTACGAGGCGCTCCGCCGCGAGGCCGAGTCCACAACCCGCAAGGTATTCAGCTTCTTCACCCACCACAGCCCGCTTCTGTTCCGCTTCACTGTGAGCAGGAATCTGAACAACGTCCTCAAGAAGATCAATGATCTGGTCCTGGAGATGAACACGTTTGGCCTGGAAAACCGTGTAGAGGCACCACCAATTCTTTATCGGCAGACACACTCAGTACTGGACGAGTACTCAGAGATCTTTGGCAGAGACGACGACAAGAAAGTAGTGGTGAAGCTGTTGCTCGGCCAGCAAGATCAGCAGAAGGTGCAGGTGCTCCCCATCATAGGGATGGGGGGTTTGGGCAAGACCACACTAGCGAAGATGGTGTACAATGACCAGAGGGTCCAGAACCACTTCCAGTTGAAGATGTGGCACTGTGTGTCAGACAACTTCGATGCTTGCCCTCTTGTGAAATCCATCATTGAGTTGGCCACCAAGGAAAGATGTGACCTGCCCGACACCATTGAGATGTTGCAACGGCGACTGCAGGAAGTCATTGGTCGGAGAAGGTATCTACTCGTTCTTGATGACGTATGGAATGAAGAGCAGCGAAAATGGGAGGACGACCTGAAGCCATTATTGTGTTCTATTGGTGGATCAGGAAGCTTTATAATTGTCACAAGTCGAAGCCAGCGAGTAGCCTCCATAATGGGCACGCTTCGACCCCATGAGCTAACATGTCTGAGTGAAGATGATTCATGGGGATTGTTCTCAAATAAAGCATTTAGTAATGGCGTACAGGAGCAAGCTAAGTTGGTCACCATTGGCAGAGACATTGTCAAGAAATGCAGGGGGCTACCTCTTGCTCTGAAGACAATGGGTGGCTTGATGAGTTCAAAACAACAAGTGCAGGAATGGAAGTCCATCGAACAAAGCACCATTGGGGATAATGTTAGAGGCAAAGATGAGATCCTACCCATACTAAAGTTGAGCTACAGACACTTATCATCTAAGAGGAAGCAATGTTTTGCCTTTTGTGCAGTTTTCCCCAAAGGCTATGAGATGGACAAGGACATATTGGTCCAACTATGGATGGCAAATGGTTTCATTCAAAAAGAGGGAGCAGTGGATTTGGTTCAGGAAGGAGATTCCATTTTCCGTGATTTGGTTTGGAGATCCTTCCTCCAAGATGTCAAACCGAAGAAGCATTTTTTCCGTGGGACAACATATGAGTCAATCGGTTGTAAAATGCATGATTTAATGCATGACCTCGCGAAGGATGTCACAGACGAATGTTCGACTGCAGAAGAGTTGATTCAACAGGAAGCGTCGATAAAAGATGTACATGTCCGTCACATGCAAATGCCATGGGCTGAATTGGGACAATACAATGGTGTATCGAAAGGCATGGCATCTCTCCACACTTTATTAGCGGCAACGACTTCACTTAAGGATCTTGAGGAGTTAAGAGTGGTATCAATAAGAGCATTGAGTTGTTACAGTCATTCTATTACCAACAGCAAGGTCATAAATGCTAAACATTTACGGTATCTGGACCTTTCTGAGTCGGGTATTGTTGCATTGCCAGATTCAATATGTGTGCTATATAACTTGCAATCGCTGAGACTCAATGGTTGCTATAATCTAAAACATTTACCGGAAGGTATGGCAACTATGAAGAAGCTCATCCATCTTTATCTTCTTGGTTGTACTAGTTTGAAACAGATGCCACCAAATGTCAGTCAATTGCAGAACCTTCACACACTTACAACATTTGTTGTGGGTGTTGGAAATGGACGTGGAATCGAGGAGCTCAAAGACCTGCGACACCTTGCCAACAGGTTGGAACTGTACAATCTAAGGAAAATAAAGAGTGGGGAAAATGCAAAAGAAGCCAATCTCCACCAGAAGCCAAATCTAAGCGACTTGCTATTGTGTTGGGGCCGCTTCTTAAGTGAGGAGCCTAAAGATGAGGCATGTAATGAGGAACAAGTGTTGGAGTCTCTTGCACCTCATAGTAAGCTCCAAACTTTGGAGGTACATGGATATGGTGGCCTAGAAATGTCACAATGGATGAGAGACCATCAAATGTTCCGGTGCCTAAGAAAACTACATATATCCAACTGCCCAAGATGTAAGAATCTACCTATGATATGGTTGTCAGTCTCTCTTGAGTATTTGCAGGGGCGGAGCTAGAGTCAATTATCGGTGTCAGTTGACACCGATGACGTTCTGCTAGTTCATTATACCTATATATCTAAATATTAGCTCGACATCGAAGAAATAACAATCTTGACCCCTCACAAATTTTGACACGATGACGTCTACTAGTTCATTATACCCATATGCTAAATATTAGCTCGACATCAATAAATAACAATCTTATTTTCGACCTCGGCAATATGCCAAGATTTATTTTTCATTGTGTTACAATGTAGAAGTGCACTGACCCCGACGGCAATATTTCCTGGCTTCGCCCTTGAGTATTTGCACTTACAAAAAATGGGTAGCCTAACCACATTATGTAAGAGCATCGAGGTGGAAGCTGACGGATACCATACCACTCTAAAAATTTTCCCGATGTTAAAAGAGATGACCTTACATCAGTTACCGAACTTGGAAACATGGGCAGAAAACAGTGCGGGAGAGCCCAATAGCTTGGCAATGTTTCCTCAACTCAAAAAACTAAGTATAAACAGTTGCCCGAAACTTGTGAGTGTTCCAGAGAGTCCAGTTCTCAAAAACCTGGAAATAGTAGGATGCTATAGTCTTGCAATCAGCTCACTCGCACATCTAACAACTTTGTCTGAGCTCGAATACAGGGTAGAAGGTATTGTTTCTATGAGCATGCCGCTGGGCTCTTGGCCATCTCTCGTGAGGTTAGAGGTTAGCTCGCTGGCAAACATGATGTTGATGCCTATGGAGGACCTGCAAAGCCAAAGAGCTCTAGAAAACCTTCGGAGTTTGTGTCTACGTGGTCCCAACTGCTTCGTAACAGCAGCACGCAGTCTATCAAAACCACATCTTGGGCTTTGGGAATGCTTTGCCTGTGTGCAAGAATTGACGATTCGGGAATGCAACGACCTTGTGCGCTGGCCAGTGGAGGAGCTCGGATGCTCGGTTGGCCTCCGTTCGTCATCCAAGGAAATCCTTTCGCTGCCCCAGCTGGAGAATTTAGAAATTGCCCATTGTGGCAGTTTACTGGAGATTCCGATGTTGCCCGCATCCCTTGAGGAAGTGCGGATTCAATATTGCAAAAGTTTGGTGGCACTGCCGTCAAACCTTGGAAACCTGGCAAAACTGAGGCTGCTCCATGTGTGGTTCTGCGGTGGGCTGAAAACGTTGCCTGATGGGATGGATGGGCTCACTTCCCTTGAGCGATTGGAGGTTCTGTGGTGTCGAGGGATGGAGAAATTCCCAGAGGGTCTCCTCCAGCGGCTCCCGACCCTCAAATCCCTAAAAATAGGTGGCTGCCCCTACTTGCAGATACGTTGCAGACAAGGTGGGGACTATTTCCACTTGGTCTCCTCCATCCCAAAGATATACATTCAACCAGCAGAATCCAACGTCATAGGGGAGCCCCTTCTTCCCTCCTTTCTGAAGGAGCTCCTTCCCTCCTTTCTGAGTCTCAGCTGATCGAGGTGCGTATATGTGGCTATATGCTCCTGCATGCATCCCCAGCCCTCTCTCCCATTATCTCGTTGTATTACTTGTATTCCAAAGTCCATCTGCATCATCTCTTTTATTTGGTATGAACACACGACAATTCAATTTGTGTGTCTATCTCAACTGAATGCATCTTCTCTCCTTTTTCGTTGCGCCAGACTCCTGCCACGGCTCCTTGTTGGGTTTGCTGTTCGAAGCTCGCTTCTCGAAGCTTAGGCTCTACTTTTTTTTTCTCGGCAAGACCGGTATGAGTAAACTGTCGTCCTTGCTCTCTTGGCTACGTACAGAAGCTGGAGCTTGCTTAAATTGCTGATCGACCTAAACAACATGCCGAGGTAAACTTCCGATCCGACGCCATCTTTTACTTTTGTAAACTGTATATTGCTACTGTTATTACCCGTGCAAATGCATTTCGTGAAGCTCTTGTCACTTGTAAAATGCTGGTGTGGTTAGGTTGCTTTTGCCTCATAACTCTCCAGTTTCCAGCACGACGGCAACATGCTTTATTGTGGTGTGCTTAATATGGACTTCTGTCTAGCTTGCACTAGCTATTTGTAAATCCCCATGCATGTTGCTTTGTTGTTATAACGGATTGGCATAATGATATGTGCAGTGAGGTCTTTTGGTCCGCAACAATAATGTGATTTGTGAGTGATCTCGAACTTATTGTTTGTCTGTCTTTGTGCAGCATTGCAGTATGGGTGTGCATATGACAAGTCGAAGAGGTAAATCCTCACAAGAGATCAACTAATGTAGATGGGAGAAGAAGGTGATTGATCTGAACAAGAATAGACAGAATCTTTGCATCCAATGAGTGGGAAGCCATTTTCCCGGATTGTCACCTGCAGGCATTGTCCAGCATGGTGTCGGATCACTCTCCTCTTCTACTTCATGGACAGGTCTCGCAGGCCAGATTTCGGGGGTTCAGATTCGAGACCTTCTGGACCAAAATGCCTGGGTTCATTCCGGTGGTCCAGCAGGCATGGAACAGACAGGTGCAATCCTCTGATGCTTTGCGCATTTGGCATATCAAGTTAGCCAGGACTGCGAAGGCGTTGAGAGCTTGGAGCAGGAACATCCTGGGAGACCTCTCCCTCCAGTTCATCATTGCGGCTGAGATTATATTCCAACTCGATAAAGCGGAAGAGTCTCGCCAGCTCTCAGCCTCTGAAAGAGAGTTTCGGGCCAAACTCCGCTATCGCCTACTGGGCCTGGCGGCGGTCAAACGGAGTCGCATCAGGCAAAGATCTATGATGACCTTCATTAGGGAAGGAGATGCTAATACAAATTTTTTTCACATTAGGGTGAACGCCCGTAGGAGGAAAAATCACATTCAGTCCATCACAACCGACAGGGGAACGGCACACACTTTCCTTCATAAACAAGAAGAGCTTTTTAACTATTTCCGCCATCAGCTGGGAACCAAGTCGCACCGTTCTCATTGCTTCAATTGGGACTCGCTTGACCTTCCGCGGCATGACCTCCGCATGCTAGACGAACCTTTCCTCTTTCAAGAGGTAAAGGAAGCGGTGTTCTCTATGCCTACCGAAAAGCGCCGGGGCTGATGGGTTCCTGTGTCTCTTCTCTGTGTCTTGTTGGGATATTATCAAGATGGATCTCATGCATGTTTTTTCTGGTGCATGGCATGAGCGGGCGGCATTTGCAGTTGCTTAACCGTGCAAACATTGTGCTGCTCCCTAAGAGGCAGGATGCTTCCGTAATAGCTCATTTCAGGCCTATCAGCCTTATACATAGTACAGGGAAGATCTTCTCTAAGGTGCTCGCAAGCAGGCTGGCACCTAATCTACAGGGATTAGTCTCACATAACCAAAGTGCTTTTATCTGCAGAAGATCTATTCAGGACAATTTTCTCTATACAAAGAATGTCATCTCTGAGATGCACCGAAAGAGGATCCCAACTCTTTTCCTAAAATTGGATATAGCAAAGGCCTTCGACTCAGTCAGCTGGGAGTTCCTCATTGACCTGCTTACCCGCATGGGCTTTGGCCCGCGTTGGAGAGAGTGGATCGTCATGATCCTAGCTTCCTCATCTTCCAGAGTCATCCTCAATGGGACCCCAGGTCCTCCAATCCAACACAGGAGGGGTCTGCGACAGGGTGATCCACTATCCCCCATGCTCTTTATTTTGGCCATGGAACCCCTGCAGAGATTAATCTCCAAGGCCATGGAGACCGGAATGCTATCCTCGCCCCCAACCGGTTGGGCCAAATCTCGCGTATCCTTATATGCAGATGATGTGGCAATCTTTGCCACCCCGTGCAGGGAGGAGCTTAGAGCTTTTCAGGAAATCCTAGTTTGTTTCGGAGGAGCTACAGGTCTTCATAACAACATCCACAAGAGTGAGGTCTACTCCATAAGATGCAATGCGCTTCACATGGAATCGATTTTACAGGATTTTCCGGCAGCCGTAAAACAATTTCCCTGCAAGTATCTAGGCCTTCCTCTCCGGCCAACGAGACTCAGAAGAGCTGACCTTCAACCCCTGATCGACAAAGTGCGCTCACGCCTCATTTGGATGGAAGGGAAATTGCTTTCGAGGGCGCTCGTTTGATGCTCATAAACTTCGGTGTTAGCGTCCTTGCGATTTATCACCTAACGGTCTATCCTCTCGGCAAATGGGTTACAAAGAGAATCGATAGAATCCGCGCAGATTTCCTTTGGAGAGGCGAACAGAATGCAACGGGCACCTTGCTTGGTAAATTGGAAAAAAAACCGCAGGCCAAAGACGCTGGGGGGTCTGGGGGTAAAAGACTTGGACAGATTTGGTCGCGCGCTTCGAGTTCGTTGGTTGTGGTATGCCTGGAATGACCAAAATAAGCCTTGGTATGGCTCGCCACTTCCTTGTTCTGCCTCAGATCGTGGCCTCTTCATCATGAAAGCACCGTCATCGCTCTCAAGCAATGGCGAAACAGCAGATTTCTGGGAATCAAGATGGCTACAAGGAAAGGCTCCAGTTGAATTGGCTCCCTCTTGCTACAGGCTAGTTCGCAGAAGAAAAGGCAAAGTTAAGGACCTGCTAACATCAGGAATTTGGATTAGGCCATTGCGCCGAATTACTAACTAATAGCGAATCGCAGGAGTTCTTCCTTCTTTGGCACGCTACGCAATGAGTTCATCTGACCACACATGGAGGACCAAATCGGTGGAGGTGGGCGACTTCAGGGAATATTCAGACAATCAAAGATACAAGGCCAGTTCATAGGTGCCACATGGATCACAACTACAAGATGATCTCGTTCGCGCCATGAGGGGAAATCTGTGTTCTTCGCTGGCTCTTCATATAGGACAGGATTCTAACGGCAGACAGGCTAGCCATCAGAGGATGGCCTCTCCCCACCACATGCGTTCTTTGTGGATTGGAAGATGAGACCGCATCCCACATACTGCTATCGTGCTCTTTTGCAAGGCAGGTCTGGACAAGAGTTCTTCGCCTATTGCAAGCAAATCTATCTCCCCCCCAAATCTCTTTTCTCAAGCGGGGAATGCTGCTTGGTGGAAGAACACTCGACGTCTTGTTCTGACCTTGCCCAAGCGAAAGGAATTTGATGGATTGGTTATTTATGGCTTGTGGAACTTGTGGAAAGAAAGGAACGGTAGGATCTTCCAAAATATCTATAACATCTGCAGGCAGCGGTGGCCGACACAATCATCACGGATGTTCATACCCGATCGGTGACCTTGAGATGCTTTGATTTCTAGCCTCGATCATATTCTTCTTAGTCTCAAAGTGGATGTAGTCTGATCATGTAATTCGCCTGTGTGGTCGTGGCCTTCTTGTGTGGCGGTGTTGCGTTTTCTGTTTTTCTTTTTTCTCGGTTTCCTTCTCTTTTGCGGTCAACCGCAAAATCTTCCCAATATGTAACACTATAAGTCTTTCTTCTTCTTTAATGCATTTGGCAAAGCTCCTGCCTATTCATTCAAAAAAAGGTTGCTTTTGCCTCATAACTGTCCAGTTTCCAGCACGATGGCAACATGCTTTATTGTGGTGTGCTTAATATGGACTTCTGTCTAGCTTGCATTCGCTATTTGTAAATACCCATGCATGTTGCTTTGTTGTTATAGCGGATTGGCATAATGATATGTGCAGTGAGGTCTTTTGGTCCGCAACAATAATGTGATTTGTGAGTGATCTCGAACTTATTGTTTGTCTGTCTTTGTGCAGCATTGTAGTATGGGTGTGCATATGACAAGTCGAAAGAAAGCAGTAAAGACTGAAGACAAGAGATCAACTAATGTAGATGGGAGAGGAAGGTGATTGATCTGAACGAAAAGACAAAATGTCGTGATTATCTCACACTGTTAAATGTGTCAAAGGAGGAAATAAAACCATTTCCCAATCAGAATCCAACGTAAAGAGGTTCCTGAAGGGGCTCCTCCCCTCCTGCTGACTCACAACTGATCGAGGTGCGTATATAGCCAAAAAAATTTACAAAAATATTACTCTGCAGCCTGTATACGTGGCTATATGATCCTGCATGCATCCCTGGCCCTGTCTTCCATTATCTCCTCCTATTACTAATCCATAGTCCAGCATTGTCTCTTTTATTTAGACTTTGTTTGATACAGCTTCAGATTCTTATTTTTCAGCTTCTGTTCCTGATTCTCTTAGAATCTACTTAACTGAGAATCTAGAGCTGCCTCAAAAAAAAGTGTTTGGCTAGCAAATTAACTCCAAAAACCTGTAAAAGACAGGATTGGAGGCAAATAGACTCTATTACCCCTGTTTGTAACACTTCAAATGTATTTGCATATTACGTGGGTAATTCAACCTTCTCCCTTGTCTGAAAATTACAGTAAATCAAAAACCACAATTCTCTCACTCAATTTTAGTTCTTATTTGCATCTGGCGCCCAGTCATCACTGACAAGAACAAGATGATCGTCATCTCTGACAAGCTCCACCTCATCAACCTCAACGCCCTCAATCGTCAGGACCTTATTAGGCATGAAAGTCGAACTTCTTTGCACCAAGTTCAAGAAGTTCCTTCATCGACTGCGGTAGGAGAACAAGATTCCCAGCAGTGTTCCCTTTCTCGGGACAGCTGATTGCCTTGATGGCCTTGCTGATCAGCTAGAGCTCTTGGGGTTCAGCCATTGTTGTCATGCTTGTCATTGTCAGCTCCATGTTCCAGCAAGAACTCAACCATCTGAATGTTTCCGTCACAGACAGCACGGTGCAGCGGAGTGGTTCCATTTTTTTTTAAGCACGAAACAACAGGGGAAGCCCCTGCTGGTTCCATTTTTTGCATTGCCTGTTTACATTGCCGCCGTAACGGATAATGTCCTCAAGCAGTTCGGTGTTGCTTTCCTCAACTGCTATGCAAGCATACAAGGCCGAGTCCCCCGACGATAGATCCGCACCACCCTCAACTAACAACTGACACAACTGCATCATGCTTTTCACACAGAACCTCCCATAGAAGAACTTTTCCTTCCGAATCTGGTTGTTGGAAGAATTAAGGCATGTCAGCGAGAGGTATTATCAAACCTACATAAACTTCACGATTCATTAGGGTTAATATCCTCAACGAAGCAAGCACTCTTATGCTATTAAATAAAATTTTCTAGGAGATAGGCTGTGGTAATAAATTTCAAAGGAAATTTTTTTTGAAACGGAAAACAGCAATGGAAGCCACTGCTGTGAATTTTATTAAAAGAGGGGATTACAACAAGCAAACACTAAGCTAGCGAGGAGCCAGCCCAAGAAAAGAAAAGAAAGCGTTAGGACAATCTGAGAGTCCAAGCGACAAAGTCAGGTCTAAAGCACTCTTTAATTCTAAAGGAATGCAGGTGAATTTGAGCAAGAAACCAAGCTTTCCAAGAAGTAAAACTCGCAGGTAAGGAGTGAAAGATCAAATCATTTCTCTGTTTCCAAATACCCCAGGAGGCGATAATGAAAGCCTCAAGGAAGAAGGGGCTCCCATCAGATAAGCAAGCATTAGAGATTCTTTGATAAATGGTAATGTTCATCTCCCAGACAATTTGGAGCTCAGTCCAGCAGCTTTGACTGAAAGGGCAATCAAAGAAAAGATGATCCCTAGTTTCTTCGACATTAAGATCACAAAGAACGCAATTATAGCTATTGCCTTGGATCTAGAGATTCTTCCTTTTAAGTAAATTCCTGGTGTTGAGGCGATCCTGGCATAAAAGCCAAGCAAAGACTTTCAATTTCGGGGGACATTTAGACTTCCAAATCCAAAGTATAGTTCTGGGAACAGAAATCTGACTGAAGGCAAACTTATAAAACTTAATAGGAGCATATTCCTTAGAATTCCAAATACAGTGCCATTCATCATTGGAATCATTGAGCAGATTATGAGTCAGAAACCTAGAATGCAAGTCATGGAACTCCTTATAAGCAACTTCTGAAAGAGGCAGATGGAAGTGCAAAGAGACCCCAGGATTGTGAAAGAAAGAAGCCACACTCAAATTAGTATCCTTGGCGAAAGAGATGAGATGTTGATATTTAGACCTCATGGTAAAGTCATTCCAAGCGTCATCCCAGAAGAGGGCAGTATCACCACGACCAATAGAACATTTGGAGATAGTCCTGAAATGATGCATGTAGGCTAAGATGTCCTTCCACCAAAAAGAACCTTTCTTAATGGAGACTTGGGGAAGATTGGACTGATAGTAAGAAGCCCAGATCAGCTGAACCAGGGGATGTGCAAGCGATAGATTTGCTTCATTATGATTTGTCTGCACAAGAGGTAAAGAAATATCACAATTCTAGTTTAGGCATACCCGTGGCATTCGGATCAGCTCCATAATCCAATAGAAGCCTGACACGTTGCTCGTTTCCTTTGGAAGCAGCTATGCTGTCAATCACAAAAATGAACACATGTATGCATTGATGAGTGTACTGACCAGTGCTGTATGTCCATTGCTATCTGACTCATTTGGATCCAAACCACGCTTAAGAAGTTGATGCAACAAAAAGTCATCTCCTCTAGTTACAGCAAAACAGAGTGTAATCGGCAAATCCAGACGACCCAGAGCTAGCACGTTCTCAATCTCCTTCAGAACACCTACCATTACGCTGTTGTCTTTCTGCTCTTTAAGTAACTGCACCAAAAATAGAAAAATGTCAATAGACTTCAAACAATCTTTCATGATACCACATTTCCTGAGAGCGGGGACGTAGCCTGCAGCCACGTAGGCCAGGGAACAGTAGACGGTAAGATGGCCACGTAGGCGACCGGGGACGAGCAAAAGCTGGAGGGGGTGGTGTAATGGTCGGTGTAGATTAGATGTGAAACAATCCAACGGCTTAGAGTGGTGGGTAACGGTGAACAGTGTTGTCGCGTGTGCTGTAGCGGTCATTGGTTGTTTTGGTGATTACCGACTGTAATTACTGGGCGTGGCAAAGGGGTGGTTCTGGAAAGAGGGATATATAACCCTGCGTCTGTAACGAGTGAGAAAGAGAATTGAAAAATGGAATGAACTCCTCTCTTTCGTATAGTGGAGAGGGAAGTTGCTTTCTTATAGTGGTCGGCTAGTTCTAATTAAGTCTTGCTTGGCGAGTATTTCGCTGTATTTACTTTCTTTTTTCAAGTTCCCTAAATGGGCTTTAAATCTTATTAACTCACATATGGCCAACTGCCTTTGGGATGATTATGAAGGGCATAACAAACTACATTTGGCTAGCTGGCACTTAGTTTGCATGGATAGGGCTTTTGGTGGTCTTGGGGTTCCGAACATCAAAGATTTAAATCTTTGTCTTCTGGCGTCTTGAATTAAAAGATTATATGTTAATGGGGATAAACTTTGGAAAGATGTTATCAAACGCAAGTATAATATTGATAATCCGAATATT
Organism: Guadua angustifolia; assembly: GCA_036346375.1. Taxonomy (NCBI): domain Eukaryota; kingdom Viridiplantae; phylum Streptophyta; class Magnoliopsida; order Poales; family Poaceae; genus Guadua; species Guadua angustifolia. The sequence continues at coordinate 11,837,314 of CM070515.1, read as the reverse complement.
TTTGCTACGGATTCTGCTCATGCTTCTGTTTTTTGGAAAGGTGTTATATGGGCCATGCAAGCTACAAAATTTGGTTATAAATGGTATGTTGGAAATGGAACAAAAGTTAGGTTTTGGGAGGACGTGTGGTTTGGTAATTCTTGTTTGGCTATTCAATTTTGGGATCTCTACATTTTGGTTAATGAAAAGGGTTATACGATCGCTGAAATTTGGGATGGCTCAAATATTAAATGTACCTTTAGAAGGACGTTCTCGGACAACATGATGATCAGATGGTTTGAGTTAGTGGAGGTGGTTGAGTCTGTTAGATTTACCAATGAAGATGATGCTTTGGTTTGGCAATATAATAGCAATGGTGTTTACTCTGTCAAATCCCTGTATGCTATTATTAACTTTAGAGGTGTATTGCCGGTTTTTATTCCCGCAGTCTAGAATCTGATTGTTCCTCCTAAAATTCAATTTTTTCTTTGGCTCATCTCTCATAACAAAATTATGACTCGGGATAATCTGTTGAAAAGAGGTATGGACAGGGGAGTTGCTTGTAGTTTTTGCTTGAACCCAAACGGTGGGTCATATCTTTTTGATTGTGTAGTAGCTACTAACATTTGGTGTCTGGTGGGGAGTTTTTGAGATTAATATTGGTTTTAATTATGAATCTGTGGCTCGTTTTTGGCTTAGTAATGATAAAAACGCGGCTCTTAATACTATTTGTGCAGCTGCCCTTTGGGGTATTTGGAATAACAGAAATGATTTGATTTTCCGTTTACAGTGTTGGATAAATGTAAAAATGATTTGGAGAAGAATACTCTCTTCGGTAAGGGACTGGAGGTCGCTATACAAGGAGGATATGGTGGCGAAAATGGATCATTTTTGCAGGTTTTTGGAGATCAAGCTCCGAGCGCCTCTCCCTTTGAGTTTCGAGCCTTCAGTTCTAAGGATGAGCAGCTGAGTCAGGATGTTCATGAAGATGCCTCGGTTGCAGAACTGAAATGCCGGGCTAGCTTTATTAACAATCTGCTGGATGGAAAAATGTAAATTAGTCTTCGCTGTGTGTTTTTCCTCATTAGTGTGTTGGTTCTGGCTGTGATGAAAAGTCTGAAGACTCTCTCTGTCGCATGGTTTGGTTCTGGCCCTGGAGGTTTCCTCCCAGCTACGATGTGTTGAAGCTTTGCATCCCTTCAGGAGAAGTCTGCTGGTGATTTGTTATCGAGTTAATAACTCGGAGTTATGGTTGTGTCGGTTCTCCAGGTTTTGATGTCTGTCTGGAGAATTGCTGAGTATGTGTGGTGATGTTGTTGCTGATGATGTTTAAGGTTTTGTGGGTTTATATGACTTGTATTAACTGGTTGAGAATGCTTGCCTTGGTTCTTTAATGGAACTGGGACATCAAAGTTTGATGTCCTTTTGATCTAAAAAAACTCCTCTCTTTCGTGTCTGTGTTGTTCCTCTCTTTCTCTTGTTCTTCCCTGTCTTGGTAACACCTGAAATTGAGAGATCTCAGGCCCCTGAGTCAGGCGGCAAGGGAATTGAGCACTAGGGTGTGACAGGTGGGGGATTTCGTTAGCCGGTGGGCGAGCGAGAAAGCCCAAGAATGGCGAGTAGCCTAGGAGGATGGCACGGAGATGGTGGAGGTGGTGGGTATGGAGGCAGATAGCGGAGAGGCTAGGCGCGGAGACTGGAGGCGGCGAGGTGGGAGGCAGCTGGGCCGGAGGCGTCGGGGGTTTCGAACTTACGGGAAGGTTGTTCAAGTAGCGCCCGTGCAAATGGCTACGGCCAGGATTTGTTTCCAGTAGTGTTGCTTCTCACGAGAACCTACGGGAAGGTTGTTCTTCCTCGCTAGTTTATTTTAAAGATTACTTCTCACGACAAGGAGAATTACTATTTTGGAAATTAGGGGTGTGTTTGGTAGAGATTCAGCTTCTCTAGATTTTATCTTGTTTACGTTTTAGACCAAAAATATAAATTTAATTCACTTTATTTTAACCTATAAGTTTTAGATTTGGTGAAGTTTAGAATCCTAACTCTACCAAACAGGCCTTAGATATTTGGTATAGATTCATCGTATTTGAGCAAGAAGCAGCAAGAAGTTGGGAGTAGGAGCTGCACCAAGCAGTGTCTTAGTATTCTTTTAAAAGCTCTTTTACGGTACACTAAATTTAATATGAACCGTTTATTCTTTTCGAATCAACGTATCATATTAGCTATAATTTATTTATACTTACTCTGGTAGTAGAGTAGTAGAAGTAATTTTAACAAATCAATAGCTATATCATCAGTGTAATGCACTATAAAATTTCTGTTTTAAACGCTACACATATACACATGACAACTCAATTTCTGTCTGTGTGAACTGAATGGATCATCTCTCCCTTCTTTTTCGTTTCATTAGACTCTGTGAGACTTTTTTCGAAGACGGACTCTGTGAGACTTAAATTTGGGTTTGGTGGGAAGCAGTGCTGCACATTTCCCCCTCCAAGGCTCCATGTTTAGTTTGTTGTTTGAAGCTTGCCTTTGGACGAGACAAGCCCCTCTACCTTTTATCTACCTTTTCTCAGCAAGACACATATATATGAGCAAGCTATTCTCCTTCCTTCAGGGCTAAAGAAATGGATCTTAACCACTCGCCCCCATCAAACCTAAACAACATGCAGACTGCAGAGGCAAATTGCTGCTGTGGTTAGCCATGCAAATGCTTTTCGTGGAGCTCTTTGTCACTTGTAAATTGCTGTTCTGGTTAGGTTGTTTTGGCATCTGTTTCCACCACGATTGCTATATGTTTTCGTGTGTTGTGCAGTGTACTTATTGTTTTGTCTGTCCTTGTGCAGCACTGTAGGATGAGTGTTGCATATGGTCTTTTCTCATCAGGTCTTGTGCAGACATACCATTTTCATTGCTCACGGCAACATTAAAAGCTGAAAACCACAAAACTGAGCTCACCGAGATGACCATAAACAAAGAATAAAATGTGACACTACTTCTACCCAACTGCCTCGGTATATTCGGAAAAGAAAACTTCATGTATCCAAAAGCTCCTGTATGCGTCTATTTCTCACAATCGATCCTCGATAAACAATATAAGCATTCAAATTCATGTTTTTTTTTTAAGTAACGTTAGTAGGATAAAAGGATGAGAATGGAGCCATTAACCAAATTTTTGTTTGGTTGAAGTGAGGAGAGTTGGATAGTGGATGAGATGAGAACTCACATTTTGTTGGTGGGATGAGAGCGGGATGGCCTCATTCAGCTAATTTCGTTGGATTGATCCGTCCAGCATCTACGAGAAATATTCTCGTTTCTTGGTTGCCCTCATCCACCCGATCTATCGAACCAAACAGCGGGATGACTGCAAAAAGATGGATCACTCTATCTTATCCACCTTTTGCTCTTGAACCAAACGGACCCTAAAACTAGAAACGATAAGCATGAGAGACGAAAACAAAAGACATTGTGCCATTAGGGTACAAGCAGAAAGATGAACCCATTGAACCAAGTAATCATTTTCTTTTGACTGCATCGATCCATCCATTTTGCCAACTAATTAACTATTTTTACGTAGTCTGTCTGCAATTAATTCCAGCAATTGCTTTGGAATTGCCGGCACATTTGGAGTCTTCTGAGTAGTATTCATGTAACCTTTTGTAAAAATCTCCATACCTCTGATCTTTTCAGTCTTTGTAACGAACATACGCCTGCTTCTCGAAGATGAATTTCATGAGGAGAATTGCCGGAATGGGCAAAGCTAAAGCTCCATCCGTGGTTCAGAAAGACAAAGATGAGAGCATAGTTTTCTTCAGGGAGCTGTACAAGCGTGAGAAAGACAGGGATGTGAACCTCCTGGAACCAATGTACTCCGTCGAGTTTGACACTATCCAAGGTGAGATCTTTGGCCCTTGCAGTCCCTTTCCTATGATAGTTGTCTTTTGAAAAAAAAAAACGTTCATATGAATGTTCATGAGCATACCCATATTCCATAATCGTTTCAACTGATTAGGCGTGATTCATGAATAGCCATATGTAATTTTGATTGAAACTCACTGCAGTATTTGTGTTCTTATCACGTAATAGGTGGTCATATGTCCAAACTTCCCTCAGGGAAGAGAGATTTCCTCATACCAGTGGACGAGAAGCATGATTATGACTGGTAAGGCAGAATTTACTCGGCCTAGATTCTAGACCATAGCATGCACTATTGGAACTGGTTCATAGAAGAATACCTCATTTGTCATTTCAGGCTGAAGACTCCTCCAGCTGCACCACTGTTTCCTTCCCTTGAAATGGAAGCAAACTCCTCCAAAATGGTTTTCCAAAAGGAGTTACCAATCCCTCGACCAGTTAAATCTTCAGCCTCAAGGGTATACTGAATGCTAAAGATCCTATACGCCTATTTATTCCTCATTCGCGAACTGTGTTTCAAGGATTTATTAGTAAGCTGGAGTTTATCTTTCTCTTGATCTCTTTCTCCATGACAGCTCTCAGGCAAGCTAGAGGCAGCCAAAACATCAGCAAGGTCATCATCACCTACACCATCAAAGAAAAACTTCACCAGAGGTGCTCCAGCCATCTCCAGAGAGAAGAATCAACCTTACAGGATAGATAAGAGATCAACTTACACAACCCTGACGAACAGGCAGCAGAAGGCAGTTGCAGCAACTACTACTGTTACTACGGGTGCAGTCAAGAAACACTCGGACAGGTGCTATGCAAGCCAAGGCAGCAGTACAACTGCAGTCAACAGAGGGACGAACCCAGAAGTCCCTTACAAGGCGCCGAAGAATCTACTCACAACTGGATCCATATTTGCGCGCCATGCGCCAACGACGACGAAAGCTCGGCCCAAAGATCCTGCATTGGTTGTAGATACCAAAGGGAAAAGTGGCAGGACAAGGAGACAGTCATGTCCATCGGCTGCGACGACGATAGGTATCAAGGAGCTGCGGTTAGATGGCAAGCAGAATGTTTTGCCTGCAAAGGGAATACTGTAACTGGCAGTGAGCCTGCTTGCAATAACAGTAGCCATGCCGGCAAGGCGACATTGATGAAGGGAGTGAGAAGAGCAGATGGAAAGAGAGAGCAAAGACTAAAGTTCGGAAGTCAGGCGAACAACTGAACGTATCAGTTGATTTATATGATGCTTGCAAATGCGACAACTTCCGGGAGAACTGTGAAATTTATATGTTGTTTGCGCTTCTAATTAGCGGCTGGCACCTTGCCGTTAGATGTAAAAAATTTGTGGACCAGAACTGCAAATGATCAAACACTTATTTGTCAAGTATGATTTTCTGATTTTAACTGAGAACAACTAGGGAGCAAAAGACAGGTTCGGATGTCCAGCACTCTTGCAGTGTTAGTATACATGCATGTACCAGGTATATCTTCTTTTTAGAATCTCACATCAAAAGGAACCAACACACCATGAAGCATCTAAACTAGAAAATCCACTGTAAGTCTGTAATCGGTTGGGAGCATGAGCCAAAGATCTCACTTGCAAGTGTGATAGAACAGGGCAACAGGCTACCACCGGTATAAACACTGAAATTAACCAGCATTGCTAGGGTTGAGCGGCTTCACTCGGCCCATGGTAAATCCTTTTGTGCCATCTGGCATAGCGGACCAGGGGGTGGCTTTGGCACCGCTGGATGCTCAGCAAGGACACTGTGACTCGATGGAGGAGTGCCCATTGGATGACCACCGTCCTGGTTGTGGCCATGGTATTGGCCCCAGCCACGACCTCTTCCTCCACGTCCCCGTCCTCTCCCGTGCTTCATTCCACCTTGTCATGGGAACCATCCTCAGCCTATGATATGATACACACTATTAGACTATCCAAGTTTCAGATGCATTAAGATCCTGTAATAGCTACATGGCAATGATAGCTACGAAGGGAGGTCCATGGCGATATGCCAATACCTGGACATTTGTTGCAGTGCTTACAGCTGGATTGTTGTAACATCCTGAAAATTAAAATAAAATAAGAAATTAAAATTCAGAATTAAATTATAATTATTGTTGCCTTTCCTGCATTTTCTGAATCTTCTGGACTTTTCTTGATTTTTGCTTCATTGGAAAAGTATATTCAAGCAAAAGAAGAATAACAACAATGAAATATAAAGTCAATAAAATTACAAAATCATGGATAGTCTTGAGAATAACCTGGAAACCCAATTTTAAATGATAAAATGTCATATCCAACATTTATGCATAAAATCCAAAGTTATTTAATGAACCAAGACTAAGAACAGTAACATTGTCAGAATTAAATAAAAATAATCATGACTTATATCCAGCTGAAAATTTTATATTATCTCCTGGGGCCATTAATTCACGTACAGTAAAAATTTAAGAAATTAATAAATTATTTTATAATATTTAAAAATTCAAAAACAGAGATAATTGAAAACTAGTACTCTGAATGTCAGAATTTTTATAAATTCCTGGAGCAATATTTTGAGCTGAAAATTTCACATAAGAATTCTTAGCTAAAATAAATTTGAAAAACAAAGTTTAAAAAAGTTTACAAAAGATTTAGATTGTCTGATAAATAGGGATGGCAGTTTTACCCCTGGGTTTGGGTACCCGTGGGTACCCGACCCGATAAGAATGGGTATGGGTAGCACTTTAGACCCATGAGTTTACGGGTTTGGGTACCCGATAAGCCAATAGGATGGGTGTGGGTGTCAATTTGTACCCATGGATACCCAATGGGTATTCTATGACATGTGGGCCCACTTTTTTAGAGGTATATTAGAAAAACAAATTCACGGACTACTTGGCTGAGTCGGCTCCTCCCTGATTCCCCTCGCCCTCATCACCTCCCTCCCCTTGCTCCATCGCTTGATTGCTTCGGCCTCCCTCCCCTCATCTTTGCCTCCCTCGGCGGCGGACGCCTGCTCCTCCCCTCGCCGCCGACTCCTCCCATCGGCTCCCTACGGTTCGGCGTGCATAGTGCTCAAAAAAAGAGAGAGAAAGGAGATGTGAAGAGATAGAAGGAGAGGGGGAGGAGCATCGATCTCAGAAGCGCCCCACCTCTCTGCCTTCGCCCTTGGTGCTCACGCAGATCTGTGCCGTGGGTACCCTTTGGGTATTGGGTACCCATTGGGTTTGGGTGCAGGTGCAGATCTGTACATAAAGCTTAATGGATTTGGGTAGACGGGACTTTGTTCGGGTTTGGGTTTGGGTTTAAGGCAGTGGTACCCGGAGGTACCCACCCGATTGCCATCCCTACTGATAAATCAAAACTAGAAATCTGAAAACTGTGCAGAGCAGATTGTCAGAATTTTAATAAAATCCATGAACAATAATTTTATCTGAAATTTCTAAAGTAGCAATATAACTGACAACCCATTGTACAGAAAAATTTTCATAAATGTTGAAGTGATGCAAAACTGATTCATTGAAGCTCTACTCTACCCAGCCTGCTGTTCATTCTCAATTGTGCTTTGCTTCCCCAGTTCTTTCACTGCCATGTAGGCCCGAATTCCTGTTGAGCCCCACATGCCAGCCTCCTACTCCTGTCATCTTCAACCTCCAGCGCCTGGTGCTCCCGAGTGAAAGTCCCACGTAGCTCCCTGTGATTGCATCATCCCTCGCCACTAGCCGATCCAGTGAAGCTCCAAGCGTGTCCCAACTCCTCCACACGGCTGTCGCCCTGTGGTCCACGGTGAGCAGCCGCTGTTCTTCCTTTGTCGCGCCTGGTGGAGCTCTCATCCGAGCCAAGAGCAACCGGCCAAGTCTATCCAATCTCGCCCCTATAAATACCTCCAAATGATCACCTGAGTGGTGTTTTCTTTCCTCCCTCATTTTCCCTTTCCTCTGCTTAGCCAAAATGCCAAAATCCCCGTTCAATTCCGCCATGGCCGAACCCATTGAAGCTCAAAGCGGAAACCAATTCACACGAAACAAGAATCCATTTCCAAATTCCCTTAAGCCTTAGCATTATCAAGCTCTTAGGAGCAAAAGCCCTCAAAAATATTCCCAGTTCTTCATGAGAAATGTTGCCGCCACCGCTAGCTCATCTTCTCCATGGCCGGCCGACAAGGGTAGCTCAACCCAGTACTTCCCCGACCGAACCAACCCCAAAAATAGACTCCTTGTGACTCCCTGATGCTAAAACCGGAACCCATTCGAGCTCCCTCACCTTCCTTTTTGCTCCCGGCCGAGCCGCCATTGCTGCCACCGCCCAAGCTCATCGCCAGGTCGCTCCAGTTGAATCGGCTCCACTCCCGGGTGCGCCTCACCGAGCTCTCTCTCCCCGTGCCCTCGCCTTCGCCAGAGACTCATCGGAGTAGCGGCAGTGAACCCCTAGCCACGTCTCTGCTCTTAGCTCACTGCCGAGTGGGTCCTCCCTGTCAGCCAGTGCAAGGAGGTCTCCATTCAACCGGTAAAAGTCGTTTCCTCTGATACAAAGCGTATTTCCAATTTTCCAGTCATTTTTCAATACCGAATAAAATTTCAACCTTGAATATCTTGTACAATTTTAATCCAAATTCAGTGGAACAAATTTGTATATTCATTTAAGATCCAGAAGAATACAAAAATATTTAATTTTTGAACTGCAGAATAATTATTTGAATTAAACTTTGTTATAAACCCTATTATGGTCTTTAATGCAAATATGTGCTCAATAAGGTATAAAATGATAAAATAAATATTTATATGATGAATAGACCAAGATGAATTCAAATTTCCAAAAATATTTAATTTTTAAATCATAGAACAATTATTAAATTTTGAAATAAGATAAACACTCTATTATGGACATTATTGCACATATGGAAAATATAATCTCTAAAAATCATTAAATAAATTTTTATGTGTCTCTGGAACCATAGTAAACTCAAGTATGCAAAAATAATTAAATTTTGAACTAAGTTTAAATTATTTGCTTTATGATCACTAGTAAACCTTGTTATGGCCTATGGCCGTTACTAAAAACAAAACATAACAGTTCATAAAATGATGGAATAATTTGTATTAAGTTCCTGGAAACAATAAGGACCCATGTATGTAAAAATATTTAGAATAAGACTTAACTTGCATTCTTTTGATGAAAGGAAATGCAAATGACAACAGTAAATAAATAGATAATCCATTGCAGTTAAAGTCAAAATAATGCAAAACCAACTTTAAAACATTCCCAAGATTCTACTCTACTAATACCTGAAAAATGGATTAAGGATCATGTATAGTGTAGTCGCAAACTTAAAATGAAACTTGGCCGATTTAATGTTAGCATTGTGATCATTTAGACTATTTCATCAACAGATCAAATGACTCGTCTAAATACTAAAATTTGTAAAACTAGTTTAGAAACAGACTACAAAGTTTGTACTACCAAATTCCGAAGAAATATTCTTGATTCAACATAAGTTGTATATTAATCTTGTTACTTCAATAACCCTAACTGCTCATATTTCGGCAATCCGTAAAATGAACGAATAAATTGTGATCACTTAAGCTTTTTCAGTAGCTTGTAAAATATCTCGTATAAATGTGAATCTTATGAAGAATAACCTAGAAATGATCCTTAGGATTTGGTATACAATAATCTAGAAAAATATTTTTAATTTAACTTGCTTTGAATCTGAATCCTGATAAAGCAAAACCCTTAAATAATAAGGATTTAAGAAACAGACTATGAATAGTAGAATCAATGAACCTTGCAAAAATGATTAATTCTATTAATCTAAATAATTTTTGCATCTTGAATTCGTAAAATAAAATTTATAAATTTAAAAAGAGCAATCCCTGTTCTTTGTAAAGATTCTTTATTTGCTTGTCTATCTATTTTCTTTCTGCCCTTGTTAGAGATAGTAATTTGCTTTATTTTTGTTGGGCCGATGTGTAGAACTCGACGTTACTAACTCCGTCGTCGACAACGCCAGCTGCAACTACGATATCTTCGTAAACGACAAATAAGCAAGGCAAGCACCCCTTTGATCATGTTGATCCTAGAGTTTATTTTTCTTTTGTTTTATCAAATGATTTCATGCATGCGTTTATTTTTAGTAAATTTGCTATTTTGTGGTACCAATAGAATATACCTGTTGTTCATGGAACTTCCTTGATAAGTATGAACATGTGAACCTTGTTAACCATAGAAAAGGGTTAGACAATACATAATGTCAAATTGTGTATAAGCGATTTAATAACCATGCTTAGCCATGCTTTAGAACCAACGATGAATCAATAATGATGATGATGATGATGATCAGATCAAAAGTTGTTTTGAGAAATTGAAAATGTGTTTGGGCTATGATGTTATTGGTATTTTGAGTAAAAATCCAAAATAAAACTATGATTTTGATGCGGGTAATTATTGGTAATAGCTGGATGTAAAAGGGAAGTTGTACATAGTGTAGGGTGGAGTATTGCCCGTGTCGGATTAAGGACCGGACGTCGTGTTGTATGATCCAAGATAAATCCGTGCAACCACAAATACTGTTTATAGGGCAGTCTTAACCTATTAAGTTGCTTAGATTTAGCTTTGCATATTGGTAGGCCGAAGTAGTACGGGCAATCCATTTCAGGTTTGCTCGAAGGGGTGCCCACACCGAGGTGTTGGGAACAACATTTGCCGATATAACTGTGTACGCCTTGCTGTGGGAAGAAACATTTATTGCAGGGTACTGCTCATTTTTCTATTTTCAAAAGACATGGTATGTCTGCCATTCATGTTTCTTCTGCCATAGCAAGGATTCCCGTCACCGTCGCTGGTGCAAAGTTAGATCTAGGTAATGTAACGGTTATGTATGATCGCCTTGCCGACATACCTAAGGAAGTGTGTCGAAATGGATCCTAGCAAAAAGGTTGATCATTACTTATGGGTAAAGCTGTACACCTCTGCAGAGTTTAAATCTAATCGATTAGCCGTACCCGCGGTTATGGGTGTCTTGGTGAACTGATGCGAGTTAGACTTTGATATTTTCTAAAAGTGGGTTTTGGGATGAAACTTGTTTTATAACTGTTATTTCATATCAATTTGTTGATATTGATGGATTACATGAATTGAATTATTGGATGAATGATTATTTCATTATGTCAATGGGTTGACAATTGCAGGACTTCATGATTGAATTATGGATTGATTATTGGATTATTGAACTACTGGATCACTGGATTATTCAATGGACTGTGAGTATCATTTATGCTTACTTACTTTCTTATCAACAATCTTGCTCTTACAAATCTCTGTTTGAAAAATTAAAATTGATTTACAAAGCAAATTCTGCTTTATGCAAAATTAACTTAGAAGCCTCCTTTGACATGACTTGCATTTATGCATTTGCAAATACCACCTTAAATCTTGCGGAGTACGAAAGTACTCAACCTTACTTATTATATTGTTTTAGGTGGATAAGACAACGACACTTCGAAGAATATCTTTGTCACAGGTTGCGGGAACTTTATGGTCGTATTCTTTCTGGGGTTTGTACCTTGTCAGTTGCTTGAGGGTCGGATAGGCACACTACAAGATTTTGTTTCTTCTGTGCTATATTAAATACTCTAAGATGTAAAATACATTGTAATAGCCGCTTCCGCATTAATAAAATGATGTATGGTTGTGCTTCCAATTGTTGTAAATGTGCATACTAGCTACTGATCCAGGGACTAGTACGGAATGCACATTAGATTTCCGTTTTGGCATTTTTCGCATAGAATGCTAAAACGGGGGTCGTTTCAATTGTATTCCTACTAATTAATAAAGTTTGAAGCTCGTGGTCTCGGAAAAAAAAAAAGAAATACCATCTTTCCCGAGTCCTAATTTTTTTCGAGGTAGTAGCCTCTGATTACTAATTAATATGTTTTTGCTTCCTCAGGTGATTTATGCGTCAGCAATGTCCCTAGAAGGTAGTGATGCTCACGAATGTATCACAGTTGGTGATTCACCACACCACGACATTAAAGGGGCGAATGGATCAGGAATTGCATCTGCATTCATTACTGCAGGAATTCATGCAGCTGAACTTGGACTTAATGAATTTGGGGAAACTACTGGAGATGATGCTATCAATACATGGTGTTGCAAGCATAGCTCATATCCCTCGTGTGTGTCGCCTTCATTTACATGGTAGAAACTAGGAACACCGTCTAGCTTCAGAGCAAACAATTGTGAGCATTCAGCGAATGAAGAGATAACTGGTTGATTCTGCAAGAGTGGCCTTATTGTAGGCTAATTCTTTGGTGAATGCTTCTTCCGTTCATAAATCTTTGTAAATTATTCTACTCTAATTCAGTGTTCTATTTCTATACGGAGTTATTTATATTCTACTATAAATATGTTCTTATCGTCTATAGAATAAAACAAGACAAGCAAGATGAGAGACAAAAAAATATAGTATCATTGTAAACATCTTCTCGTATAGTGATATTTGCCTTCGTACATCTGTAGTTTTTTTCGAAAGAGTTTCCTATGTTAAATCCATATCTCATATTTCTTTGATCCTATATTTTTTGTCACGTATAACATATGGTATTAAGAGCTTCCGGTTATAGATCAAGCCATTGCTGTGGGAGGGACTGACTCCCAGGAGTGGTCATCCGTGCGGCGTCATTAAGACAATCAAGGACGGCATCAAAAGCGGTCAACACGTGATATCAACAACAAGGCAACAGCCGGCACCTGTATGGTAACTAAAGGGATGAAAAGAAAGCTCATCAAAGTTACGTCCTGTTTGGAGGATTTAAAGTCAACTTCAGCTTCTAAATGCTAATAAGCTCTCCAAACAGCTCAGCTTCTAAGCGGTTTTTTATATAAGCCAAAAGTCATATATAACTAACAAAAGCTAAAAGTTGAGTTAGATCTGCCTTTGCAACTTGTTGCTAAGGGAAATTAAGCTATTTATTAAATGGTTTCTTATAAAAAATTATAGCCGTTTTTCAGCTCAAAAAACCAAAAAAACAGCTTGTTTGCACCAAGATTTGGCAGGGATGGTCAAAATTATTAGGGTAAGGATTAAGATATTATAGCTGATATCTGGTATAAAAAGGTATCGAAGATTTTGGTTATGATAAATATTTTAGGAAGAACTGTCTAGATAAAGGCCGATACGTATCGTGTTTTGCAGCGTGTTGAAAAAGGATACGATTGGTCAGTAAGTTATAAGAGATGACTATGGGCAAGCGAGAGAAGAACACAACCCAATCAACCAACACATTATTTTTATTTACTTTTCTATGGACTACGAGAAGCCTTTATAATTTAGATTATTTCTTATAATCTGATTTGATTAATAAAGTTGTGCATTGCCGGTTGTTGATCATCTTCGGCTACGCCAATCATATCTGATTTTCTCTGATCTTATTGCGTGTCACCTTTTTCGGAAAGGATCTACCTTTATCCTCTTGTTAGCCTTAATCAACTAATTAGACTTATCGTTATCCTTAATTTGATCGGTTTTTTAGCTGATTAGATCTAAGCCGATTGTTCCGTTGGATCGGATTTAAACAAATTTTGTTTTTTCTTACCGATTGTAGATCAAATCGGTTGACACGTCTTAAACCATAGAACCTGACGTTCATTGAATGTGCTATTGTCAATAAACACTGCTTCAATTTTTTAGCGCAACGCAACTTTTCTAAAAAGCTACACCTAATCTTGCCTAACTTCTGTGAGGCATCGTCAAGTCGACTTCGACATCAAGAACTTTCACATTTTTCTTTCGCAAGGCATCGTTCTCTGCCTTGCGGAATCGGCCACGTACAAGCAGACAAACATCCGATAGGAGGCGTCCACGTTCGAGCCACGGACGAATCCGTCCACGAATCAGAAACCAAATAACATCCATCCATCATTGCGCGGTGACCAACACCAAAGCAATTATTTGACTTACTTTTGTTAAACGCACACGGAAAACAAACCAAGAAGCTACTCAAGTTTTTTGCTTTGGGTACGCAGAAGTGTACCAAGAATTTCACAAGTCCTTGCTAAGTACATGAGGAATTGTACCAGGAGTTTTCAGCCTCCTCAATTCGATGATTTTGACTCACCTTAACTCTATTTTATGACTCGGTCTTATACTGAGCGTTAACCCATGCTCTACTTCAGCGACTATTCCAGCGCCAATTTCGCCAACATTATCACCTGTGCCGCTCGGCACCATCCCTAGGCGATATTCTATGCCATCTCCGTCGACAATCTTCTACCACAGTTGACCGTCACATTACTTCTGTTGGAGGTGGATTTCATTGTAATTCAGGATGTTATGCCTATTGTTGGTGGCATTCATGCGAGTTTAATCATTAGGAATTTTTTCAACGATCCATCTACTACGGGTTACTAGGTAAGATCTGTATATGTAGAGTCTAAGGTGGAGTTACATGTTTTTAACACAGTGAGTTAATTTGGGTTATGCTTGATTGATGAAACTTTGAGAAGAAAAGAATAAAAAAATCATTGTTAGTTAAGAAGGCAAACTGAATTTAGTGTTCAATCATTGTTTTGAAATATTACAATTTTGGATCATTTGCGTAACTATTATGAAGACTTTGGCAACAATAATTCTTAATAATTTGATGATACACTGATAATAGCTAGCATTATATTATTTGGAGTTTTTGTTTTTTAAAAGTAAAGGTTTTATTCTAATATCAGCTTGAGATAGATGATTTAAGTGCAAGAAGGAGTTTACTTTTGCGTGGATACTACGACATTGTCCTTGTTATAGCTCGATATGAGTGGTTTACTGTAGTTTAATACTCTATTGATGGCACAAGAGTTCTTTTCATCCAGATAGTTTTACAGAAGTAGTTTCAACTATATTATGGAATTTAATTACATTTTAAGTCGACAGTTTGAAGTACATGATAGTTATACTTGCAAGTTGCTCCCTAATGAGTATTATTTATCGAATTTTTGTATTCCAAGTAGAGCATGTCAAGATTCCATGAGATGAGTTCTTCGCTATATATCTAGCGCCACATGTGATGTTTTAGTTTATACCATTTGATGATTAAGCATTTGTTTCAGTAGGTAAATTGCTTAGACTTAGACATTGCTGGGATTATAAATTATTGTGGACCTAGATTCGTTCGTTTGCTTTATTGATAATAATGTTTGAAGCTGTTGATGATTTAATCAATTTTGCTTCACAAGAAGCATTTGGATAAGATTGTTACCGTCTTTTTTTTAGGTTAATCTGTTGGACTTTTGAGTACCAAGGTGTGTTCCTGAAATCTTATTTTGAGGAGATATTGATATTTTAGCTACAGGAGCAATTTGTCTCAATGTAGAAATTGTTAAAGTATGATCCGAATTCATTTCGGTTTCGTTTCATACTCCAATTCGGAGTTCTATTCCTATATAAAGTCCTTTATGTTCCAATATAAATATATCTCTATAGCCTATAGAATATAAAAGACAAGCAAGACAAGAGAGTAGAAAATATAGTCTCATTGTAAATATCTTTTCATTAAGTGATACTCCCTCCGTTTTTTTATAAGGCCTATTGTTCGAATGGTCTTATTTATAAATGTAAGGTTTGCATGTAGATTTAATGAGATCTTTCTTTCTATACCTTTATTTATTTTCTCTCATCCATATGCATTTATTCATTACCACCCACACAAAGTATATCTTTCATCTTCCAAGACAATTAAGTGGGGGCATCTAAATCATTTTCTCTCGTATGTTTCTCAATTTCAACGCAACCTTAATTCTTGTGCAAAATCAAAATACGTCTTATAAAAAAACGAAGGGAGTATTTGACTTTGTGCTTTGTGATTTTTTTCAAAAAAATTCTAATAAAATATCGATCTTTTTTTTATTCTATATTTTTACGTGCCTTTTATAACATCTTTCTCGGAGCCTGAAATTTCTGGCCAAGCCCACTCAGGGAAAGGACTAAGGAAAGTGCAAGGAAACCGATGGATGCATGTGGGCACCAGTACCGATAATGTATGCATTTCGGCACAAGTGCGAATAAAGGATGCATTAATGTATGCATGTGGGTACAAGTGCCCGTAAAGGTACGTCCATAGTTCACTTTTGCTTTCTCCTTCCTTCATTTCCTTTGCACAGCTAGCTGGTAACCTGAAAGACAGCGGCGAGGCGAATCTAAGGGCATGTACAATGGTGCCTAGTTAGCTGTCTATAACAGATGCCACATCAGAATTTTGATGAGCTGGATGACAGAGAAAAAAGAGAGAAAAAAGCCGTCTGCAAATCTACCGACGGTCGATTCGCCCTCTTACAGACGACCTCAGCGCCGTTGTACTGTTCGTCGTCTATTTCTTCACCCGCGAGTGGATCAGATGTGGCAACCTTGCTGCCCCGACTTTGATCTCTCCTCTTCCTTCGCAACGCGCGCGAAATCTTCCCCCTTCGCGCCCGAGCTCTTCGCTTCCTGGCCCAATGCGCGCGCGATTTCTTCTCTTCCTGCCCCAACGCGCGCGATTTCGTCGCAACGTGGCCGAGTTTTCCTCCACGATCCTCCTCGCTGCGCGAATCCTTCTCCACGCCGAGCTCCCAGTAGTGATTCTCCTCGAAATCAGCTCACTTCTCGAAGAGCATGTCGCGCTCTTCGTCTAATCCCCGACCTCCGCGCCAAACCCTACAGGCCGGAACCATCCCTTGCTGAGGGTCACGGGTGGATCCCCCTCCACCGCCGCCGTGGGAATCTCTTCCGGGCTCCTCCGTGGAGCACGTCGATGCTGCCGCCTGCTCCGGTGGAGCATATTGGTGGGGAAGAGCAACTCCAACAGACAAGCACGATGGTGGAGCCAGCACCAATTTCTCATCCCCACCCTCGAGATCCAAACACATTGGTACAAGTTCCTTCATCCTAATTTCTGAGTTGTACATTAGCAATAGATCTGTTGTTCACAAATTAAGATTTTTGAGATGTTGTTATGACTGTATCTTTAAGTAAACTTTTATCAAGAACTTTGGTAAATGCAAAAGCCATAGGAGATTAGACAATATTTTTTCTAGACGGTGAAATTATCATCTGCATAGGGCCACAGATAAATACTATATATTATTCAACACTAAGATGGTGACATATTTTTAATATAATCCATAGTTGTTTATAATGGATTTCATATGACAAGGTGGGTGAAATCTGAATCATCACAGCACAATGATGGTTCTTGATATAAAAAATGCTAAGTCCGAAATATAGCATCGTATGTTATGGAAAACTAACTAGATTAAAAAAGGCTACATTATTATCAAATGATTGAATGGAGGCAGGAAAGGTGAATATAAGCAGCTTTTATGCTGAGAACAAGATAATGCTTTCATTGTTCAGGTGATGAAGCAATAATCTCTTTTGTTTGGAACACCGTAAAAGGAGAAATCAATAGAGGTATTATGTACATGTAGTATATAAGTTTGTGAACTTCACTGCTGCCCCCAGATCCTATTTTACCAAGTTTCTGATAAAGTTTCCCATTCACCTTAAAGAATACATCAGGATCATAATTATTCCTCTCTTTTACAAAAGTTGAATTGGTCTCTCTTTTCCCAGACATGTGAATTGAATTCTTGGCAAATCAATAATGTATTTTTTTTGCATTTCTTTTTTAAAAGGGGAAGGATTATCGTCCGCCTGGTGGCTTCCTAAGCTATTTCCAAAATCCATCTATTTTACCTCTTCCAAGACAACTTCCGCATAGTTCGCCTAATTTCCATTTTGTTGGCGGTCCTGCACAATATGATACAACCCCGACACCACAACCGTCAGCTCCCATAGGGATTCCATCACCGGAATGTTCCAATTCAAGCACTCCACTTACACCATCTGGCTTGCAATCGCAGCCACACATCAATGTTGACGGTGGCGATGAGGATGGAGAAAGTAGGACCCAAAAGCGACTTGCATGGACAAAAGAGGAGGATCTAAGATTGGTAAGTTTCTAATGAAATCATACTTGGTAATTGAGTAAATGTTGCTTAAGAATGTCAACAACAACTAATCTTTCTTCTTCACAATGTAGATGAGCTCTTGGTTGAATAACTCTAATGACCCAATTAATGGAAATAACAAGAAAAATGATCAATATTGGGGAGATGTTACTAGTGCCTTTAATAGCACCACTCCCAAAACTCGGAGAAGAGTTACGAAGCAAGTCAAGGACCGTTGGCACAGTATTAACAAGCTAGTGTATCAATTTCAGTGCTCTTGGAACAAGGCCTTCAACATTTATAGTAGTGGGCAGTCTGATGACCAACTGATGGACAAGGCCCATGCATTCTACGAGGCAGACTACAAAATGGGGCAGTTTCAACACATGAATTGTTGGAAGTCAGTTCGAGAGCAGCCCAAGTGGCAGACATACAATGAGTGCCTCGAGAAAATGAAAAAGAGAAGGTATCGGAGGCATGGGAGACAGGTCAGCATACGTCGTCCCCTATAGATATCGATGATATTCCACGCCCAATTGGAACAAAAGCAGCAAAAGCTGAACGCAATTGCAAAGGAAAGGCGAAGACCGCTACAATGGATACGGAAGTGCTTGACAAGTTCATAGCTGCTCAGACTGAAGCTAAAAACAATCATACTAGGATGTTAGAATTGCAGCAACGTCTCTCTGCCGAGAAGCTTGAATCGAGAAAGATATCACCCTCATGACAAAGGACAAGAAAGAGGCCAAAAACTTCATAAGGAGTGCGAAATGATGAAAGCGTCTGAGCGTTGATTATGCAAGATACATTAGGGATGACGGTTGAAATGAAGAATGAGCATGTGAAGGCACTTAAGACTATGAGAGAGAGATTATTCGGCAACACTCAGTAAGATTGTTTCCCTCTACTCCTAGTACACGATGTTTGCCCGCACTAAATATATACGAATATCTAGTTTTGCCAATGATGATCTAATTATTGCATTGTTTATTGCACAGGGAATAGATGAATTTGATGAGAAAATTGAACTGCTCAGAGAAGTCACGGGTCGCTGTCGGGAAAATCATGACAGCTTGCATTATTCTTCATAATATGATTGTTGAAGATGAACGAGAAATGGCAAAAGTTCCTTTAGACTTGAACGATATTTCAGGGACATCTTTTGTTCTTCCATAGGAAGTCAACAATGGCCCTAACATTTGCTTTATGGACGTGCTCTGAAGAATTCAACAATTCGTGCTCGTCCAACACATACACAATCGAAGAGGATTTAGTTGATCATATATGGGAAAACTTCAGGAATAAGTGAAATTAGTGTTTCCTAATTTGAGTAGTCTTATTATACAGTTTTTTCCTTCTGTTGGTCCATAATTTCCATATGTACTCATTCCAATAAATTCTATTAAGAACAAATGCTGTTATTTGATTGAATATTTCACTCAACGTTACTGTTACTAAACATTACTTATTCGAAACAAAGGTATGAGCGGGGGCAGGCGACGTAGAGCGAGCGAGCGAGCGAGACGACGAACGGGACAGGAAATGGACAAGCTTTGATTGGCTACTACCTGTGCTGTGCCTGCACGAACGCTCATTTCTTGTTGCTGCCGTATTTTCCTTCTTCAGAAATGTTCAATTGACAGTCTAATTAGTACGGGCAGACAAGTGGTATGTGTCACCATGGTCAATGGCCTCCAAGAAAAGCCGCCATGTGTCATATGTCAAAGTTTTTGGTGATGCATCCACCTCATCAATTTTTTATATGCTAATATTTTACTAGTATAGTGCAACACAATAGACTACAAAGTTATCTTTTTTCAATTGATCACCATGTTTGCAAGTGTCATGCAAATGTGGGGAATTTTATAGATAGCCTATAGACAACCTATTGTAGGAGGTGTCTTCAGTGTTGTCTATAGATGACATGGCAGACTACTATAGACAGTAGTTGTCTGAACCATTATACATACCCTAACGTTGGGGCGGGGCGCTAGCCCCACCTCCAGCCAGCCGCCGACAGGAACCCCCCGCGCGCCCGGATGTCCCAGGCTCCCAGCGAACAGAATCACAGAGACTTGCAATGTGCAAACACAACACGGCTACACGGGACATCAGAGATTCAGAATATGAGACATGGGCTGGCGGGCCTAATTAGAAGCCGACAACCAGTATAACATGGGCCAAAGCAAGGAAACATCAGATAGACAGAGCCGCCGCCAGACACCGAGAGGCCGAGAGGGTTCAGACTTCCGATCTTTGGTCGGGAAGGCGCTGGCGAGGCGCCAGGGCGGGTCGACGGCTCGACGCCACTGCGCCGGGGCTAGGGCAGGACCGCCCGGACCAGGGAAGGCGAAAGTCTTGGCGCGCATGCAGGGCGGGACGGGAAGACGAGCCGAGAAGGTCGGCGCCCACGCTCGGGCGGGAAGGGCGGGAACGCCGTGCGGTATGTGGTGACAGAGGAGAGGAGCTGAAGGATCGCTCGCTGTCGCTGGTCGTCGAGTCGCCGCCGAACGCCAGATCGCCACTGTCTTTGTCAGGACCTCGACCGAATCCGATTTAGAAAACCAGGAGACCTGACCAATTTCGAACCAGCCGCCAGCAAGAACAAGCAAATGGATAAAAAACAGAACTAGGGTTCTACTTTACTCTATCTGGAGCTAACAAAATTTGCGGAAGGTTATTCTGATTCCATTCATCACAGGGTTTTATACCCTTAAAGTCTTACAGCAGTAAAAACAGCCAGAGTTCAGAGAACACAAAACCACACTCTGAAAAGTAAAAAGACAACATTTAGTAAATCACTTTTTTTTCGGTAATTACTGTTCACGTTAGTTGGCCTTTGGATGCGAATATCACAGCTTAGGCTGTTTGTTTAACCGTTGATCTTCATTGAGTGAAATCGGCAAAGTGTCCAACTTCTTGCAGACTTTTTTTGCTCGGGACTCTGTATCTAGGGGTGGAATCGACCAAGCTTGTCAGTTTACGAGCCGACGGCTCATTGTCTTTGTCGAGCTAAAAACCGGGCTCGGCTCGGGCTCGGTCGAGCCTCGAGCTGGCTCACGAGCCGCCTGGCATGTGGACCGGAAGATTGCTTTGTGTAACTGAAATGCAGATTGTTGTTGGCTATTGTAGATTTGGATAGAGAACTGAAGTATCAATCTGGATTCTGGAATATTTTATAAGTTCTATAACCATTAAAACATAGGTTACTCATGGCGGACAGGTTGGCGGCGAGATGTTGGCCGCATTCCACGTCTTGCCCGCTCTACGGGTCAGAACCGGAATCGGCAGTTTATCTTTTCCTTCTTTGCCCTTTTGCTAACCAGATTTGGGCAAAGATCTTCTCCCAGCTACAATCAAACCATTCCATCTCCAACACAGGGCTTTCGACATCGCATTGGTGGTACCTTATCCCTCAGAGAGCTTTTTCTGCCTCTCCTGCAGAAGCGGACAAGATGCTAATCTACTCTTTATGGAACATTTGGAAAGAAAGGAATGCGAGAATCTTCAGTAATCTTTATCAGCCCCCCCTAGGTCGTCTTTTCTCAGATCGAGCAAGACGTAAACTCCTATAAGATGGCGATTCACTTTGGTTAGCTGGCCGCACAAGGGGTCCTGTAAAAGTCTAGCGTAGAGTAGCACTATGTAGTTTTTTCTCCTTTTTCGAGAGGTCGGGGTTGTCCTTCTCTGTGCTGCGCCTCCGACTGCTTTGTCTGGAGGGTCAGGGGGAAGGGCTTTTAGTTTCTTCCTTTGGCTCCAGGGTTTTCTGGACTTTTGCTCTTTTCTTCCAGATCCCGGCGTTTTGTGGTCCTTTTCTGTACTGCGCCTCCGGCTGCTTTGTCTTCTTCTCCATCTATAATACATGGCAGAGCTCCTGCCCTTTCTTTAAAAAAAAATGACTTCAGGATGATTGCATACTTTGATTAAGATCATAAATCTTGCTGTATATCAAAAGCAGAGTGCATTGTGGGATCCATTCACCATTGATGATTACTGGCTAGTCATGAAACCTGCAATCAAGTACTCACCTGGGAGTTCATTGCTGAAATATTCGCAAGGAATGTAAACGTGATATCTATTGAAACCTTCAATATTAGCTTCTTTGGATCTGTCCGGTGCAAAGGGTATTGTTAGCTCCCAGTTTGGTACAGAGAAGATGGAACTTGATTTCTGTGGAAAACAAATGTCTTGATATCGTTATGACACTGACAAGTTATAGAACAGGGTAATATGGACATAGTTGCTTACTTGTTCAACACCGGAAAAGCATTGCCGTGTCAGTTTAGCACAGCGTCTTTTCGTTTCTGACGAGGTCGCCGGGGCACATCTTTCTCGGAGTTGACATTTCTGTCCAAGCAAGGCCGGGAAACAACTACGAAAGTGCAAGGAAACCGATGGATTGAAAAATAAAGGAAAAAAGTTCATATAATATTCAGCACCCTAAACTTTAAAATTAGTTATTTAGCATCCCAAACTTTCTAATCCCATTCGTTTAACGCCTTAAACTAGTTTTGTCGGAAGAAATTACTAAAAAATCCGTCCGATACTTCAAACTTTGAAACCGATTATCTCACACCTCAAACCTTCTAATCTCGCTT
Organism: Guadua angustifolia; assembly: GCA_036346375.1. Taxonomy (NCBI): domain Eukaryota; kingdom Viridiplantae; phylum Streptophyta; class Magnoliopsida; order Poales; family Poaceae; genus Guadua; species Guadua angustifolia. Next base: position 11,814,874 of record CM070515.1, on the reverse strand, counting down.
GTTCAACACTCTAAAACCGGTTAAAAGCTTAGGGTGTTAAAAGAACGGGATTGAAAAGTTCGGGTCGCTAGATAATTGGTTTCAAAGTTTACGGTGTCGATAGACTTTTGAGCAAAGTTTAAGGTATTATATAGATCTTTCTCTCTACAAAATCAGTTTAGGGTGTTAAATGAATGAGACCGAAAAATTCAAAATGCTAGATAACCAGTTTCAATGTTCAAAGTATTTGGATGAAATTTTTTAGCAAGGTGTAGATGTTACATGGACCTTTTCCAAAAATATACATAGATGCTGCCCACCCGGCACACGCAAAAAGCTAGTGAAATTTCGACCTTACGTCATTAGCTGATGTTAACTAGCTAGCAAAAATATGACTATTAACATGACTCAAGGTCCAGACTAGAGCTCCTCATGACGTCATCCTTTGCTTCCTCTTCCTCCTGCCTTTCCTTTGCACCGCAAGCTGGGAGCCTGATAGAGAGCCATGGCTGAATCGCTGCTTCTTCCCGTGGTGAGTGGGGTGGCCAGCAAGGCCGCCGACGCGCTCGTCCAGAGCGTGACCGGCATGTGGGGCGTCGACGGCGATCGCACCAAGCTGGAGCGCCACCTGCTGGCCGTCCAGTGCAAGCTGGCCGACGCCGAGGCGAAGAGCGAGACCAGCCCTGCTATCAAGCGGTGGATGAAGGACCTCAGGGCCGCTGCCTACGAGGCCGATGATGTCCTGGACGACTTCCAGTACGAGGCGCTCCGCTGCGAGGCCGAGTCCACAACCCGCAAGCGGCGCAAGGTATTCAGCTTCTTCACCCGCCACAGCCCGCTTCTGTTCCGATTCACTGTGAGCAGGAATCTGAACAACGTCCTCAAGAAGATCAATGATCTGGTCCTGGAGATGAACACGTTTGGCCTGGAAAACCGTGTAGAGGCGCCACCAATTCTTTATCGGCAGACACACTCAGTACTGGATGAGTACACAGAGATCTTAGGCAGAGACGACGACAAGGAGTTGGTGGTGAAGCTGTTGCTCGGCCAGCAAGATCAGCAGAAGGTGCAGGTGCTCCCCATCATAGGGATGGGGGGTTTGGGCAAGACCACACTAGCGAAGATGGTGTACAATGACCAGAGGGTCCAGAACCACTTCCAGTTGAAGATGTGGCACTGTGTGTCAGACAACTTCGATGCTTGCCCTCTTGTGAAATCCATCATTGAGTTGGCCACCAAGGAAAGATGTGACCTGCCCGACACCATTGAGATATTGCAAGGGCGACTGCAGCAAGTCATTGGCCGGAGAAGGTATCTAGTCGTTCTTGATGATGTATGGAATGAAGAACAGCGAAAATGGGAGGACGACCTGCAGCCACTATTGTGTTCTATTGGTGGATCAGGAAGCTTTATAATTGTCACAAGTCGAAGCCAGCGAGTAGCCTCCATAATGGGTACGCTTCAACCCCATGAGCTAACATGTCTGAGTGAAGATGATTCATGGGAATTGTTCTCAAAGAAAGCATTTAGTAATGGCGTACAGGAGCAAGCTGAGTTGGTCACCATCGGCAGAGACATTGTCAAGAAATGCAGGGGGCTACCTCTTGCTCTGAAGACAGTGGGTGGCTTGATGAGTTCAAAACAACAAGTGCAGGAATGGAAGTACATCGAACAAAGCACCATTGGGGAAAATGTTAGAGGCAAAGATGAGATCCTACCCATACTAAAGTTGAGCTACGGACACTTATCATCTGAGATGAAGCAATGTTTTGCCTTCTGTGCAGTTTTCCCCAAAGACTATGAGATGGACAAGGACATGTTGGTCCAACTATGGATGGCAAATGGTTTCATTCGACAAGAGGGAGCAATGGATTTGGTTCAGAAAGGAGATTTCATTTTCCGTGATTTGGTTTGGAGATCCTTCCTCCAAGATGTAAAACCGAAGAAGCATTTTCTCCGTGAGACAACATATGAGTCAATTGGTTGTAAAATGCATGATTTAATGCATGACCTTGCGAAGGATGTCACAGATGAATGTTCAACTATAGAAGAGTTGATTCAACAGAAAGCGTCGATAAAAGATGTCCGTCACATGCAAATATTATGGGATGAATTGAGACAATACAATGGTGTATCGAAAGGCAGGGCATCTCTCCACACTTTATTAGCGGCAAGGGCTTCACTTATGGAGTTAAGACTTGTATCAATAAGAGCACTGAGTTGTGACATTCATTTTATTATCAACAGCAAGGTCATAAATGCTAAACATTTACGGTATCTCAACCTTTCTGAGTCGGGTATTGTTGCATTGCCACATTCAATATGTGTGCTATATAACTTGCAATCGCTGAGGCTCAATGGTTGCTGTGATCTAAAACATTTACCGGAAGGTATAACAGCTATGAGGAAGCTCATTCATCTTTATCTTTTTGGTTGTACTAGTTTGGAACAGATGCCACCAAATGTCAGTCTATTGCACAACCTTCACACACTGACAACATTTGTTGTGGGTGTTGGAAAGGGGCGTGGAATCGAGGAGCTCAAAGACCTGCGACACCTTGCCAACAGGTTCGAACTGTACAATCTAAGGAAAATAAAGAGCGGGGAAAATGCAAAAGAAGCCAATCTCCACCAGAAGCAAAATCTAAGCGAGCTGCTATTGTGTTGGGGCCGCAAAGAAAGTGAGGAGCCTGAAGATGAGGCATGTAATGAGGAACAAGTGTTGGAGTCTCTTGTACCTCATAATAAGCTCCAAATTTTGGAGGTACATGGATATGGTGGCCTAGAAATGTCACAATGGATGAGAGACCATCGAATGTTCCGGTGCCTAAGAAAACTACATATATCCAACTGCCCAAGATGTAAGAGTCTACCTATGATATGGCTGTCAGTCTCTCTTGAGTATTTGCACTTACACAAAGTGGGTAGCCTAACCACATTATGTAAGAGCATCGAGGTGGAAGCTGACGGATATAATACCTCTCTACAAATTTTCCCAAAGTTAAAAGAGATGATCTTAGAGTCGTTACCGAACTTGGAGACATGGGCAGAAAACAATGCGGGAGAGCCCAATAGCTTGGCAATGTTTCCTCAACTCGAAAAACTAAATATAAACAATTGCCCGAAACTTGTGTGTGTTCCAGAGAGTCCAGTCCTCAAAAACCTGAGAATAGTAGGATGTTATAGTCATGCAATCAGCTCACTCGCACATCTAACAACATTGTCTGAGCTCGAATACAGGGTAGAAGGTATTGTTTCTATGAGCATGCCGCTGGGCTCTTGGCCATCTCTCGTGAGGTTAGAGGTTAGCTCGCTGGCAAACATAATGTTGATGCCTATGGAGGACCAGCAAAGCCAAAGCCAAAGAGCTCTAGAAAACCTTCGGATTTTGCGGCTACGTGGTCTATCAAAACCACATGTTGGGCTTTGGGAATGCTTTGCCTGTGTGGAAGAATTGACAATTTCAGAATGCAACGACCTCGTCCGCTGGCCAGTGGAGGAGCTCGGATGCTTGGTTGGCCTCCGCTCTCTGTGTATTTATGATTGTGACAACCTGGAGGGGAAGGGTTCATCATCCGAGGAAATCCTTTCGCTGCCCCAGCTGGAGAGGTTAATAATTGAGGATTGTGTCAGTTTACTGGAGATTCCGATGTTGTCCGCATCCCTTGAGGAAGTGCAGATTAAATCTTGCAAAAGTTTGGTGGCACTGCCGTCAAACCTTGGAAACCTGGCAAAGCTGAGGCTGCTCGTTGTGTGGGCCGGCGATGGGCTGAAAACGTTGCCTGATGGGATGGATGGGCTCACTTCCCTTGAGCGATTGCGGGTTTTGGGGTGTCGAGGGATGGAGAAATTCCCGGAGGGTCTCCTCCAGCGGCTCCCGACCCTCAAATCCCTAGCAATATATCGCTGCCCCGACCTGGAGAGACGTTGCAGACGAGGTGGGGAGTATTTCCACTTGGTCTCCTCCATCCCAGAGAAAGTCATTCCACCAGCAGGATCCTACGTAAAGAGGTCGTTCCTGAAGGGGCTCCTTCCCTCCTGCTCGAATACAGGGTAGAAGGTATTGTTTCTCCACTATAAAATTTCTCTTTTAAACGCTACACATATACTCATGACAACTCAATTTGTGTCTGTGTCAACTGAATGCGTCATCTCTTCCTTCTTTTTCGTTTTGTTACTCTCTGAGACTTAAAGTCGGGTATGATGGGAAGCAATGCTCCACATTTCCCCCACCAAGGCTCCATGTTTAGTTTGTTGTTTGAAGCTTGCTTTTGGACGAGACACAAGCCCCTCTACCTTTTCTCAGCAAGACAGATATAGATGAGCAAGCCATTCTCCTGTGAGATATCTCAACTCAGATACAAAGAAATGAACCAGTATTGAGTAAAGTTTCTGTGTGTATTGGATGAACAAGTATAGAGTATAATCTCTCTGTAAAGATGAACAAGTATGGGTAATGTTTCTGTGGATGAAGGAACAAGAAAGGGTTTCTCCCCGCCGCCAAATCGCCGCCAGAGCCAAGAGACAAAAAACACCACCAACTCGCCAGCCTCCAGTCTATTCGTTTCTATGTATTTATACGCCTCTCTTCCTACAACTCATGTGACCAGTGGCGTATCCAAACTTAGAAAGGATGGGGCTAAAATTAAGACCTCTAAACTAATATATATAATATATTAATATATATAGTATTTTTTCAGAACATAGAACATGATAGAATGATATATATAATATAAAAATACCAACACTTATCTAACAATCGCATATAATATAAATACGTAACATTACAAAGAAAAAAAACGTACCGATCATTGCTTCTTAAGAGTTGATAGTTGATATTTACGGGTTTTATGTTTTGAAAACGTTACAAAATATCTTCCATGTCTATCTTGGAAATATGTCTCGTTCAATATAGTATACTATGAAATCATTTAACCGGTCATCACTTATCTTATTACATAAATCTGTCTTGATAATCTTCATTGTCGAGAAAGCCCTTTCAAGCAGTATGTTGTACCCACGTAAAATTAATACTAATTCAATAAGCCTATAGACTAATGGATAAACAACATACTTTTTTGCTTCAACCATCATCACCATGAGACTAGCAAGATCATCATAACTTGAAAATTCTTCTCTTCTTAAGTCATCAATGAATAAGTCAAGTTGTGCTTCCAAAACCACACGATCATATGATGAGAAATCATCTGAATAAATCTCTAAAAGCGAAAAACCTACCATGTTCAAAATTTACAAATGAATCTCTTGGGTCTAGACAAGTAATACATCTCAAAAGCTCTATCGAAAATTCAACGAGGCGATTGTTTAACTCGGTACCTTCTCTAAATTTGTAGATAATTTTTTAAATTTATCTAACTTAGGAGGGAGGGGGGGGCAAGGGTGGGGCTCCAGCCCACCTTAGCCCCCCCGCTGCATACGCCACTGCATGTGACAACAAAACAGGTCGTTTACTAGTTAAACCAATCTGGACCGGCAACACGCCTGTTGGGCTTGTGGGCTCTTTTAGTTCTCTGAACTGGGTCGCCTTGCGTCGAGGTTGCCATCTCTCCCGCCATTTGCTGCGGTATCAAGTCTTCTGGCCTTCCCTCCAGAGATCTCTGCTGCGCTGGTAAGCTGACCCAAGCTGGTGCTCCAGGAAAGTGCTTCTTCAGCTCGTCTTCGTCTTCCCAAGTGGCCATGGACGCCGGCCAATTGGACCAATGCACAAGTAATTGAGGGATCACTTTTCCAGCGCGACGACATAAACGCCGATCCAGAATAGAAGAAGGAAAGCGTAAATTCTGCTCGAGATCAGGAATGATTTCACCGACCGAGGAGGTGCCTTTTCTGGTTTGAGGAGCGAAACATGAAAAACAGGTGAATCGAGCTTGAAGCGAGGAGTTGCAGTTCATAGGCCACAGGATTGATCTTCCGAATGATGTTATAAGGTCCAAAGTAACGGAAAGCCAGTTTGTAGTTGGCGCGCGGGGCTACGGATGCTTGGGCGTAAGGCTGAAATTTGACATAGACCCAATCGCCCACTACAAAGGTGCGCTCAGACCGGTGTTTGTCCGCCTGCTATTTCATTCGATGCTGAGCCCGGTGTAGATGAAATTTCACAAGAGCATTCATATGATCACGCTGTTGTAACCATTCCTGTAAGTCTGGAGTAGTGCAAACATCAGTCGAAATAATACCAAAATGGTTAGGAGGATGGCCATACAGGACTTCGAACGGTGATGCCTTGAGAGCCGAGTGGTAACTTGTGTTGTACCAGAACTCGGCTAAATATATCCATTTGATCCATTGCTTCGGACAAGCGTGAACAAAACAGCGAAGATAACCTTCGAGGCATTGGTTGACCCTCTCAGTCTGTCCGTCGGACTGTGGATGATAGGCACTACTCATATGAAGCGATGTTCCTGATAACTTAAATAATTCTTGCCACAAACGACTAGTAAAAACTTTGTCACGATCCGATACCAAGGCGTAAGGCATGCCATGCAAGCGGTACACATTTGTCATATATGCGAGCCTTTGTTATAGCAAGTAAATGGATGAGACAAAGGTATGAAATGAGCGAATTTTGAGAATTTATCTACCACTACCAGAATGCAATTATAGGAATGAATTCGGGCAAGCCTTCAATGAAATCTAGTGTCCAGTATGCCAAGCATGCTCAGAACCGCCAAAGGAAGTAAGAGACCAGGTACTTAGCTCTATCTGGTTTTGCTTGTTGACAAATGGAGCATGTAGTAACAAAGTGGTGAACAGTCTTCTTCAGTGATGGCCAAGCAAATAAGTTCTTAACACGGCGGTAGGTGACAGGAAATCCGGAATGCCCCCCTATAGCACTGTCATGCAGAGCCTGCATGAGCTTGAGTTGTAAATCCGCATTGTTCCCAATCCAAACCCTGCCTTTGAACCGAATTAGACCCGCATGAAGAGAGAAGTGTGGCACTGTGCCGACTGCAAGTTCAGTTAATAGTCGCTGAGCTGCCGGGTCTTTCTGATACCCCTGAATCACCTGCTCCAGCCACACAGGTTTGCATGTAGATACCGCCGAAATGGACAAACAAGTTTCTTCCTGGGTAGAGGCAAGATCAGGACGGCGAGAAAGGGCATCAGCCACCCGATTTTCATGTCCCTTCTTATACTGGATAGTGAATTGCAACCCCAAGAGCTTAGTAACAGCCTTTTGTTGAAGAGGTGATGTGATACGCTGGTCCAGTAAATGTGTGAGGCTTTGATGATCGGTTTTGATCACAAAAGGAGCATGCTGAATATACGGGCGCCACTGATCAATAGCGAATAAGATGGCCAAAAATTCCTTCTCATATGTAGATAAGCCTTGATTTCTCAATCCAAGAGCCTTACTAATAAAAGCAACCGGATGACCACCTTGTTGTAACACTGCACCAATCCCTTTGTCACTTGCATCTGATTCTATCACGAATGGCTGCGAAAAATAAGGTAATGCCAATACTGGCGCGGAGACAAGGGCTTGTTTGAGGGCCAAAAATGATTGTTGAGCTTCATGTGTCCAAAGAAACTGGTGGTTTTTCTTGAGAAGATTAGTCAAAGGTTTACTTATAACACCAAATCCTTGTACAAAATGGCGATAATAGCCAGCCATCCCCAGAAAACTCCGTACATGCTTAACACAAGTTGGTATGGGCCACCTCTGGATCACCGAAATTTTGGAAGGATCAGTTGCAACACCCTTAGCACTGATAACATGTCCAAGGAATTCCAGTTGGTACCGAGCAAAACTGCACTTGGAAACCTTTAGATGAAGTTTGTGCTTACTGAGGAGAATAAAAACTTGACGCAAATGGTCGAGGTGGGCTTCCATGGTAGAACTGTAAACTAGAACATCATCAATAAAAACCACAACGCACTTACGGAGCAAAGGCGCCAACACAAAGTTCATGAAGCTTTGAAATGTAGCTGGAGCACCCGTCAATCCGAATGACATCACCTTATATTCATAATGGCCACTGTGCGTCTGAAACGCTGTTTTATACTCATCACCTTCTTGAATCCGGATCTGATGGTAGCCCGATCGGTGATCTAACTTAGAAAAAACTGTCGCACCACTCAGCTCATCCAATAATTCATCCAAGATCGGCATGGGGTATTTGTTCTTGACTGTATGGGCATTTAACCTTCTGTAGTCCACACATAGTCGCCACTCACCGTCTTTCTTTTTCACCAGAAGGACGGGAGAAGCGAAGGGACTAGAGCTATACTGAATTACTCCATTCGCAAGCATCTCCTGCACTTGTTTTTCTATTTCGTTCTTTTGCTGTGGGGTATACCGGTAGGGTCTTAAACGGAATGGCTGAACCCCAGGCAACAGAGGAATAGCATGGTCGAAGTCCCGTCTAGGAGGAAGACCCTTGGGCAGTTGAAATAAGTGATCAAACTCTTCTACCAATCTGGTAATGCCAGCATGAGTAACAAACTCTGGATTACTGTCAGGAACTGCCGATATTTCCAATAGCTGTTCAATGGCTTCCTGCTTCATAAGGGCGGCCAATTGAGATCCAGATATTGCAGGACAGCGGCTAGTGGTAGGAATAATCCCTTGTAACTTGACAGCTTGATTTCTATAAGAGAATGACAAAGTCTTGTGCCCCCAGTGAATTTGCATAGGACTGTGATCCTCCAACCAATCCATGCCAAGGATGATATCATATCCGCTCAATGGCAACACATTCAAATTGGAAACGAAAGTGTAACCTTGACAAAACCAAGTGCAAGTGAGGTATAAAGAATGACGGTCAAGATACCTCCATCACCACCTTGACTCTAATCGACTTTGGCAATGATGAACACTGTGCATGACTGGTCGCAAGTGGTCGCTAATATAACTAGTGAACTTCGAGAATCTACCAAAGATGAGAACCTCGACAATGTACAAGGCCTTTGAGCCGAATTGTTCTTCCTCCTTCGAACCGTCTGACTTCACAAGAAATAGCCATCACTTGATCGTCAACAGTTTCTTGCGTTGTGTCCACTTGATGATATTTTAAAACTTCCGACCTTGAATCTTCTTCAGGGTCCCCAGTGAGTGCCCACATTTCTTCCACAAGGTGTAAGGGAACTGTGGCAGCGCATCGATGGGTCTGACCCCATCGCTCACCGCACTTGTAGCACAACCCTTTGGCCTTACGATATGCCATCAAAGCGGACATTCGATCATCGAAGTTCGGGTCGGGGTAGCGAGATCGCTTCTTTTCTTCAGTAAACGCTGCCGCCCCATTTTGGATCTTTGGTGGTGGAGGCGGCGCCATAGCCATGGGTCGCCCAAAAGAACGCCCAGAGTCACCACATCCACTCGACGTCCTTCACGCTCGATGACACATCAAGACGTCCTCTGTAAGATAGCAAGAGCACTAGCGATGTCGAGATCCTTTGAACGTGAATAACGACTCTTGATCGAATATCATCTTTTAGCCCATCAATAAAGCGGCAAAGTGAGAAATTCATTATGTAGAGTGTTGTCATAAGCTAAGATTTGGTGAACCAAAGTATCAAACTGTTCAATGTATTTTGAGACAAATGCGGTCCGATGAATGTGGAAGAATTTGCGAACTAACGAGCCGTGTTGGTCCCTACCAAATCTATTAGATAACGCCAGACCTAACTCTTCCCAATTCATATGGAACACTCTGTTCTCCATTGACTGAAGCCAAAAGGTTGCTGGACCTTCAAAACTTAGAGTGGCTAATCTAACCCACAAGTCTGCAGGAACAGAGTAGAATGCAAAAAAGTTTTCGCAACGACTCTTCCACAATTTAGGGTTTGAGCCATCAAATGTGGGTAGATTAACTTGGGGTAAATTAGCCCCCAAAGTTTGTGCCATCGACGCAAAAGTGGATGCAGACGTAGAACTGAAGTGTGAAGGATGATTATGCACTGGAGTCTGAAGTTGGATACCTGTGACCGGAGGAGGCACCGGGGTATCACCGACCCCCGCGCCCGCACTCCGGTAAAGGTGAGGCTCGCGGTGGCTCATATGCCCGAACGTCGCCGCACTTTGCGGAACTCCCAGATGAGCGGAAGCAGACGTTCCCAACTTGTTTTCCCCTTTCGAATTGGTCGAGTCTTCAGGGATCTGCGCAAGAACTCGACCGATCTGATTCTTCAATTCCGTGACCGACGAATGTAGCTCAGTCACGCGCCCCTCCACCCTTGGCTTCCAGGCCTCAAGCAACTCATGTTCTTCCGTCAATTTCCGTAGAGAATTGTCAACACGCCGGATGTATTGCTGCACATCAGACACCATCTAGCGAGTCTCCTCTTCCTTTTTGCTATTCTCCTCGAGTTTGGCCAGGATAGTCGCAAGAGGATCATCAACTCGTGGTGGAGCCATAGGTCTTGTTCGGGCTTGAAATCGAGTAAAGTGATCGTGACTCGCCTCCAGATTGCCGGGGCCGAGGAAGGTGGCTCTGATACCAGATGTGAGATATCTCAACTCAGATACAAAGAAATGAACCAGTATTGAGTAAAGTTTCTGTGTGTATTGGATGAACAAGTATAGAGTATAATCTCTCTGTAAAGATGAACAAGTATGGGTAATGTTTCTGTGGATGAAGGAACAAGAAAGGGTTTCTCCCCGCCGCCAAATCGCCGCCAGAGCCAAGAGACAAAAAACACCACCAACTCGCCAGCCTCCAGTCTATTCGTTTCTATGTATTTATACGCCTCTCTTCCTACAACTCATGTGACAACAAAACAGGTCGTTTACTAGTTAAACCAATCTGGACCGGCAACACGCCTGTTGGGCTTGTGGGCTCTTTTAGTTCTCTGAACTGGGTCGCCTTGCGTCGAGGTTGCCATCTCTCCCGCCATTTGCTGTGGTATCAAGTCTTCTGGCCTTCCCTCCAGAGATCTCTGCTGCGCTGGTAAGCTGACATCTCCTTCCTTCATGGGCCAAAGAAATGGATCTTAACCACTCGCCCCCATCAACCTAAACAACATGCAGACTGCAGAGGTAAACTTACGATCCGATGCCATCTAGTATTTCCACCCTTGTAAATTGCTGCTGTGGTTAGCCATGCAAATGCTTTTCGTGTAGATCTTGTCACTTGTAAATTGCTGCTCTGGTTAGGTTGTTTTGGCATCTGTTTCCAGCACCATTGCTATATGTGAGCTCACCGACGACCATAAACAAAGAATAAAATGTGAGACTACTTCTACCCAACTGCCTCGGTATATTCGGAAAAGAAAACTTCATGTATCCAAAAGCACCTGTATGCATCTATTTCTTTTTTTTTCGAAAGAGCAGCAAGAGAGTTGCCGCTTAATATATTAAGATGAAAAGAAAAGGAAGTTGGGCAGTTTTTTGTGGGAAAAAACCGAGGAAAAACCTTACATTCAAACTCAATTCACACCACTAACCTGTAGCCTACATTCCACTTACGCCACCCGTAAACAATGGATATAGAAACACCCCCACAAAGAAAAAAAGATAGAAACAGAAACACCCGGCAATGGATGGCCACAGAAAGCTAAACTGTTGAGTTTGTGGACCAAGCAAAACCATGATTTATCACCGCGACCTTTATCGATGTGGCCACTTGTTCCGCCGTTCTCGCCTTCCCTTGAAAAATTCGTTGGTTCCGTTCCAGCCAAAGGTTCCACTAGTAGTAGATGAGAAGACCATCTAATTCCCGACGATTCTGTCGGTCATATTGAGTTCGTAATCTCTTCCACCATTTGTATACTGAATCATTTTGACTTATGTTTTGCCACCGATGGAGATTTCCCCAGCGGAGTAGAATTCCCCAGACTTGTCTAGCGAAAGTACAGTCTTTACAAAGATGCTTTGTTGTTTCCGGTTCTATATTGCAGAGGCTGCATCTTGCGTTACCTGGCCACCCTCTTTTGAGCATATTATCGGCGATTAATATTTTGTTGTGAATCAGCGTCCATGCAAAAAAGCGGCATTTAGGTTCGGCTTTCACTTTCCAGATCGGGCAGGTGTTTATCTTGCAGTACACGATTTCGAATTGTACCCGGTACACACTCCTAGTCGAATATTGACCATCTGGAGTCCATCGCCATCTTATTTGATCCTCCCTTTCCTCGTCTCTGTTGATTTGACGTATTGCCTCATGAAGTGCTACAAATTCGCGTATTTCGACTTGTGAGTTCACTGGTGTACAAAAACCAATCCAGTAGTTGTTCGTCAAGGCCTGATGTACCAAGATGTTCTTTCTCCTTGCTGCTTGGAAAAGGTTCGGTGCTATGTTTTTCGAAGCTTGCCCTTCCACCCAACTTGATCTTCAGAAATCCGCAAGCTTGCCGTTTCCTACCGTGACAATCGTTGAAGCATTGAAGAGTGCTACATCTGTTTCATCACAAGGCAGGTCCAGCCCAGTCCAGGCCCTTTCATTGTTTTTCCATTTAAACCAGAGCCATCGAAGTCTTAACGCTCTAGCAAAGCGCTCTAGGTCTTTGATACCTAGCCCTCCTTTGGCCTTCGTAAGACAGGTCGTTGACCAGTTTACTAAGCAATGTCCCCCACTGCAGTTTTCTAGCTCTTTCCCACTCCAAAGAAAACTTCTTCTAATTTTGTCAATGCGTCGAATCAACCACTTTTGAGCCTGGAAGACCGTCCAATGATATATAGGTTGTGCAGTAAACACCGACTTAACCAGGGTCTCTCTCCCAGCCTTGGAGAGAAATTTTCCTTTCCAACCTGCGAGCCTATTGCCGATTTTATCAATCAACGGTTGTATCTCTATTCTTCTTAACTGCCTGGTGTGTAATGGAAGACCAAGGTATTTCCCTGGGAAGGATGCGAGTTTCCCAGGGAAGACGTTCAATAACTCTTGTATGAGGTCATCTTGGCATCTGATCGGGTAGATTTCGGACTTGGAGATATTAATTTTCAGCCCCGAGCATCTTCCGAAGATATCGAGAATTCGGCTAAGAGCTGTAAGTTCCTCCACCTTTGCCTTTAGAAATATCCCGGCATCGTCTGCGTAAAGAGAGCAGCGTAGCCTGGCTGTTGCCAGAAGCACCAGTTTTAGGATGCCTCTATTTTCCGCCAACTCAAGTAGTTTTTGTAGTGGGTCAATTGCTAGGTTGAAGAGCAGGGGGGATAGGGGGTCTCCCTGACGCACCCCACGCGCATGCCTTATTGCCGCTGTCGGCTGACCATTGATAAAAATCTTGGAAACGGAGGTCCTTAGAATTGCCGCAATCCATTCCCGCCATTTCTGGCCGAAGCCTAATGCCTGAAGCACCTCCATAAGATAAGTCCAGTTCAGCGAATCGAAGGCCTTTGATATGTCCAATTTGATGAAAAGTGCAGGTTTTTTTCCCTGTGCAACTGCTGAATTACCCTTTGAACATATAAGAAATTATCATGTATGCATCTCTTCTTGATGAATGCATTTTGCGCGACCGATACCAATTCATCTAGTTTAGCCGCCAGCCTGTTTGCCAAAATTTTGGTGATGATTTTCATGAAGCTGTTTATAAGACTAATTGGCCTGAAGCATTGTAGTCTATCTGCGTTGTCTATTTTCGGTAGAAGGATAATATTTGCTTCATTTACTTTGTGCAGCCTTTGATGGCGAAGGTCGAAGAAGGCTCTTATTGCCGCTAGGAGATCGCTTTTGATGATGTGGAGGCACTTTTTATAGAAAATCCCAATATAGCCGTCTGGCCCTGGTGCTTTTTGATTCAGTAATTCCTGTATCATGTTAATCACTTCATTCTCCGTGATGTGGGTCTCCAGGTCACTAAGGTCCCTTGCAGAATAACCCAAGATGTTCCAGCGCAGGGCTTTGTCCCTAACCTCGTGGTCTCCTAAAGTTTGTTTGAAATACTGGTAAGCTTCTTTCAATTTATCTTGCTGCGTGAACATCGTTCTGTCCTCACTTTTAATAACCCGAATCGTGTTTCTTCGCCTCCTTGAGCTGGCCATTAAGTGGAAAAACCGAGTATTGGAGTCCCCTAATCGGATTTTTGTAAGTCTTGAGTGTTGTCTTGCCCTTGATTTTTGAACAGCGGCTAGTCCGAGCAGTTTGGCTTTGAGAGCTTTTCTGAGCTCAATCTCATCTTGTGATAGTAATCTTCGTTCTTGCGAACTCTCTAGGATAGCGATTGTCACTTGTATCAGCGCTGCTTGTAAAGCTATATTTGCAAAGGTTTTCCTTCTCCAGATTTTTAATGCCTTGGCGGTCCTATTCATTTTAATATGAAGTCTAAGAATAGCATCCGACGTGTGCACCGGCTCTGTCCAGGAGTGTATCACAGTCTCTTGGAAACCCACCATCTTGATCCAGCAAGCTTCAAAACGAAAGCCTCTGAAATAGTCGAATGTTGAATTTGCTTGCATGAGAAGGGGGCAATGGTTAGATGTCATCGTTGGCAACGCGCATAGGTCTGCATTTGGAAATGCCTCGTGCCATTCTGTTGTCGCTAGAAATCGGTCAATTCTTGTCATAGTGGGTTGCGGAAGGATCATTGTTTTACAAGGACTGCCCCCCTCTCTTCCCTCTCCTCTCTCTCTCTCTCTATGTGAGGCGACATATCGCTCTCACACATGCATGTATGCATCTATTTCTCACAATCAATCCTCCATAAACCATGTAAGCATTCAAATTCATGCTTTTTTTTAAAAAAAATGTAACGTTAGTAGGATAAAAGGATGAGAATGGAGCTATTAACTAAATTTTTGTTTGGTTGGAGGGATGAGAGTTAGATGGTGAATGGGATGTGAGTTCACATTTAGTTGGTAGGATCAGAGCTAGATGGCCTCATTCGGCTAATTTCATTGAATTGATCTGTCCAATATCTACGATGAATGTTCCCGTTTCATCTTATCCATCTTTTGTCCTTGAACCAAACGGACCCTAAGACTAGAAACGATAAACATGAGAGATGAAAACAAGACATTTTGCCATTAGGGTACAAGCAGAAAGATGAACCCATTGAATCAATTAATCATTGTCTTTTGACTGCATCGATCCATCCATTTTACCAACTAATTAACTGTTTTTACGTAGCCTGTCTGCAATTAATTCCAGCAATTGCTTTGGAATTGCCGGCACATTTGGAGTCTTCTGAGTAGTATTTATGTAACTTTTTGTAAAAATCTCCATACCTCTGATCTTTTCAGTCTTTGTAACGAACATACCCCTGCTTCTCGAAGATGAATTTCATGAGGAGAATTGCCGGAACGGGCAAAGCTAAAGCCTAAAGCTCCATCCGTGGTTCAGAAAGACAAAGATGAGAGCATAGTTTTCTTCAGGGAGCTGTACAAGCGTGAGAAAGACAGGGATGTGAACCTCCTGGAACCAATGTACTCCGTCGAGTTTGACACTATCTAAGGTGAGATCTTTGGCCCTTGCAGTCCCTTTCCTATGATAGTTGTCTTTTGAAAAAAAACGTTCATGTGAATGTTCATGAGCATACCCATATTCCATAATCGTTTCAACTGATTAGGCGTGATTCATGAACAGCCATTAATAATTCTGATTGAAACTCATTGCAGTATTTGTGTTCTTATCACGTAATAGGTGGTCATATGTCCAAACTTCCCTCAGGGAAGAGAGATTTCCTCATACCAGTGGACGAGAAGCATGATTATGACTGGTAAGGCAGAATTTACTCGGCCTAGATTCTAGACCATAGCATGCACTATTGGAATTGGTTCATAGAAGAATACCTCATTTGTCATTTCAGGCTGAAGACTCCTCCAGCTGCACCACTGTTTCCTTCCCTTGAAATGGAAGCAAACTCCTCCAAAATGGTTTTCCAAAAGGAGTTACCAATCCCTCGACCAGTTAAACCTTCAGCCTCAAGGGTATACTGAATGCTAAAGATCCTTGTCGGGACCGAATCTGCAAATCCGGACCCTCTGTGTATTTGCACTAGTCCAGGATCACGCTAGTGCACACAGGTTAAATAGGGCTAAAGTACCACAATCATACACAGCGGAATAATAATAAAGTACTTCAAACATGTATATGAACGAGTTGTACGACCTTATGGTCCCCTTACAATAGTTTGCCACATAGGACTTACATTAATCAGAGTAATAAGAAATCAACAGCGGAAAATAAAACATCGTGGTGATCCATCTCTTTGCCACAGGCACCTTGACAAGGCTTGCTCCCTAGTTCTCTGGCTCCTCAACAAACTCCTCTTCCTAAGCAGGCGTGGACTCCTCCTCTGGTAAATTGTGTCCGCAAGGGTGAGTACACACCGTACTCAACAAGTCATGCACAGAATGCAGTTCTATTACTACATGCATGGCTTGTTACAAAGGAATGGCTCAATTGGTTATTTTGCATTGCATCAATATTTTAACTTACTAAATAGTTAAATTTAAAGCAGCAAAAACATAATAATATAATAAGTTTCTCCAATTGTTTTCCACATAATTTTGGACACACAGTCCTTAATCAAATTTCACATTTATCCCTGGCACACAGCCTTTCATCCCACTTTATTTTCAAAAATCTACCCCTTGACTGTAATCTCCGAGCATTGTCCAGTTCCGTGGACTCGGCTATTCGAATAGTTTTTACACTCTTCCGAGGTTGTACACTTTACCCACAAGATACAATCAACTCACCACGTCAACCGTGAATCACCATACAAGAGTATGCGAATGAGCGATCATAACAAAGCCTTTCAGAAACTTCTATCTCCACCTAGGAACCTCTCCGGGTTGCCTTCACTATCACTTCCCTCACTCAGAGCCGAAGTATAGGACCGACAAACACCGTTGGATTCGGTACCAAGCCAGTAGCACGTGCACGCTCCCCATCTGATTACCCCGTAATCGCCACCTGAGGTATTAAAGGTGAGACATCAGAATCCTACTAAACTAGGTCTGTCCCATACCAGACATGTGGTTGTATGGGTGACTCAGGTCAAAGGCTTGCAAAGTGAAGTCCTTAACTGACCAAGGCCACTACAGGAAACAACAGTATTTTCGTCGGCCTAATTTTTTTTCGTCGGCCCAAATTAGGCCGACGCCGACGTAAATAACTTAATATTTTCGTCGGCCCACAGGAACTGACGAAATTACGTTTATTTTCGTCGGTATTAGTTATAAAGCCGACGAAAATAGTTGAGTTATCGCGCCAGGGAAATTTCAAAATTTTTTTTGCCTATTTTCGTCGGTCTAGACCGACGAAAACACGCCCTGTTCCACTAAAGGCCCTACGCCTCGCTTCGGTCGTCCCTGCGCCACCGCTCGTTTCCACCGATCGAAACCCTAGGCCACGCTTCGGTCATCCCCGCGCCGCCGCCCGTTCCGCGCCGAATCCGCCGCCGCCGCCTCGCTTCCAAATCGGTAGCCGCGCCGCCTCGCCCTTCCGCGCCACGTCGCGCCAAGACGTCGCCGAAAGCCGCCACCAAGACATCCGGTCAAGATCGCGCGATGTCGTCGAGCCGTCGCCAAGACATCTCGGAGCCGCCCGCCGCGCGGCAAGTCGCTACGTAAGTGTTGTTTTCTTCCTTTTTCTAGCCCATTATATCTCGTGAAATTGTGTTTCGATATTTAGATGTTTGGGAAAGTCATGATTAAGGTGAAATGTTTGACAATGAGGATGGGTTTCTATGTTTTATTTGATACATTTGGCATTGATTATGCACAAGTCCTCACTAGGCACTAAGTCTTTTATTCCGATGATGTGATGATCATTTATTTATTTACAAGATTGAATGTTAGTGTCCACCCCGCCTTGAAGTTGCTTCACCACCAGATCAACCCATTTGTAGCATTATAGGATCAAGAGCGCCGAAGAAGAAGTCAAAATAACTTGCTCCATTGTATTTTCTGTTTCCAACAAAATAAGCTTCTATTTTGTATTCATGCTTGAGTTATCCAGGCCTTGATTATCAGCCTAGAATGAATACTAGGATGAATTGTAGCCAGAGACCACTATTTTAAGCGAGAAATCAATGTTTTGAGAAGCCGACGCAGAAATGTCGAAATATGGTTGGGGTTCACAGTAACTTCCATCGTGACGAGCTTTGTTGAAAAAAAAATTGTGCTTCTTGATAATCTGAACGCTTTGCTTGTCACGCTTGTTGTCATTCTAATGCATCATTACGTAATGTTGATAACATTAGTGTGTTCATACAAATTGTTAATAAAAGATAAATCCTTGTCTTTTGCTATTGTGATGTAAAGCCCTTCAACTTCCCAACATTGAAGACAAATTATGCTGGAGATACGCCTTCCAAGTTCAACGGTAAGACTTTTTCATTGCTAAAATCTCGGTTTAATAAATGCTGCATGATGAGGGACAGCAACAACATAAAAAGCAAATTCCAATTATATTTCTAGATAACTTAGTTCTCAAATTAGGTGATGTCATGTTTTGCTTAGTACTCCCTCTAGTCACGATTAATTGTTGTTTTGGATGTATGTACAGTCAAAATTTTAAAACTTTGACTATCAATATCTTTTTAAATATTTAAATTAGATACATAAAAATCATGTGTAGATTTGGTCTAAAAAAGTACTATAATATTATAATTTTCTTAAGTTTTATAAATATATTGTAATAGAAATTAGTGGTTAAAGTTGTATTTTGGAGACCATGTCAATGTCCAAAATGACAACTATCTGTGACCGGAGGAAGTACTTAAGTAATAATGTAATATTTGATAGTGTCAATGAGTAGTAGTGAAGTGTGACGGTTCATGAAACTTGTAAATAGAGGTGAGAACCTCTTAAGTTCTGTAAAACACACACACACACATATACTCTACTATCAATAGAGCATGTTGTTCTTGTCTTAGATCTTGTGGTCTAAGAGTTTTGGATTGAGCTCTTGCTACCTCTTGTCTTTTTTGTACGCCTCTAGAGCGATATCTAGCTTAGCACGTTGAGGAGGTTCCTCCTTACTTTTGTGCTGTCTATTTTGTAGCAGCAAAGTGGAGCTGTTCCTCCACAACTTTGCACCGCTTCACAACACCAGAAAATATGGCATAACAACCTCTCGTTTAGTTAGAAAGCAGCAGATGTCAACGACCGATGACCAAAAACACTTTGATCACAGAATAGTCACATGCTTGTTCTTCTTATTTGCTTGGCGCTGACCACAACATAGAGGGAATAGGCTGTTTTATACCAAAGATCATTTTGTCTTTTCTACTAGGAATTGAGATATCAATATTCTTCACTTGATGTTTCGTGGGGAACATCATGCATATGATCACTACAGGAAACAACAGTATTTTCGTCGGCCCAAATTTTTTTCGTCGGTCCTGAATTGTTCACGTTTTTGGACAGCCTAAAAATGGGAGATGATCGTGCATGGATGTACAGTGGTTGGAGAAATAATGAGATGCCCACAAACGAATGGATGGTGAATACACAAGCTTTCGTGGATCTTGTGTACTCATCATCTCCAGGTGGCGGTTTGGCAAAGTGTCTGTGCTCTAGGTGTCGGAATTATGCTCGGCATGTCAAGTCTGATATGGAGCGTCACCTCTGCAAATATGGTTTCATGCTGGATTATCAGATATGGTATGAGCATGGCGAGGCCCTGCAAGGACATATGTCCAATCCGGTCGATGCTTTCGATGACCCGGTGGATCGGATGGATGAAATGATGGGTGATTTTGTTCGACAGTTTGAGAATCAACCCGAGCCGGAGGTTAGGGAATTCTTTAGCCTTCTTTCAGCTTCAGAAGAACCTTTGCATGAGTACACAAGTGTTACGCAACTTGCTGCCGTGACACGACTAATGGCTATCAGATCAAAGTACAATTTCTCTATAGGTTGTTACAATGATCTGATCGATTTGATATCTGAAATTCTACCAAAGCCTCATAAGATGCCCAAGGACTTCAACAACTCCAAAAAACTTCTGTCCGGTCTTGGAATGCCTTATCAGAAGATTGATGTGTGCATCAATAATTGTATGTTGTTCTGGAAAGAAAATGCAAATGCAAATCACTGTACATCTTGCAAGAAATCTAGATATGTGGAGCTAGTGAACGAAGAGGGAATTATGCTGCCAACAAGAGTACCAGTCAAGGTGTTATGATACCTGCCTCTCACAACAAGGCTCCAACGGTCGTACTTATCAAAATTGACTGCTCAGCATATGAGGTGGCATATGGAAGGCGTACGTGTCAACAAGGGTTCTATGGGTTATCCATCGGATGGAGAGGCGTGGAAAGCATTAGATAGATATGACCCAAATTTCTCCAAAGAACCTCGGAACGTGCGGATTGGGTTGGCCACTGATGGTTTCACACCTTTCAACACAAGTGCTGCCTCATACTCTTGCTGGCCTGTCTTTGCAATTCCATACAATCTTCCTCCCTCGCTATGCATGAAGGATGAGTTTGTATTTCTAACCCTTGTCATACCAGGGCCTGATCATCCTGGAAAGCACTTAGATATCACTACAAGAAACAGGGAAAAATTCGTGGGTTTTTTTAAATTCGTGGGCCAAACAAAACCCACGAATTTATATATTTAAATTGTCGTTTTCAAAACCCACGATTTAATTAAATTAAATGGGCAAAAAAACCCACGAATTTATATTTTAAATTGCCGGTTTTAAATTTGACGAATTTAATTAAATTCGTCGGTTTTCCGCCCACGAATTTACGCTCGACCTAGCCCGCCTCTCCTCTCTCTCTCTCTTCGCTCGGCTCTCACCCGGCACCTGCGTCTCCTCTCGCTCTCTCTTCTTCCGCCTCACCCGCGTTCCAGTTCCCTTCTCCCGCCCTTCGCCTCATGGCCTCCTTCACCGCCGGGTTCGCCCGCCCGCAAACCACGCCTCACTTCGCAAGACGCGCTGGCCGCTGCCCACAGACGCCAGCGCCTCGCCTGCAAGACGCCGCTGGCGTGCCTCGCCCGCCAAGACGCGCGCTGCTTCGCTGCCCTCAAGCTCCTCAAACCCTAGAGATCCGCCTCCGCCTCCCCGCCATGGCAAGTCATCCTCTCCTCCCAAAACCTAGCGCCAGGTTTCCCCGCCCACTACCTCCATCTCTCTTGTCATTGCCACCGCTTCGCTCTCGCCTCACCTCCCGTGTTGTTGGTGCAGATGTTCAGCGCCAGAACGGCGGCGCAATAAGCACGGCCATGCCATGTCAAGTACATCCGCCGCTCCAACTGTGCAAGTGTCGCCCCAAGGTACACACGCCGGTTGCTTTCGTCGTGGCTACGTGGCTCGTGGTTCGACGCGTCGTTGTGGGTTGTGATTAGCCCTGATAGGGAATGGATGGATTGGTGTGCTAGAGAAGAAGACATGCTCTTCTAATGTACTAGCACTTTGGTAAATTTAGGTTCACGGTGGTAATCTATCTGGCGTAATTTAGTCGTCGTGGTGAATGTAAGTCCTAGGATTTGCAACTATTTTACGTATGCTCGGGTCATGTGTTTTAGATTGCGTGGATGGATATGATATTGTTCTAGTTATTTGTGATTCTTGATGAAATTAATGGTTTTTGAGTGTATGATGATGCATGTTGCCTTGGTTCGATGGTAAAGTTCGTAAGTGTCATGAAAGTCCGAGCTCAGCTTATCGAGGTTTGATTGCAATGGGCAACATAAATTTCTTTTCTTAGCCTAGCTTTAAAATCTTTGGTTGTATGGGAACCGTGTAAATATAACTTGCAAACAATGGTTTATGGAATGATGTTTCTTTTGTGTGTCATGCCCGAAGTTACTTATAAACAGGAGTCTGGATATGCTTGATGTGTGTGCGAGGAGGAGGAGGGGGGGTGCAAGCTCTTTGATGGGGCTTAACTGTTTGGTGTTACTGTGCATCCTTTTCAGTATTTTGAATTTGAGTGTCTGGTTCTTGTTGAGGTTAGTTTTGGTTTCTGATCAAATAGGACAAGGCTATCAAGCGTTTCTTAGTGAGGAACATTGTTGAGCAGGATGCAGTTAGGGATGTGCAGGAAGCTTGTGTGCATGATGGTATGGTAACTCTTGATTCCTTTTTTTCTTTGGTCTCTACTGTACCGTTCAGCTATATGAAAATAGCATGATTGGTGGTCAAATTTCAGGTTACATTCTCCCCAAACTGTGACGCTGGAAGGTGCATCATCTGCGCTTGTGTGCAATCCATGCTCACATTGTTGGTGCGCTCGTGAGAACAGGAGAAACCGTGAGCCTCCGCAGCTGCGTTTCAAAGCAGGTATGATATTAATTGCCTTCAAACTTTTACCTGCCAATTCCCTCTTGTATTGCATGTGGTAGCTTATGTCTACATCTGAGTGACGTGCCCTCATTATGTCAAATTGTTCACATATTTTCTTTTCAATTGTCTTATTAGTCATGGTGTATCATTTTGCTTGCCCATCTAGTTTGTTAAAATGCTATGCCGAGTTTTTGCCTGCCATAGATAATTAGTTCATTGTGGAGTTCAGGCAACAGGTGCTGTTTGATTTTACTCAATGTCATTTTTGTATTTTATTTGGTCCTCAAGAATTGTTTGTTTTATTTGGTCCACAAGAATTGTTTGAAGTGACAAATGCTATTGAAAATGATCATTGCAAGATTAATCGCTTATTAGT
The DNA here is from genome assembly GCA_036346375.1 of Guadua angustifolia. NCBI lineage: Eukaryota > Viridiplantae > Streptophyta > Magnoliopsida > Poales > Poaceae > Guadua > Guadua angustifolia. The sequence continues at coordinate 11,792,365 of CM070515.1, read as the reverse complement.
CTTCTCTACTTCATATTTTCTCGCAATTTTCACCCTTCACATTTTTTCATATTTGCAAATTGCTTTTATAGGCATTGCATTCATTGTGCTTGTGTTGCAATGGATGTGTCAAGAAAAGCGTAAATGAACTTGTGTTGGTGCATTGCAGGCTTATGTGTGATGACTAATACCATGTTTTGTCATCAGTTCCTGATTGCACTAATTGTTTATGTTCACTGAAAATTACTATTGGATTCATTTTTATGTTTTAATAAACTGAAATGACATCTTGTAGTTATGTGGCTGATTGCATTTATGTATGAACTTCTATTTATAGCAAAGGTATAAACATAATTTATTTTTAACCTTAGTATACAGACATTGCAGATACTATTTTGATATGCCTCTGTAGACATTGCAGATACTATTTTGATATGCCTCTGTACAATAAGTTTAAAAATAGAGTATGTTTATACCTTTGCTATAAATAGAAATAAGTATCTTGTGTTTTTTTGAATGGCCCACTAACGTTAGTGTACTGCACATCTGCCCTGTTTGGTTTTTCAAGATGTGTACCTCTTATTCCCTAATCTGCTTTATTTGAACATAATATTTGTTATTTGAAACAGTTTTGTGTCTTTTATTGAGCTTCTCTAGCTGGGGGCTCCTAGGCATTTAAGATGTATTGCTTATCATCTGATCATTAGGAATTTGATTTGTCATTTTATACTGCTCGCTCGCATTTTATAAAGTTCAAAGATATCTATGTATAATATTTTGTGTAAATGTTCATTTATGCAATCAACATTCTCGCATAACGCATTATTCGTGCATCATTATGTCATTATCTAGTACTTTGAGATCGCACCCATTGACTTAAAACAGATATCTACGGGATGAATCGGTCCCTTGTATTTTTAGTCATCTCCTTCACTTTGTCTGGTAATAGCATTTAATTTTTTGGAAGATCATTAAAGATGGTAAATTCTCAAAGGACTGAATGATTCAGTATTGTTCTCTCATTACATTTTGCATTATAATCTGGTCTACGGTTCTTGCTGTTTATTCATTTGTGGAAGCTATAGTGTTTCTTGATTGTTCTTGCGGATAGAGAAAGAAACCATGGCTTTTGCTCTTCTGAGGATGGCTCGTAAATTAATGGTTATTTTCGTGAATATGCCTGCAGGATGATGCCCCGAGGCCTGGGCAAGGCGCGCCACGCCCTGCTGGTCCTCCCGCTGCTGTAGCTCGCACCTGATCAGGTGATGTTTCTGGTGTGGCCGTAGCTTGAGATGTTTTTTCGGAGATGCACCTCTGAGTTGACGAGAATGTTTGGTTACCAATCGGATCTGAGACATTATTTTATTGAGGGGTCAATGCTGTCGTAATGATTTATTGGAATGTTAATCTCCTTTCATGATGTTTATTTTTGTTTTTAAACTTTGTAGACCAACAACCCTGCAAAACCCATGGATTATATCTTGTGGTCGAGTTACCTTGATGGTGTCTTTAATTAAGGCATGATGTGGCTGTAGCGGGGTTTCTCACGTTTTGATTCTCTCCCCTTCTCTGCTAAACGTTTCATACCTGATGCACCAACTTGTTTTGTCTTTCAGCGTAATATTTGTAATATTTGTATCAAATGTAATATTTGTATTTTGAAAAAATAATTAATGTAATATTTCGGGATGAATATGGAAATATTGTTCTCAATCGAGATAATGATCCTTTGATCCATACCGATGGGATCGGCTTTATATCTCAAGATTTGGCTCTAAAATGCCCAACAAGTATCTTCAAGGAAACTTTCAAGTCACATGTTTGTGCACTTTCGCTCTCTCCATACATCTTGATGAATTGCAAAAGAACTTTAGTTATCATAGATATTTAACTTCATGGACAAATTTTGGGTTCCCTCGATGGTTATTGTTTTGTGAAGCGATGTTATATGAGAACTGAATTACTTTATTGGCTATTTGGTCAACACATGTGTACCAAGACTATATGTTTATATGAGAACTGAATTACTTTTATCAATTACTATCTATGCTTGCTAGATGATCAAAGACTATATGTCTTGATGAAGTGATGATCAAGGACTATTTATGTCTTTTGTCCTCTGTGAATGATGTCTTGTGGTTTTTGTTACGCATTTGTTCTTTTGTTATGTCCTTATCCTTTTCTTTTGTGATGTCTTGTGTTGGAAGTTGGAACAAACTAAAGGTAAGTATCCACCAAGTTTCTAGTGGTGTTGGAAGAAATTGAAGGTAAGTATCCACCGTAAGTTTGTTCTAGTTATACACTAATGTAAGATTATTATCATTAATTTCTGCAAGAACTTGTGCTAACAATGATGTGCAATTGCGTGTCATTGCTAAGCCGAAGCCCGAAGGCCCTATTTGTCATCAAGATCTGCACTCCATTTGCTTCAAGTAATTCTTTTACTGTGACATTTGTAGTTAACTTAGAAGGCTATGGTTGCTATTAGAATTTCTCATGTCTTATATATTCTTGCTTGGCCAGTAACTCAATGAAAGAACTCAGCCCACATATTGCTTCTGGAGAGCCATGCTAGCTATTTGATGTCTGGCAAGGAACTTTCTAAGCTCGTTGCTTTTGTCAAAGGAACTTTCTACCTGCAGATCACTTGTGTTTATTATTTATGTGCACATCAATTGTGTTCATTATCTTATGCAATAAGTTTATCTCTGTTCTTCTAAAATCCTTAAAAAAATTATCAGCTTTTTCTGTGATGGCTTGGAATGGATGAGCTTATTCTAAAAGCTGATGTTAAGATATTGGATCAGGTTTTTTTTGGGGGGATTCTTATTTACTTCCCCATTTCTCCGGTAAGCATATGAACAATGTGCTAACTCAACAACTTTGTGTTTTATATCTTTATTCAGCAAATTGTTTTTTTCCTTCGCAGAGGTGATGATGGTGAACTAAGACTGGTGTAAGGAGAGCCATTCAAACTTAAAAATGAGGCTCTTTTAAAGCTTTCAAGAGAGTGACTCAAAGATACAAACTCGTGTGCCGTGGCTAATTCCTTGAAACATAGAAGTGTTTTTCACATTTGTTGCAACCCAAGGTTTGTTGATTAAAGCATACAACATTCATTTTTATGTAGTCAAGGCTGCTCCAAAGTTTTGCGGTGTGTTTTGCGGTTGTAATGTGTTGTACGTCATTGTGTAGTTTACAAATTACCATTGGATGTGTGATTGATTATCTAAGGATCTGCTAGAATGTTTCCTTCTGGTTTGAGAGATTGATATATATATTATAACTGCAAATGTTTTTTTTGTCTGCTGAGTGGATGTCCTATTTACTAGAGAGGTCATGCCGAAATTTTGTACATTTCGGTGACTTTGTTTGATTTGCCAAATGAGGTAGTAGATTTTTCACGATGGCTGCACTTTTATAGTTGAATTTAATCAGATAATGAAACTTTGTTAGGCTATGTAAATTCCAAATGCAGGAGTTTATTGTTGCTAGTAAGGCGTCCTCTGCACCTACCTACTCCATATTGTCATATACTGTTTGATATCTGCGCTTTCTGTCCAAATCTATCATTCTTTCGATAATGTTCTTGCACCAATGGGACACATAATGTTATTTCTTGACATTTAACCATGTTAAATTAGTCATCAGTACCCAATTATGCATCTTGTTTCTATTTATGCACTCTTGATAAAAAAGCTTGATGCTGGAATTCTTGACACCTAAATTGCCTATTTCACATAATCATGTTGTCTAATGTTCATATTTTTGTGCCGTAAAGGCATAGTGCTTCTTTGTTATATTGTCACCAACTCTGATTTTATTACTTATATTTGTCCTCCTAGAGTGCTCCAATCTCCATCTTTGAGAATCACAAGTGGCTAGCATGGTCCTAGATTACAAAAGGGAGTGCGGCGAGATAGTGTCTTCGCGATGACACAACGGTTTTCATCGACCGCACCGACGAGTCAGAGAAACTGCATCTTGCAAGGTGAGCATATGTTGAGCCTCGAGTGAAGCAGACAAAGTAATATTGCTACAACTGAGAATATTTCTCGACTTATTTTTGTATATTTCGTGACTTAGTGGATCAAGATTCTTGGCTTAAGGTATATAACTTGATAACTCTTATCTCCATGTCATATGCAATTACAATTGTCGCTTTGCGTCGATCGAGTATCTATGGTACGCAATTTGGAATAAGATGGGATTTTCTCCTCGAGGATTAAATTATTTGTGATCTACTTTTGTTGTATAATGTATTGTAATCATTAATCTGAATAATTCCTTGAATCGATTGTCTTGAGTTAATGAAATAAAGGTTAATGTCTTGGCTATGACTTTTGGACTTGACTGTAAATTGTCTCAACTTGACTAGTGGCTAACACTCTTAGTTACAAAATGTATAATGTGTTATGTTAATCGACATGATCTTATTTGTTTTTGCCCATTCTATCATAGAAGTATTCCTTTCATATGCCAAAACCTAGTTTACTTCTTTTGAAGTAGGGAAGACTTTCCTAGTACTCTTCTACAATTTCTGTGGTATCCTTGATTATTTGTTCGAGACCAATTTGAGTGAATACATGAATCGCTTTTCCTTATTTTCTTATGAGCGGGTTCCATGTTTTTGATATTAATTGGAGCAAGGTCAATTGGATTCAAAGATCAAAGTACAAGTGAAGAAAGGATCTTCGTCTCGGTAGGATTTGAAATACTTCATTAAGAGTAACCTTGTTGGATTCAAAGATCAAATTTAGCAACCTTGTTGTAGTGTACTTTTATTTATTTTCTTCGTAAGTTCTTTTTCATATGAGTATGGTTTAATTATTTTCGATTCGTCATTAGAAGGAGTTATTGCTCTATGCCGATTAATATATGTTATAAAATGGCTGATTTGCTCGTATATATATATATCTTCCCTGCAATACTTGAGGCCTTAAGGGACACACGTTGCTACCAGAAGTCGCAACACTCGTGTAGAACTCCTTATATACTCATTGAGCATCAAGATTGATGTCTATCAACGTGATATTTTACATTGTACCGACATGTCATTTATCTTTTTCTCTCTACTATCTCGTGTTTATTCGTCTATAATAAGTGATAACATGAGCCCGATGGAACTATTCACCTGTCCGGCCATTCGATGCTTGCAGAACCTTGATTTGGATCCAAGTACAACGAAAATATACCATTGTAATGTCGAGATAAGAGGGGATTCCGTAGTCAAAGTTTTCAAGGTTTGTGAAGCTTTTAATATTTTTATGACAGTTTTTCATATTTATTTTTTCATCATGATCCAAATTCAGAAGAAGGCTAACTTCTGTCGGAGCGGAGCAGAGGCCCGTCGTTGTTATTCTTGATCTAGGTCATTGCCTTATAAGATTGAGTTGAAATGTGAAGTTCTAGATATACGAGCAAAAAATATATTGAGGTCATTATTGCTACTTTATCCTTTTATATTTCGAAACAATATCTGTCCTTTTATATTTATAAACAATATTTGATGCAGAATTGCTGACTAGTGGCTTCTAAGGATGTAGTAATATCATGTGATCTGGTTGATTGTCTTCTAGAATTGCTTTTATAATTTTGTTATATGCCTTATGAAGAATCACCGCCTCGATTTGCATCTCATAAATTAATATTGACTGTATAATACATAAATTAATATTCATTTTAGGCCATATATTTTATCTGTCGATGTGGATATATATTTTTTTTGTACAAATGTACTGTTAAATTGTGGGCCATAGAATACCCACTAATTTAACAGATTAAATTGTGGTTTTCTTTGCCCACAAATTTAACTAAATTGTGGAGTTTTTTGCCCACTAATTTAAATAAATTGAGTTTTTTGACCCACTAATTTAACTAAATTGTGGTTTTGTTGGCCCACTAATTTACAGCTAAATTGTGGGTTTTTCCATTAACCGAATTTAATTTAATTTAAATTGGGCCACGAATTTAATTGATTAAATTCGTCGAGTTAAATTCGTGAACTAAATTGACGGTTTGCCCACCTAATTTAACCTAAATTGTGGGTTTTTCTTCAAATTCGTGGGTTTTTAGCCCACTTAATTTTTCCCTATTCCTTGTAGTGTATGTTCATGCAACTTTTGGTTGATGAGTGAAGCGAGCCATGGAATGGGGTGAGGACATATGACAATAATAGAAAAGAGTATTTTACCATGCGTCACGATATCTTTGGTCCATACATGATTTTCCGCATACGGCATGTTCTCGGATGGAGTACACACGATCGGTTATGTTGTCCAATATGCATGGATGATAGTGATGCATTTCGTTTGAAAAATGGTGGCAAGTTCTGCTTCTTTGATTGCCATAGGCGTTTCACGCCTCGTGATCACCCATTTAGAACGCAGAGAAATGCATTTCGTAAAGACACAATCATTACGAAGGGTCCACCGAAGCGTCGTACCGGCCATGAGATCGTTGCTTGGCATAATCTGCTAGTCCGAATAGATGATGGGTTTGAAGGGGTTAAAGAAACACACAATTGGACTCACATATCTTCCATTTGGAATCTTCCATATGCTAAATATCTAATTCTCTTGCATAATATTGGTGTTATGCACCAAGAACGAAATGTTGCGGAGAGCATCGTCAGCATTTGTTTTGACTTCAAAGATAAGACAAAAGACAATATGAAGGCACGTAAAGATATGGCCGAGATATGTGACCGCCCAACCCTAGAGGTGAGAGAAGACGAAGAAGGACGTAGAGGGAAACCACGAGCTCCATATTGCCTTAAACCGGCAGAAAAGAAAGAGATACTTATGTGGTTGAAGAATATCAAATTTCCTGATGGTTACGCATCAAACTTGAGGCGTGCGGTGAGCATTGTAACTAGAAAGTTAAATGGCCTGAAGAGTCATGATTACCATATTATGATAGAAAGGCTACTCCCTGTAATGTTCTGTGGTTACTTTAAAGAAGAAGTTTGGACAATATTAACAGAACTTAGTTTTTTCTATAGGCAGTTATGTGCTAAGGAAGTATCCAGTACAATGATGAGAAAATTAAAGAAGGATATCACGGTGCTTGTATGCAAGATGGAGAAGGTATTCCCACCGGGCTTCATGAATGCAATGCAACATCTGTTGGTGCATTTGCCATATGAAGCGGAGGTTGGCGGTCCTGTGCAATACCGATGGATGTACCCAATAGAACGAAATCTTAAACAAATTCGGGCAACCATCCGTAACAAGGCCCGAGTTGAAGGATGTATCGCAGAAGCATTTTATCTCAAGGAGATATCGTACTACACAAGCACATATTTCGCTGATGAACACAACATCAATATTCATATACCACGATATCACACCTCTCAAGACATTCCTGCCAGTAATCTGAAAATATTCCAGTGGAAAGGCAAGGTTGTTGGTGGAAGTTCAAATCACGCTCTATCTTCGGAGGAATGGAATGCTACGTTGTTGTATATGTATGCGAACATCGAGGAAATGGACAAGTATTTCGAGTAAGTATTAGCATTTCATTTGACTACTTTCTTTCTTGACCAATATTCTAACTTCAATAAATTTTCGATAGGTTGTTTGATCAACAATATTGGAGATCAACCCAACAACCTACCCCTAAACAACTAGACAAATTACGACGTGAAGGTTTACGAGGAGGCCCTAATTTTGTCACGTGGTTTCGACAACATGTAAATTTCTTCCAACATATACAAATAATTCATTAAGTTAAATATCTGGTTGAACGGTTGCACTTTTGCAAGCAGTATGAGTGACAACACCGCTCATGAAGACCTAGCACAGCTATCCCACGGAAGCATTACAGCGAAGAGGTTTGGACGCTATGATGTAAATGGATTTCGCTTTCGCTCTGCAAAATTTGAAGCAACACATCCGCAATTAGCAACAACAAATAGCGGAGTTGTCACTAAAGCCTACGATGTGAATGGGCGCGAAACTGAGTACTATGGTGTGATTCAAAACATAGTAGAATTTAAGTTCAAGGGAGCTAAAGACCTGAGAGTAGTCTTCTTTTATTGCGACTGGTTTAGTACAGTACCAGGGGTAGGGATAAAGCGTAACAACAAAATTGGTCTGGTCGAAGGTAATCATCAATCACGTCTCACTGGCTATGATCCATTTGTGATCGCTCATCAAGTTGAACAGGTGTATTATTTGTCGTATCCATGTACCTTGCAAAACTTGTCATCTTGGTGGGTTGTTCAAAAGGTTAATCCCCCTGGTCGTTTGCCAACTCCTAGAGGCGACGACTATGGTGAAACTAATGTTGACAACACCGTTCACAAAGTATATCAAGCAGATGGTTTACCAAGCTCCTTTCAGGTTGATCTTGGGTTGGGAATTGATGAAATAGTTGGCGATACAACAGATGATATTGTTGAAAATGTTCGAAGCAAAAAACGCTCTCGTCGTGGCTCAAATGGCTCGCAAAATGGTCATAGATCCATGCCTCGTCATGGTAGTGCACAAAATATTTCCATTAAACCTCCCCAAGATGAGGACTTCTAATAAGTATGCCTACATATCTTGTATTATTTTTGCTAATAATATCTTGTTTTATTTATTAGTTATCCTTCTTTTTGCTAATAATATCTTGTTTTATTTATTAGTTATCCTTCTTTTTGCTAATAATATCTTGTTTTATTTATTAGTTATCCTTCTTTTGCTAATTATATCTTGTATTATTTTTTCATGCGGGATGAGGTCGTTTACTCATATCGGCAAACAAATTTCTCTCAAAAGGAAAGAAGAAAGATGGCTCTTCATCTTGAAGGGCCAAAGTTCATCGAAGGTTCTCTCTTTAGAGGTTGCAGACTCTCAAAGAAAGTCCATTTAAGTGCGTTTGAGAGATGCCTTGAGGAGGCTCAAAACAAGGTTGCTCCACCAGTTGAGGCTCGAACAGAGGAGATAGGGGATGGTGGGGATGGAGTTGGACAGGAGACTGGGGATGATGGGGATGGAGCTGGCCAGGAGACAGGGGATGATGGGGATGGGGAAGATGAAGGGGATGGTGATGGTGCTGCACCTGTGTTTAGGTTTAGAGGGTCTAACCTGATCAGTGAGGTTCCAACGGACCTTCGTGCACGGAGACAGATTGTGCCACTTGGTGAATGGTGAGTAAATGATGCAAATTTTATTCTCATTTTATGATTACTTATTTTGTAACAAAAAACTTGTAATTTGCAGGCAATGGGTTTATCTTATGTGGGAAGGAAGAAACCGGTTGCGACCTGTTAATGCTAACTTAGGAGGCCTTTGTCGGTACCACTATCCGTGGTTGGTCTTGGTGGGCGGTGTTTCTCACCCAAGAAGTGAAGTGGGAGCACTACAAGTTGGTTGAGATGGCCAGACCAACATTGTTGCCATCTTGGTGTGGGCGATTTCGGGTAATATTCATAATTCTCACATTTCTTGTACATTGTTAGTTTTATAATAAAGATGTCTAACAATATTGTGTTTCCACAATTAGTTGAGGTATCGTTTGCCTGAAGGACAAGAGGAGGCATTGGCAGCTAAGGCAAAATATGTCTTTGAGAATGCTGCAAAAAAGGTGGTGAAGGACATGATGTCCAATGCTCGTATCCAAGCAGCATGCATATACACCAGGATATGAGCAAGAAGTTAGGCGCTTCTAAAATCTACCTTCGAGAAGATGAGTACCTCTGGTGGACTTGCCTTGGAGGAAGTGTCCGATGCTTGGCGAGCACTTTGTGCCTATTGGGCCTCGCCTGCCTTTGTGGGGCAGTCTAGGATGAAGAGGGACAATTGCCAGGCAGGCCCTAGGGTAACGCAACGATATGGTGCCGATGGACATCTTCGTCTCGCTAAGCGAATGGTAAGTTTGTTATATCGTACTAGTTTTAGATTATATCTTACAATTGTATTCACTAATACAAGTGAACATTGAATTACAAGAGGCTCAAAGTGGCGTTGCACCAAGCTCTATTGAGACGTATCTTCGGGGCCACCACGGAGCTGATCCTACACAGCCAGATCAGCTTTGTAGTTCTACAGCTTCACAAAATTTGGTCAGTACAATTTTCAAAATACCAACTCAATGCATTTTTAAGATTTCTCCTAAATTGCATATATTGTAGGCTCGGTATGGAGAATTAATGGTGGAACATCACGAAGAAGACTTTGATTGGAGGAAAGAGCAGATCGATAATGTTGCTTTATACTCAAGTGGTGGTATCTTCGGAGGAATGGAATGCTACGTTGTTGTATATGTATGCTAACATCGAGGAAATGGACAAGTATTTCGAGTAAGTATTAGCATTTCATTTGACTACTTTCTTTCTTGACCAATATTCTAACTTCAATAAATTTTCGATAGGTTGTTTGATCAACAATATTGGAGATCAACCCAACAACCTACCCCTAAACAACTAGACAAATTACGACGTGAAGGTTTACGAGGAGGCCCTAATTTTGTCACGTGGTTTCGACAACATGTAAATTTCTTCCAACATATACAAATAATTCATTAAGTTAAATATCTGGTTGAACAAGTTGCACTTTTGCAAAGGTATGAGTGACAACACCGCTCATGAAGACCTAGCACGGCTATCCCTAAGCATTACAAATAAGAGGTTTGGACGCTATGATGTAAATGGATTTCGCTTTTCGCAAAATTTGAAGCAACACATCCGCAATTAGCAACAACAAATAGCGGAGTTGTCACTAAAGCCTACGATGTGAATGGGCGCGAAACTGAGTACTATGGTGTGATTCAAAACATAGTAGAATTTAAGTTCAAGGGAGCTAAAGACCTGAGAGTAGTCTTCTTTTATTGCATCGGTTTAGTACGATATCAGGGTAGGGATAAAGCGTAACAACAAAATTGGTCCAGTCGAAGGTAATCATCAATCACGCCTCACCGGCTATGATCCATTTGTGATCGCTCATCAAGTTGAACAGTGTATTATTTGTCGATCCATGTACCTTGCAAAACTTGTCATCTTGGTGGGTTGTTCAAAAGGTTAATCCTGGTCGCTTGCCAACTCCTAGAGGCGCGACTATGGTGAAACTAATGTTGACAACACCGCTCACAAAGTATATCAAGCAGATGGTTTACCAAGCTCCTTTCAGGTTGATCTTGGGTTGGGAATTGATGAAATAGTTGGCGATACAACAGATGATATTGTTGAAAATGTTCGAAGCAAAAAACGCTCTCGTCGTGGCTCAAATGGCTCGCAAAATGGTCATAGATCCATGCCTCGTCATGGTAGTGCACAAAATATTTCCATTAAACCTCCCCAAGATGAGGACTTCTAATAAGTATGCCTACATATCTTGTATTATTTTTGCTAATAATATCTTGTTTTATTTATTAGTTATCCTTCTTTTTGCTAATAATATCTTGTTTTATTTATTAGTTATCCTTCTTTTTGCTAATAATATCTTGTTTTATTTATTAGTTATCCTTCTTTTGCTAATTATATCTTGTATTATTTTTTCATGCAGGATGAGGTCGTTTACTCATATCGGCAGCAAATTTCTCTCAAAAGGAAAGAAGAAAGATGGCTCTTCATCTTCGAAGGGCCAAAGTTCATCAGAAGGTTCTCTCTTTAGAAATTGCAGCTCTCAAAGAAAGTCCATTTAAGTGCGTTTGAGAGATGCCTTGAGGAGGCTCAAAACAAGGTTGCTCCACCAGTTGAGGCTCGAACAGAGGAGATAGGGGATGGTGGGGATGGAGTTGGACAGGAGACTGGGGATGATGGGGATGGAGCTGGCCAGGAGGCAGGGGATGATGGGGATGGGGAAGATGAAGGGGATGGTGATGGTCTGCACGTGTTTAGGTTTAGAGGGTCTAACGATCGGTGAGGTTCCAACGGACCTTCGTGCACCGGAGACAGATTGTGCCACTTGGTGAATGGTGAGTAAATGATGCAAATTTTATTCTCATTTTATGATTACTTATTTTGTAACAAAAACTTGTAATTTGCGAGTGCAATGGGTTTATCTTATGTGGGAAGGAAGAAACCGGTTGCGAACTGTTAATGCTAACTTAGGAGGCCTTTGTCGGTACCACTATCCAGGGTTGGTCTTGGTGGGCGGTGTTTCTCAACCGGCAGTGAAGTGGGAGCACTACAAGTTGGTTATGAGATGGCCAAGACCTTGTTGCCATCTTGGTGTGGGCAGATTTCTGGGTAATATTCATAATTCTCACATTTCTTGTACATTGTTAGTTTTATAATAAAGATGTCTAACAATATTGTGTTTCCACAATTAGTTGAGGTATCGTTTGCCTGAAGGACAAGAGGAGGCATTGGCAGCTAAGGCAAAATATGTCTTTGAGAATGCTGCAAAAAAGGTGGTGAAGGACATGATGTCCAATGCTCGTATCCAAGCAGCATGCATATACACCAGGATATGAGCAAGAAGTTAGGCGCTTCTAAAATCTACCTTCGAGAAGATGAGTACCTACAGGTGGACTTGCCTTGGCTGAGGAAGTGTCCTGATGCTTGGCGAGCACTTTGTGCCTATTGGGCCTCGCCTGCCTTTGTGGGGCAGTCTAGGATGAAGAGGGACAATTGCCAGGCAGGCCCTAGGGTAACGCAACGATATGGTGCCGATGGACATCTTCGTCTCGCTAAGCGAATGGTAAGTTTGTTATATCGTACTAGTTTTAGATTATATCTTACAATTGTATTCACTAATACAAGTGAACATTGAATTACAAGAGGCTCAAAGTGGCGTTGCACCAAGCTCTATTGAGACGTATCTTCGGGGCCACCACGGAGCTGATCCTACACAGCCAGATCAGCTTTGTAGTTCTACAGCTTCACAAAATTTGGTCAGTACAATTTTCAAAATACCAACTCAATGCATTTTTAAGATTTCTCCTAAATTGCATATATTGTAGGCTCGGTATGGAGAATTAATGGTGGAACATCACGAAGAAGACTTTGATTGGAGGAAAGAGCAGATCGATAATGTTGCTTTATACTCAAGTGGTGGTGGGAAGAAACATGGCAGATTTCCCATGTTCAACGGGATCATCGATTCCAGTGAAGCCTTAGCTGAGGCGAGGTCGTCTTCTTCTCAAAGTAGCTCACGAAGTTCTTGTGATGCTAGGCGAGACGAAGAGATGGTGAGGCGACAGCAGGCAGCAATAAGGCAACAAGAAGAATTATTGAGACAAGCAGAGGAAAGGATGAAACAACGTGACCAATACATGATTGAATGGCAGAGATCACAACAACAACACATTCAAGTAAGTACATTTGATCTTTTATGAATTCAAATGCTTTAAGTTAAAAGAAATATCTTGAACTATGCTCCATAAACCGTATAGTTGTTAGCTAGTCGTGAAGTTTAAAATTTGCAAATGAAATTGATGTTTTTTACTTTTCAAGACATTTTATCTACTCACTTGGGATCGGCTGTCTCACTCCCACCATTTCAACCTCCTTCACCTCCTGCATTTTTCTTCGCACCTACAAATGTGGTATATTTCATTCCAATTGTTTGGTTATTCACATTAATAGTGGTAATTTTTGCAAACTTTTGGATACATCATACAGGGGCCGCCACCGCCTCCTGAAACTAGAGGCGATATTGGTAGTAATTCAGGGTCACCAGCAGTGGGTGAATATTTCAACTCAGGCGGCGATGCGGGTAGCGGCCACGACTTCCACACTTCACCAAATTAAATTTGAATTTGTGAAGTAAACTTGTTGCATGTGTGTGCGATTGTAATATGATGAACCTGTTTGGTTGTAATGTGGTTTTTGTGAATTTGTGATGGAGACTATGATTGTGTCATGTGGATTTGTGATGGATATGTATGTGTGTGTGTGTGTGATGTGGATTTGTGAACTTGGACATTATTATGGTGAATTTATAACATGAATGTCTGTAATGAACTTGTGATGGAGACTCTATGGTTGTTAGAATATTAGCCATTACATAGCGCCTGGGCTCGGCCGCTCCTCAGCATGCCCACGTGTCATCCTTGGCATTTTTGCGCAAAGCCCCCTACGTTTCTCCAAATTACGGATAGGTCCCTCGAAATTACGAATAGGTCCTTCGCGATTTTTTGTGAGGAAGATTTTTATTTTTTTTGCGTTGGGTCCTCGCGGTACTTCTGTAAAAAGCCCCATTAAATTCAAATCGCGGACATGCCCTTTTCTAATTTTTCGGGATAGCGAATAGGTCCAAAAGCGTAACAAATAGGTCCTCGCTCCTTACGCCTAGGTCCTTTCTCCGCTTTTCACGGAAAAAATGTTTTCGTCACCGAAATATATGTGCATCTCTAAGAAGGTCATCATCACGTCAGTCCTTTCTCCGCTTTGGCGGAAAAAATGTTTTTGTCACCGTAAATATGTGTGCAACTCAAAAAGGTTGTCGTCACTAATAATTTTTCGCCCTTTTCCTCTAGGATGTTTTCCCACCTCGCTTTTTCACCTCGGTCTCCGATATTTCCCAGATAATTAAATCGAAAGAGATATTTCTACAACTCTAACTCTTTATTTTTCCCCGTAGCTTCGGTTTCATTGCTTTTTTGATTGTGAGAAATATGTTGAAAATCGCGTTTGCTGTTTCGTCGATTTTTTCCCCTCGCCCACACAACACGGCGATGCGATGACGCTACTCTCTATTTTTTTCCCGTAACTCAATTTCTGCTTTGTTTTCCGGAGTGAGAAATATGTTGAAAATCGATTTACGTTCTTTAAATCGATTTTTCCCGCCCACCACAAAGACGGCGTGCAATAGCACGCCTACCTCGCCTAGTTTTCTACAATTTTTGTGGAATTAGCCAACCACTCAAGGTAATATTGCTCTAAACTGTTTTACTTCCATTAAAAATGTTTACGCATTTGATACATAAAACCACTTGTAATCATTGGTATTTTTTGAACATAAATGCAGGATCAAATTCATCTGGATGAGGTCAAGGACCCTCTTGAAAGTTTTAAGGTATGACGTTCAGCTTATTTTCACATATATGCTCCTTAGCAGAGCAGAAGAAGGTTGGTAGGAGCAATATTTTATTTGCATCTCTTCCACTCTTTCATCCCGTTGTCCATTCATTGGGACAACCCTTCATAGGTGTATCATAATTGGAATTGGACTGAATTGCGAGTGGACTTTGTGCTTCTTGGTGGTGACCTATTCCATGAGAACAAGCCTTCACGCTCAACCTTGGTTATGACCATTCAGATTCTCTGGCGCTCTCGCCTAAATGACCACCAATGAAGTTCCAAGTTTGCAAATATATGTTTTCTTTTCTTCTTTTTCTGACAACAATTTTCCTATTGCCTTCTCAGATTTGGCCAAGTAAATTATGAAGACCCAAACTTCAATATTGGCTTGCTCTGTTCACTATCCATGGAAACCATGATGATCCCGCTGGGTGGTATGAACATCTTTTTCCGACCTTCCTAGTTTTATGGATTTATTTGAAATTATGCTTATGATGGGATGTCACGTTTCTTTCATTCATTCATCCCCCCTGTTGTAGGGTAACCTCTCTGCCATTGATATTCTTTCGGCTTGCAATCTTGTGAATTATTTTGGGAAGATGGACCTTGGTGGCTCTGGTGTTGGTCAAATAGCAGTTCATCCTGTACTCATAAAAAAGATGCACTACAATGTCAGGAAGGTTGATACTCATGTTCATCACTCCGCATGCATGAACCAGAAGCATTTGTTGAGATTTATCAAGTCCAAGTTGAAGAAAGAACCTGACGAGGTACATCCACTTTCTTCTTTTCTTAATTCCTGTCATTGTCTCATGTGGAATATATCGATTCTGTACCTAAGATCTAGAACGTTCTGCACCTGACTTAAATTCAAAATTGCATTTATGTAGGTTGTGATTTTTAGATATGGGACCTATTTGACTCTTAAAGAGGTTTTTGAGAGTTTGGACTTGGTAGGTAACTGAAATTCTATATGTGATGGTGTTATGTATCTTTTCATTATCATTTCAAGTAACTGTTGGTCTCTCGCCAGTATGACCTCAATGTTGATCTCTTAGGCGTGCATGCAGATAAGAGTACATTTCACCGGTTTGACAAGTTTAATCTCAAATATAATCCATGTGGCCAGTCTACTTTGAGGAGATCTTTCTTAAGTAGGACAACCTTATTCAAGGTGCACATTTATTTTGTCTTGTTGCCTAGATGTGTTACACCAATCGATATCATTCTTTCTTTATTGTATTTTTTATTTGAGTTGTTGCATAATCGTCATTTGTATGCTATGTTGAGCTCATTGTCAATATAGCGATGCATGAACAAATTCTTTAAAGCGTTATACTATCGTATTGCTAGGTCGCTTCCTCATTGAATTGACAAAAGAAGTGTTTTTCGACCTTGAAGCAAGTAAATATCAGGTGCTTTCTTCTTCTTTGTTGATTTTCTAGAATGCCGAACTAATTCTTCTCATATCCGCTATTTAAAGGGGTGTTGTTATTTGTATGTCATGTACATGCAGTGTTTACTTATGGATTTAGCAATTGTTTTTGGACAATATGGGTCTGGCTAATGACTCCTTCTCTAATTACCTTCTTCAGATGGTGAATATCGAGTATCTATTCATGGGAGAAAGAAAAGTGAGTGGGATCAGATGGCAAGTTGGATAGTGAATAACGAATTGTACAAATGAGAACGTTGTTTGGTTAATTCAGTGATACCTCTATTGTCCTCTTCAGTTGCTTATGGTCTTATAATTTTATTATTTTTTTCGCCATATTTAGTAATCAATTTGTGAACTTTGGGTAATTCAAGCTGGAACATACATTTAATTTGTGTGGTTAACTTTTTTTACCGAGTAGCTGCCTTTGAAGCATTGTTTAATTTTCTCTGCAGATTCCTCGGATATACAATGTATCTGAGGAGATGGGCACAATTAATTCATTCCGAACCTCCTTGACAATATTTTTCTGCCTCTTTTTGAAGTAACTGTCGATCCTGCTTCACATCCCCAGCTGCATGTTTTCTTAGAACAGGTTAGTACAAATACTTACAAATGTTTGTTACTAATCTGCATTGTGTAGATATGGCTTGCAGCACTAGGCTAGTCATCTGACAATTGTATGGAGTCAAAAAGCAACTGGCATTTATGTCTTAGAAAAAAAATTTGACCTATGCTTATTGATTCTAAGAAAGATTAATTTTTTTGTTTTTGGTATGTTCTCTGCTACTATTAGAAACAGTGGGAATATTCCTTGATACAAGTTACTTGCTTACAGCAGTATAAAAATCAATGCTCAGGAGATTACTTTTCCTCCACTAAGAGGGATCCTTGTTTTCAGGCTGGCGACATTGATCATCTTGCTGCAGCATTTCTTACTTCTCATAATATTGCTCATGGGGTGAATTTAAAGAAGTCTCCTGTCCTTCAGTGCTTGTATTATCTTGCTCAGGTTAGTAGTGGTGTTTTTTGTGCTTTTCTGGAAGTTCTTTGTGCAGAACAGCTGCCAATTGAACATCTATTTGAATTTTTTTTGGTTCTTTGAAAGAAACTAATCGTCTTTTATTTTCCTGCAATCAGATTGGTCTTGCAATGTCTCCTTTGAGCAACAACTCACTGTTTATTGGCTATCACCGGAACCCTTTTCCAACATTTTTCCTAAGAGGCCTTAATGTTTCTCTCTCAACTGATGACCCTTTACAAATTCACCTAACAAAAGAACCTTTGGTTGAAGAATATAGCATCGCTGCTTCGGTAATCTCCCTCACTCTACTCTGTGGCCTGTTTCATAGCCACTTTGCTCCAGCTTAATTTGGATTGCCTGTTATTCTTTTTTTCGATAAAGGAAGCTTTTATTAATCTTAGTAAATTACTTCAAGGTGATACAATATACTAAGAAGATTCCCGGCCTCTACACAGCTAGGGTGTACACAGCCAAACACACACACACACAAAAAAGACAAAGGGACCGTCACGGCAAACTACATCACGCAATATTATCTTCAAGACTATCCACCATCATAACAACACTTGGACCGCGATAAAAACTCTCCAATGACAACGCCTCCAAGAAGGACTCGATACGCACACGCACCGCCATTGCCATGATCCAACCAGTGAAGGCCAGACCAAAGGTTTTCACCTCGGAGAGTAAATCCTCAGACTACAAAACAATGCCTTCAACAAGACCATTGCGAGGCACAACCAACTAAGGTCGACCTAGGGATTTCTCCTCGAAGTCGGCACGGAGATCGATGTTGCAACCACTCGCATTCCGAGCTAGTGCCGCCATACCACTTAATCTTAGCCAATAGCAACGGCCATCTTCTCAAGGCCAGACAAATAATTTTTAGATGTTTGACTCTACGATGACAGATTCGCGAGCTAGCCAATAGGCACACGATCATCTAGTCCATAGAGTGCATCTAAAAATGAATTGTGTCGTAAGAAAAGCGAATCCGCTGAATCGATGCTAAGATGACATAGGTCAAAAGAAATGTATGAACAACGCTAGAAAGAGATGAAGACGCTGGCGAAGAGTAGTCACCGGTGACAACCCAAACTTGCCGACGAGAGGCTTAAACGACCCACAAGGGCGAGACACCACCGGGACAAAGCGGAAGCACCAGACGACGCCCCCACGGAGGAAAGACGACGCTTCACGCCGCCGACAGGGTGAGGTGGAGGTGTTGACGACGATGTTTCCAAGGAAGACAGTGGCACCCGTGGTTGTCACCATCGTCGGCTCCAGCGAAAGCTGGCCAAGGTGTTAGCCCAAACACCGCCAACCTCACCATTGCCCAAAGAAGGAGTCACCATGAGCACAAGGCAATGAAGCGCAGCCACCGTCCGACGCCGCCACGGAACCCTAGAAACACCTAGGATGCTTGCAGCAAGCGACAGTCTGCGCTTAAGCCGAAGCCGCCGTTGCATCATACCGCCAACCGATTCCGCCTAAACAAGCGACGCGGCGACGCACAAGACGCTGCACCATCAAGAACCGTCGCGGCTTTCATCCGCACGAGCAGAGCCCTCCCCAAACCCGCACAATGGCCCACCCCCGCCACAGCACAGATCCGGCGGAGGGGAGCCAGATCCAGGCCACCGAGCCGCGGATCCAACCTTCCCAAGGCTGGGAGACCCGCCGGCAACAACGGCCGCAGAGGGAGGGGACGACGGCCGCAGAGGATGGAGGAAGAGCAACTCCCCGCCGCCACCTTCCTTGCGCCCGCGCGAGCCTCTCGGCGGGACGCTCCAGCGGCGGCGAGGCAGGGAAGGGAGGGGGAAGGCCTGGCGGTGGCGGTTTAGTTAGGGCCACAGCGATGGCAGACACCCTCCTAGGTGATCGTCCGCCTGTTATTCTTGGCAGCTATGGAAGTTAAGTTCATGTGACTTGTGTGAAATTGCTAGGAATTCTGTGTACCAATCCGGTTTTTCTCACAGGCTCAAGGTACAGGTTGCTCATTCATTTGACAATTTGATTTGCTGCTTCATATTCTGACACAATGAAAGATGTTGTGCAAATGTCTTGATCAAGTAAAACCAGAGTTAACTATCATGGTCTTCATTTATTCTATTTTCTACCTACACTAACTAGCAATATATTGGTGTAAGTTATATGAATCCAGTGTGTGGCATGTTCTTTAACTAAACATAATCTTTTGAACACGGTTTCTTAGTTTCATTTGTAAAATATAGTATGTCTGATGAGTTCTACTGCATCACTAAATTTTCAGGGATTTTTACATATTTTTTTAAATTTTAAATATTATTTTAAATCGGCTGGGCATTTAAAATAGAATTTAAATATTTTTAAATTCTCAGACATATTTTCGTCGGTCCAAGCCGATGAACTTAAGCATGCACTGGTGATGTGGCATCTTGTATTGGCGTGTACGTGTATTTTCGTCGGCCGGGCCGATTTAAAATACAAGTGCCACGTCGTCACGGAGGTCGACACAGTCACTGATTGTATTTTAAATCGGCTCTGCGGGCCGTCGAAAATACGTGTAATTTCGTCGGTTGCCGTCGAAAATATCACTGTTTTCGTCGGATTAGTTTCGTCGGCTAAATTTCGTCGGTTTGCCAAGAATAACCAACAAAAATATCCGTTTTCGTCGATTTTTTCGCTATTTTCGTCGGTTTCTGGCCGACGAAAATGATGGTGTTTCCTGTAGTGGGCAAGACATCCTTCTCTCAAAATTGGCACACAGCCCTGACAACACTCAAAACCCCCCAAATGCCACGAAGGCCCACCTGGCACAAAGCCTCGGTCCACTTGCCTCAGTCTAAATCCAATTCCATCCAAAGTTGTTTAACAGTGCAACACATGCCCGTAATCATCCTTCCTGTAGAACCACACAGGTCTCTACATTCCAAAATCATTACCAACAACATTCCACCTTTTATCAAAATGCGTTCACTAATTCTTTAGTCAATGTTGCTTTTGTATTCAAAAGGTCGTTCACGTTATTTGTATGGCTAAGCAACTATTCACGGTCTAGCCTCCCGTGTTGGCACAATATTATCAACCAACTAATATTACCAAGCTTAGGGCGTCAAATGGAATCATGGCATACAAATACTAGTGACAAGGCGGCAATAACAAATAGGTTGATTTAACTAATTCACCCAAATTAATTAAATCTATTTTTAATTAAATTAGCATGCATAGTTTGAATCAAAATACATTTTCAAAACTTAGGAGCAAAATGATCAAAGCACAACTTGCCTGGCCCTTGCTATCTTCATTGTTCTTTACTTTTTATCTTCGATCCTCGATCCTCGATCTCCGCTTGCTTGATCCTCAGCTCCTTCGAGCGACTTCCGGCAACGCGTCTAACGATAAACAAGCACAAATACAATGAAACTCAAAAAGCAAATCAAGTAAACTCCAAATTAAGAACGAATAACATTGGGCACAACGGCTTAGATGAAATTAGGAACTTGAATAGATTAGGTCGATGATTAGACAAAAGAGGATGAGCTTTTGGAAAATACACCAAAAAGGAAAAGACTGATAGCTGAGAAAGAACGAATAATATTCCAAGGAATATTTCCTTTGAAGCAATTATCTTGATTAGACAGACAATGACTTATGGGCTCTCGATCTATAGATCGGGTCCATAAAGATATGTTAGTTCACGATGAACTAAGCTGATGCAAAAAGTTGACTTTTGTTGACTAAGTAGATACATAATCAAACAAAAGAAAGATAGACTGATAGATTAGATATGGGCACAAGGATATGACATATGGCCAATGGTCTAGCGACCAAGTCCGCGAATGAATTCTGGGTTAATGGCAGATTAGATTTTCAGGGATAAGACAAGGACGGATGGATCGACATTCAGTGCGATCCGATCTGGGGTTCAATCATACATCGATGAAAAGGCTTGATGATGACAAGACAGCGATGATAAGAAGACAGGGCTAAACTCAATGTGATAGAGCTAGATCACATCAGGACGATAGAAAAGATGATGACATCGCACTAGGACCTTTACTTGCATGCACACATGTGATGAAAGCAAAGTGTTAACGGCGGATCGTTAACGACGAAACGTTAACAGCAGAACGTTAACGATAGAACATTAACGGTGAAACGTTAACGGCGAAACGTTAACGATGGAGGCGAAGCGATGACGGGACGCCCATGAAATAACAAGGTGGCGACCGTCGGTGCAATGACATAGCAGCGATAGAATGCTACCAAGGATGGCTAACCGAGACGCGAATGGATAACAGAGGGCTAGGTTGAAAAGACGACGGGTAGATTCTAGAACTTGGCTTTGACGGCAACCGGGAATCAATTGAACTTCTCCGATGGGCAAAATAGGGGATAATGGTCTACTGGACACAGTGGCCTGGCCACGTTAACCCAAAATGGTTGGCGGCACAAGACGACGCGCGGCGGCGGCAAAAGGCGGCGGCCAACGAATAAAAAGAATTTCGGTAGATGCAACAGCAAAGAGAAAATGTCCATCGCGTAGAACGCAACGAGACGAACTCAACAATATAGGCGGATTTGGCGACGACCCACCGGATTGATCACAAACTATCGATGAACGGCTCCCAGAACTAATAGATCAAACGGTCATAACTATTAAAATAATAGATGCAACCTAACTAAATTTTACAGAGAGCTATCTGGGAAAATTTGGCACAATATGACGTGAACGGATCTGAGTTTTACCTTTTGGATCAACGAGGAACGCGCGACGAAGTTTTCGGCTGTCTGCAACGCAGTCTGATCGGAGGAAAGAATTTTCTGTGCAAGATCACGAGGTCAAAGCCATGGGTTAGGGTGAGAACCATGTAGGGGACATCACCAGGAGTCTACACAAAAATTTTCATGGCCAAACTCGCAAAAACGAGGGAGAACAGCCTCCGACAAAATTTGATCTTTGGGCAGCCATAACTTTTGATTCCATGAACCAAATTACACGAAATTTGAAAGGAAGATAGAGGGTACCATAGAGCACAAGGTGACGTAGTCGGATCACCAAAAATCGCGACGAGCCGACTAGGAACGTGACACCAAAACAGACCGACGTTCGGCGGCGTTTTGGAGGAAGAGGGATGGATTTCTAGGGTTTGGGTGAGGTCCATGGGTGGCACATGCATGGGAGAGGCCATGGGAGGTCTACACAAGGTTGGGGTGGCAACTAGGTCAAGAGAAACCGGATTTGGAGCAAAACGGATCAAATCGGCATTTATACGAGCATGTGGTGTGCGTGCACAGAATTGGAGCGACGTTGGCCAATTGAGGGCCGGCCAGGGGTGGGGATGGGGCGGAGAGGTGAGGGGAAGCCTGTGGGCACGTTGGCCGACCGCGGGGATGACCGGAGCGACAGCGAGAACGACGACCGACGCGACCAAAAACGGTCCGAATGGCATGGTGGCCAAGAACACAATAAAACGCAGAATTTCCTAAAACTAGCGAGAGCACGGCGTAGAGCAAGATCCTACTAGATTATATCTAGAAGAAATTTGATCGGGGATTATCGGTTTGGGAGGAATCGACGACGAACGGAACTCAACTTGACGACGAACGAACGCAAATTCCCGAAGTAATTCTTGACGAAACCTGGATTTTCTTGAGGAGTTATGATCTACACACTGATACGTACAAGATGACGTGAACGGAAGTCGATTTGCCTTACCGGATCAAAAGATGGCACGACGATGCCAACGGAGGACGTCCGGCGACCGTTTCTTCGATTTTCGGAAGAGAAAATGTTCTGGAAATGGAGGGCAAAGGTGAGCACCGTATTGGGGAGATTGAAACACACATTTTGGGTGGTCTCACACGTTGAGGGAAGGAGAAACGGAAAAGTTATGGCTAAAACAAGAAACGGCAAAGAAGTGAGTGCAGCGTCCGATTTACTTGATTTCAGAGGGAGAAACTATAAAAGAATTGAAGCCCTTAACTAGGCCAACGATTTGCAACTGACCTCACTCGATTTCGTTGAGAATTGCAAAAGTTATGAGCATTTGAATATGGGGTCAGTCATGGAGTTTGGACGTAAACAGTGTTGTTGAGTTGGGGAAGATGAACAGTGCCGTTTTTAAAGCACGTGAGATAAAATAGATAACAAGATCTAAAAATTTCAGAAAAGATCCTAAAAATCATAATTAATAGAATGGAACCCAATAGAATTGTTTAGCTAATTTTGGATGAACTTTAGAATTTAGATTATTTCGGGACGAAAATAATGGATTTGATAAAAAGCGCGAGAGATAAAATACCAGAAGAATTCTATAAACCTTGAAAAAATTCCCAAAATCATTTTAGAATATTTAGAACCTAATTCTGTGAATTTTGAGATTTTTGGAGTATTTTGGAACTCGGGTGAAATTTCGAATAAGGACCGAAATTGGAAATTCTGACTTTGCGGACGGTAAAGGATTGAACTTTAATTTCGGAAAGAAATGGATGCCAGGTTATTTAGAACACCGAGGAAAATCCAAATTTTGGATTTAAATGGAATTTCAAAGGAAAGGTTTGAATTGGAATTTGGATATAGAATTGCCCAAACAATTCAAATTAAAAATCCAATAAAAATTCAATTAACATCCAATTGTTTAAATTAATAATTTTAATTAATTTTTAGCAAATCTCAAATTTGAAAAATTCCCTGAGAAACAAAGAACACTGTAAAAACTAAATTTTAAATTACTTGATGTACACAGAAGGCATATTAAATTGTTTTAGATTTAGAAAATTCTAAATTAAGCTTCTTTAATCAGATAAGATTGATGTAAAAATTTTGGAAAGCTAATTTAATATAAATTTTTGAAAATCCAAATTTTGGGATGTTACAATCCTATACGCCTATTTATTCCTCATTCGCGAACTGTGTTTCAAGGATTTGTTAGTAAGCTGGAGTTTATCTTTCTCTTGATCTCTTTCTCTATGACAGCTCTCAGTCAAGCTAGAGGCAGCCAAAACATCAGTAAGGTCATCATCACCTACACCTGACTCTTCATCAAAGAAAAACTTCATCAGAGGTGCTCCAGCCATCTTCAGAGAGAAGAATCAACCTTACACGATAGATAAGAGATCAACTTACACAACCCTGACGAACAGGCAGCAGAAGGCAGTTGCAGCAACTACTGCTGCTACTACGGGTGCAGTCAAGAAACACTCGGACAGGTGCTATGCAAGCCAAGGCAGCAGTACAACTGCAGTCAACAGAGGGACGAACCCAGAAGTCCCTTACAAGGCGCCGAAGAATCTACTCACAACTGGATCCATATTTGCGCGCCATGCGCCAACGACGACGAAAGCTCGGCCCAAAGATCCTGCATTGGTTGTAGATACCAAAGGGAAAAGTGGCAGGACAAGGAGACAGTCATGTCCATCGGCTGCGACGACGATAGGTATCAAGGAGCTGCGGTTAGATGGCAAGCAGAATGTTTTGCCTGCAAAAGGGAATACTGTAACTGGCAGTGAGCCTGCTTGCAATAACAGTAGCCATGCCGGCAAGGCGACATTGATGAAGGGAGTGAGAAGAGCAGATGGAAAGAGAGAGCAAAGACTAAAGTTCGGAAGTCAAGCGAACAACTGAACGTATCAGTTGATTTATATGATGCTTGCAAATGCGACAACTTCCGGGAGAACTGTGAAATTTATATGTTGTTTGCGCTTCTAATTAGCGGCTGGCACCTTGCCGTTAGATGTAAAAAATTTGTGGACCAGAACTGCAAATGATCAAACACTTATTTGTCAAGTATGATTTTCTGATTTTAACTGAGAACAACTAGGGAGCAAGAGACAGGTTCGGATGTCCAGCACTCTTGCAGTGTTAGTATACATGCATGTACCAGGTATATCTTCTTTTTAGAATCTCACATCAAAAGGAACCAACACACCATGAAGCATCTAAACTAGAAAATCCACTGTAAGTCTGTAATCGGTTGGGAGCATGAGCCAAAGATCTCACTTGCAAGTCTGGTAGAACAGGGCAACAGGCTACCACCGGTATAAACACTGAAATTAACCAGCATTGCTAGGGTTGAGCGGCTTCCCTCGGCCCATGGTAAATCCTTTTGTGCCATCTGGCATACGCGGACCAGGGGGTGGCTTTGGCACCGCTGGATGCTCAGCAAGGACACTGTGACTCGATGGAGGAGTGCCCATTGGATGACCACCGTCCCGGTTGTGGCCATGGTATTGGCCCCAGCCACGACCTCTTCCTCCACGTCCTCGTCCTCTCCCGTGCTTCATTCCACCTTTGTCATGGGAACCATCCTCAGCCTATGAAATGATACACACTATTAGACTATCCAAGTTTCAGATGCATTAAGATCCTGTAATAGCTACATGGCAATGATAGCTACGAAGGGAGGTGCATGCATTAAGATCCTGTAATACCTGGTGCCCAAGATTTGCTTCTGAAAGCTGGGTAGCGTCTTCTGTTTCACAATCTTGTGGATGACCAGTTGTGTCAGGATCATCTTCATCTGCTGTGTCCTCTTCATCTCCTTTTCTTCCTTGGCCCATCCCATATTTCTAATGACACGACATGACATAAATATTTAAAAATGTTACATTCTACAATGAAGCATGCAGCTAGGAATGCTAATCATAGTAAAGTACACAAACATCTTTCTGGGAATTATCTGCACAAAATGAAATGATCACTGAAGAGGCAACGCTTATGTACCCAACTACCCATTAACCAGCAATAATAACAATATCAAGAATGGTGCGAGTCGGCAATTAATATCCCGAACGTTAATGACTAATAGATCTCAAGATACTAGGATAGACAAGTGGAGCACAGAGGATAGTTTTATATGCAATTTGATCACCACCAGTCCATGGCTACTTCGAATTTTTCATAGAACATAATATGGACAATGAAAACCACATTGCTTTAAGCAGGATTCATTAAGGTACCAGGCAACCAAGCAGTGAGCGAACTCTAATCCCATCTCTCCAGTTTCTCCCACTACTGAATTCGGCAACCTATACACAAAAGAGTGTTATTTTTTTTGTGTGTGATATACAAGTGCCAAAGAGCAACAGGATAGCAAAGTCAAGATGACATACCGCCTTATCAGCATCTTCAACAGTTTCATACTCCACAAAAGCATGCAGCTGCAAGTACAGCAAAAAAAACAAACAAAAGGAGAAAACACTGCTGTTAAAATACTTAAACAATATATTCATTGTTTCATACAAAGTTATTCATCAAGTTTTAGCATTCATATAGAAGGTATATAGATCCTTATACAGACCTTGTTAGCGAACAACATCTCAATTCTTGATGATTTGCTGGCAGCAGGTCCACCACCATCAGTACCTTGTGGATAGCAAGTACGTATCGACTTCACACTGCAACATAGATGACATCATGTGTTCAACATTACATTTGGCAATTATTTGTGCAAACAGACATGCATACCTCCCAACAGCTGAGAAAATTTTCATAAGATTCTGATAGCGATGCTCCTCAGGTAAATTTTCAGCAACAACAATGCGTGACTGAGTACACAAAAGACAAAAAAAAAATCAGATGCATGACACACAAAATGAATAGAATATTTGACTAATTAGATGCTAACCTGAACTTCTTCAGCATCCACCTCACTGAAGGGAAATTGGCGTCTAACCTTTTTCCCATCATCTGAAACAATCTACAAATGATAAAAACCATAGTCTTAGTAAAGAACCATACAAACTAAAAAGCATTCCTTGTGTCTGGATAAGGGAAAATAGAACAAGATCATGACAGGATAGCTCTTGAAGTAGGATAGTATATGTTTCTAAATAGATGAGTTTTTGGTTTCATCCCTGCATTGAGGCAGCCATTTCCTAGATTTAACTAATGAATACCCTATGTCTTGATTAAGCAAAGATGAAAAATATATGCAAACAAGTCATTAAGGACCAAGTGGTTAGGCTGTGCCAAGAACAGGGAGAACAGGCATATCAGAAAGAAGAGTAAAAAAGTAAACATGATATTTGGTTAAGATTCTTACCAGCTCCGATGATGTACGTAATGCGGCAGCCAACAAGGATCTATCATTAACTAACTCTCGAATCTTCCTAAAGGATGCAACTACGGACATTGGAACTGTAAAACAGAACAAAATATGTCAATACTCAATATTACCAGAAAATATGAGTCAACAAAACATCGCGTGAATGAGCATGTGCTAAATTTATGTGCATCAATGTTGCCTGGTATACAAAATAAAGGCACTGAAAATTCAATTGGAAAACACTGCATATTAACCTCCGCAAATAAGGGCGTGCAGCTCCCAATAATGAATTAATGATACAGCAAATAATGCAAGCAGATTAGAAACACTTCAACATAACATTTGTCCATTTGTAAATCTGTCGGTAGTCCTACAACCTACATCACAACATGATTACTTCTCAATGCTAGTGCCCCAAACTTGTACATAACATGTAAATATGTATTAAAAAAGGATGGCAGGATGGAGAAAATCTATATTAGTATACATACATCATAGATGCACTGATACACCCAACTATTGCATCATAAATTTCAAATGATCTTGGCATCCAAACAACAAAAATTTACATGAAGGTGGACACCTAGAAGGTGTAATCAAGTGCTTAATTTTAAATTTAACAAGCCGAACTCACCAAATCCATCTGGATCTTTAGTAATGAACTTCATCAAATGTTCAGTTGTAGCCAAATTGACATCACTGAAGTAAAATTCCACCTGTCAAGTTTTCAAATACATTTAATCCAAGGGACACACAGTAGTAGAGAGGCAGATCAAGCATTCAATGACAGTTTGATTATATTAATAAACAACTAAAAAGGAAATAGTAAAAGGCAAAGTTAATATTACAGACTTAGTTTCAATTGCTTGAGAGGATATAAAATAAAATAAATGTCAAGGGATTAGAAGATAATAATATAAGAGAAAAAAGTTATTTCCTCTTGTTTATGATATTCTTCTACCTATATCTATTACTCTCGACATTTTCTTTTCTCCACTTCAGAAAGATGCAAAAAGGGATGACCACAAAATTGATGGAGAGTTACATTCTTGCCATTTCTAAACTATTATCCTCAAAAGGTGGGACAGTGAGTAAATACGACACTTCTACCTACTATGCATGCGACGGTTACAATAATTTGAGCAAGATGACATTGTGTAATTTGTTGTATTTGCTATACCCTAGTGGTGACTGGTGAATCCAATTGAGGCCCACATGATTACCAAATGTTGACAACTTAGCGTACATACAATACATGCTTTATCTGACTTAGTTATTATTCGTTATTCCCTCCTTGCCTCCACCCTCCTGTCGCATAACCTTAACTCCAATCACGTGCAAATGCAGCAAACCATACCATGTGACAACCCAATTGTGCCTTCCCGGCACATCCCATGTTTGCATGAACTATGAACCACATTGCATTCTCCAATAAAAAAATTGTATTTACGAGTGACTGTAAAGAGGCTACTCTTCAACAGATATCAATTATATTTTTCCACTTTATAAGATTCCTCCTTACTATTGTATACTATGCCAGAGTACACAACCATCAGTCTGTAAAGCCAGATTGCCTATCCTTATAGGAGTTAAGAAATAGAACTAGAAGAGAACATATCAGATAAACAGTACGAGAGCCTGCTAAGCCATACATGAATTCAGGGACGCCATATCCTTTAGTCATGTCATCTCGGTTGTGAATATATATGAAACTCAAAATCAAATAGGCCAACACATGATAGATGTGTTTGGTCACAGTGTTTCCACCCATTAGCAAACTACCGTGTGTTCCTACAAATTTCTGGGAGAAACCCGCTTGCAATTTGCCCTGCTCCATAAATCCCCAGTAACCCTTTTGCTGGGTGAAAGGATCAAACTTTATAGCGGGGCACTGCAGATTTCACACTAACCATTGCTCAAAATCGGCACCAATCACGGTTGATAATACAGCAATCGAGTTGGGAAACGAAGAAAGCTACCTGCTTGACGACCCGGCGAGCCACCTCGTCAGGCAGCCCTTGCTGCGCGTGCCCCCCATGCCCCTCCCTCTCCGCCGCCGCGGCATCCTCCTCCTCGCCGTGGTGGTACTGGTGCTGGTGGTGCGGCTGATGGTGGTAATGATGCGGGTAGTGGTGCTGGTGGTGGGGCCCGCGGCGATGGGGATTGGCGTGATGCTGGGCGGCGGATCGCGGGGTGAACTCGGGCGCGGCGGCGTTGAGGCGGCCGGTCGAGGCCGAGGCGGAGGAAGACTCCGGGATCTCGTCTTGCGCCATGGAGACTGCAGAGAGAAGGGAGGGTTTCGTCTCGCCTCAATTTGCTTGCGCTTTGGGGGTGGAACCGTGGAACAGAGCGGGCGAGGAGAGGGGACTGTTATACTCCCACGGAGAGCTAGGGTACAAATCCAATAGCAGAGGCACAGGCCCTATTTGTAACGGATTTAGCTTTCATTTTTTTTTGCCGGGAAGTCCGAAGCTATTTTAATATGACCGGTTTCTTCGTAGCTTTTTTTTTTTTCAAGATAAAGGATTAAAATCTGGTCTCTACAAAAATACATAACCGAGTTTGTATAAATAGCACAGCCATAGAGTTTAAATGAAAAACAAATAAAGAGAACTAAAAATCAAAAGCAAATTCTATAATTGCTTCTCCATCCACTCTTGGCAAAGATGTTGTCGGTGTTTCGAGAACCGGCGAGTGAATTTGTAGGTTTAGAGGGGCTACGCGCTCCCGCTCCTTGAATGGTTAGACCAAAAGAGAAGAGGTCCAGGGTTTATACTGGTTCGGGCTGAACATCCCTACTCCAGTCCGTGTGGTGGTCGGATGTTATTCACTCCGGTGTATCCGTAATGTTACAAGCGAGGGCCGAGCTCGGGCTCGGGGCGCCTCGTGTACAGGAGTTATTCGGAGTGGCTACGAGGGTGACTTGGGGCGCTGTGTTCGACTGCCTAGATCGTTCCCCGTCCCGAAGGGCCACGCCTCCCCTTATATAGCCTGGGGAAGGCGGTGGCGCGGAGGTCACACGAGAGTGCGCAAAAGGGAAAAAAAGTGGATGGGGCTCCCCGCGCCTTGGAGTCCGGTCCTTTGCCTCGGTGTCTGATCGCCAGACTGGCCCTCCGACGGGTGGTTGCACGTCCCGTGTTGGGTTGGTGAAGACGCAGAGGGACGGCTCGGTCCGTTCCTCCGGAAGCAGGCGACTCGCTTCTCTGCTGCTGCGTCGAGTCCGACGTCGAGGGTGTCAGCCTTCGGGAGCGTCTCGGGAAGACGCAGCGTCCGCCGCTTCGATGACAGACGAATTGTCGCGTCGATCAATCTAGGCGACGATGGGGGCGGTTCGATGATCGACATCTACTTCGTGGTGGAGACGAGCGAGCTTCGCTCGGGCTGCCGATCGGTCCGACCCATTGGTTGGGCCAACCCTGGGTCGTCGTTGCTGTAGGTCGCGGGGCGCCGGTCCTGTAGCGCCTGGTCGGACCGCTCTCTGAGGTTGGCTTGGTCGGGGGCCGTGGGCCTCCATTCTGGGCCGCTAGGGATACCTATGCCCTGGATATTCGTCAGTAGCCCCCGAGCCCCGAGCGGATCGGAGAGCCGGTCGGGGGTTCTCCCTGTTCGACGGGTGTGATCAGTATGCTGTTCGGACATGGCCGGGTTTCTGGTCGGTTTGCCGGTCTTGTGGCGAAGATCCGGTGGATGGAGTTTCGAGCCCCGAAAGGTGTCGGAGAGCCGGTCGGGGTTTACCAGATACTGAGGCGCTTCGCCGGCGTCGTGATCGATGTACTGTAAGGTCGGCGTTGCGCCAACAAACAAAGCGAAGGGTCCGCCCGCGCTTTAAATCAGCGAGGTGGCGGTGGTTCCCACGAATACGCCCCATCCGCAGGTGTGGGACCTGGAGGGGGTGAGCTAACGCGCGTTTGCCATGCGTTGGCTTGAACGCCGTGCTCGTGCGAGCTGATAGCGGGTTTGTCCGAGTGGGCCCTGGCGGCCTCCCGAAGGAGAACTGCTTCGAAGCGGGCGTTATCCGTCGCGGGCGTCCGACCCCTGGGCGACCCATGAGAACCTTTCTTTACTCGATCCCGTGTCGGACTCTAGGTCGTCCGCCGACCCAGAGCGCAGCTGGCTGCCACCCGTCGACGGGTTCCGCGGGAGAGCGTGAAGTATGGTCTCGAACACGATTAAAGGCGATTGGGCGTCCCGCCGCCTAACCGAGGCCCACTGAGCTCGCCTTATCCTCGCCCTCGCTCGATTTTTTGTTCGGGGTGATGCGTGCACCCACTTGGTGGCTGGGCGCTCGGAGCCCGCAACACTCGGTCGAGCCCCGAACATAAGTTAGGGGCCATTTCGTGGCCTCGGGGACCATAGCGGCCTTGGCGCGCCTCTCTTCTGTTGTGCGGCGGATTTGGGGACGGGGCCGAGGAGGCAGTGCTCCACTCCGCCCGATCGTGGCCCTTCGCTGCTCTTCGCCTGTCATGAATTAACGCAGAGGCGACCAAGGATCGAGGCGTCGTACCGTTGAACCGTCGCGACGGTCGGGGAGGGAAACGCCCGCCGCTTCTCTTCGCGATACCGTCTGTTGGTGGCCTTTGTCGGCCGATGGGCGCTATGCTCTTATATAAAAAAGGAGAGCCGCCGGTCGGATTCCTCCGTGTCGTCCTGTTCTTCGCTGCGAAAAAAAGAAAGTCGAGGCAGTTGCGAGGGAAGCCAAAAAACCTAGGAGAGGAATTCCTCGCCTCAGCCCCCGTCTCCGCTCGTCGGTCCCGCGCTTTCGGAGATGTCGTGGCCGGAGTGCTCCGTGCGACGCCGCATGCGCATCTTGGGCGAAGAAGCGATTCCTTCCCCGCGGCGTATCTCGGTGGAGGTGCCGACGGAGCGGCGGCCCGAGAACGGCGACGGCGAGATCGTCGTGTCCGCGTCCTTCTTCGAGCGTGGATTCGGCCTCCCCCTCCACTCGTTTGTTCGCGGACTCCTTCATTTTTACAAGGTGGAGGCGCACCATCTGAATCCCCACGGCGTGCTGCACATTGCGATCTTCATCACGCTGTGCGAGGCCTTCCTGGGGATCGAGCCCCATTGGGCCCTCTGGAGGTACTTCTTCCATACGCGGCCGCTGAAGGGAAAATCGGCGGCGGGCACGCAGCTGGCGCCGATCGGTGGTGCCGCCATCCAGCTTCGGTCTAACCGGGCGTCAGAGTACATTGATATGAAGCTGCCTTCGTCGAATCGAGGATGGCACTCCGAATGGT
Source organism: Guadua angustifolia (assembly GCA_036346375.1). Classification (NCBI taxonomy): domain Eukaryota; kingdom Viridiplantae; phylum Streptophyta; class Magnoliopsida; order Poales; family Poaceae; genus Guadua; species Guadua angustifolia. Next base: position 11,759,706 of record CM070515.1, on the reverse strand, counting down.
TCTACATTCGGAACGCGGGGGACAGCGCCCCGGCCTTCACCGGGAGGGGACCGGAGGCGATGCCCAAATGGAACCGGCCGGCGGACGCGAAGGAGAAGAGAAAAATGGAGGTGATCCTCGAGCAGCTCGCGGGTCTGAAGAGGCGAGGCCTGACGGGTGACGCCGTCGTCCGCACGTTCATGGCGAGACGCGTCCAGCCCCTCATAGACAGGCCTCACCCGATGTTCGAGTACGTGGGAGCATCCGACCCCATGAGGATGGAGCGTTCGGACCTCCCCTCGTCGGAGGTTGAGGCTCGGGTGACAGCCGTCTTGGTCGTGAAGGCCACGGTGGCGGTCGGCGGCGCTCCCGAGCCCTTCTGGCCGGAAAACCCCCCAAATCTGGTAATTGGGCGGCCCTCCTACTTCCCCTGCGTCCCCCCATTCCAACTCCTTGTGTTTTGATCCGAATAGAGCCACTACCCCTTTCAGGGCTTACTTGGAGCGTCTTCCCGGGCATGGCTGCCGGGGGAGAAGGAGATGAGGGCGGAGGTCCGCAAGAAGGCCGAGCTGCAGGAGTCCGCCCGGAAAGAGCGCAGGGAGAACCGGAGGAAGGAGAAGAGGAAGGCGCGCTTGGCGGCGTCCGCGCGCGGTGAGGAGGCGTCTGAGTCGACCATGGTCTCCTCGATCGGCGCGGGATCATCTTCTAGCGATGGCAGGGAGCCCGACGATCCATATGAGGAGTACGATTTCGGGCTGTCATCGAGCGACGACCTGCTGGAGGGCGCCGAGGCGGAGGTCTCTGTCGCGGTGCCCCAAGCGAGAACACCCGGCGAGGCGCCGGAAGGAGGGAGCGGTTTTTCACGGAGAGGCCGGGCCAAGAGCACGGTTATTCGACACCGCTCGCCGCAGTTAGTTTTGTTTTGTCTGCTTTGGCTCGTCACTCTGCTTGAGCTGCCTCGATCGACCTTTAACCCGTGGACTTTACGGGAGAGCTCGATGGAGGTGGCGGAATTGCCATTGGAAAAGACGCCGCACTCCGCCGTGAAGTTGGGGATGTGCCATCCGGCCGGAGCGGTGGCGGAGGCGGCGTTAGTCGTGCACCGGCGGCGACGAATGGCGCGGTTGTGCCGTGATCGTGCGGAACCGACCGTGGGATCGACACGCCGCGGAGCCCGAGCGACCGCCAGCGGCTCGCCGCCAGGATCGGGGGCCGATGATGGCGGAGCGAGCCTTGCACCGCCGGTGGTCGAAATGCCGCCGGTCCTGGCACTGGAAGCTTTGCCGCTACCGTCGCCGGGGGAGCAGCCCGGAGAGGAGTCGCAGGCGGTGGTGGTGGCTGATTCGCCGCCGGTGGCGCCAGAGGCCCCGCCGTCGGTGCGGGCTGCTGGGACGACCTCGAGGGAACCCCTCCAGGCGCCACAGTCCATCTTAGTGTGGCCGGGAAACGACCCACCTGACGGGGCGTCATTCACGCTGGATGACGGCGCGGAGCTTGGAGAGTGGGAATCCCTGCAGGAGGGCTCCCTACGAGTGAAGACTGAGATGGAGAAGATTCGGGAGATCCTGGGTCAGCTCCTCGAGTCCTCCGGCAGGGTGCTGGACGCGGTCACCGGTGGAGTCGACCCGGCTGGTGTGGTAGGTCGCGGTCGAAATTTCTCCGGCTTTTCGAGTCCTGCGGGACCTTGTATTGACGTGCCGGTTTGTTGCAGCGTCTGCGGGAGCGCTCGGAGGGCAAGTCCGAGTTCCTCCGTCGCCTGCACGGCCATAGGACGGCCGCGGAGGAGGACCGCAACCAGTTGGGCTCTGAGCTGCATGAGGCTCGGGAAGCTGCGGCGCGTGAGCAGTCGGCGGCAGAGGAGGCCCGCCGGACGATGAATGAGATGGCCAATGTCTTGCAGGAGGAGCGCCGGTCGAGTCGATCCACGAGGGCGAGGGTATCCGGCCGAGTCCCTCTGGCGGAGGCCACCGGTGCAGTTAAGATCGCGCCAAAGTGAGGCGATGAGGGCGAAGAAGCTCGAGGAGGATGCCCTGGGCAGGCTCACCGCCATGACCGAATCGTCGGCCGGTGAGATGCTATCTTCCAGGTTGATTAGGAAGGTGCTACCTTGAGCGCCGCTTTTAACCTTTGCCGCTCTTGAGTGCGAAGAGATTCGCGGATTCTTGAGCTTGCGGCGGTGGAGGAGCGTGACGTGGCGGTCGCGGCGGCGGCGGCTCAGTCGGCGCAAAAAGAGGCGGAGAGCGACCGGGCCGAGCTGGTCGCCGAGTTGGCGACCTTGGGGAAGGTAGGTCAAATTGTTTGTATCCGATTGCTTTCGGTGCGCGGGCACGAAGTTTGCTTCTTGCATCGAAGGTGGCTCGTGTCCGAGCATGTCGAGAAGTCGATGAAGACGAGTGCCGCCCTGGGGGCCACCTCTGCGCTTGTTAATGCCATGTCCTTCTATAATGGCATTAACCTGGACAACGTCAGCAGTGGGATCGCCAGGAACCGGTCCAACGAGGAGGTCGAACGCTTCGTGCTCCAAGCCGAGCCCCATGCCCGAGTGATCGCCGATCGGATATCGCCGCAGAGCGTCCTCCACGGGGACTACGAATAATGTTAGACATTATAATTTTTGTAAAATGTAAAGAACTATGATATGTAACGAATCGGGATTCGTTTTCGTGTTTAACGAGTCGGGGTTCGCTTTTGTGTTCGTTTGCGACTTTGAGCCGTTCCTTCGCGTTTGGAAGCCATAGCCCTGGGGACCGCTAGGGTCCTTTCGGGCGTAGGCGTGTTCGATTGAAAGAGGCGCGAAGGAGGCGTTAACGAGCCCCGGGGTCGGGAAGCGTCCATTCACGTTGTAGCGAGGAGTGGCTCGATCGACTTGTGTTCACAGCGCACAGGTAGCCCCTCATAGCGCTACCGAAACCGCGCGGCGGGCGAGGTCGAGTGCTTGGGTCGGACGGACTACCTTCTAGGGAGGCCAAGTGGTCGGTCGGGCCACCAGCCCGCGTGGATGTGGATGACGCTGAAAAACACATTCGTTCGCGTCTTAAGCAAGGGAGGGACGTTCCCGACTGACTTGTGGCTCGCGCCGCACGGGTAGCCCTTTACCGCAAAGCGCCACTTCGAAACCGTAGCCGCCGGGGCGTAGGCCGCAGCGTTTGGGTCGGACGGGTTGCCCGCAAGGAGAGCCGAGCGGTCAGTCGGAATCGCCGACCCGTATGAATGTGAGTGACGTAGCCCTTGAGCCCCCGAGCAATGCGCGGCGTCCGGGTCGTGGTCGGCGCGTATTGCTGGTCCTTCAAAATAATCGTAAAGGAGACCGAGAGTCAAGGGACTTATCTCTTTTGGTCGGTAGTCGAGCGGCTCGGCCGCACCCGTATGACTCCGAGGTTGTCCGTAAGCCTGGTTCTGCGCGAAGATCGAGGGGTTGCGTCGGTCCAGGCTCGAAGCGGCGCACCTCTGCGCCCGTGTCGCTTCGCCGCATTAAATGAGGAGTGGGATTTTAATGCACGTCGCGTCGCTGCGTCGGGCCGAGAGTACGCCAGGTGAAACCGCGGAGTACGCGAGGCGACGGCGGTTTTGGCTGGGTGAAGCCGCCTTTATAAATACGGGTGCCGGGAGCCCTAGCGTCTGCGTTGCACTACCTTCTTCATCTTCCAAGTCCATTCCCAGAGGAACTTCTTGCGGGTGCTATGACGAGCGGCGGTGACGATAGAAGGTCGGGCAAGCGGGTTGCAGAGGGGAACCGCGGGGGTTCGCCCTCCAAGAAACCTCGGACGGAGGGGGGCTCCTCCGGCGCGGCGGCGAGGGGTGGGCTTGACCTGGCCTCGCCGAGATTCTTCATCTGAAGCCCCCGCCGTGGGTAAGTGCTCTTCTGGTCGTTTTGGACATGGCTGGGTTGCCAAGTTGACGTCCGTTTTCGGTTTTCCGCTCCCTCGAGTCTGGCCAGCCAGGTGCGGCGACGAAGCGCCGCCGGGCGGCTCCAAGACTTACGAGCGTGAGGCGGGAGCGCTCGAGGCGGGCGGCGAGCATGGTGGACGCGCTAGTGCGATCGCGACGCCGACAGTGTCCCAGCGGGGCCTCCGCTGCCCTCGGGACACGGTGGCAGCTGGCGGGCGCGGCTCGAAGCCGCGAAGACGCAGGCGGCAGTGACGCGCGTCTTTGAAGCCGCCGAGGCGGAGATAGCCCGCGCGAACGAGGATTTCGACTCCACGCGCGGGGTTCTCCTTTCCATGCTCCGCTCCACTTATGAAAGCATGGGGAGGAGCCTGAGGCCACTGGGGGCGGAGCTCAACGAGCCAGTTGAGCCCACCGTGGCGGAGTACGCCTCCGGCCTCACCCGAGCACCCGAGGTGCTAGAGGACTGCCCGATCCCTCGGAGCGGCGCCCGCTTGCGGGCGGAGGGTCGCCGCCCTGGCGGCGGAGTACGTGGCTTGGCGTCTTTGCGCCCGGCAGTGCGGCTCCTTTGACCTGCCACCGTCTCTCTACATCCGAGGCGACAGCGGCGCGGCTTGAGAATCGGAGGCTGGCTGGTGCTGGTGGCGGGCGGCGCATCTGGAGGTCTTGACGACGAGACCGATGTGCGAGGTCTCCGGGGGAAGACGACGGGGCGACGCTTTTGGCCCCGACCCCTAGGGGGCGTTCGTTCGCCCTTGAACTTCGCCGCCTTGAGCGCAGGCATCTCGCACCGGGGCGGCTCCTTCCGTCTTCGTGGTCCGGCCTGCTGTTTTGCAGATTTTTGCACTCTTTTCTGCTTTAGGATCGACATAAGTCGCATGCCGTTTTATGTTTCCTTTCTTGTAATGGACACTTCGTGCTTCTGGGGAATCGTATCCTTTCCTTCAGAAGCTTCTTCGCGCTTAATGCTTCCCTTCTTTGTATTTCTTCTGTACCGATCGCCTGGTCGTTACTAACCGCCTGCGAGAGCTCTTTTACCGGCCGTCCGTTGGTCGCTCACGTGAGGGTCACTCCGCCCCGCGGGCCGCTACTTTAGTGGTCGTAGTCAAGAAAAAACTACAGGAGTTTTCACAAGACTTAGGCCGTAGTGGTCGGGCGAAGTGGGTCCTTGGGGGGCCTCGGGTCGACTTGGGCGCCACGCAACGAGGTTACGTAGAGTAGAAGCTCCCGAGCAGGTTCGCGCCGCTCGGGTTTGTCAGGCTGATCGGGACGTTTAGCCAGGAAAATTAATTTCAGGGAAAAAACCGCCTGAGTTTTTCGATGTTCCAGGCGTTCGAAACAACGTTGCCGTCGGAGTCCCTTAGTCGATAGGTGGCGGGTCGGATCACCTCCACAACAGTGAAGGGGCCTTCCCACGGAGGAGAAAGTTTGTGCCTGCCAACGTTGGACTGAACTTGGTGTAGGACCAAGTCGCCTACGTTGAAGGCTCGGCCGCGGATCTGGCGACTCTGGTAGCGTCGCAATGCTTGTTGGTATTTGGCCGACCGGAGGACGGCAACGTCGCGCGCCTCGTCGAGCTGGTCGACGGCGTCTTGTTGCGAGTCGACCCCCCGAGCTGGGTCGAAGGTTTGCAGTCTTGGAGCGCCATACTCCAGGTCGGTCGGTAGGACAGCTTCGGCGCCGAACACCAGGAAGAACGGCGTGAACCCGGTCGACCGGGTCGGAGTGGTCCTCAGGCTCCAAAGGACGGAGGGTAGCTCAGCAGCCCATCGTCCCGCCGACTTCTTCAATCGATTGAAGATTCGCGGCTTGAGCCCCTGCAGGATCATGCCGTTCGCCTCTCTACCGCCGTTGGTGCTCGCGTGGGCGGCATGATGCCGATCGACGCGGATGTTGAAGTCGTCGCAGAATTCAAGGAATTCCTTCCCCGTAAACTGCGTGCCGTTGTCGGTGATGATGGAGTTCGGGACCCCAAACCGGTAGACGATGCCGCGGAAGAAGTCGGCCGCTTGCGCGGACGTAATAGTGGCGACTGGCTTTGCCTCTATCCACTTGGTGAACTTGTCCACTGCGACGAAGAGGTGCGTGGAGCCCCCAGGCGCCTTTTTGAAAGGTCCGTGGAGCCCCCAGGCGCCTTTTTGAAAGGTCCGAGTAGGTCGAGCCCCCAGACTGCGAACGGCCATGTGATGGGGATCGTCTGGAGGGCTTGGGCCGGAAGGTGCGTCTGCCAGGCAAAAAATTGGCACCCTTCGCAGGTGCGAACAATTTGCTCGGCGTCGGCCACGGCGGTCGGCCAATAAAAACCTTGACGAAAGGCCTTACCCACGAGGGACCGTGGCGCCGCGTGATGACCGCACACTCCGCCGTGGATGTCGAGCAGCAACTCCTTACCTTGGTCGGCCAGGATGCACTTCTGGAGGACCCCGGAGGGACTCCTCTTGTAAAGGTCTTCGCCGACCAGGACAAAAGATTTCGCTCGCCGAGCGAGGCGCCGGGCCTCGGTCGGGTCTGGGGGGAGGGTTCCGTCCGTCAAGTGATCGACGTAGGGCTTCCTCCAATCTAATTCGGCCGCGAGCACGTCCCGACTTAAGTCGGATAGCGTTACGCCCGGTTGATTGGTGGTTGGCTCGGCCGAGCTGGGTAGCCCGGCCGCTTGCTCGGCCGGTGGGTCCAGTCGGATGGATGGTCGGTGAAGGTCGTGGGCAAAGATCCCGGTCGGAACCGGTCCCTTGCCCGAAGCGAGATTGGCGAGGTAGTCGGCCTCGCCGTTGTTACGTCGATAGCTGTGGTGGAGCTCGAACCCCTTGAACTTCTCTTCAAGCTTTCGCACTTCGCGGCAGTATGCCGCCATGCGCGGATCTCGGGGCTCCGAGGCCTTCATGACTTGATCGACCACCAGCTTGGAGTCGCCGTATACGTAAAGCCGCCGTACGCCGAGGTCGGCGGCGATCCGGAGACCGTTGATGAGGGCTTCGTACTCGGCGACGTTGTTCGTAGCGTCGAAGAGCAGCCGGACGGCATATTGGACTTTGTTGCCGGGCGGGGAAACGAGAACGATCCGGCCACGCCCCATTCTTCGTGTAGGATCCGTCGAAGTACATAAATCCGAAGCTCGGGATCTTCAAGCACGGAGGGGCACAGGCATCGGCCCACTCGCGACGAAGTCTGCAAGGGCTTGGGACTTGATCGCCGTCCTGGGGACGAACGAAATGTCGTGGCCGTTGAGCTCGAGTGCCCACTTGGCTATCCTTCCCGAAGCGTCGCGGTTGCGGATGATCTCGCCCAGCGGCGAAGAGGTTACGACAGAGACGGGGTGCTGGCCGAAGTAGTGGATCAGTTTTCTCTTCGCGATTAGAACCGCGTAGAGTAGCTTCTGCACCTGCGGATAACGAGCTTTGGACTCCGAGAGTACTTCGCTGATGAAGTAGACCGGTCGCTGCACCTTGAGGGCGCGACCTTCTTCCGACCGCTCGACGACGAGTGCCGCACTCACGACCTGGGTCGTGGCGGCAATGTAGAGGAGCAGGGGCTCGCATGGCTTGGCGCTTGATCGGGGCCGGGCGATGTTAGGAAGGCCTTCAGTCGGTCAAGGGCTTCCTGGGCTTCTTGCGTCCAACTGAAGTGGTCGGATTTCCTGAGCAGCTTATAGAGCGGCATCCCGCGCTCGCGAGGCGAGACACGAAACGGCTTAAAGCTGCGAGGCACCTTGTCAGCTTCTGGACGCCTTTTAGGTCGGCAATCGGACCCATCTTCATGATCGCCGAGATCTTTACCGGGTTGGCTTCGATGCCGCGCTCGGATATCATGAAACCGAGAAGTTTCCCCTTGGGGACCCCGAAGACGCACTTTTCGGGGTTGAGCTTTATGCGAAACCGCTGGAGGTTCGCAAAGGTCTCTTCGAGGTCGGCAACAAGGTTGCCGGCCTTTCCGGTTTTGACGACGATGTTGTCCACGTAGACCTCGATGTTACGGCCGATCTGGTCATCGAAACAGGTGTACATGCACCGCTGATATGTAGCACCCGCGTTCTTCAGACCAAAGGGCATCGTCACGTAACAAAACGAGCCGAAGGGAGTGATAAAAGAAGTCGCGAGCTGGTCGGACTCCTTCATCGGGATCTGGTGATAGCCAGAGTAGGCGTCCAGGAAGGAGAGAGACTCACACCCGGCGGTGGAATCAACGACCTGGTCGATCCGGGGCAAAGGAAAGTGGTCCTTGGGACACGCCTTATTCAGGCCCGTGTAATCAACACACATCCTCCATTGCCCGAATTTCTTTTTTACAAGAACAGGGTTGGCAAGCCACTCGGGGTGGCGTACCTCTTTTATGAACCCTGCCTCCAAAAGTTTGGCTACTTCCTCCCCTATGAGCCTGCGCTTTTCCTCGTCGAAACGGCGCAGGCGTTGGGCGACCGGCCTTGCGCCAGGTCGAATATTGAGGGTGTGCTCGGCGACCTCCCTTGGGATGCCCGGCATGTCGGAGGTCTTCCATGCGAAGACATCCCGGTTCGCCCGGAGGAAGTCGACGAGCGCGCTTTCCTATTTGGCGGGGAGGGCGGACCCTACCCGCACGGTCTTGGCTGGGTCCTCGGGGTCGACCGCGACCCTCTTCGTGTCCTCGGCGGACTCGAAGGATCCGGACCCCGACTTGCTGGAGCCAGGGACGGACCCGGAGGCCTCCCTTCGGTAGTTGTCGAGCTCGGCGGACGCGATGACCGCCGAAAGTTAACTCGCAATCGCCTTTCGCGATTGAAGGCAAAATTTGAAAGACGAGGCCACAGTAATGATGCCCGTGGCCTGGAATCTTCGACCGGGTAGGTGTAGTTGGGGATCGCCATGAACTTGGCGTAACACGGCCTCCCGAGATTGCGTGGTAGGATCCGCAAACCCCACAACCTCGAAGTGAGGTTTTGGTGCGGAAGTTCTCGGGCCCCCAAAGGTGACGGCGAGTTGACTCGCCAGAGGGGTAAACTGGCGGCACAGGATGACAAGTGGAAAGGTGCCTTGCTCGATCGCAGGTCGAGCGGCACTCCTAGGGCGTCGAGCGTCTCAGCATACATGATGTTGAGGCCGCTACCGCCGTCCATGAGCACCTTCGTGAGGCGCTTCGACCCCACGATGGGATCGACGACGAGCGGGTCCCTTCCCGGGTGCGGGATGTGGTCGGGGTGGTCTGCCCGATCAAAGGTGATCGGAGACTCCGACCACCGAAGGTACTTCGGGACCGCAGGGGTCACCGTATGCACCTCGCGGTAGGCGAGCTTCTGCCGCCGCTTGTCGGCATAGCTCTCCGGGCCACCGAAGATTATGAGGCATCCGTCGGGTTCCGGGAACCCTCCATCTGCCTTATCTTCCCCGACCTCTGGCACCGGGTCGCGCTTCTTTCCTTTACCCGTGGGCTGCGGGGTTTCAGAGAGCCTCGGGACTTGTGAGCCCGATATTTGTGCTTGACGGGGTACTCGTGGTGCGGACACGGGCTTTCCATCAATTTTTCGAAGTGGTCGGGTGCCCGCCGTGCCTGCTGCTTGTCAGGGCGGTCGGCGGCGGCAACCGTGTGGTCCTCGAGGGCCTGCTTTCCCTTCCGCCTTCGCTTGTCGGAGCGGTCGGAGGGTGCAGGAGGCTCGGAGCCGGACTCTCGCTTGGCCTTCCCTTTATCGAAGATGGCCCCCACGGCCTCCTCGCCGGAGGCGTGGTTGGTGGCGATGTCGAGCAGCTCCTTGATGGTCCTGGGCTTGACGCAGCCCAGCTTGTGGACCAAGGCTCTGCACGTCGTGCCGTAGATGAATGCCCCTACGACGTCGGCGTCGCTGATGTCGGGGAGTTCATTGCACTGTTGGGAGAAGCGCCGGATATAATCCCGGAGCGCCTCTCCCGGCTGTTGCTTGCAGCTTTTTAGGTCCCAAGAGTTCCTAGGGCGCTTGTAAGTACCCTGGAAGTTTTCGACGAAGACGTTCTTCAGGTCGGCCCAGTTCCCGATGGTCCCAGCGGGCAAGTACTCGAGCCAGGCTCGGGCCGAGTCCGCTAGGTAAATGGGGAGGTACTGAATGACAAAGAGGTCATCAGTAGCTCCACCGGCTCGGCAGGCGAGTCGGTAATCTTCGAGCCAAACACCGGGGTTCGTTGCTCCGATACTTAGCTATGTTGTAAAGCGCCGAAGCAGGCGGGAAAATCCGCCGACGGATCTCCCGAGAACACAGGGGTCCGGCCCCTCCGGGCTCGGACTCTGATCGTGGCGCCGTCCGTCTGCATAACTCGCGAAGGGCCCGGTGGCGGCCGCCCTTTTCCGCGTCGAGGGTGTCGCGGTAGTCGTGGTGTTGCCCGAGGCGCCGGCGCGCCGGAGTGTAGGAGGCCTGGGCGCTCGGTATGGCGCGGTTTCGCCGATTCGCGGCGAACCATGCTGGCGACCGGCGGGACCTCGAAGGCCGAGTGTCCGGGCGATGACGCTTTTGCACGGTGGCGTGCTCTATCGGCTCCGGAGGTCTTTGGTAGGTAGCCCCGCCTCGAGCTCGTTAAACTCGGGGACGCCGCGGAGCAAAGATTGCGGCCGCGGCAAAATTTTGGCTAGGAAGGGGAAGACGAGCAACGACGCTCTTCCGCCGCCATTCTTATACTGGCGCGCGCTACTTTGGTGCCGTGAGAACACGAGCTGGCTCGGCCCGACGGGTCGGCCGCCGCTTTGCCAAGCTCGCCGCCAGAACTCCAGCTCCGTTCTTTGGAGAAGCTCGTCGTGACGGGCGTGGGGAGACAAAGCGGCGGCCGACGCCCGCCTCTGGCGCTTCGGAGCGCCGGTGGCGGGCCTCTTGGCTCGGGGAAGTAGCGGCCGACTGGTTGGCTACGTCGGCCACGTTGCATTCGCGGGAGTATGGCCCCTCCGATGCTTGCTCCGTGTCGGAGCCGGAGTCGGTGTCGGAGGAACTCTCCAATATCTCGTGGAAGGAGGTCGGCGCGTAGCCGGCCATCGCCACGAAACGCGATCGTGTGGGGGTGGGGTGCCGCCAGCTGCGAACGCTGTATTCGCCGCTGAACGACGGCTGACCGTCTTGTGGGCGCCGCGTCGAACAATGCAGGGTCCTCGAGTCGAAGTTTGTCGAGGGCGTAGGTGACGAGGTCCGGGTACCCCGTGGGGGCCTGGCCATGAAGAGTGGCGGGAGCGAGCTTGAGCTCCCCTGCCGCGGTGGCGACGAAGTCGAAGGAACCGAAACGGATTCGGCTCCCGGGTGCGAGCGCGTCGCCGTCGGTAGTGAAAGCCAACAAGGAGACAAATGGGAATCCGGAGATGCTGATGACGTGTGAGCCCCTACCTGGCGCGCCAACTGTCGGTGTTTCGAGAATCGGCGAGTGAATTTGTAGGTTTAGAGGGGCTACACGCTCCCGCTCCTTGAATGGTTAGACCAAAAGAGAAGAGGTCCAGGGTTTATACTGGTTCGGGCTGAACGTCCCTACTCCAGTCCGTGTGGTGGTCGGATGTTATTCACTCCGGTGTATCCGTAATGTTACAAGCGAGGGCCGAGCTCGGGCTCGGGGCGCCTCGTGTACAGGAGTTATTCGGAGTGGCTACGAGGGTGACTTGGGGCGCTGTGTTCGACTGCCTAGATCGTTCCCGTCCCGAAGGGCCACGCCTCCCCTTATATAGCCTGGGGAAGGCGGTGGCTTGAGGTCACACGAAGTCTTGTAAAAAAAAAAAAAGTGGATGGGGCTCCCCGCGCCTTGGAGTCCGGTCCTTTGCCTCGGTGTCTGATCGCCAGACTGGCCCTCCGACGGGTGGTTGCACGTCCCGTGTTGGGTTGGTGAAGACGCAGAGGGACGGCTCGGTCCGTTCCTCCGGGAAACGGCGCACCTGCTCTCTGGCTGCGCCAGTCTTGGCGTCGAGGTGTCGACCGCCGGGAGCGTCTCGGGAAGACGCGCAGCGTCCCGCTTCTGCTCGATTGTGATGAATTGTCGCGTCAGTCAATCTAGGCGACCAGTGGGGGCCGGTTCCCGATGATCTGACATCTACTTCGTGGTGGAGACGAGCCGAGCTCGCTCGGGGCTGCCGATCGGTCCGACCCATTGGTTGGGCCAACCCTGGGTCGTCGTTGCTGTAGGTCGCGGGGCGCCGGTCCTGTAGCGCCTGGTCGGACCGCTCTCTGAGGTTGGCTTGGTCGGGGGCCGTGGGCCTCCATTCTGGGCCGCTAGGGATACTTATGCCCTGGATATTCGTCAGATGTCCAACGCCACAACCTCCAATGCCCTGCTTGCCATTCGGATGGTCTCCCTGTTGTTCTCAGACTGCAATGATGCCCAGAACCGCAGCCAGTATGTTCCCCTGAAAGTCGCCTGCATAAAAGAAGAGTATTGTTTTTTTCTCAAAAATGAGATCATTACGTGTGCACCAAATAACCCATAATATGGCAGCCCCTCCCCCCACAAGAATCAATCCTTTAGCACACTTCTCCATGCCTGTTAACCAATGACCAAGCATATGAGACATAGATTTCGGCGGGGGATAAACCAGTGGCAATATGTACAACACGCCAAATAGCATTTGAGTGTTTCTTCGTAGCTGAAAACTAAAAGCCAATAGTCTATTTATACTAAAAGAAACTAAAAACCGAAAGCTGGTTTGAGATAACTTTTTACGACTTCGGTGTGTTGGGATTCTGACTTCACCACTAGAGTTAAAAAAAGAATTACCCCTCTTGCCAAATATAAAATCTTAACCCTACTCCTCTCACCCTCATTTCTGATCTGCATTTTCTCACACTTAAAAGTTAAATTAAAAGTCAAATTGCTAAATAGGTCTTATAAGCTTGAACAGATAGAGTAGAATTTTAGGTAATTTAGACGAGAGAGAAAGATATTATTTACTATTTATCAAATAGTCTTAGTTACAAATCCATGCGGTAGAGTTTGATCTGAACTGCAGTTTGTTTCTAACCCGACATTTAAAGTCAAGCATTTATCATATGCACCTTTTGGGGAAAAAAGTATTTTATTATATAACATGTACTTTCCAAAAAGAAACATGTTTAATTTGTTGGTCTTCAGAAAATTCGTTATGCAACTTGACGCTCAGTGTTATATATATGTTCTGAATTATGAATTCGTGCTTGGTGTGAGGAATTCATTTTTGGGAGGTTCGTCTTGTTTAAAACCATAACATTCTGTTAGAAATGGTTAGAGAAGAAACACCTCCGTGGATGTTTAGGTTTCTCTCCCCAGAAGAATTGATCGAGAAGGTGATAGCAGAGGCTTTGTCTAAGACCAAGGGAAATTGATGATTCGAAGTGCATTGCCTAATACTTTGTATATTTGATTTGGAACTGCAAATGCCAACTTAAGGGCTCTTCTTCTTTTTTTCACGCGACTTAAAAGAGTTTCTTACCTCACAAGTCACATGCGTACTAACCACGCGCTGTTCATATGGCAAATCTAATACGCGCTGTTCAGTGTTGAGTTTGACCCTACTCGAAAACCATTGTGCCGAGCCGGCCGCTAGCTCTCTGCATTAGCCGGCCGGGCTAAGAGCACAACCCCCAGGATTTTCTATGTGCGCTTGTATAATCTCCATCTATGAAACAACCCCGGTGATTATCAATTATCAATGCAAATAAGACCATTAACATAAATTAATAACACTCATAACTAAATTAATTAGCAAAGATTAATCATACACCTTAATTATTACAAACTTTGTACAATAAAATTTATTACAATGCGCAAGAATTTAATTACATCTCGGAATGCAATTACATAATTAATTAATTACATCCTAAAAATAAAAATTACAAGAATGTTAAATTCAAAAAAACTATGCTTCATCTGATCTTTTTCTGTAGCCTGCATGTCAGTCTTTTGTGAATATAGAAATAAAATTAATAAATTGAATCAAGCAAGAATTAAAAAGTAGAGTTGCCGCCAAACTCGTATAAGATGGAATCGCTCACTGAGATGCAAGATTCGTCCAGAGCCAAATTGACATCTCTCATGAATTAGGGTTCATCACTTGGAATTATACAAACCTAAAATTTATTTATATACATGTAAATAGTGAAAATATCGCGCGATAGAAAAATAAATTTCTATCATAAAAAGGTAAAAACCTCCCAGTAAGTTAGGATAGAGCAAATCCCAGCCGAAGCTATCCCTCCGAATCAAAACCTTAAATGCTTAAGGTATCCATGCTCCAAGCATATAAGGCAAGCCTCTAACACAAGCCTCCCAAGCACGCCATCTCAGTAGCCACCCCAAAGCAAGAGCACACAAGACAGCTCAAGCACAAGAGCGCAAGCACAACCAGGAGCATCAAGCCACTAGGAGCAAGAAGACCCCAAGCATCATCAAGACCAGAAGGAAATCAAGCAATGAGGAGCAGAAGGCCAATAAGCTAGGAGGTCAAGAGGGGACCAGGGAGCAATGGAGGACAGTCACCACTTCATCACCATCACAGCACCATCACCTCCATATTTTGCACCCCGTTTCAATTCCCCACAGCAGCAGGTAAATCATAATCCATACCAATAGACCCAACATAGAATAGCAGTAGCATGATTCAAATAGAGATTGAGGGTAGTAGATTAACTCGTGGTCTCAGTTTAGTGGTTGCAAGAAGCGGCATCACACGTGACTGTGGTATTGTCACACTCCTTGGTGTGCGACAAAAACCACATGTGTCGCCGCAATACCGTTAGTTGCCATCCAACTAGCATTTGATTCATCACAGACCATAATAGATAAATTACTCATGTAAGTAATCCAATGTGTAAACCAACAATCTATCTCAGTACCGGAATCATTTAGTAAAGTAAACCACTAGAGAGCTAAGAAAAGAGGGGAACAGGGGAGTAGGGGAAAGAGACAAGCGGCCATGGTTGGGTATCGGCCAAGCCAGTGAGCCAGGGTGCGGTGGCGCCAGATCGAGCCCAGCTCAGGCACAGCGCGGGGGAGAAATGCAAGGGCGGGGTTGGGGCGCATGTCCCAGGGAGAGTTCCAGCCGAGCGCAGGCCAAGGCGGTGTAGGCCCATGCGCGCGCGAGGAGGAGGGCGGGGCTAGACGGGAAGTGGTAGCGAGGGGGCATTGGGCGAGCACCGAGCGCGCAAGGCGGAGGTGGGTTGAGCCCGAGGGTGCGCACGACCGAGGAGAGATAGGGGCAGGATTTCAAAGACGGATGAAAACTGTTTGAAAATCGTGGTTTTTGATTTTATTGTTTCGGTTTGAGATCTAAACCGCTCGGTAAATCGGTCTTATTAAACAAATTAATTTCTTTAAAAAAATATGTGTTTAAAAACCGTTGAAAAACCGTGATTTTCATTGAAAGCCGCTCAAAAACTGTTTTTAAAGAACATTCAATTGGTCAAGTCGGCGAGCGATTTTTTGTGAAAACTGCGGTTTTCGTTGAAAACCAAATGATTTTTGAATTTTTTTATTTTTTTTCAAATTTTTTTGATTTCTTAACCCTTCGGTTTCTGACGTTTTTTAAGCGGTTTCCATACCGCGAATTTCAAACCAGTTTTTTAAAATCTGTTTTCGAAACCCTGGCTAGGGGAAGGAGATCGGGGCAGATCGACGCAGGAGAGGGGCCGGTGGCTGGCGAGGAGAGGCTCAAGAGGAGCCGGATCGAGCCATGGAGAATAGGAGAGAAGAAAAATGGGAGAGAGAAGTGTGTGGAAGGATAAGGTTGCCCAGGAAGAAGGAGAAAAGAAAGGAAGAGAGGAAAAAGAGAAACAAGGAGAAAAAGAAAAAAAAAGTGAGAGAAAAGAGTTGATTTTCTTAAGTGCGTACAAATGGGTAATTAACCACGAGAAATAATAATAATTTCATTATAACTCTAAGAATCGCATAAAATAGTTGCAATTAAATTAATTAAAAGAAAAATAAGAGAAGAGAAAAGAAAGAGAAAACCAAGAAAATATGCATATAATTAAGTGGATAAAATAATAATTCATTTGTTACTATGTACAATCCAAATCAATTATAACCAATTAAAATTCACTAAATTAATAAATGTAAGCTACTGAGCATTTAGATAAAAGACGTTAAATTGAATGTATCATGATTTTAAAAAGAAGCATTATCCATTTAATAAATAATAAATTTTTAGGTGTGAAGCTTGGTACACCGTGAGTCCCAGCGAGAGACACACAAAATCAGTTGCGGATAATTCATTGGGGCTCTATATGAAAGCCTTGGGTGGAGTACTGCCGCTGTTAGTCGAAGTACAATACTACGTTGTTTGTCGGAGTACAATGCTACGTTGTTTGTCAGGGTACTGTACTACGTTGTTAGTTGGGAGTACAACTATTAGCTGCGAGTCGGTGAGACAGCCTGAGGAAGGTGTCCACGGCTCGAGTTAGCAAGTTTAAAGATATAATACCTGATTAGCGATAAACATTTTAAATTTTCAATTGAAGTTGGGTTCACTATAGGTAAAGTGGTATAAATTTGTACAGGGTAAAATTATGATTTTATCCATGTCTCCTAGATTGGAGACTACGAAATCTAAGACTGCGTCATATATGAGTAATAGTAGCAATTTCAATAATTAAATTCAGAAACCCACGTTTTCCTAATAAAACCATTTTCCCTAAGATTGGATTTGAGAGAGGAATGGCAAGTGATGCATGATGGTAATATTCATATAATACATTTTGTTATTAATATTTGCTGAGTACTTCTGTCGGCGATCCGGGAACCGGTCCCCCGCCGAGCTTACTTGTTGAATGAGGGATCAACCTAGGGCCCCTTTCCCGCGAGGGGTATGGCGTCCAAGGCCCTACCAAGCTACGGAGAACGAGGTAGGCAAGACAATCGCAAGGGACAGAGAGGGACGCTTTTTTATCTGGTTCAGGCCTCTCGCGATGGAGATAACAGCCCTACGTCCAGTGATTGCTTTTTCTATGTGTGTGAAGGTGATTACAAGCGTTACACGGGTGGTAGTTAGAGTCTACCAGAGCCGACCCCCTCTCCTTCGCAAGGGGAGGTATTTATAGGGGATTACAGGCGATAAAGCATTTATTACAGGGGGCGATTTACTGTGCTTGGACGTGCGTAATGCTGTTTGCCCCGCGCCGCCCGCCGGGCACCACGCAACGTGGGTACAGCGAGCGTGTATTGCGGGCGCGCAGACCATGGGCGGCCCCGCAATAAATGCTGGATCAACCTCGTAGACCGCGCCCGGCTTTTGGGTAGACTTCGAGGCCGCTCCGGTGGACTTGGTCAACAGGTCGTGGGCCCCCGAGCAAGCATGCTGGGGGGGGCTTGGCGAAGGCCGGCATGCTCGGGGGAACCGTACGCAGGGACCATGGCCGGGTACGGGCATGACAGGAGCTTGGTCGTGCTGCGATGGTCGTTTCGGGGCGGATAACCAATCCCCGACAGCTAGCCCCCGAGGCTAAAGGGGGAAACTTGCCTTGCCGAAGCGTCCGCCTTAAGCCTCCAGGATCTTCCAGAGGGGTTGGTGCCCCGCGGCGAATGCCGGCTCGAGGACGAGGAGCCTCCGCGTTGAGACGCTACCGCAGCATCCGGGCAACGCTTGCTCGGAGATGAGGGACTTTGCAGCGAAAAGCTATCGCAGCATCCGAGCAACGCTCGCTCGGGGGCGAGGATCTTTGCGGTGAAAAGCTGCCGCAGCATCCGAGCAACGCTCGCTCGGGGACGAGGATCTTTGCGGTGGAAGGCTACCGCAGCATCCGAGCAACGCTCGCTCGGAGACGAGGATCTTTGCGGTTGAAGGCTACCGCAGCATCCGAGCAACGCTCGCTCGGGGACGAGGATTTTTGCGGTGAGAGGCCACCGCAGCATCCGAGCGACGCTTGCTCGGGCGTATTTGCCCAAGGGTTTTCTCGGCCAACGCCTTGAGGGTCCAAAGGGGGCAAAAATGCGACGGTTCCTTCTCCGCGAAGCCTTAGCGGGTACGGTTCTGATAGCTTTTGGAGAATCGCACCCGCGCAGGAGCGGCCTCGGGAACCGAGCCGCCACGCGTTGGCCATCGGCACACGGAACGGTTTTTCCCGCCCGTTTGGTTTCTCCGCCTATAAACATCAGGCGGGGACAGCTTTGACGAAACTTTCTCCCCCCGCGATTCACGTTTAGACCTGACGAAGCGCTTCGCTCTTCCAACCTCCTTCTGCCGCTCCATTGCTCTCCCCTCCAGCCCCTCGCATGGCGAAGTTTGGTGTGAGCAAGGCCACAGCGGAGAGGCTCCGGGTGCTTCAGGACTTTGGGTACCTCAGCGTCGGTACCTGGCGGCTCCCGGCCGGCGAGTCGGCGCCGGTGCCGCACAACGACGAGATAGTCACGTGCGAGCTGTACGTTACCAATGGGCTCCGGATGCCTGAGAGTGAATTCCTGGAGACCGTGCTTCTAAACTGTGAGTGCGAGCTCATCCATTTGAATCCCAACTCCATCCTCGTCTTGACGATCTTCGCCCATCTTTGTGAGGGTTTTATGGGCGTCCTTCCTACACCAAGCCTTTTCTTTCATTTCTATTCTTTGTTTCGTACCGGGGGCAACTCCGTCGTCGGCTCCCGGTACTTCCGCCTCCAGAGCAGCCGCCCGTACGAGTACCCCCCTTTCTCCCTCAAAGATTCGGTAGCCGGATGGGCCGAAAACTGGTTTTATCTACGGAAAGCGAAGGGGAGCACCTTGTGCTACACCGAGACGGCGGCCCGCTACTTCGAGATGCCGCGCCCGGCCGTCGCGCCCGAAGAGGAGCGGACGTTGCAGACGATCCAAGAGCTCACACAGATGGGGCTCACCGGCCGGGACATTGCCCGCGACTTCCTCCGGAACAGGGTGTCCCCTCTGCTGAGAAGGGAGCACCCGTTCTTCAAGATCACCGGATGGGACGACCTGACCCGAGAGGGCACCTCCAGTAAGTTCCACGACCCTGAGAATTCTTCGCCGGCCCGCCATTCTCAGGCCCAGTCGACTCCGTTCTTGGTTTGAAACGACCCGGACTTATTCGATCGGAGAAGAGGGTGTCCGAGTTGTTCGGCACTCCCAAAGGCAAGGAGCTCGAGGTCAAGCGGCAAGTGCCGAGCAACGTGCTCGAGCGGGGCGAAGTGGTAGGCTTCTTTGCAGTTTGTGCTCGAGGGGGGGGGAGCGTCTTGAGCACTTCTGATGTGCACTTTTGTGAATTGCTCGCAGGAAAGGGCCGCCCTGGACCTGGCATTGGCCGTGCTCGCGCCCTCGATTGGTGGCAAGGAGGTGCTCATCCCCGCTCCCTGGGCCAAGGGCTCGAGGAGCAAGAGGAGCGCCCCGCCACCGGCGACCACTCGGGCGACGAAGAGGCAGGCGGGCGCATCCAAGGACCAGCCGGCGCCCCACAAGGAATATGCCGATCGGAAGGAGGAGGTAAGCCGCTTGAAGATCTGGCTGAAGCACTATAGTACAAGGGCTCAAGTGGAGCAAATCGAGGCAGAGGGGAGATCGACGAGGATGGTGCAGCCGAGCGGCAGAACCATGGAGAGGCGGCTTCGCTTGGTGAGGACCGAGGTCGAGCAAGCCAAGAAGGACCGGGCGCACGCAATCGCCAGTTTGGACGCGCACCACCACGAGGCCAAGCGCGGAAACCCGGAGGGGGTGCTGGTCGAGATCGACATGGAGAAGGCTGACCCTCGCTTGGCCAGGATCACCCAGTCCGCGGAAAAGAGAGCTGAGGCGGTGATCGCGGCGGCCGGGAACCCAGCCGTGAGCGGCGATGAAGGCCCGGACGAAGGTGACTCTTGAGATTTGCCCTCCTCCACTTTTCTTGCTTTTTGCTTCGCGTGCCCGAGCTAACCCCACTCCTCCGACGTGGGCGAAAGTAGCTCGTATGGCCTTCCCGGACTATCGCAGGATAGCTTACGAGCTTATTGATCGTGCCTTAGCGGGGGTGCTTGCCGACGCCGCCGACATCGTGATGGCCGAGGGCGTGGAGGCGGTGGAGAAGTTCGTCGCCGACGACCGTGTCGAGATGGACCCTCCCGCCCCAGAGGGGAGCAACCCTCGGGCAAGTCTCCCGACCATCCCCGCGCGGAGAGCGCGGAAGGAGGGGAGAAGGCTGACCCCGCGGCCCCGGGCGAGAAGGCCGCTCCAGAAGGCACGGGGCCCGCGGGCGAAATGCCTGCCCAAGGTGAGGGCGTGAAGTCCCCGGGCGAACTACATGACCGAGATGAGTCGCCGCCAGCCCCGAGCGAACCGCATGCTCGGGCGGGCGTTTTACCCCCGAGCGAACAACATGCTCAGGGGGATAGCGAGAATACCGTGAGCGAGAGTGCTGCTCACGAGTGGGCCTTGGTACCCCGGGCGAACCTCATGCCCAGGGGGAGGATTCTTCATCCTCGACCAACCCGCCCTTCTGGAAGGGCCCCCAGGAAACGCGGAGCCCCCTGCCGAAGTCGGCAGATTTTCCGAGGGGGGAGGTCATCGAGCGCTTTCGAAATGAGCTCCGTGTGCACCTTGATCAGGTAAGGATCTTTCCTTTGCGTTCACCGTGGTTCCCCTCCTTAGCGTCTCCGGGATGGTATCTGAAATCTCTTGGATTGCAGGTCTTTGAAAAGACCATGGAGGGCTTCGACGCCGCAATGGAGGTCCCTGAGGAAACGTCCCGGCTGCTAACCGACCACGAGGTCCGCCTGGCGGAGGTTGAGCATATGCTGGCCGACTTCAAGCTCAGGGACAGGCTGCTCGTGCTCAAATGCCGCCAGGCAGAGAAGGACGTCTCCCAAGGTAGGGAGAGGATCCTCGAGCTTGAGCGAGGGCTTGAGCAAGAAAGGTCATGCTCCTGCCAGGCCAAGGAAGGCACCGCCGCTGAAAGAAAGAAGATCCAAACGCTCGAGCAGGAGATCGAGCGGGAAAAGAAGCGGTCCCTTGACGCTGGGGAGAAGGCCCTCAAGCTCAAACAGGAGCTCGAGGCGATGAAGTAGAACTCTGGCGCCCTTGAAGCGAAGGTGGCGGAGTTGGGACGGCAGCGCGGGCGGCCGTCGACCTTGTGGAACAAGGAAATGAAGAGGTCGAGCAACTTCGCGAGGAAGCCCGCGAAGGTCGCGAAGCTCGCCGGAAGTTGATCGATAAGGAGGCCAAGATTGATGAACTGAGGCAGAAGCTATCCGCGGCTCTCAAGGGAGTGACGCCCGGAGTGTAGGGGATTTCTTCTTTTTTTCTTCTTTTTCCTTGACAATTTTTGGATGACCTTTGGGGTTGTTTAAAGGAGCATGCGACTTTCCTTTTTGCTCGAGGGTTGCGGCTGGAGCATGTGACTCGCCCTGCGAATAATGACCACGAAGCAAGTAGTGAGGAGTAGGCCGAATATGGGTTAGGGTGAGTCACAACCCGAAACGCGCGGAGGATGTCTCCGTAAAAAGTAGTATTTTTTAAGGAGGAGGTAATGTTACGCTTAGTGAGATAAAAATAGGGCGCCTGTTCCCCCTAAGCCCCCGCTGCGAATGAAGGTCGTGCACCTAAGTTGCGAGCACGGGCTCATTCGTAGGAGAGTTTAGAAAACACGCGGCCCCTCGTCCCAAACCAAGATACCAACTTCTTCAATTAGGCGAAAAGCGGTTTTGATCCGAGAGAAGGAACGAGCAGAGCCCGGGCTCTGTTGGCGCTTAGGACGCGTAGCCGCACGTTGTGAGCACGGTCGTGGGCGAGAGAAAGACGCACGCTTGCCCGACAAGGTGTGCGACGACCAAACACGCTCGAGCCAGAGTAAACCCCGGGGCCGACCAAGGGGTTGTCTGTATGCGACTTGTATCGTGCAGCGAAGAGCTACTGCAGATCAAGGTCGGCTTATTGAACTGAAGCCCCCAGGTGACGAGGTTTACTGGCGGGGTTTTGGTCGGGGCACATTGTGCGCACACTCGGCCGCCTGCCTAAACCTTTTTAGGGCAAGGAAAATGCCTTAGAGAATAATTATGCTCAACGCACTTGGCCCGCCACCAGGATTGTGAGAGAAAGAAAAAGTGTGCCCTTGCGCGAGACTGAGCCGACTTACCAAAAGGCAGTGACCTTGAATATATTTTCACATAATCTTGGGGAAAACAGGCGTTTGTGCGCGAGGGTGACGGAGGTGCTACTTTCTTTAAAAATAAACGAAAAGCGCAGACATATGTATAAGGTGCGAAAAGTAGAGCATGAGTTTAAACGAAGAATTTGCGGAGCTGGTCGATATTCCACGAGCTCGCGAGCACGCGACCGTCCTCCCTCGCTAGGCGGGCAGCCCCCGGGCGTGCTATCGAGACGACCGTGAAAGGACCTTCCCATGTAAGCGAGAGCTTGTTGGCCTTCGACGTGTCTTGGACTCGCCGAAGGACGAGGTCACCGACCTGCAGAGCTCGGGGCCGGATTGACTTGGCCGCGTGCCTGCGAAGGGCCTGCTGATAGACGGTAGATCGGAGCAACGCCCTTATACGCACCTCCTCAGCGAGGTCGAGGTCGAGGCGACGCTCGCGACCTTGGTGGATACTATCGGCCAGGTGGACTCTTGGGGATCCGAGCATGATTTCGGCGGGCAGGACGGCCTCGGCACCATAGACGAGCTGGAAAGGCGTTTCGCCCGTGGCGCGGCTTGCCGTGGTGCGGACAGACCAGAGGACGGAGGGGAGCTCGTCCACCCATGACCCGCTATGCCGGGATAGGTCTCTGAAGACCCTTTTCTTGATCCCCTGGAGAATTTGGCCATTGGCCCGTTCGGCCGCTCCGTTACTCTGCAGGTGAGCCACAGAGGCGAAGCAAACCTTTGTTCCGATATCCTCGCAGTAAGTTTGAAACAGTTCGCTGGTGAACTGAGTGCCATTGTCTGTGATGAGGCGGCTGGGGACCCCAAAGCGCGTCACCACATTATTACGAAAAAATCTCTTAGCTGCTTGAGCCGAGATGGTTGATACAGGCTCGGCCTCGATCCACTTGGAGAAAGTATCGATGGCGACGAGCAAGTATTTACAACCCTTTCGACCGCGGGGGAAAGGCCCAAGAATGTCAGCCCCCCAGGTTGAGAATGGCCATGAGAGTGGGATGGTCTGCAGCACGTACGCTGGATGGTGGGCCTTACGGGCGTGGAACTGGCACGCCCTGCAGGTCGCCACGAGCGCCCGAGCGTCGTTTAAGGCTGTTGGCCAATAATACCCCAAGCGAAATGCTTTGCTTACGAGCGTCCGGAAGGACGAGTGAGCGCCACACATGCCCTCATGGATATCTCGGAGAAGGTTATTACCTTCCTCCCGGGATATGCACTTGGAGAGGACTCCAAGTGCCCCTTTTCGGTATAAGGCGCCCTCGACCAGCTTGTACCGAGGAACGCTTGTAAGGCGAACGCCACCGCTTCCTCGGCAAGGTGTCCGTGGGCAAGATATCGACTTAATGGCGCTATCCGCTTTGCACCGTGCTCGAGGAAGGAGACTTCACCGCTCGTCTCTTTTGCCTCCTCTGTAGAGGGAATGGAGGGCTTTCGCAGATGCTCGGCTAGCGCCAGGCAGGCGAGCATCCGGGGTGTGCCTCTCTCTGAGGGAATGGAGGGCTTGTGCAGACAGCCAACGAACGCCCGGGGGCGGCATCTGGGATGTGCCTCCTCTACAGAGGGAATGGAGGGCTTGTGCAGATGCTCAACGAACGCCCCGGGAGGGGCGGGCATCTGGGAGGAACCGACCTTGGAGAGTTGGTCGGCCAGGGAATTATCCTTCCTGGGGATGTAGAGTACTTCGAAGTTTCTAAAGTACCTCTCCATCTTCCTCACTTCAACCAAGTAAAGCACCATTGAGGTATCGGAACACTGATACTCCTTGTTGACTTGGTTGATGACCAACTGCGAATCGCCTTTCACAGTCAGTCGCTGGACTCCGAGCGCCTTGCACACTCGAAGCCTGGCCAAGAGGCCTTCATACTCCGCCGCATTATTGGTTGCGGCGAAGTGTAATTGAATGACATATTGGAGACGGTCCCCTTGAGGGGACACCAGGACAACGCCAGCCCCCGAGCGTTCGAAGGCTCGGGAACCGTCGAAGTACATGGTCCAGTGGCCGGGCCCAGACTCCTGAGACTCTGCGGCAGGCTGGGTGGGGTTCGTCCATTCCGCTACAAAGTCTGCCAGGATCTGGGACTTGATCGCTGTGTGGGCAGTGAAGTGGACGTCAAAATCTGCGAGTTCCATGGCCCACTTCGCTGTCTGACCGCTGGCATCTGGATTTCTTAGGATCTCCCTAAGTGGAAAACCGGTCGGGACAATGACCTTGTGAGCTTGGAAATAGTGGCGCAGCTTCCTCGAGGCTACGAGCAGCGAGTACAAGAGCTTCTGGACCTCAGGGTAACGCTTCTTTGACCCGTGCAAGACTTCGCTGACGTAGTATACCGGACGCTGCGCCCCCTCTCGCTCGACGGCCAGCACGACGCTTACGGCATGTGGCGTCGCTGCGAGGTACAGCAGGAGCGGCTCCCCCGTCCTCGACGTGGCCAAGATCGGGGGGCTGGACAGGTACCGTTTTAGCTCCTCGAAGGAGCGGTTAGCTTCATCCGTCCAGACAAAGCTCTCGTGCCTGCGGAGTGCCTTAAAGAAGGGCAAACCGCGCTCGCCCGACCGGGAAATGAAGCGGCTTAAGGCCGCCATACGCCCGGTCAGGGTTTGAACTTCTCTTACCGAGCTCGGAGGTCGCATCCTTTCGATGGCTTCAATCTTCTCCGGGTTGGCACCGATACCTTGTGGCCCGATGAGGTACCCGAGCACTTTACCTGCTTTTACTCCAAAAACACATTTTTCTGGGTTAAGCTTTATTTGATGCCTATGGAGATTACAAAAGGTCTCCTCAATGTCGGATACATGACCTGAGGGGAGTTTACTTTTAACTACGATATCATCTACATATACTTCTAAGTTTTGGCCTATCCGCCCGAACGCCTTCTGCATCAAGTTTGGAAGGTCGCCTGCCCGCAGAACCGGCGACATGGTCGTAGCGAATGTGCCGAAAGGCATAATGAAGGAGGTCTTCTCCTCGTCCACGGGGAACAAGCTAATCTGGTGATAGCCCGAGTAGGCGTCCAAGAAACTCATTACAGGATTCTCATTGCGCCGACCACCGGTCAATGCGCGTGGCGCGGAAGTTGTCCTTCTGGCAAGCGGCGTTTAGGCCGGTGTGGTCGACACACATGCGCCACTTGCCCCCCTTCTTCTTGACGATGACTGGGTTTGCTAGCCACTCCGAATGCTCGACTTCTCTGATGAAGCCGGCCTTAAGGAGTTTATCGAGTTCTTC
Source organism: Guadua angustifolia (assembly GCA_036346375.1). Lineage (NCBI taxonomy): Eukaryota > Viridiplantae > Streptophyta > Magnoliopsida > Poales > Poaceae > Guadua > Guadua angustifolia. The sequence continues at coordinate 11,734,643 of CM070515.1, read as the reverse complement.
CTGATGATTGCACCTTCTCCGGGAAAAGCGCCTAAGCTTCGACGACAGTCTTTTGTCGGGCGAACAGCCACCAGGCTCAATCACCTCCCTTAGGACCCCGGGCATGTCGGACGGTTCCCAAGCGAACACGTCCGCACTACCCCGGAGGAAAGTGATGAGCTCGAGTTCCTATTTGGGATCCAGGGAAGATCCCAGATAGAGAACCTTGGTCGGGCCAGCCTCGTCAAGCGGGACTGCCTTGGTTTCTCCTCCAGGCTGGAGGGTAACTTTAGGCCGAATCTTGCCGCTTGGTCGGGGCGACGAGGCAACCGCCGACCATGTCGAGGGACTTCTCATCACAGTTCAGGGCCGCCCTGTGGTCGCCCTTGATGGTGATGACGCCTTTTGGTCCGGGGACCTTCAGGCATTGATAAGCGTGGTGCGTAGCGGCCATGAACTTGGAAAGAGCCGGCCTGCCAAGGATGGCATTGTAGGCCGACTTGAAGTCCACGACTTCGAAGTTGATCAGCTCAGTCCGGAAGTTCGAGACGTCCCCGAACGTCACGGGCAAAACGATCTGGCCTAGGGGTTTGATCGAGGTGCCAGGGACGATCCCGAAGAACGGGACGGCTAGGCTCTTGATCCTGGAACGAGGGACCTGCATCTCGTCTAGGACCGAAACGGACACGAGGTCCAGGGAGCTCCCACTGTCAATGAGGACCCGTCCGACCTTCGCGTTGCTAATGGTCGGGCTCACAACCAACGGGAGCTTCTGAGGTTTTTCCATTCCAAGGGGACAATCGTCCTTGGAGAAAGTGATGGGCAGCTCGGACCACCTGAGCTGCTGGATGGGCGCCTTGCCCTGGATGATGTGCCCGACCTCCCGCGCGGCCTCCTTCAAATCCCTGCGGGACTTGTAGGCCGAGAAGCCTCCGAATATGATGGCTATATGGTTCTGGGGCTCCTGGTAGTCCATGTCGTCGTCTGCGGGACCCTTGCCTTTGTTGTTTTCTCCCTTGCCCGGGAGAGTCGGCATGGGGCCCTCGCCCCTGTAGAACTTCTCCAGACGGTACGCCCAGGTCCTACAGTTGCGGAGGTCGTGGCCGACCACCTGGTGGAGCGGACAGAAACGGTCGCCCGTGGGGGCGCCGCCTTCATCGCGATCCTGGCCGCCGCGACCTTGGTCGTCGTGATCTTGGTCGACCTGGTCTTGGTCGTCGTTACGTTGGTCGTGGCGCCGAGGGCGCGGCCGCCGCCGCGCCCATCATGTCAGTGGCGGGGAGCTTGGTCGAGGCGGTGCTCGACGGCCGCGACCATGTCCGGCGCGCGCGACTTTTTCTTTTTCTTTTTCTTGGTCTTCTTCTCCACGGAGCCTGATGGCCTTTTGCTCGAGGTACCCTCCAGGCCGGGCTGGGGCGGCAGCTTCCCCTCGTCGAGTGCTTTCTTCCATTGCACGGCTTCGTCAGCGTTTGCATAGTGGTCGGCCATACGGAACAGCTCGTTGGCCCAAAGGTCGGGGTGGATCTCCAGATCTTGCGTGAAGCGAACGTCATGGACCCCGAACTTGAAGGCCCGGACGACAGCCTCATCCGAGATGCTCGGGATGGAGTTCCTTACCTTTATGAACCTTTGGACGAAGTCGCGTAGCGTCTCCTTGTCTGTCTGGATGAGGCGCTCGAGGTCGCGCTCGTTGCCCGGCCGCGTGTAGCAGCTCTGAAAGTTTGCTCGGAGGGCCTCAGAGAGCTGCCCCCATGAGTGGATCGACCCCTCCTTTTGATTGAAAAGCCACGTCCTGGTGGAACCGTCGAGGACCGTGGGGAGGTAGTTAGCCATCACCCCCTCATCCCCGTCGGCCGCCTGGATGGCGGTGGAGTAGATCGAGATGAATTCGTCGGGGTTTTGGGTCCCGTTGAAACGCTCGATGTGGCCGGGCTTGAACTTGCTCGGCCACTTGACGTCGCGGAGGGATGTCGAGAAAGCCCGACACCCGAACACGGGGCCATCGTGGCGACCCCTCCGGATGTGCCGATCATGGCGACCAGGGCCCAAGCGGTCCCTAGCGCTCAAGGTGAGGCGAGAGAACACGCCATCATGCCGGCGTGGTGACGGCGGGTTCGAAGTGGAGCAAACAGAGCGCTCGCGGGCGGACAAGGCACGCCCGTGAGCCATGGGCTGTCCGGAAGTACTCGAACGCCCTCATGTGCGGTCTTTCTTCCTCGGTCCTCCGGGCAGACTTCGAGACGCCGCCGGGTTGGTGCTTACGGTCCCGGGAAGTACTCCGGGGCCCTTGAAAGTCATATGGTCCTGGAATCCCAATGTCAGCGGCGAGTTTTTCCAGGTCTTCGCCCACGAGCGCCCCCATGGCCGCCAGGTCCGCTTGGTTGGAAAGGTTTTGGAGGCCCCGCATGGCTGTCGCTACGGCGCTCTGAGGAGCGACAGGGGGCGACCTTGGAAGGCGGCCGCGCACATGCTCCGGGGAGCGGTACTCGCTGAGGTTTTCGCGAGACCGGTCTCGAGCCCCGCGCCCATCCTCGCTGCTGTTGGCGGTGGACGTCATTGGGTCCCGCCGGGACAACTCCGGGATCATCGCCCGAGATTATTTGGTGGTGGGGAAGCGGCCGAGATTGCCGCCTCCGGTCGTCATCTCTCTCGCCATGCGAACACGGCGGAGGACCAGATCGCTGGCCGACGCCGAGGTGGCGTCGCGCGACGCGGTCCCCAAGCTAAGCTCGAGACGGTCGGGAGCGTCCCGATCGTTACGGAGGTCGCCAGATTCTTCCTCGCGAACGAGGGTATCTGGCCGCGAGCGGAGGAAACGCTCTCGCGCTGCGGCCACCGGGAAAGACTCCCGGTCTCAGTGTGGCCTTCTGGATCGGCCGCACCACCCACGCCGTTGGTGGCGTAGTATTCGTCGTCGTCCTCCACGTCATCGAAGACGCAGAGGTCTTGATTGTCCTGGGAGTTCGGCATCCTCAGGGATTCCTTGTGAGAGGACTTCAGTCGATCCCCACGGACGGCGCCAGCTGTCGGCGATCCGGGAACCGGTCCCCCGCCGAGCTTACTTATTGAATGAGGGATCAATCTAGGGCCCCTTTCCCGCGAGGGGTATGGCGTCCAAGGCCCTACCGAGCTATGGAGAACGAGGTAGGCAAGACAATCGCAAGGGATAGAGAGGGACGCTTTTTTATCTGGTTCAGGCCTCTCGCGATGGAGATAACAGCCCTACGTCCAGTGATTACTTTTTCTGTGTGTGTGAAGGTGATTACAAGCGTTACATGCGGGTGGTAGTCAGAGTCTACCAGAGCCGACCCCCTCTCCTTCGCAAGAAGAGGTATTTATAGGGGATTACAGACGACAAAGCATTTATTACAGGGGGCGATTCACTGTGCTTGGACGTGCGTAATGTTGTTTGCCCCGCGCCGCCCGCCGGGCACCACGCGACGTGGGTACAGCGAGCGTGTATTGCGGGCGCGCAGACCATGGGCGGCCCCGCAATAAATGCTGGATCAGCCTCGTAGACCGCGCCCGGCTTTTGGGTAGACTTCGAGGCCGCTCCGGTGGACTTGGTCAACAGGTCGTGGGCCCCCGAGCAAGCATGCTGGGGGGGGGGCTTGGCGAAGGCCGGCATGCTCGGGGAACGTCTGACGCAGGACCATGGCTGTGCACGGCATGGCAGGAGCTTGGTCGTGCTGCGATGGTCGTTTCGGGGCGGATAACCAATCCCCGACAACTTCTGTACTCACTCTTGCTAAATCCCCTTTTACTTAGAGATTGGCACTTGTGGTGGTGCCTAGTTGGGACATGGATCTCAATGGCTTCGCCTATGAGGCATGTGGTGTGGATCACCTACAGAACCAAGACTACAAGGAGGAGGATTACCTAGAGGGTTAGGATGCTGTGTAGATCGTGCTTTAATTTCGTCAGTCCTTAGAGTATTAGTACGTTTGTATTATATTTTTGTTGCATTTGGATCTTATGTATAACTAATGTACTAGACTTGTAGCCTATGTGGCAATAGAATGTAATAAGTTTTCATTTCAGTCTCTAATTATTGTTTCTGATGTAACACTCTGAACACAGTATATTAACTGATAAAACATCAGTTGTACTCGATGTTTTAATTAGTTCGTATACCGAAATCAGTATAATTATCTTAAAATAATGATAATGTTACTGTTGTTACCTTAAGCGCCACAATCATCGGCTCCCACACGTAAAAAACACGCTGGGATATGGCGTTTCTGCATCGCCCACTCATGGTCGTGTTCCTCTTGCCCCACGGCCCGCGTGTGCCATCCGACCATGCATCCACCCGGGACCGCGAGGGCGACGTGGTCGTAGCCCGAGCTGCGAGAGCTTGCCTTTCTGCCGTGCGCCCTTGCGGTTGTCCCGTGGCCATGGTCATCGTGCCGGAGCCGGCGGTTGCACGAGCCCAGGGCGAGCGCGACGCAGAGTAGCACGGCCTGATGGCCGTGAGAGGGTAGAAAGACACGTCTGCCGCTAGGCGTGCCCTTTGCCTCCTCGATGGCCCAACCCCATCCTCGGGTCATCCGGTCGGTTGGCACTTGGCACCGTGCGGGGCAGGCGGGCCCGTACGCGGTACTCTCCGTCCGAGCGGCGCCGTGCGGGCAGCCTCGGCGCGGCGCCAGGACGAACGGCGCGCGACACACGGTTTATCACTGGCCAGCGTTTCGCAGTTCCAAGTTCATCACGAAAAAAGAACACTACAGGACGGCGAGGGGAGAAAGTTCTCAGATTTTTAACTGAAAATATGGACGAGTATTGGCTCCATGCCAAAGCTCACTACCTCATATTCCATCATAGGACGAGAAAAATTACTAAGCGGCCGCGAATTCGCACAGAACATCTCCCCTCAGCATCCCAGTGGTCAACAAGTTTCAAAATTATTGTACCACTCCGCAGCAACAATAAGCTATTGCAGCTTTCTGCAGTCCAAGTCTTGGGGTCATTTGTGATCTTTCCTTTTTCTTCAATGTAACTGTCAATACAAAATCACGAGTCCCTCAAGAAATTCTCTTGGCGGTTCACCATAAAACCAGTAAAATTAATAGTGCCCAGTATCTAAGAGTGTACCCAAGCATCACTTGTTTAGCTCATCGTGCACAAGATCAGTATTAACGACCATTGGACTTTGACAATGGAGTAATGTACACATTTTGATTCTACTATGGTTGTACTGTCGCCTTCACTGACTGTTTCAGTTGCAAGAGCAAATCAATTTTAGCAGACTTTCACCTGGAGGTTCTCATGTTATGCCTACATAAAGCAACTTAGCCACATATTTAAACATATTTAAGAACCACCATGAAACCATACAGCAGTCAGACTCACAGTCACAATAAGGTGACTTATTACAGCAGGGAGGCACCTTCACTTGGATATCAGCAAGCTAGCCTACAACCACGGTGAGGTAACCTTGTGTTGGCAGCAAGGTACCTTCGGTTAAATATAGGTACCATGCTCCAGTGTATGCACCAAGAAATTCAAGTCAATCCCACTGAATACTATCGAGTAGCCTCAGGCAAAACAGCACAGTTATGTACAACGACTCCATCGTGTGATTATTATCCTACAGTGCATACATCTTCTTATATTCACTGTTTAGTAGCTCTGGGTCTGAGTCAACTGACAGGGACCATGAGCGGGACTGGCTTGCAGAGGCCTTCCTAATCTTCCTCATGTTCTTCTCTTCCATTCTGTGGGCAATGATACAGTAGCACATGGAACCAAGAGTGGTCAGCATGATCACGGTGCCAATTGCCATCGTACACCAAGCTAGCCACCAGGCATCATGGCCAACAACAACGTAGGTTAGCGCTATGAAGGCCACCGAGATAAAGAGGCATGCAAGCCACATCAACTTGTTCATCACAAACACCATCCTTCTCTTGGCCTTCTGCTCAACAACGATTAGCGAGGTCTGGACAACGACGACAGCAAGCGAGATGAAGAGAGCCAATGCATCAAAGACCAAGAACACTATGAAGGCCGGATTGCTTGCTACATATGCTTGCCCCAAGGACATGTTGGGAGATGCTGGACTAATATCCTCAACAAAATTACCAGGAATAGTGAATATGGCAGCAAAGGCGACGGTGGCAATAAGCACTGCAACAACAGTATTGGAGTTGATGGCATTGTTTAGCCCACCAATGTGGAGTTTTTCGAGTCTCTTCTTGATTTTCTGGACTTGCATCTTTGTCTGACGTGTTTGCTTGATCTGGGACTGGACATCATGTCTAATATCACTGACAGTTTGCTTGAGTTGCTTTGCTGAATTTGGAGGATGTACTTGCTCTTTTGCAGTTACTCCACCAGCGTCTCTCAGGATGTTAATAAGTTCTTCATTGTTGAGTTTCTCAGCAATAGCAAGAGTGGTCTCTCCAGATCTATTAATTGCGTTAATGTCAACCCCCTCAACTGATAGTAGAGTCTGCACTATCTGTAAGGAATTACACATTTATCAGCTAAGATACAAAAAGTCAAAAATATGAACTTTTTTAAGTTCTTGAAAAGGATTGGTACAAACAATTTTTAAGAGCCAGCAACATTCTTGTCCAAACAGCTCACAACTTCATGCTATCATTAAGTTTCAAGGAAACATGCCTCTTTATAATGTTGATATATGAAATTGTTTTGATTTTTTTAAAAAAAACAACATTATTGCCATTCTAAGCAAAGAAGTATTTACAGCAAAGTAACTGATGAGCTGTATGCTAAAAATTATACTGACAAAATTATGTTCAGTGACTAATAAGACAGGATAGCAAATGATTGAGAAAACAGTATGACTGAAAGAAGGTAGATGCATAAAAGATAATTCCCAATATGCAATCACCTACAATGATATTGCCCTTCCGAGATGCAACATGCAATGGTCTGTTCCCCTTGTTGTCTTCCAGATGGATAACTGAGACATCAGGCTTCAACAATTCAAACACAATTTCAGCATTTTGTCCTTTTGAAGCCATATGTAGTGCTGTTTGCCCCTTCTTGTCTTTTCTTAAACCAATCCCTGGATCCTTATTTAACACTGATCTTACAACTTCCACATGGCCCATTCTTGCTGCTGAATGCAAAACCGTCTTCCCATTATTTCTTGCAATTTTGGCAAGGCTAGCATCAGTTTCCAGTAGGAGATTGACAATATCAATGTGACCCTGAATGGCAGCAGTGTCCAAAGCTGTAGCATTTACTGAATTTGTAGTCATAGCTAGAGCAGGAAAAGCCTGCAACATCTCCTTCAAAACTTCTGCAGAATCAAGAAATGGAAGAAGACAATAAGCCATAACAGTTTTGGAAAATTGCTTTAAGATTCATGAAAAAAAATTGCTTTCGACCATATGTTGTGCAAGTCACAGCTACCACTTATGAATGTAATTTGACGTTGGCTAGCTACAAAGTCAAAGATCAAAAATGACATGGGTCTCAGTAAAACAGACCAGAGTGAGATAAGGCTACCAATCTAATGGTTGCATGATATCCAATCTGCACAAAAGGAATACTACCACTGTTTTGCATCATAAATTCTTCTTTGAGAATAACCCAGAATTTGTAAACCCCTCATAAACCAAGACTGCTAATGAAAACTCAACTTGCCGGTTGCCACCAAGAAAAAGTAAGTAGCAAATATTAGTCTAAAACTCTAGATCAAATAAGGTACACACTCTTTTCAACCAGGTAGCCAAGGAATAATATATGTTAGCACTTGTTCTGGAGGAAAAGAATTTGAACAAATCATTGTTCTAGTGAGCACTAGTATTTTACTGAGTCAATCTGATAAGAATCGACATTTTTCTAAGCTTAGACTATTACATGCATAAATAGGTCAACAGTCCACACGACAAAATTAACTCACTGCATCAAGCCCAAATTGTAACCATCAATTCATTGACTTGGCAAAACTTGTTGAGATCGAAGTAAATGATAAATTATTATAATTTACTGAATACTGATGATTAGGAAAATAACTTACCTAGATGACCCTGCTTTGCCGCAATATGGAATGCATCAAAGCTGTTGCTTGCCTTGATCCCCGCCGTCTGCACATCAGACACCTTCAAGATCTCACGCACCACCTCGGCGTGCCCCTTCTCGGCGGCCACATACAGCGACGTCTCCCCATCCTGGTTCTGCCGAGCGGCCAATTCCCCAACCAACTCCCGGTCGAACTCGGCGAGGATCTTCAGGACATGGGGGACATTCCCGGACCTCGCCGCAAGATGGAGCGCCGTGTCGCCGCGCTTACCAGGGCTATCCTTGTTCCTCCTGAAGTTTTCCATGGACATCATCTTGAAGCTCTTCTGCTTCTCCATCCCCCGGAAGCTCTTCAGCTTCTCGAGCGCGCCCAGACGGAAACTGGTTTGCCTCTCCATATCCAAATCCAAGGATCAACTAGATGGTATTGAGTCCTCAAATTGCAATACCTCGTTCTTGCAGAATCCAGGTATGCACTTGCCTCACCAAACTATGGTAATTCCAGTTGCTTCTGTTGATGGGAAAGAAGTCCAAAAAAAATTTGCAACTTGTAGTCTAAGAATTGAACTTGTTATTGCAAAATCCAAGAAAATCTCCTCAGCGAGTTTTTACAAGTCTCTCTGCTTTGATTTACAAGAATATTAGCGTAGCTAAAACAGTGGCAAGTTCTGATATTTCTTGGTAGAGATCTCCAATTGCTGCAGCCGGACCAAGATTTGCTTGCAATTTTCGGAATCAAAGGTTGTGTAACTATATCCACCAATCAAAAGCATTGGGCCATGAATATAGTACCTGATATTGCAAAGGAAAAAAATCAGCATTTATACCAGCTTTTGAAAACAGTGATCCTAAAAGAAGAAAAGGGGAGTTGAAGATGAGCAGGAAACTATAAACTCCATATCAACAAATTAAACAGCAAAAAAGAACATGAATGTTACAAATTTTATCCCCTAGGCCAATGGAAGACAGGAACCTCCTCAACCTCCCAAGAAAACAAAGAAAAGGATACCAAATGATTGATGCAACATGCAAGAGCCACAAAAACCCAACCTTTCTTGCACCAGCCGCCCCAAGACCTCTCAACGAGCCAAGACAAAGAAAGGAACCAAGGTCCTAATGGGAATCTTGGACCCTTCTAGCTTTTTTTCTCTTCGTCTTGTTTGGCCCCTCTCCCTATCTTGGAGCTCCACTTTCGGGCGTCAGCACTTCAGTTTGGCCTCTCAGCGCAAGAACTGTCTGTGCCGCCTCCGCCTCCGCCCCCAACAGAGGTTGGTTTATAGTTTTTTTTGGGAATATGATTGCGCAACTTGGCAGTCTAGTACTGGTTGGTGGTTGCTATTTTTTCTTCTTTTTTTCCCCTGTGGTGGCTCAATCAAGGGAATGACATTTAAAAAACACCTATGTGGAAACACTTAAAATAAGTTAAAATTTGCTTACCATTTTGAAGGTAAAAACAATAAATGTCCAAGGCCCAAGCTAATCTTACGCCGCAAACAATTTAGAAGGACTGTAGACCACTGTCCAACAAGAGCAATATATTCTTGTAACAAAATCAAAATGTCTTAGTCATACTTACAGTATCTACAGAAGTTATGTTGTGACTTAGCCATTTTCTGGCATTTCAATCGATTTTGGTAATGATTAGCAATATTAATTTAAGACAGCTAATTCTATTGCCACTCGTACAACAAGAAAACGAGATGTCAGGGTTGAAACCCATATTTACATGCTCCAACACACCATGTGGTAGACAACTCAGTTATGGCTAAGAGAATTTTTATGATATATTATACTGTTAGTATATAGTAGTAGTAGTAATCAGATCTAGTTATTCATTTGTTGAGAGTATCATGCTACTCTACTACCGGAATGAGTATAAATAAATAATAGCTAATCTGATCTATTGGATCGAAAAGAATGCATGATCTATATTAAATTTAATGTGCCATAGGAGAGCTCACAAGAAAACACTTTTGTTTTGAAGGATGAAGCATCTTTTCTCTCCAATTGAACTATCTTTATCATTTTCATCTATCTATATGCGTGTTTTTGGCGTCTAGTTTGGTCATTGGTGTTGCATATTAACATATAATACCACAGTGGAGTAGGTCTTTTCTCCTTTTCATATTAATTTCTCTTTTCACTATCTCAGTAGAAGTATCTTTTTCCGGTCCAATTGAGAGGAATGTGGCCATCAAAATCATCGATTAGAGTAAAAGCAGATAAACAGATTTGCTTAAAAAAAAACCAAAGTCCCCATACATTACACGTGATGCAGCATTATCCGGGCCCCACTTGTCACCTTGCCACGTATACGTGGCGTTGTATTTTGGGCGCAACGCGCATATGTTGCCGTGTGTGGGCTCAGGGGGCCGAAAGCCTACAAAAGCGTAATCACTTGAGAGTAGCAAAGAACATGGCCATGCTTTTTTAGAGGGAGAAGAATACAAACATGGATGTGGCTGGCCTGTCTCCTTTGGCATTAAATATCAACAACAATTTTCTATATTCTAAAAATGGGCTTCCTATAAATTCTTATATATGCCTTCCCATAATGTCGTGTCAAAATTAACTTTTTATAGTTTTATGTAGTGGAAATACACAAGTTAATGGTAATGGAAATCTTAGAAATGTCCTCCTCCCTTCACTTGTAAGGTCAGACTTCAGAGTAAGTGGGTGGGGGAATTGATCGTATGCCATATTTTACTTGATACAACTGATAAAATGTTCTGTGGTGTCTCACTAACATGTGGGTCTTATGGGGCATTTTATCAATAGCATATATAAATAAGGGTATTTTATCAAGGCAACATATCTAGTGCAAATGGCTGTTCAGTGCTAAAATGCTAACAGCCATCGTGGGCCATCCAATTTATCATGTGCGGTTCGGATTGAGAGTGGTGGAAGCTCCTCATGGAATGAGGAGAGAAACAGAGGGTGGTTTTCGCAAAACCGTTTAAGTGACAATGGGTTCCACCACTCTCAATCCGAGCCGCACATGATAGATCGGATGACCCACGATAGATGTTAGCATTTTAGCACTGAACAGCCATTTGCACCAGATACGTTGCCTTTTATCAATTAATCCTAAGTGGGTGACTACAAAAGGAGTAACAATCAGACGCAGGCCGTAGTTCAAGGGGAAAAACAGGTGAGATGCATTAGTGGCAATGATTTGAGACTTAAGAGTATATATTGGGACTATTTTAGTTGAGTAAATAAGGAGAGTCTCAACTTGAAGCTGTTCATATGCAGCATATGTCTGAATTTCAGCGGAGGAAATGCATGTATTTGCCGCTGTTCAGATGGGCATCCTTTGTAGCTCTGATAACAGATCTTGCGGAGCCAGCAGATGCAGCGATTAGATATGCAAGGATGTATGAATGGTCTTCGATTAAAGAGTATATATGTTCCTGTCCCAAAAGGAATAAACAACTATGGTTAGATAATCATCTCGCGATCATGTTGTTATATTGCATCATGTGCTGATGTTCCCCCTGTTCAGAGCACCTGCTCCTGTCTTTTATGGAGGTCATGGTGCATTAAATTAGCACTTAATGTCACTCCGCAATAGTACAATTCAACACCAGTATGATATTCAGCGATTGGAAAAATAAAACGAGCTGTTAATCAGTTTCACATTTGGGTCCTGACGAGTGATGTTTATTTGCCAACTTGCGTAACAGTAATACCTAAGAATAAGATAACCGTGTATCTCTTGGATAATCATCCTAGATCAGTGAGCTAAAGAAACATTGGACTGTGAGGGGAAAAAGTAAACACTGGTTTCAGACATGAAGTCATATATTGGTTACAGAGATGGGCAAATGCACCCTTCCGGCTGGTTGGGAGGAACTTCAGCTCCAATCAACAATGGACCAGGAAAAGTAGAACTTTCTGACGTTTGCTATATATACTCGCTGTTATTTTGCCTTGACTTACAGTTATGTGTATATGGAGGCTAGAAGCTCGTCCTGCTTCCCACCTTCATACTAATTCATTGCTAAGGTAGTAATTAAAAGGATTATTTACCATAGCTCTTACAACTCGAACTTCGAAGCTGCCGCAGTCAGCTAAGTAACAAAAGATGAATCAAAGAGGAAATTAAGAAGATTTGATTGCCATGAGGCAACGAAATCTAGGAAGGGGACTAAGAGGAGCATGGATTCCACTTGCTCTCGTCGGTCGCCTCATTGATCGCCATCGTCACAATTTAACAATCTTGTGTCTTGTCCCGCGCGCCGCGCGCCGTGCAACTTCCAGGGTTGGTCAATTCAGCACGAGTCTCACACCCCATAAATCCCATAATATATCCTTTTCTTCCCCTCTGGGCTTCGCTCTCAGCACGTGGTTTAGTAATTGGCTGCAGTGCGCGCAGTGTGCTGTTTCTAGCTGGTGGTCCTCACTCGTCGTTAATCTCTACGTGTTTGGTTGGTTCTGGCTCGTTAGTCCGTACTACGTGTTAATTTGGTCGTCCTCTCCTTTTCGCCGGAGGAGAATGGTCGATCTAGAAGTGAGACAGGAACATGGAAGATTAGCACGCATATATGGAAACTGCCCGTGTACGCGCACGCGTAGCTGCGTTGTCACCGCCGGCCAACGCGAGCGCTATGGTCATATGTTCTTCACGTGGCAGCGGGCCGCGTCGCGCGCGCGCATTCACCGCTCGCGCAGGGCCGCGCGGCTGTAGCAAGCGTACGCCATGAGCGCCGGCCGGTGTGCACCGCGGGCTATATAGCCTATATATCTACTGGCAGATTGGCGGTTGATCGGTCAATATCGATCCGTCTTTGCCCATCACATAATCGGTCGGATCTTACGTAAATTTCAGTCAAATACCGATGGAGCTAGCACTGTGCTAAAGTTCTTTCTTTTGCCCGATCGATCGATCGCTGTCTGGATTCGAATTATGTTGAGTGGCCAGTGGCCACCCGCTGTTGGCTTGCTGCGCGCTAGTCGAGCTTTCGTCTCGTCTCACGGTCGAAACCGATTGATATATGCTGTTGTTCATGCATGCAATTGGTTTTACAGGACGGTCGCACAGTCAGCTCGCACCTGCTCTTCACATCGCCTTTTTTGGCATATACAATACGTGAGACCACAAGTTGTCGGCTTAATTCCAAGCTTACCACCGTATATAAAATCATAGTGCATTGCTCCACTGTGTGCGACGACGAGTAACGACTAACAAATACATGCAAGCTGCAGCCTAGCAAGTCGATGGAGTCAACTAGTGGGCAACCAAACGGCCTAACAGAAAGTAGTGCTAGCTGCTGATGCGTGATAGCACCTCACTCTATTGAAACCCTTCTTTTAGTTGCCACTATAAAGTTAATGATGATTAGTTTAGTATTAGTTGAATACTACTCTGTAAAGAAGGAGAAGAATGCGACTTCAAAGGCAATTAAATAATTCAGTCAATCGCATTGATCGATCCGATCGTGTATACCATTACTACGCCTAGCTAGAGCTGGGCGTTAGGCGGGCCGTCGGTTGGCCGCACGCTGGGCTTCAGACCATGGCGGTCCGCCCGCCGGAAGATCAACGGTCGGTCGGCCGCCCGAGATGTTTTACAGGTCCGCCCGCCAAAAGCACGGCGGTCGAGTCGCCGGTGGTCAGTGCCCTACCCCACACTCATTCACTCTCTCTCAGCGCTGACGCCACGCCTAGCAGGCCCGCGCCTTGCCTCGCTTCGTCAACCATGGAAGCTAGCGCCGAAGTGCATGCACCGAAAAATTGCGTGCTAGTATAGACGTTACTAGTATGGTTTGCATGGTTTGGCGGTTTGCTAGCACGTATGGTCGCATGGTTTGCTAGTACGATATAGTGCATGCAAGCATACAAGCATGCAATTTTTAATTTATACTAAAAATTGCATGGTTTGCTAAAGCTAGTTAGCTCATTTAATTTATACTAGGTTGAATTGCCTACCCCACGTGTCCTCGCCCACTGCCTCCTCGCCACCCACTGCTTCTAAGCTTTCCGTCGGCCTACCAACCCGAACCCATGTCGTCGTCGGCCGGCCCGACGCCCCATTTCTAGGGTCTACCAATCCATTCGTGTTGCCCGTTGCTTGGGTCAGTCAAGATCGATCGCCTTGGGCCGCCTGTGAAAAGCCCTACCAATTCAAATTTCTACGCCTAGCTACGAAGAAAAGAGGTACATTTTGTTTCCTCCATAGTTAACGCCACATCACGAGTATAACGCCAATTATTATGCCGCCATCGCCTATCAAATATGTGTAACATCCCAATTTTTGGTTTAAAATAATATTTTAATGTTATTAATGCATTTTGTGATTTTTCTAAAATTTTGAGATTTTTCTAGATTTTGTTTATCATTATTAAATATGGCCTATTATAAAAATAATTTAAATAATAGGAAAATTTAAATAAAATTTTGTTAAATATTTCATTTGGGTTCCAAATGTCTTAAAGTATTTTTACAATTTTTTTCAGAATTTTTCTGATATTTTTACTGTTTATAATTAGTTATTCTAATTTCTATAGATATGTTAAATCAAAAGTATTTTTAAAACCTATTTACAGTGTTGGGCTCGGCCCACTACTGTCCAACCCAAAACTGTCGATCAGCTCAGGTTCTAGAAACCCTAGATCGCGAGTTGTTGCTTCACGGTCGTGTGGCCGTGATTCCACCGTGTAGCCGCGCGTTGCCAGCCGCTGGATCATCGCCACGTTGGCGGCCAAGTTTTTGCCACATCACTCGCCTTGTGGAGCTCGGACTCGCTGCTGTTGCATCGTAGCTATTGCAGAATCCGCGTTATGCGGTTTGCACTGTGCGGCCCACTCCGGTTTTCCTTTTTATTTTCGGATTTTGATTTTCAAATAAATCCGAAAATAAATTAAAATTCAAGAAAATTCCCAAAATTCTAGAAAATTCCCAAAAATCCAAAAATAGCCAAAAGTCCATGTTCTCCATAGATCCATTCGCATCCTCCTCGACCATCGATTCTAGCAAGGGCCAGCATGGAGGCGAGATGTACCCACCCGCGCTGCCCTCATCTGCAGCGCTAGGTTGGTCCTCCCCTGCTGTGCTGAAGCAATCAAGCTACCATTTTTGGAAGAAGCTCTGTCCTCAAACTACAGGAATTTCAGATATTTTTAAAGGAATGTGAAAGAAGCTCTGTTTTGATTTTGTAAAATCAGATTGTTGCTTTCATCATGTTGCTGCATGTATGTAATCAGGCCATTGTAACAATGAAGCCATTTTGTTGTCCAAAATTGTCCAGATCTTGTAAATGTTGATCATATATGAACACTTGTAATTAAATGGTTGTATGTATGCATACATGTTCACTTCTGACAATTACAATGTTGAACTCGGTGTTATTAACCGACCAACATTCTAATATGGATTTCAATTTATTTTTTAACTGACCATTGAATTGAAATGAAATAAAGATAGTAGACTGAATAAGTTGAGGCTTCAGATTTTTTTTTTTGAAAGAGCAGCACGAGAAGATGCTGCATATGATATTAATAGAAGGGAAAGGATGATGGGCCCTGTTTTTTATGGGGAAAACCGGACCCGTGAAAAAACCTTACAGGAAAACCCCACTAACCAATGCTAGAGGAAACAACTTGAACAAAGTAGGTAGAAGAGCGAAAAAGCAAAAAACATACAAGCATCAGGCAAAAGCTCCCAAAAACAAAAAGACTCCTAACTAAACTGCAGGTTTCCATGATAGGGCGTAGCCATGAGGCTTCAGATTTTGCTTGGCACAATCTACTCTTTGAATTGAAATGATAAAAGGATAGTAGATTGAATATTGTCAGGTTTCAGATATTGCTTGAAACTCAATACTGAGTAGATGCATCCCCAGCAATATTTTTCATACAAAAGGACTTTGGTGCTACGCCCTGCATAGTTTGCTACAGCTTCTTGCATATTTTGGTGCTTCTTGTTCATACAAAAGAAGTTAGCTACTCCTTGTTCATACAAAAGAACTTTGCTACTGCTCCCTTCATATTTGGATAGCTGAACATTCCAGTGACTTACTACTGCACAAAATGTTGAACTGGTTGGTCATACATAAGGTAAAATATTTACATCACCGGTATGGCAATCTTTAATTTTAAAACAACGGTAAAGAAACATCATAGAGTGAAGTCAAGACTAATCCAATTCTCCGTGAGATTAACCTGTAGGATGCATAAGGGGGCATCTAAATTGATTCATGCTAGATTCAAAAATGCAACATATGAACTAATCCATATGGCCTACTACAGACAAAGTAATACATGATATATTGATATATATGAAGCTGAAACTCTGTTGTACTGCACTTCAAATCTGAAGATACAAATCAAACGACTGCACTTCAATTAAAATCTGAAACCGCCTCCTTCAGTTGTTCAACACTAAATATTATATGTATGCATTCTCTTTTACTCATCCTTCAATCATTACATTTCAGTTCAAAAAAGTGAAACATAAAAGGTTCATAGAACTAATCTCATACATGAACACTATTCTAGTACAAGGTTCATACTTCTGCAATGTGAAAAATCATAGCTCAGCAAGCTTGAGGGAAGGGGATCAACTCCAAGTGGTGTGATGTAGTGGCTCCTCCTGGTAGTGATAGCATCACTGCAGGGGCGGCTGCCGGAAGATCCTGACGTGGACGTGGGAGAAGGAGGGCCCCATGCGGCGGCAAATCCTTGTGCGGTGGATCTAGTGAGGGTGCTCCTCCTGACAGAGGTTCTCCGTAGCGCTCCTTCAAGCGGCAGCTCCCAGTGGTTGTTGGAGAGGGAGGGAGGGGATGTAGGCTGACGAGGAGAGGTGGCTGGAGGCGTGGCATAGCTTGGGGGAGTGGTGGCGGCGGCTGGAGCGATGAAGCTGAGAGCGAGAGCTAAAGTTTGGATTTCCGCGGTAGGGAGAGAGCGAGGGAGAGAAAGCAGAGGATAGATGAGAGAGGAATTTGTTGCAGCCATCTTGAGCGTTGGTTTGGTATGGAGGGCCTTATTTGAGGCGACGGAAAAAAACGGAAGAGGCATTTAACGGCCGAGGATACGCTTCCCAACAGACCTCTTTACGTTGGATTCTGGGATGGAGGAGACCAAGTGGAAATACTCCCCACCCTGTCGGCAACGTCTTTCCAAGTCGGGGCAGCCTATTATTTGTAGGGATTTGAGGGTCGGGAGCCGCTGGAGGAGACCCTCCGGGAATTTCTCCATCCCTCGACAACACCAAAGCATCAATCGCTCAAGGGAAGTGAGCCCATCCATCCCATCAGGCAACATTTTCAGCCCACCGCAGTCCCACACAAGGAGCAGCCTCAGTTTTGCCAGGTTTCCGAGGTTTGACGGCAGTGCCACCAAACTTTTGCAAGAATGAATCCGCACTTCCTCAAGGGATGCGGGCAACATCGGAATCTTCAGTAAGCTATCACAATTGCCAATTTCTAAATTCTCCAGCTGGGGCAGCCGAAGGATTTTCTTGGATGTCGAACCCTTCCCCTCCAGGTTGTCACAAGACGAAATACGCAGAGAGCGGAGGCCAACCAAGCATCCGAGCTCCTTCAATGGCCAGCGGACAAGGTCGTTGCATCCCTGAATCGTCAATTCTTCCACACAGGCAAAGCATTCCCGAAGCCCAAGATGTGGTTTTGATAGACTGGGTGCTGCTGTTACGAAGCAGTTGCGACCACGTAGACACAAACTCCGAAGGTTTTTTAGAGCTCTTTGGCTTTGGCTTTGCTGGTCCTCCATAGGCATCATCATCATGTTTGCCAGCGAGATAACCTCTAACCTCACGAGAGATGGCCAAGAGCCCAGCGGCATGCTCGTAGAAACAATACCTTCTACCCTGTATTCGAGCTCAGACAATGTTGTTAGATGTGCGAGTGAGCTGATTGCATGACTGTAACATCCTACTATTCTCAGGTTTTTGAGAACTGGACTCTCTGGAACACTCGCAAGTTTCCGACAATTGTCTATACTTAGGTTTTTGAGTTGGGGAAACATTACCAAGCTATTGGGCTCTCCCTCAATGTTTTCTGCCCATGTCTCCAAGTTCGGTAACTGACCTAGGGTCATTTCTTTTAACTTTGGGAAAATTTGTAGAGTGGTATGGTATCCATCAGTTTCCACCTCGATGCTCTTACATAATGTGGTTAGGCTACCCATGCTGTGTAGGTGCAAATACTCAAGAGAGACTGACAGCCATATTATAGGTAGATTCTTACATCTTGGGCAGTTGGATATATGTAGTTTTCTTAGGCACCGGAACATTTGATGGTCTCTCATCCATTGTGACGTTTCTAGGCCACCATATCCATGTACCTCCAAAATTTGGAGCATACTATGAGGTGCAAGAGACTCCAACACTTGTTCCTCATTACATCCCTCATCTTCAGGCTCCTCACTTTCTTTGCGGCCCCAACACAATAGCAAGTCACTTAGATTTGGCTTCTGGTGGAGATTGGCTTCTTTTGCATTTTCCCTGCTCTTTATTTTCCTTAGATTGTACAGTTCCAACCTGTTGGCAAGGTGTCGCAGGTCTTTGAGCTCCTCGATTCCACATCCCTTTCCACCACCCACAACAAATGTTGTCAGTGTGTGAAGGTTGTGCATTAGACTGACATTTGGTGGCATCTGTTCCAAACTAGTACAACCAAAAAGATAAAGATGGATGAGCTTCCTCATAGTTGTCATACCTTCCGGTAAATGTTTTAGATTAGAGCAACCATTGAGCCTCAGCGATTGCAAGTTATATAGCACACATATTGAATCTGGCAATGCAACAATTCTCCGGTTAGAAAGGTCGAGATACCGTAAATGTTTAGCATTTATTACCTTGCTACTGATAATAGAAGGACTGTAACAACTTAGTGCTCTTATTGATACCAGTCTTAACTCCTTAAGATCCTTAAGTGAAGCCGGTGCCGCTAATAAAGTGTGGAGAAATGCCCTGCCTTTCGATACACCATTGTATTGTCTCAATTCAGCCCATGACATTTGCATGTGACGGACATCTTTTATTGATGCTTTCTGTTGAATCAACTCTTCTGTAGTTGAACATTCGTTTGTGACATCCTTCGCAAGGTCATGCATTAAATCATGCATTTTACAACCAATTGACTCATATGTTGTCTCATCGAAAAAATGCTTCTTCGGTTTTACATCTTGGAGGAAGGATCTCCAAACCAAATCACGGAAAATGAAATCTCCTTTCTGAACCAAATCCTCTGGTCCCTCTTGTTGAATGAAACCATTTGCCATCCATAGTTGGACCAATATGTCCTTGTCCATCTCATAGTCTTTGGGGAAAACTGCACATAAGGCAAAACATTGCTTCATCTCAGATGATAAGTGTCTGTAGCTCAACTTTAGTATGGGTAGGATCTCATCTTTGCCTCTAACATTATCCCCAATGGTGCTTTGTTCGATGGACTTCCATTCCTGCACTTCTTGTTTTGTACTCATCAAGCCACCCATTGTCTTCAGAGCAAGAGGTAGCCCCCTGCATTTCTTGACAATGTCTCTGCCGATGGTGACCAACTCAGCTTGCTCCTGTACGCCATTACTAAATGCTTTCTTTGAGAACAATTCCCATGAATCATCTTCACTCAGACATGTTAGCTCATGGGGTCGAAGCGTGCTCATTATGGAGGCTACTCGCTGGCTTCGACTTGTGACAATTATAAAGCTTCCTAATCCACCAATAGAACACAATAGTGGCTTCAGGTCGTCCTCCCATTTTCGCAGCTCTTCACTCCATACATCATCAAGAACGAGTAGGTACCTTCTTCGACCAATGACTTCCTGCAGTCGCCCTTGCAAAATCTCAATGATGTCACGCAGGTCACATTTTTCCTTGGTGGCCAACTCAATGATGGATTTCACAAGAGGGCAAGCATCGAAGTTGTCTGACACACAGTGCCACATCTTCAACTGGAAATGGTTCTGGACCCTCTGGTCATTGTACACCATCTTCGCTAGTGTGGTCTTGCCCAAACCCCCCATCCCTATGATGGGGAGCACCTGCACCTTCTGCTGATCTTGCTGGTCGAGCAACTGCTTCACCATCACCTCCTTGTCGTTGTCTCTGCCAAAGATCTCTGAGTACTCGTCCAGTGCTGAGTGTGTCTGCCGATAAAGAATTGGTGGCGCCTCTACACTGTTTTCCAGGCCAAACGTGTTCATCTCAAGGACCAGATCATTGATCTTCTTGAGGACATTGTTCAGATTCCTGCTCACAGTGAAGCGGAACAGAAGCGAGCTGTGGCGGGTGAAGTAGCTGAGTACCTTGCCGGTCATGGACTCGGCCTCGCGGCGGAGCGCCTCGTACTGGAAGTCGTCGAGGACATCATCAGCCTCATAGGCGGCGCCCCTGAGGTCCTTCATCCACCGCTTGATGGCGGGATTGGTCTCGCTCTTCGCCTCGGCGTCGGCCAGCTTGCACTGGACGGCCAGCAGGTGGCGCTCCAGCTTGGTGCGGTCGTCGTCGACGCCCCACATGCCGGTCATGCTCTGGACGAGCGCGTCTCCCGCCTTTCCGGCCACGGCGCTCACCACGGGGAGAACTAGCGCCCCGGCCATGTCTTGTTGCTTTCGTTCTCGGGCGATCTCTCGGCTGCGATGAGAGGAAAGTGTAGTGTGTACGTTGCTCTTCTCGAAGAAGGTTATCAGAGGGAAACCCAAAGCAAATGAAAGAGGAAAGCAGAGGAATACAGCGACCCAAGTGCCGAATAAAGCTGCCGGCCAAGTGCCGAATAAAGCTACAAATATGCTTTATAGCTTGACTGACTTGTTGGCCCGAATATAGATTTCTGGGATCATTTTCTCACTACTTCCTCCGTATTCTTGGAATTTCAGAGTCTTTATGGTCAGATCTTTGTAATTTCGACCACTTGTATTTGTAAAATATCTAGATCGATTATATTGAATCTATAAATCTGGGAATTTAGAAATTTTTTACATGTTACTTCTGTGATTTTTTTAAAAATCTACAGTAGTATACTGTTCTGGAAATTAACTGACAAAGTCTTACCTAAAGAACTGTCAAAAGTTAATTACATCATGTCGTTTTATAAAGAGAACATAGGGAGGCGATGAGGCGTAGCTGCAGATTACTTATTGAGTAATTGAAACCAATTTACAAGGTATATGAGTAATTTACATGGTTTTTTCCCCTAAGTTCACTTAATTGATTACGGCACATAGGGCTTGGTCATGGACGACACGATCGAATTGTGAAAAGATCTGTTAGACATATAACGGGTTCGCAATGACGTCCGATATTTGCACTGTGAAGCATCATCATCTACGTCTAGTTACACATAATATGAAAAATCTACACATAATATAAAAGAGTTTACTTAGTCAGAAATGGTGGAGGAACTAGCATCGGGGCATGCAGGTGCAGGGGCAATTTCCCTCTGTATGCTGAACCATGGATGCTGAAGAAGCTGAGTCCGCTTGAGGCAATTAGGTATTTCAACGTTTTCCCCCAGCGGCGGCGGTCATGGATGCTCATGGAGAAGCTAGAGTATCGAAGAAGTCGACAGACCAATCAAGGGCTTGAGGAGTCAATGCATCATGAGCAAGCTCGTCTTACCACTCTGCCCTTAAGGCCCAGTGCTTGGAAAAAGCTCAAGACATGACTATAGACCAACCCATCTTTAGTTTTAACTTTTGCTTGCGACTCAGAGCAATTAGGCGGTGATGCAGTGGGCAGCCAAGGAAGGAGGCGCACGATAGGTGAGTCGGTGATGGTGTGGCTAGACCCTGGAACTTTGCTATGTTTACAGAGTCCTATGGATATTTACCTAGTCTGTATTTGCTTCTTAAATCTTAGTCATGTTTTTTTGAACGCAAGCAACGAGGGAAGCCCCCGCTGAAAATAGATAGAAATAATGAAAGGGAGAACAGAATAGATCCGCCGGTGAGGAGCCGGCCAAACAAAACGAAAATTAGACTAACCTATTACACCAAGCAAGGAAATCGTCACGGAGGAGAACAGGAAACCGGAACGACTGAAAACGAAATTCAGAAATACACGAGGATTTCCATTCTAGAAAGCTAGCCGGAATGGACCGAAAGATTTTGTCATTCCTTTGCTTCCAAATGGTCCAAGCAGCAATCATAAAGGCTTCCATGAAGAACGGCGGATGGACCGTGGAGGCATGAGGAGATAATCTGAGAAAGATATCGTCTTGGAGACCCCAGGTAATTTGCAAAGCATCCCAACAGCGTTTGCTGAAACGGCAATCAAAGAAGAGATGATCCGGGACTCCTCGATGGCCGAGTTACAAAGGACACAGTTGAAATCCGAAGAGGCAATGGGGCAATTCTTCCTGCGAAGTAACTGTTTAGTGTTGAGGCGATTCCAACAGAGAAGCCAAGTGAACACTTTGATTTTGGAGGTGCATCTAGCTTTCCAGATCCAGATGATCGGCCTGGGAGCCATAATTTGGCTGAAGATCATCTTGTAAAAAGAGCTAGCTTTGTATTCAGAAGCATTCCAGATATAGGACCAGACATCAGCAATTTCGTTTAAAGGTTCCCCAGACTGGATGAGGAGGAAGAGCTGGTGGAGTTCATGGAAAGCCTGATCGGACATAGGCAAGTGGAAATTGACCGAGACCGCAGGGTTGCTAAGAAAGGCGGCAACACTGCAGCTTTCAATTTTGGCATAAGAGTAAAGATTGGCAAACTGAGTCCTGAGATGAACACTGTTCCACATATCGGCCCAGAAAAGCGCAGTGTCCCCTTTCCCAACCTGACAACGGGCAATACCCTGGAATTGATCCAAGAGAGAAAGAACATCCTTCCACCAGAATGAGCCTCTTTTAATCGAGGCCTGAGGGAGAGAAGACGCATAGTAAGAATCCCAGATGAGGTGGACCCAGGGAATGTCCTTTTTATTGAAAAACTTATGCAAAAACTTAAGGAGCAACGCCGAGTTATGAGCTCTCAAATTAATAACCCCCAGGCCTCCCTTAAGTTTAGGCTTGCAGACCTTATCCCACTTAACCAAGGATTTACTGCGGCCATTGAACTCATTTTTACCCCAAAGACAAACCTTCCTGGCAATATCAATGCTGTGAATAACTCCAACCGGAAGCCGAAGAGAGCACATAGCGAAAGTGGACATTGAGGAAACCACCGAGTTAACGAGCTGGAGCCTCCCGCCAAAAGAGAGGAGAGAAGAGAAGGAAGAGACTCTATGTCTGACCCTATTGATCATGGATTCGAAGTCTTTGATGCGGGGCCTGGCAGAACCCATGGGGAGACCCAAGTAAGTGAAAGGGAAGGACTGCACCTTACAACCAAATAAACCGGCCAGCGGACCCAACTCATCCTCAGACAAATTGATGGGGAGCATGCAGGACTTGGAAAAGTTGATGGAAAGACCTGAGGCAGCCGAGAAAGATTGGAGAAGGCCTTTCAAAACAAAGAGTTCTCTCTGGTTAGCCTTGGCAAAGAGGATAGTATCGTCTGCATATTGGATGACCGGAAATTCGGAATTATCTGTCAAAGGAAGCGGAAGGGAAAGGACACCAGCCTGTCTGGCATTATTCAGGATGTACTGTAGCAAATCAGCAGCAATGGCAAACATGAGGGGCGAAATAGGATCACCCTGTCGGACCCCCCTTTTACAAAAAAACGAACGGCCCGGGATCCCATTGAGGAGCACAGACGTAGAAGCTGAAACCAGAATCTCGGTCACCCAGGATATCCATTTGGCAGGAAAACCAAGAGCAGAAAACATGGCAATAATCGCAGAATGCTCGATGGTGTCAAACGCCTTAGCAAAATCAATCTTGATGAGGACAATTTTCCTTTTAGAACACTGACACTGGTGGATATACTCAAAACACCAGGCAAGACAGTCTTGAATAGATCTTCCCTTAATGAAACCATATTGGTTCTGATGGACCAAAGAAGCCATAACCATATTGAGTCTATTAGCAAGAAGCTTAGTAATCAACTTGACACTTAGGTTAAGTAAGGAGATGGGCCGGTAGTCATTAGGATTCTACGGATTATCCACTTTAGGGACAAGGACAATGAAAGATTGATTGATGGGAGAAAGGGAGACGGATCCATCATAGAAACCGAAGCAAAGCCTGTAGAAATCGTCTTTAAGTAAAGGCCAACACACCTTGAAAAATTTCCCATTGAAACCATCTAGACCAGGAGCACTGTCAGAGCGGAATTGATCGACCACCTTGTCAATCTCCGAAATGGTGAAAATATCAGCCAAATCCTGAAGCCTAGGTCTGGCCGGGATGATGTGCAGAAGGCTAGGGTGCAAAGAAAGGTCGTCAGACACACCCATTCTAGCAGAGAACACCGAGTAAAGAAGGTCGGCCTTGGCATTGTGATTATAAAGGATATCTCCTGAGTCAGAGGACAGCGCAGTAATAAGATTATGGCGGAATCTCTCAGAAGCTTTGCTGTGAAAGAACTTAGTGTTCTCATCCCCCAGGCAAACCCAACGGATTGTACAACGGTTTCTCCAATATGAGTTCTGATCCTTGAGAAGTTTCATCAGTTGTGAATTGAGAACCTTCCTAAAATTCCATTCATGAGTGAAGAGAAGCCTGTACTGCTCAATACGGTCGAGAACAGCAATGCAGTTAGAACAGTTAGAGATTTGATCATCAATGACAGAGATACTCTTACTCCAACTGGAAAGAGCAGACCTAATGCGAGAAAACCGAGCTTGAATAGTATCAACCGGCGAGGGAGGGTCCTGAGCAGAAAGTAACCCAGCGAGTTGCACAACCTGAAGGAAATCCGGTCGGTGGCACCATGAATTCTCAAATCTAAAAAGCTTGCTCTTCGGGATGCAAGTTTGAATCTGAGCAACACAAGGAACATGATCGGACATGGACCTGGACAGAGGAAGCCAAAGAGTGGCGGGAAAAGAAAACGACCAATGGGGGGAAGTAAAGCACCAGTCAAGACGCTCCATCAGAGGGTCAACATGCATGTTGCTCCAGGTGTACTTCAACCCTTTGAGCGGGATCTCAACGAGACCGAGAGCCAAAATAATGTCATCAAAGAGCGAGCGTCACGCAATCTGCCCCCCGGCTTGTTTGTCTAGAGAGCTTCGATAGAGATTAAAATCACCCATAATAATAATATCTTTGTCAGCATGAAACAAAACGTTGGAAAGCCAGTTGAAGAAATCCCCTCTTCCCTGGGCAGAGCAAGGACCGTAAACCGAGTAAAGAGTCCAGTAGTGGCCGTTCTGCTTGGCCAGAAACCTGACCGCGAGAACAAACGAGGAGCTAAAAATGATGTGACCCTCCAGTAAGGACCCAACCCAGGCAATTAAGATACCCCCAGAGGCCCCGACAGATGGGCAGAACGCGAATTGGTTAAACCTCCTGGGGGCAAAAGACTTAAGGACTGAGTGGTTAACCATAGACCGTTTCGTCTCCTGAATAGAGAAAATAGAACACCCAGAGGCCTTAATTTTCATACGAAGCAGATTACACTTGTTCGAATCATTCAGACCCCTAACGTTCCAATTAAGGATGTTCCAGTTGCGACATTTGTTATTGATTGACATGATGATGAATGGGGGAATGGAAAACTGACAGGAATTGGGATCAACCCAAATCCGATACCAAGTCACAGTGGCAAAGAACAGCGGGGAGCAGAAATGACGAGAACGAGGACAATAGAAAACCAAATTCACGCACTGACAGAAGTAGTACCAAAGCAAGGGCAAAAGCCAAAAGACCATCTTATCAGCCATAGCCAGCGACAATAAGAAACTGTAGCGTGAAAAGTTAAACCGACAGTCACCAAAAGCCTCGTCCACAGCGAGGGAACCAGAGGCAACAACAGACAAAAAGTCTAAGATAGATAACCCATCCCGGCCACCCAGACGAAAATTAGAGAGCTTCATTCTTGAGAGTCTTGATTTGAGAGGACTACACTGGACACCTCCTCAGGAGAGAGTCCACACTTGTCGACCCCAATCTTCTGAATGGCTTGCATTGACAGCATCGGAGTTTCATCTTTAAGGCAATCAACCTCTCTGATAGAGGGGAAACTCTGTAGCGAACCTTGGTTTTGGCTCCAGTTAGGAATTGGAGCAAGGATATCAGCAGCCGACCAAGAAGCCGACTGGGCCGCACCTGAAGAGGATGGGTTCCCCCTGAGGAGGGCGGCCACACTAGGTTGCCGGGAGCCTCTGTACTTGTCTTGGAGCCTTTTACTCCTCCCCGTTAACGAAGCTTAACTCATTGGATGGGACATCCATCCAAATGTAATTGAGCCGAGAACATGGGGGTGGCATTGTCAACCTGGGCCAGCTTCCTTTTCCTCTGATAGACAATGGAGATTCTAGCATGACAGTCCGGAACCTCGACAGGAGACAATTCTTTTGTGGAAGCACCATTCTGATCCTGAGAGTTATACCAAGTCAGACGAAGCATGGCCCCTGGCCTAGAGAGGGTGGTAACGGAGAAATCACATGGTAGCTGCAGTGAAACTTTATTTATTCTGGACTGATCAATTTCCCTGAAAAGCTGTTGAAGAGAAGAAAAATTGGGCATGAGCACTGTGATCTTTGGGAAGTTGTTGGCCGAGACAATGAGACCGCTGAGGAGCAAACAGTGGTCCGAGGGCACATGGTGAAGGTCCTCCTCAGACTGGGCTGATACCAGAAACTGAGGAGGGTAAGGAAAGTTGATCCATCCCCTCGGAGTTACTGCCCATGGCATCATCATCAGGGAAAAAAACTTCGTCAATTTCTTCAGGCTGCTGAAAGTTTTGGTTGTGGAAGAACTGGTTGTGCGGGTTCCAGTTTTGAATCTGCTGGTTCGCGACTGCCAAGTCCCAAACAGGGTCTCCATTGCCCGGTCCTGGGTGAGCAGGGCCAGGATTGTTGGGAGGATTTTCTGGGAAATGTTGGTTTTGAGGGACCTGGTGATCATCCACTGGGTCCTCATCTGGCAGCAAGTCAGCATCTGTGAACTGATGAAACAGAATGATTACCGGAATGGTCCAGGAATTGGCCGCACCGGTGGGACCGGAACCCGCTCTGACAACTAAGCGACGAGGAACTTCAACAGGATTGTCAAACATGCACTGGACAAGAACATGAGTGAGGACTGCAGGGTCCGCCCGCCACCGGAGCGCATTTAATCGGCATGCGACAGTTCGCTCTGTAGTTGGCAAAGCGAAGGTCCAAAGGGAAGCCCAAAAGCATAAACCATCTGATTCTAGTAAAGGGAGCATTTCTCACATTCTGCACCTGGTCATGGCGGATGAAATGGACACGAACACCCTCAATGACGTGGTCACCAAGGTCAATGAGCAAGTCACAGTTAAATGCACTTCCGAGGTGAAGGAGGCCAACCCCAAGAAAACTGCGGCGGGAATGCAGAACAGGAATGCCCATATCATCTTCTATGAAAGCTCTGACCTGTTGCCGGAAGATATCAAAATCTTCAGGGATAAGGTCCTCATCCTGATCGATGACAATGACCCAGTCATCATGCAGCCTCAGCGGAGTACCACTGATGTGGACCGCCGCCCTGTCAACCCTCAAAGGACCTCCATCATCAGGTTGAACGTGATGAGGAAGGAACCTGGCCGCATCAAAAGGGAAATTCGCCATGGAGATGAAACCCGGGTGCGACAGATTGCAGTGGTGGCGGAGAGAAGGAGAGGGAGCAGATGGAAGCTGAAAAGCCCGGGAAGACGAAAGACTATTGCGGACGCATAGCCCAATGAACCAAGGGAAACAAAGGGAAAGAGACGGATTTACCCTCAAGGCTGTCCGGCTAGAGAACAGAGCCAGGAGAAGACGAAAAATCGAACGGTCAAGCTTGAAACCCTGAATGCGATCGGACGGAGGAGAAAAATCAGCGCAGGAGGGAACCAGGGGCACTGAGCGGGAGCAATTAGGGATAATTCTGGAAGAAAAAGCCTGCGAAGGGATGATGGCAGAGGAGTCGTGTTTAGTCCCAAGACCCTGAACCCGGTCATTTTGCTGTCTAACCATTAAGGCGATGTCAGTGGGAGTATTGGGAAACGCCAAGACCTTATGGTCATGGAAGGAGTTGCTTTTGAGCGAGACAGATGAATTTGAATTGAATTAGAGGCCGAACGGTTAACCTCTGAACAGGAATCGAAACAGTGGCCAACGCGAAACGGAATAAATGGGCCAGGATCTAAGGATCGCTTAAGGATGGGGCAAGAAAAACTTCCAACAGTTATGAACTTGAGGAAACCATCACTGATGCGATCCTGAGAAGGCCACTGATGCAACAAGAAGGAAACCCTTCTGGCAGACAAATGACGGCCAGGAGACCCAGAGAAAGCACGCGAAGAACAGGAAGAACGCTGAAAGACTGACTTGGAAGCGGAAATAAACCTGTCCTTATCAGCACGCCAGAGAGGATCAAAGTCCCTCCAGGGAAAGAAATAAACATCCACATGTGGAGAAATGATCCTTTTGATATCACAGAGATGGCGGCCCACCAATCTATTAGCCACAGAAATGCGGAAATGACGGCCAGCAACACTGTGAACATGGAAACCTTCCGGAGAACCACCCAGAATGGAGCAAAGAGCAATCGCTGCTGAGGAACAGTGCAATTTAAAAGCGTGCCTTCTGAAGTAAACCAACAAGAAAAAAGAGCCACTAGGTGAACTAGCATCATGATGGATCCCCGACCTGAATTTCCTGAAGAGGCCAAGCTGGAACCGAGAACCAATAGAAAAGTCCAGAGCGACGTCCCCAACACAGGGGCGGAGATCCCCGATCTCGGGGGAGGCAGGGTGAGAACTAGCTACCCGCAAGGGGTTCTTAGGAAGACACCAATTGGCTTGCTCACCAGAAAGCCAAGAATCGAACTCCTTCCGCCAATTCGGACCACCATCCCTCCAGAGGGAAAAGGAGAGGTCGAAAGAATCAGCCAGCACACGCTTCAGACGAAGAACCAAAAAGGCAACCTTCTTAGAAGCTACAGAGAACCGAAAATGAGAGGGAGAGGCCTGAAGGACATGAAATCCTGCAGGAGCACCCCCAAGAACCGAGTTAAGAGTGGAAGCAACTGAGCAGGAATCAAGCCGAAAAGAGAACCTCTTGAAGACGACCAGGAGGAAGAAGGAACCAAGAGGAGAAGAAGAGGCGTGGTGAACAGGCGAACAGACAGAGCGGAGGACCCAGGAGCGGAAAGCATGGCCAAGAGAGGGCGACCACCTGAGAGGATGGGAGGCAGACCTTCGGGAGAGAAGATCAGGGAATCCCAGAGGAGACGAGCGCAAACCAGGGCCTGAGAGAGCCATCCTTCCTTTAGCCCTCTATTGTCCTTGGACCTTAATCTTAGTCATGTTTACAAAATCCTTTAGATATTTACCTGGTATGTATTTGCATCTTAAACTATGTGTTGATTAGTATCTCACTTTGTCATGTTTACCGAGATGCTCGTTGAAGTGTGCAACTTAGTCATGTTTTACCGAATCTTTACGATATTTACCTAGTATTTAGATGCTCCAACAAAATATCATGTGTCACAAATCATAATGGGTTTTGATAAACATCAACCAGATGTTTTCTTTGCTAAAATCACCCAAATTTGAGAGTCTCTTGCAACATTTTTGTTCAACTCTTGCAACATTTTTTCCAACACGTGCAACATTTTTTTTCAATGCTTGCAACATCTGTTTACTGTACCGCATTTCTACTGTTGTCAAAGGAAAATGTTGCACGCGTTGAAAAAAAATGTTGCATCCATAGAGGAAAAATGTTGCAACGCGTCGGGAAAAAATGTTGCAAGCGTTAAACAAAAATGTTGCAAGAGGCTCCCAAATTTCAGACGCGTTGCAACATTTTTTTTCCTACGTGTGCAACATTTTTCTCCAATGCGTGCAACATCTAAAATTTGGATGATTTTTTTAGAGAAAATATCCGAGTGATTCCTAGACACACCCAATCATAATATGTTGTAATTGAACGTATCAGGAACTAACAAAAACGTGACAGAGATCTGATTACATGGTTATCACATACATCAATAATTCATGCATGAAAGACAACGGCATGCCACAGAGTCTCCAAATAGACTTGTTCTTTATAGCAGTGATGAGGAACTACACTGTTCCTCGTAAGAACTACAAGAAATCGAATAACTGAAAATTCATGAAATATAATAGAAGGTGATCTCATTTAGTTGACCAATTAGTCTTGATCTTCCCATGATGGCGACATATATCGTGCACAACTTCACCTCTCATTTGACTGCAGTTCAATTTTTCGATAAAGGAAGCTTTTATTAATCTTAGTAAATTACATCAAGGTGATACAATTAAACTAAGAAGACTCTCGGTCTCTACACAACTAGTGTGTACACAGCCAAACACACACACACACAAGAAAAGACAAAGGAACCGACGCGGCAAACTACATCACGCAATATTGTCTTCAAGACTATCCACCATCATAGCAACACTTGGACCGCGATAAAAGCTCTCCAATGACAACGCCTCTAAGAAGGACTCGATACGCACACGCACCGCCATTGCCATGATCCAACCAAGGAAGGCCGCATCAAAGGTTTTCACCCTGAGAGTAAATCTTCAGACTACAAAACAATGCCTTCAACAAGGCCATTGCCAGCACAACCAACTAAGGTCGACCTAGGATTTCTCCTCAAGTCGGCACCGGAGATCCCAAAGGTTGCAACCACCCTCATTCCGAGCTAGTGCCGCCATACCACTTAATCTTAGCTAATAGCAACGGCCACCTTCTCAAGGCAGACAAACAATTTTAGATGTTCGACTTCACGATGACAGATTCGCGAGCTAGCCAAAGGCACGCGATCATCAAGTCCATAGAGTGCATCTAAAAATGAGTTGTGTCGCCTAAGAAACTTAAGTTTAATCCGCGAATCGATGCTAAGATGACATAGGTCAAAAGAAATGTATGAACAACGCTAGTAAGAGATGAAGACGCCGGTTTAAGAGTAGTCACCTAGATCGCCCATCATCCACAAGTTGTCGGCTACCACCAAAGACCAGTGTTGGCAACAAACAAGTGAGGGATCCAACCATTGGTAACTCGTATGCCACCCAAAATCTGCTAGCTTCATCTTCCTCGCTTTGGTGAGCAAAATATTCTCTCGCTTAATGTCCATGTGAACGACGCCCATCTCAGAGGGTCGAGGATGCGCCTAGAAGGGGGTGAATAGGCGTTTTATTAAAATTTGATCGCTCACTAAATAATTCGCCTAATCAACCCCTATGTCAAAACCTAATCAAATATATATGCGAAGTTTATAAATAGGTTTTGACAATTGAAGCCTAAATCAACTAGGCTCACTAGTGCACTAACTAAATTATGTCGCTAAACTAGAATTGCTAAATTGATCAATCAATTATTACTAAGCAATTCTATTACAATCAAGCAATTGAACAATATACTAGAAATGTAAATACTTGAAAGTAAAAGAGACAAGAGGCAAACGATGTTTTTCCGTGGTGTTCGGAGACTTGCTTGCCTCCCTAGTCCACGCTGAGGCAAGCCCAACCACTTGGACCGGCTCCCGCCGAGCACCCGCCTCTTTCCACTAGTCGTGGTTTTTCACGCTTTGCAGAGGCTCAACCCGAACCTTCACAAACTTCACGGGCTTTCACAACCTTGAGAGTTCTCAAGACGACGCCACGCTGCCTAGGAGTCGGCAACCTCCAAGAGTAACAAGCCGCCTTCACTTGAACTTCACCGAGCACAACAAATGCGCTCCCGGTGATCACCAAGTGCAACACATGCACAAGGCCTCACTCAAGTGCAACACATGCACAAGAGTCTCACAAACCACTTCCTAATTGCAACACATGCAATTAGTCTCACTCTTAAGCTCAAGAAGCAAAGGGAGAAGAGCAACACATGCAAATGACTCCCACACACAGCCAACACCTGCCCCAAGCCCCCCAAGGGGTGTATTTATACCCCACCAAAGAAAACTAGCCGTTGGGGGCTCAAACGGCAAAACTCAGAACCCCAGATTACCGCCCTAATAGGGCCTAGAGTACCGCTTGATCAGAGCAACGGCTATAAATCTAGTGCTAAGCAGAGAACCCTAAGATTACCGCTCGAGGCGCAGAGTATCGCTTTTATGTAGTATCATTTCAGGCCAGTAGTACCGCCGCACACAACCGCAAAACAACCGCTCATAAAAACCTACCATGCAAATACCCTAGAGTATCAAGACTTGCAAGATTACCGCCTCAGCCCCTAGAGTACTGCCACAAGGAGAAAGCCCAATTCAACTCCAAATCCAATTCTCCAAAACCAAACTTATTCTTTGAGCCACAAAGATGATCAACACATGATCATACACACGCAAAACACATTCGCACCAACTTAGCTCATGCTCAAAGAATTCCAACCTAAACTCGAAAACACATTTCGCAACTAACTCCAAATATATTTGCAAAACGATACAAATCAAACTCGAAGTTTATGAGATTAATCCCCTAGCCATGTGAAGGTCAATACGAGACCAACCAACTTGCCAACACCCGCTGCAAGCCCTACTCACATGCTCTCGAATTCTGACTCATAAACCTCGCTTATTCAAGACAACGAACTTGCAAATAACGCAATAAACACATTTCATGCTTGAGCACTACTCTTTGCAACACATGCAAAAGTCTAGCTCCAAGCAACTCCATAAACATCAAATCAGAGTGCATGAACTCTCTAATTGCAACACATGCAATTCTCTAGTTCCATGCAGCCACAAATCAAACTTCACACTAAAACCAAGTCAACCGTTTGAGCTCTCTACTTGCAACACATGCAAGCCTCTAGCTCCAAACAAACACACAAACACCAAATCGTGCTTGAGCTCTCTCCTTTTGCAACACATGCAAAACTTAGCTCCAAGCAACCACAAGATTTTGAAAGATTGTTTTGTATTTAAACCAAAACATGAAGCCTCAACATTTGCAACACATGCAAAAGTGAACTTCACGCAAAAGCCAACGCACTAGCTTATCCTATTTGCAACACATGCAAATCAAAGCATTATGCGAAAACCAAATGCAACCAAGCATAAGTTTAACCCATTCGCAACACATGCCAAATGGTTAACCCTCATGCAAAAACCAAATCAACCACAAGACAACCATTTGATTTGGTTTGAGCTCGAGTGAACGCGGATTGAGATCACCAACACGTGATGAAGCTCAAGCTAGGAGACAACCCCTCTTAATAGCACGGCGATAAAAATCTTAGACTCAAAGACTACAAAGTCCTTAGCCTATCTAATTTTACCTTTGCCGCCGCGCGCAAGCAATCCCCTTTGGGGTCTTTATGATCTTTACTTTGATACTCCCCCGGGATCATCACTCGACTCCTCTTCTTTGACTTCGGGATCTTCTCTTGACGCCCATCAACTCATGATGCCGTCCTTGTCCCGTTCTCATCATCTCATCCATCTTTGGACCTAACTCAATCACAACTCATACAAATAGTTAGTCCAAGATGCATAGTTGTCTCAATTATCTCTTGCACTCCATTAACACATAATGGATGCCTCTAGATCAATTGAGCACAACCTAAATCAATTTGAATGATTTAATTGTGCCTTAAGTACAATAATGCAACTCATGCTTTATTATATTTAAGAACTATTCATTTGTCCTCAATTAATCACTAACACCATCAACACATGATGAAGTGTTCTTTAATAATTAATAAGATAAATGAACTCAATTTAAATTATCATTTAAATTGATATAAGTATATATTAACTACACAAGTTTTCATATACTCATGTTGATGAAAAGTAATGATCCATTATATGTAAATTATATGGAAATGATCATTTCTCTAAATCATCAACTATGGAATAAACCCCACATGTATATGTGCATAAGTATGATTGACTTGGATATAATATGCACATATTCAATTTGATTGCATTGGAGCATATCCTATATTTCCACGAGTATACTTATAACTAGGCAATTCAAATATATACTCAAGGATTTAGTTTCTTTGTCTTGATCCTTATATGTGTCAATAACGAATCGATCAATACAAAGAGACTTTCAAGTTAAAGTACAAACTCCCCCTAAATATGTGCATCCATGTAATATATGGATTGAGAAATATAATGCACATTTTGTGGTTAATATAATGGGGACATTCATATTTCAACTTGACTCCAAAGTATGCAACTAATACTAGAATGAATATGCAAACATACCTTGGGTTTTCCATTTTTCAATGCGATGAGACTAATCAAAGATATTCTTAAATAAACAAGTTAGTCTCGATATAAGATTTGTCATTAATAACAAAATCACATTAATGGATAATCACAATATTAGATTTGTCATTAACACCAAAACCATAACTAATGAAGGTTGAACTTACACCATCTCGTGGCAGTACTTCACCACGGCCATTAGATCCTTGATCACAATGGCAAGACGCCGCCGGAGAACTCTCCTCTCTCGCCATCTCGCCGAAAGCAATCGGCCATTGCAGCAGAGCTCCATGACGAGGTAGAACTTGTCAAGATCCTCGAAGACGGCCTTGAGCGTGACAACGCCGGTGGCTCGAAGGTGTCTTGCATGATCTCCACTCACAAAGGACCGCCTCTCGCCGTTTTGGCAGCGCTTGCAAAGTAATCCTCGCTTCGCCTTGCAAAGTAATCCCACGCAGACAGTAACCCCCAACCAGCTCTCCGACCGCTTGGGGGCTCGGGTTACACCCATCGGGGTAAGGCCACAAGCACCTGGCCGAAACCGACATCGTCATATGAAGAAACTGTGCCGCCAAAGACGAGGGGTCCATCCAGGAATGCCCGCGTTTCAGGACGGCCCCGGGGGCTACTGACGAATACTCATACAGGGGGTACCCCACAGCAAGGTATACATCTATTTCAAGATCGCTTCTCTCTCAGTCGTACGGACATGGCGACAAGATTGGTAGCGATGTAGAATGCTGGAGAGGGTATTACCAAAGTCTCCGTCCCTCACAGATGAGATTATCACTGAATATTTGTTGGAACACCAAATCATCTGTCTTGGGCCCAGCTCAGGGCCTCGTAGGACCACGAAGGATCCTCGGCCTGCTCAGCCCACTAGGGCGGTTCGACCGGCCCAGCCTGACGCCTCGCAGTTCGACTGGCCACAGTCAGGCGTCCCAAGCAGTTCGACCGCCTCAGTCTGACGCCTCAGCAGTTCGACTGCCACAGTGTCCAAGGCCCTCACAGTTCGACCGCCTCGTGTCGGGCCCCAACGAGCTCCGACTCGATGACCTCCGCCACATCACCAGTCAACTTCAAGCTGGTCACCTGCCCCGTGGAAATGACGGCCATGCTGGGGTAGGTGACTCCTTCCCTAGGTGGCCCAGGAAGCCACCTAAGTCAAGCGCCTGTCCCTTCACCCCGTCAGGCACAGTGAAAAGAGGCACTCTCTCCCAAGGCAACACCAGAGCGCAGCATAGCCAACGTCAGCGTCTGACAAGCGCACAGAGGGCAGGTGCGCCCCTTCCCGACATGGGATGAGCAGGGACCCGTCAGTCGCCAGTCATCAGGACCGAAGACCGGGACTCCCGAGCATAGCATACCCCTACCTTTTTTCTCCAAACTCCCGTGTAACTTGCCCCCTCCGCCTATATAAAGGGAGGCAGGACCCTAGGGGAAGGAGATGGGCTTTTTGGCATTCGCATTCGGTTCATTCCAACTCAAACAAATGCTTCCGAGCACCTCCACTCGGACGAGCGCTGAGGACCTGTCCTTAGCCCTCACTTGTAATCCCTCGTAGCTCCTTGCGTCTTGAGCAAAACAAATCGCCACCACTTAATCGGAAGTAGGGACGTTGCCAACCAAGATACATCCGGACTCTGTAGTCTAACCATTCAAGAGAGGGACGACAGCCCTCAGATTTACAAATTTACTTGCCGGTCATATTTAAACACCGACACGCGCCCCTCTCCTTGAATGGTTAGACTAAGGAAGTCCCTGATGTATATCGTTCGGGGAATGTCCCTACGCCCGCCAGGCGGTGGTGCTCATTGCTCAGAGTATGGTGGATTACAAGCGAGGGCTAAGGATAGGCCCTTAGCGCCGTCCCGAGTGAGGGGCCCGGAGCTAAGAACGCCGCCGAGTCGGAAGGTCTTAATTGGGCCTGTGAGCAAGCGAGGTAGAATGTGAAAAATGAGAGAGAGTCCCTTTCTCGAGGGCCCTGCCTCCCTTTATATAGATGGAGGGGGCAGGTTACACGGGGATTCGGAGGAAAGACGTAGGAGTATGCTATGTCCGGAGTCCCGCCTTTTGGTCCCGTGATCGATAGTATTCCTGTTCATCCCATGCTGGGTTGGTAGATACATCCGACAAGATTCCGCCGGAAGGTGCGACCGCCTCCGCCGCCTGCCGATGCCGATGTTGCTTGCGCCAGATTTCGTGTTGCTCGACGAGCGCGCCCTTCCACCAGGCTCGACGGATGAAAGGACGGGCGTTGACTTAGCGACTTCGCACCACCTTGGGAAGAAAACGCTTGCTCCAAGATGGCCGCCGTGTCCATGGGGCGAGTGACAGACCGAGCCGATCGATGTCGTGGGCGGGGTTGTTGAGGCGAGTTTGTCGTGGCTCGTCCGGGCCTCGGTCTGAGCTCATGGGGACGCCACCACCGTCTGGTCGAACTTACGGGACGCCCACCAAGAGCTCGGCCTGAGCGCCTTGGTGGGCCCGACGAGGCCAAGATCCTCGGTCCCCTTGGGCCTAGAGCTGGGCCCAAGATGGTTCATCTGGCAATTCAGCCGATATTTAGGGATAATCCCATCTGTGAGGGACGGAGGCTTTGGTAATATCCCCTCCCGCACTCCGCAATGATGTCAGCGGTTTGGTCCTCGAGTATGGATGACTGAGAGAAATACGATCTTGAAATAGATGTATACTTTGTTATGGAGTACCCCTGGTATGAGTATTCGTCACTCGGTCTCCTGCATCTCGACATGCGCAGATTGGTCTCGGCAGACCTGCCCAATTCCAAAGGATTGGAGATCCCGAGCGATTCTCCGCCAAAACCGGCAAATGGATGAACCTCGAATTTGCACCGAGATTTCTCTTGGCGAGAATTCTCACCGAACAATTGTTATGGTTAGGCAAAAAATCAAGCAAATATTCATTCTGTACTACTTCCCCGTAACTAGCTGGAACCAGATCACAAGGAAGAAGAGAAATTTCTACACATAGACGAGCTCCAGCATTTGAATGTAATTGAGAGAAGGGAAAAACATTTTCGTCAAAAATAACATCCCGAGAGATATAAACTCGTCCGGTGGGAACATCAAGGCATTTAAAACTTTTATGTAGATGGCTAAATCCAAGGAAGACGCACTGTTTTGACCGGAATTGCAACTTATGAGTGTTGTAAGGGCAAAGATTAGGCCAACAAGCACACCCGAATATACGAAGAGAGGAGTAATCCGGTTTTTATTTAAACAGGTGTTCTAGAGGAGTCTCAAATTGAATGACCTTACTAGGCAAGCGATTGATGAGATAAGTGGCAGCGAGAAAAGCTTCATCCCAAAATTTGAGAGGCATGGATGCATGGGCTAGAAGAGCAAGACCAACTTCTACTATATGAGGATGTTTTCTCTCAACAACACCATTTTGTTGGTGAGTGTGGGGACAGGAGACATGATGAGAGATACCTATTTTGTCAAAGAAGGAATGAAGTTTTTCATATTCTCCACCCCAGTCAGTTTGCATTGCAAGGATTTTGTGATCAAATTGTCTTTCAACTAGACTTTGAAACTCTTGAAACTTCTCAAAAACTTTAGATTTGTGTTTGAGAAGGTAGAGCCATGTAAATTTACTATGATCATCAACAAAGCTCACATAGTATTTTTTTTCTTCCAATAGAATCAGGGGTAGGACCCCAAACATCAGAATGAACAAGGTCCAAAGGATAACGAGAAATACTTGATGATCTATTAAAGGACAACTGATGACTCTTAGCCCGTTGACAGGCATCACACACTGATTCTTTATTGGATTCAACTAAACATGGTAGCTTATTATTGCTAATGACACTAGTAACAATAGGAGCAGATGGATGACCCAAACGACCATGCCACCTAGTAAAGGATGGCGTAACACTACAAGCTTGTTTTCTTGAAGATCCTGAAGGAAGAGGATAAAGATCTCGACGACACCATCCTTTAAGAAGTGTGCTCCTCGTGGCCCGATCCTTAATCAAAAAAATATTTGGGGTGAACCTCAAGAAAGGCATAATTATCAGCAGCAAGGCGATATGCAGAAACAAGGTTCTTTGCAGCTTGAGGAACATGAAGCACATTTTTCAAATATAAAGGACGAGTAGGGGTTGTAATAACAGAATGACCAATATGCTTAATTTTCATACCTTGACCACTTGCAGTGTGGATTTGTTCGTTGCCCTTGTACTTCTCATGAGTCGCCGCTTTTTCTAATTCACCGCTTATGTGATCTGTCGCCCAAAGGTCAATATACCAATTTGTATCGACACCATAGGCATGAGCAAATGCAGCAGTTAGCCTTGTCATCCGAACATAGTTTTCATCGATTCGCATTCAAGAATTAGAAGCAACACGACCCCTCTTGTGGCACACTTGGCAGATTGGGCGACTGTCATCAGCAGGATTACTGCGTCCACGCCCACGTCCAGCAGAAGAACCGCGTCCACGATTGCTTCCTCGACCGTGCCCTCTTCCACGCGATGAGTTGCCACCATGGCCACCACGATGAGCAGCATTGGCGACAGCAAGGTTTGCTGCTTGTCGAAGATTAACCCTGTTCTCAAAACCTAAAAGCTGTGAGTAAAGTTCTGCGACCGTGATAGATTCATTTTTAGCCACAATTGTAGAGACAACAGGTTCATAATCATCATCAAGACCATTGATAATGTATGCGACAAGATCATCATCATCTATTGGCTTTCCTGAAGCCGCGATTTCATCTCCAAAGGCCTTCATCTTCGCAACATACTCGGAGACAGACATGTTACCCTTCCATGTTGTCGTCAAGGCCAGTCGCACGTTGATCTTCTGGGCGCGGGACTTCGTTGCGAAGGTGTCTTCAATCTCCTTCCATGCCTGCGCCGCCGTTCTTGCGGCAGCCACCTAGGTCAGCACCTCCTTGGAAAGAGATGCAAATAGGAAGCCAAGAACCGGTTGGTCTGCGGCAAACCATTCTTCATAGGCTGGATTCAGGATCTTCACCACCTTGTCGCCTTGCTTCTGATCGATCTCTACAGCAGGAACATCGGTCTTGCCGTTGATATGTCCCTCAAGTCGGGTGCCACGAATCGCCGCAAGAATCTGTGCCGACCAGAGCATGTGATTCTGCTTGTTCAACTTCTCTGTGATCGGGAAGCCAAACAGCGGATTGGAGGAGGTAGAAGACGAACTCGCCATGGATAGCAATGAAGCTCTGATACCATGTGAGGAACACAGAGGCGCTGGGAACGTCGACGGTGCGACGATTGCGTGTTGATTAATGAGAGATTACAAAGTGATATATATAGAACAAGATTTACCGGTGGCAATCCCTAATACAAAGGAAACAATCTTAACAATTCTATCTATAGCCAAACCGGGTTGATCTCATTCTATATTTGTTACAGGGCCGAAACTCAATATGTCTAACAGTATCATGTAATCATTTAAAAAAAATCATTGTGAGTACTGGTGCCTAGAACAATGAATTCATTTGTAGGAATTGCTAGGCTTGAACGTTCTTCTGCGCATCAGGAAAAATCAGTCAACTATAGTTCACATAATAGTACTGCTTACAGGCTAGTGAACTGAGTTCATTATTTCCATCTTGTGTACGTGCATCACTATTCACAATATATTCACTAGGATGGCATTGTATAGTGT
Organism: Guadua angustifolia; assembly: GCA_036346375.1. NCBI lineage: Eukaryota > Viridiplantae > Streptophyta > Magnoliopsida > Poales > Poaceae > Guadua > Guadua angustifolia. The sequence goes on along the minus strand of CM070515.1, from coordinate 11,694,788 downwards.
ATGTACCATACAGGATTATGTGGATACTGCTCTACATGTCTGAAACCAGCTGGTAATATTCTGAATGCATAAAAAACACACACTTGTACAGCTCTATCTGAATGTGAATTATTTTCGCCCACATGTTATTTAGGAGGAAACTTGATATTCACGCTAAATTTTTAAATGCATGGCTCTCAAGCAGGCTCTGTTCCTTTATGAATAGGAACATTTTAGCTTTAACATTAATTAATTTTACTTATAAATCCCCACTAATTCTGTTGGAAATTCAAGCACAAGTACTATATGAGGTGAAATAGATGGAGTATCACATTGAACTTGAATACAACAAACGATGTCTATTAATTGGCCATTTGTATTTGAACTTTTCAAGAATCCTTAGTCCTTACTGTGATCGCAATCAGTTAATTAAGCAAGAAAATAATAATGCAAGCTTATCATTGCAATTTTTTCGAAGCAGTTGTGTGAAAATGACAACGCAAGGATAGTGTTGCAATTAAATAGTCATCGGACAACAAACGCTGCCCTTTGAAGCAGTTGAACAGGACCACTAGTCGTCCAATCAAGATTACACGTGGTTATTCGAAATCACTCCTATCCAGTGGATCCTTCTTCTGCATCGTCTCTTGGTGGATCCTCCCCCCTATCACGTCTGTATTTAGATATAGAATGTTACGGACAAACTCCCAATATTCTCCGAGAGATACTTCGATGCTTTTCATTTTGACAGTTGTATAAATATTAAAGCATGAATAAATGATAGATGGTGATTACTTATCTCTTCGTTTGCTTTAAAATTTGTGCAATTTATATTGAGAGGAAAAGCATTAAAACACCCCTCATGTTCCCCTTGTCTTCTGCATCGTCTTTCCAACTAGGGGGCTACCTATGATAGTTTTCTAGGGTGTCTAGGACCTTCCCCTTACCTCTAACCACTAGATCTAGGAGCGTTTAGTCCATACCTTCGGTGTTTGCGCCATTCCCGTTTGATCCCGAAGCCATGGTGAGGACGAAGCCTTCGGGAGGTTGGAGTTCGTCTTCGCCTTGGTCGAGAGCAAGATTAGGCGCCGAGGTTCACAGAGGAAGCCCGTGCGGCTCGGTGACGAGCGGCGGCGTCCTTCCCGTCACTTCCTCACGCTAGGGTTTTGAATCGGTCTTGTGGGAATGTGGGGCGCAAGGAGCTGCAGCGAACGTTGGTTCGCGTGCCGGCCTTGTCCCTCCTTTTATATAGCGTGGGTGTGACAGGGGGCCGCAACCAGTGAGGTTGTTGCGCCCCCGATCAGGGCGCAGAGACGGGTACGGACTCGGTCTTTGACCGAGCCGTACGAGATCAACACAACATTCTCCCCCTTGATCTCGAACTTAACTTTGAAACTTTATATCTTGATCTATTAACTTTTATGTCTCATACTTTTAACTCAACATCCCACTCCTCCATAGATTGGTGCACCAAGACCAAGGCGTCACAACAGTCAGTTACGTACTGCTAAACTCAATGACTATAGCACACCTCTCTACTTCAAAGCAGAATAACTTTGTCTTTGTGGGAGATGGTTGCCTTGAATGACCCCTATTATCCAGAATCATAGTCTTTCTGTTAAACCCATGCCGGCTACGTGCTTTTCAAACACGTTGGGAGAAAGACCTTTGGTGAGCGGATCCGCTAACATGTCTTCTGTGCTTATATGCTCAAGTTCAATTGTTTGATCCTAGATTTTCTCCTTCACAACATAAAACTTAATCTCTATGTGTTTGGCAAATACATTTGATTTGTTGTTGTGGGAGTAAAATACCTTGCTCATTGTCGCAAAGATAATTTGAGTGGTCTTTCTATGTCGTCTACCACTCTCAACCCGTACAAACTTTTTAAACCACATTGCTCGCCTTGCTGCCTCATAACATGCCACAAACTCAACAGGCATTGTCGACGTTGCAACGATCGATTGTTTTATATTTTTCCATGATATAGCTCCTCCCGTGAGGGTGAACACATATCCCGATGTGGCCTTTCCAAAGGTCTTTACACCGCCTAATCAGATCCGTGATAGCCCACAATCTCTAGGGCACTTGACTTTCTATATGTTAGCATGAGGCTCTTTGTCCCTTGCAAATACCGCAAGGCTTTTTTTACAACTTTCCAAAGGATCAACTCCTAGATTAACTGACATCCGCCAAGCATCCCGTTGTAAATGCTAAGTCGTATGCAGTACATATTTGAGCATACATTATGCTTCCGACAACTGAAGCGCAGGGATCGATTTCATTTGATCGATCTCGACTTATTCTTTGGACATCGAAAATTCCCAAATTTATCGCCCTTGACTATTGGAGCAAAGGTGGCATTACACATATGCATACTATATCTTTTCAAAACACTCTCTATGTATGCCTTCGTGATAGCCCTAGCACCCTCTATTTCTATCTCGGTGTATCTCAATTCCTAATACATAGGATGCTTCACCAAGATCTTTCATATCAAACTTTGAGGACAAGAACTTTTTTGTCTCTAGCAGCAGATCTTTATCATCGCTTGCTAATAGGATATCATCCACATATAAAACTAGGAAAATATACTTCCTCTACTAAACTTTGCATAAATGCAGCTTGTCCTCCTCATTCTCTTTGAACCCAAAATTTCTTATGGTTTCATCAAACTTAATGTACCACCGCTCAGACGCTTGTTTTAATCCATAAATGGACTTCTTTAATCGACATCCCATATTTTCTTTTCCTTCCATGACAAAACCTTTGGGTTGAGCCATGTACACATTCTCATATAAATCCCCATTTAGAATACCGCCTTAACATCCATCTCGATGTAATTCTAAATCATAATGAGCAACGAGTGCCATAATGATTCTAAAAGAATCCTTTGTCTAAACAAAGCAGAAGGTTTCGTGATAATCTATTCCTTCTCTCTCGAGTGAAGCCTTTTGCATAAGTCTAGCTTTAAATCTTTCAACATTCCCTTTGGAGTCACGCTTGGTTTTGTAGACCCATTTACGCCTACTGTTTTGGCTCCTTTAGGAATTTCTTCTAAGTCCTGCACTTTGTTTGTACTCATGGATCTCATTTCATCTTGCATGGCAGCAAGCCACTTCGATGAATTGGGACTTCTCATCGCTCTCATAAGAGGTGGATCACCTCTATCTCTATGTCTTCACCGACATAAACTTCATAATCACCGAATAGCCGATCTCCTGCTTCTCCGTGATCTTCTAAGTGGTTCTAAGGTGTTCATCGCTTTCACAGAGGTCGCACAGCTCCTCACTAGCAATGCTAGGGCCTTGCCCACAACAAAGCCTCGCACACCGATCGTTGAACTCGGAGAAACACCCAGAAAGTCGTGGACTTCGTGTGATGCAAAGAACAATAGGTATCGAGAAGAAAGACTCTTGAATCATAGGAGTTGGGGCACAAACCCGCTTCTCATCAAGGCTAATTTCTCAGGGTACCATGCTCCCCCTGATCATATCATCCTCTATAAACACAGCGTGTCTTGTTTCTACAAACTTGGTGTGTCTGTCTGGACAGTAGAAACGATAACCTTTTGATCTTTCAGGATAGCCAATGAAATGGCAACTGACTGTCTTTGGATCTAACTTTCTTATGTTTGGGTTGAATACTTTTGCCTCAGCTGGACAACCCCATACATGTAGATAATTTAGTGATGGCTTCCTCCCAGTCCAGAACTCATATGGTGTTTTAGGCACCGACTTCATCGGAGTACCTTGCTAAGAATACGGCAATGGTTTTAAAGCCTCCATCCATAGACTAATCCAGGTAAAGTGGAATAGCTTATCATACTTCTCACCATATCCATTAAGGTGCTGATTACGCCTTTCACCACTCCATTTTGTCGAGGTTCGCCCGCATAGAATATCGGCTACTATGCCATTTTCCGCAGTACCTTGCAAAAGGTCCCGAACTTGGCCATAAGGGTGTGTTTACCGTAGTATTCACCTCCACTCGCCCGATCTTACTACTTTAATTTTTAAATCATGCCGATTCTCTACTTCAAATTTTAAATGTCTTAAACTTTTCTAATGCTTCGATCTTTCTTTGATAGGATAAATGTAGCCATAGCGAGAATAATCATCGCTGAATGTAACTAATGAATCAAAACCATCCACCGCCTTTTACAGAAAAGGACCACAAATGTCTGTGTGGATTATTTCTAAGATTCCCGTATACGCTACGCCTTTCTTTATTTGTTTAACATACTTGCCTTTAATACAATCTATGCAATGATCTCAGGTTCTAAAAGTCTAGGGAGGAAGAATTTCTTCTTTGATTAATCGTTCAATTCTCCCCTCAAATATGGCCTAAATGACAATGCCATAATTTCGATTTATTTATTCACTTTCTATTCTCTTTCGCTTTGTAGTAACATTGCATACTTTTGCATTTGAGGAGGTACTTATGTCATTCACAATATCATAATGGGATAGCAATAAAGCTTGTCTTGTCGAATGGCAAGACCAACATCAACATTATTAAACTTTATTACACACTTCCTGCTCCCAAAATGACACCGAATGTTCTCATCATCTAAGCAAGACATCGAATCAAATTCTTCTTAAAGAAGGCACTAATAAAACATCACGCAAATGGAGTATGAAGCCGCCATCCAACTCTAAGGGAAGATCTCCAATGGCTTCCACATCGCCTTCAACTCCATTCGCCACTCTAATTCCTCTTTCTCCTCTTTGTAGGATCCTCCTCGCATTTTAATCCTCAGATAGAATTAGCAACATGAACAGTTGCACCAGAATCTATCCACCAAGTACTAGTTGGTGAATCTATATACAAGGATTTATCTACAAATGTAACTTGATTTTTACCTCTTTTGTTCAGCCACTTGAGGAACAGAACACAATCCTTCATGTGGTGCCCTTTTTGATGGCAACGCCTGCAGGTATCTGGGTCTATGTGCTCTGGTCAAGGCTTAGAAAACTGTCCATTGGAACCATGTCCTCCATTGGAGTTTTGCCCTCCATTTGAGTGTTCACCCTTCTCAAAATTAGTGAACCTTTTTCACGATAATTGCCCTTTGATAATTACCTTTCTTGAAATTTGGCTTATTCGAACTGAAATAATTCTTTTTCTTCCGAGAATGCTTAACCAGATTCAAATTTCTTCACCTTTTGTGCCTTTAGTCTTTCTTCTTCTTGAACACACATAGCAATGCACTTTTCAATAGACCACTTTTCTTCACTAATGTTGTAATTTACAACAAAAGTCTCAAATTCTTTTGGTAATGAAACCAGTACAAGATGGACTATGAAATCATTCTTTAAAGGCATATCAAAGGACGTGAGAGAGTGAGCCATGTTAGTCATCTTGAGAATATGCTCTGTAGGATCGAAATATACTAATGTAGCAATCAGAGGGGGGGTGAATGATTGCGCGGAAGCTAAAATCAAATTTTCGAACTTTTCAAACACCCCAATTGAAACTCAAATTGCTTGGAAATCAGTTTATGCAGTTGGGAAACAAATAGACCAGTCTGGGCGACCAGTAGATCACTTGGACGACTAGTTTGGCACTTGGGCGACCAGTGGAGCAGTCTGGGCGACCAGTAGATCAGTCTGGGCGACCACGCGCGCAGTCTGGCGAGCAGACCAATATATATCTACTAAAATAGCAATTCCCAAATATCCAGCCGTTGGATTGATGTGAAATTTTAACTATAGAAACTAGACTTAATTCCGCAGCTAACACAAAAAGAATCAGATCAATCGGATCTACGGATCTAAAGTTATGTCCTTCGCAAGATGACTGAACCTGGGCGACCACGCGAGCAGTCGGGCGAGCAGGATATCAATCTTGGTGACCTCAAATTATAGAAGATATAACCGTTGGATTGATGTAAAATTTTAACTGTATAAACTAGACTCAATTCTAAAGTGAACAAAAAAAGAATTAGGTCGATCGGATCTACGGATCTAAAGTTATGACCTTTGCAAGATGACTGAAACAATTTGCGATCTAACAGCTGGGCGACCAGACTAGCAATCTGGGCGACCACAAATTACCAAAGATCTAACTGTTGGATTGATGTGAAATTTTAACTGTAGAAACTAGATTCAATTACAAATCAAACCCAATAAGAATCAATCCGATCGGATCTACGGATCAAAAGATATTACCTTCGTAAGATGATACCTTTGCAAAGAACCGAACTCCGTGATGAACTTCGTGATTGCTGTGATGAACAAAACTTCAAGCGATCGATGAACTATGCCGGAGCCAAGAACTTGTGAGAAAGATCTTTATTTTTGATCTGGTTATAGCACTCAAACAAAAGAATACAACCCTAAACTCTTGCTCAAAAATAAACAGGGGACACCTCCCCCTATTTATACAGAGCAAACACACAGAGATTGAATACAACTCCACTTCCAACATGGAAAGAGTTCGTATCTATCTCAACTTGGCCCAACATGACCAAAACAACTCTTGCACGCATGCAAGAACAGAGAGATTGAATACAACTCCACTTCCAACATGGAAAGAGTTCAGATTCATCTCAACTTAGCCCAACATGGCCAAAACCAAAACCTCAAGACGCATGATCACCCCATTCACACGCACATACGTGACTAACCAACCTTCACATGCATGTTCTTCTAGCCCGAACGCCCCGCATGACATCCTTGACCACCAAGACCTTGATTCCTCCTCGAACCTAGTCTCGAACCTCGCCTCCATGAACCTAGTTCCGTCCCGTCATCGACCACGTTCGCCCTCGAGCAACACCTGCACATGAAGTAACAAACAACGCGTCCGAGCACAAGTCCATGACTTGACTCAAGATTAATCCATGCAACCACTCACATGAGTGCATTGCATTAAACAAACTTCATCATACTATCACCAGCATGATAATCATCTCAACATAGCACATGCACAGGCACCACACATGCCATAACCAAAATCACTTTACAATGCCAATTTCACCATTCAACTAATTTTTCATCACATGATCTCACAATCTCCCCCTTGATGAAAACAATGGCAACACCATTTGAAACGAATCGCTCACAGATTGCTACTGGGTACCTTCTCCGCCGCACAAAAGCAGCCAACATGGCGGTCAACATACTGCATCCACGTGGCGCCGGCGAGTAGGTGGGCGGGCACGCTCGCCGCCTTTGCCGGCGCCCACGTGGCGCCATGAAAGAAAGTGGGCGACACGCTTGCTCGCCCGGGCGGGCATCCACGGACGCCCGGCGAAAGTGGGCAAGCACGCTCGCCGCCGGCGATCACCCACGTGGCGCCCGGCGAGCAAAGCGGGCGAGCACGCCGCCGCCGGCACCACCACGGGCGCCGGCGAAAGCAGGGCGGGCACGCCGCCGCCCGGCGGCAGGCCCACGGACGCCCGGCGAAAGGGTGGCAGCACGCCGCCGCCGGCCGACAGCCCACGGGCGCCCGGCGAAAGCAAAGGGCGGGCATGCCTCGCCGCCCGCCGCAAGGCAAAAGGTGGTGCGAGGTGGCTTCACCCAAGGCTCCTTCTCTTGTCGCACTGCTCGGGCAACGGACAACAAGGCCGACTGTCACCGCAAGGATTTTACAAAGCCCATTCTCTCGACGCCTCGCCAACTCGCTCAAAGGGGTCATGTCCCGGCGGACGGGCGAAGCTACACGCCGACATTTAATGAGGCCGAGGAACGGACAAGACGAAGGCGATAAATGTGTAAGGGTCAAGATGATGACCCCTTTTACCTACTCCTGCTAGCTCTGCCTATATAAGGGCCCCTGCATGGGGAAGGGGGGTCAAGGTTGAGGAGAACAAGCAAGAGTATCGCAAGAGAGCCTAAGGAGGAACTTGTAATTCCCAAGCTTTGTAATCGTGGTCGGCTTCAAACACTCTCAAAAACCATCTAGCAGAAGTAAGGCTATTACCCAAGGCGAGGGGCCCAACTCGGGTAAAAATCTCGTGTCGCTCCCAGCTCTTAGTCGCCGAAGCTCGTCATGGGGAGTTCCTAGGTTTCTCGCTAGGTTTAGCCGCCGCCAAGACGCCTCCTTCCAACCAAACCCGGCTCAGACTCCGGCCTGTCAGTGGAATACTGGCTGTGGGCGCATAGGTAGGGGCTAGTGGTTGGCTTCTCCACCAACTCCCCGCGAACTTTGGTGTTCTTTGTTCCGTGGCGACGATCCAAAATGGCGACCCTCGTCCGAACGCCGCGGGCGAAGCGACGACCAAGGCGCCTCCGGCCATCACGGCTGAGGGACTGCTCACCTCGCCAAGCGGCACACACCGCTTCACGGAAGGGGGCAGCCCAGGCGTCGCAGGTGGCCATGGAGGCGCCACCGCCAAAACTTGCACGCCGCCGGTGTTTTTTCGACCACCACGGTGGAGTTCGCGGACTTCGCCACTCCGTGGTCGCAAGCATTGCCGCCTCGTGGATGCGCCCAACTCCGTAGGGTTTCCGGCCAGTAACCGAACGCATTTTGGCGCTTAAGGCGATGCAAGGCGCTCTCAGCCTCCAAATTACCTAATGAGAAAGGCCTCGCCAGGGGGCCGGGTCAAGGAAGGGCGCTACAAGAATTCGGTCCTGCCTCGAGGAACCGTGGGGACCTCCACTCATCTCGACGAGAGCGCCGCAGCTGGGCGATGACCTCCACTTGCCGCCACAAGGCCACCCGACCAAGAACGCCGCCATGGTAAGGCAGTAGATCCGACAATGAGAGTCCCCGTGGCTCTCATTCTTGCCAAGGAGGAGGTTCACCTCCGACTCTTAAAGAGCCTCGCTCAAGGCCCATGCGCGGTCTCCTGACCAGCCTCCGACGAGCTGCTCGGCCTCTGGCTGCCGGTGCCAGTTTTCTCCGACGGCACAAGGCCACAGAATATGGCCGGGACAGTTTCATTCGGCGGCTATAGAAAAATATGACGGACCACTCAACCCGAGGAGTTCTCCAAATCTACATGACGATGGTGTGGGCGGTGGCGGATCTCAAAAGGTCATGGCTAACTACTCTCCCAACAAATTTTGACAGCTCGCCCGCCTCCTCGTCAGCCGAATCTCCCCGAGGGTTTGCACTCGTGGGGAAAGTTAGCACCTCTTTGTCGCCAATTTCTGTGGCCTTTGCGCAGCCCGGTGGAGGACGACCTCCACGCCTCGAGCAAGAGAAGGGGAGTCGCTTCGGACTTCATCCGGCGGTTTTGCCATCGCCGCAACACAATCCCCCACATCTTCAACACCGGTCGCCATCGCCAGAGAGGCGACGCGATCGCGAAGATGAAGGAGAAGATGGCCACCCGCACCATCGCTCCACCTCCGAAGCTTTTCTCCTCGCACATAAGTGTGCGGGGCACGGAGGCAAGGCCGCCGCCCCAAGGGTGGCTATGGTAAGGATGAGGCCGGACCTCGGGGTTCCGCCGCCACAAGAAGGCGCGGAAGCGCGATGCGGAGAGACCAGTGGTCTTGGCCGCCGAGCGCGACGAGCGCGACGACGAAGAAGACCCCGCGCCCCAGAAGCGCAATCGCCGCGACCGACGTGATGATCGCCGTGAGCGGCGTGGCGACCGTCGTGACCGGCGTAGCGATCGCCGCGACGACGCGAGGATCGCCGCGGTCGTGGGAACGACCGCCGCGACGTAAAGAGGGCGAGCCCTATTGCCCAATACATAAGACCAATACCCATGACCTAGACAACCGCCGGGTCGTGGACAAGATGGTGGAGAAACGGCCAAGGGACGCCGCCGACGATGATCAAGATGAAGATCCTCGCCGCCTTCCAACAGCCAATCACGGTGGCCTATATCCATGGTGGTTCGCCCACCTTCTCCAACGCCGCCATAAACGGCCGAAGAGGGCGCAGTGTGCCACCACGCCAAGCTCGGGGCGGTCGGATGTCAAGTGGTTCGAGCAATGCTCACCTTCGGTCAGGCTGACCATCCCAAGGGCGCCAACGGCCTGGGGCATCTCCCGGTCGTAGTGTCACCCACCGTTCGGAACGTGCGGTTAACCCGCGTGCTGGTAGACGGAGGGAGTTCTATCAACCTCCTGTCCTCCTCAGTGTTCCTGGCTCTTCAGATCCCGCGGCAGGATCTACGCCCGGCTCGCTTCTTCTTCGGGTAGCCCCAGAGGCTGGTTTGATGCCCCCGGTCAAAGCGCCCCGTCACCTTCGGGAGAGGGACAACTATCGCACCGAAGTTGGTGGATTTCGAGGTCGCCGATTTCGACCTCCCTATAATGCCATACTCGGCCGACCCAAGATTGGCCCGCTCATGGCGCCACCCACCACGCCGACATGGTGGTGAAGATGCTGGTCCGCTGGCCCCATTGTGATCGTGGTGGATAAGGCCGAGGCCTTGCGCTGCTTCAAGGTTGCGCAGATCCGCCGTGCCACCGTGGTTCTGGGCGCCCAGACGCCTTCCTGGGAGCCCTCAGCCCGGACCAGGCCTCACCTGGCTCCACCAAGGAGGTTAAGGTGGTCGCCCGAGTGAGGGTGAGCCCCGAAGACCATCAACATTGGCGCCAACCTCGCCAAATAGGAAGACGCGCCACCTTCCTCCACCAATTCCGGCGTGTTCGCCTGCAACCGCTCGATATGGCCGGGTCCCCAGGAGGTGATCGAGCACCGACAGCAACGCCCCGAGGCGCGTCCGGGCCCGGCAGAAGGCCCGAGGCAGCGCCGAGCGCCAAGATGCCATTCGAGAGGAGGTGGAGAAGCCGCCGAGCTGGGATCATCAGGAAGTCTTCACCCCGAGTGGCTTGCCAACCCCGTGCTCGCCAAGAAGTCCAACGGAGGTGGTGCATGTGTTGATTTCACCGACCTCAACAAAGCCTCGCCTGAAGATTCTATCCCCGCCATGAGTCGATCTCATTGTTGACTCCACTACCGGTGTGAATCGGCCAGGCTTTCGACGCGCATCCGTACCACCAGATTAGCATGGCACTTGAAGATGAAGAGAAGACCATGGTAAATTTCTACGGTGTTTATCGTTATGTAAGAATGGCTTTTGGTTTAAAGAATGCCGGTTCTACTTACCAACAGCCATGATATTACTTTCCGTCCTCAAATAGGACGAAATCTTGAGGTTTATGTCGATGACTTGGTTGTGAAGATTAAGAAGAGCGATGAACTGATTCAAGACCTGGAAGAAACCTTCGTTAACCTCCGGAAGAACTGCTTGAAGCTCAACCCGGAAAAATGCGTGTTCGGTGTGCCCTCCGCAAGCTATTGGGCTTCGTGTCCAATGGCATTGAAGCCAACCCCGATAAGATATCGCCATCGAGCACATGAAGCCGCCAAATACGACTCAAGCAAGTCCAATGCTTGGCCGGCCGCCTCGCCTCCTGGGCGGTTCATTGCTTGGGAGAGAAAAGCTTGCCTCGTTAAAGTCAGCTGAAGAAGACAAACCACTTCAAGTGGATCAAGAAGCCTGTATATGCTTGAAGAATTGAAGCAATATTTCCTCTCCCCTTGCTGGTTTTCAAAGACCGGAGAGCTGCTGTTTTGTACATAGCCGCCACCCCGAGGTGGTGAGCGCGGTGCCGATTAAGGAGAGAGAAGGCGCCCAAAGGCCGTGTACTACATCAAGAAGGTGTTGCACGGCCGAGACCCTGCACCAAGAAGCTCAAAAGATGCTATATGCGGTCCCGTGGCGCCCAGAAGGCGCATTATTTCCAAGGGCGGAAATCACCGTGGTCATGGCCTACCTTTTGCGAGATCCTCCATAACCGCAAGCGTAGGTCGATTGCAAATGGGCGGTGGAACTGGGGAATTCAACCTCAAATTATACCCCGCACCGCCATCAAAATCGGTCGGGCGGAGTTCGGTCGAGTGGACTCGCCACTCCAGAAGATGAAGAAGCTCCCGCACCCTCTCCCTGGACCTTGTTCTTCGATGGCTCTTTTAGGCTGGAGGGCGCGGGGGCTGGGGTTGTCCTGGTCTCCCCGACCGGGGACATCCTCCAGTATGTGGTCGCCCTCGAGTTCAAGGCTACAAACAACATAGCTGAATACGAGGGCTTGCTGGCTGGGCTGCGCATTGCTTCGGCGCTGGGCATCCGGCGCCTCCAAGTCAAAGGTGACTCCCTGCTGGTCATCAACCAGCGCGGAAGGAATTTCAAAGGTTCGACCCCACCATGGCGCATACCAAGCGAGGTCAGAAAAATGGAGCGCCATTTTGAGGGTTTGGGATATATCCATGTCCCCGGCTGCGACAATCACCTTTTGCGGACGGGCTCGCAGCTATGCCCTCAAGGGCTCTCTGCTCCGGCCGAGTTCGAAGAAAGGCTATCGCGACCATCCATCGCGCCCCGATTCGTGGGGACGATGGTGTCGCTATCGCGCCCCCGCTTTGCGGGGACGACGGCAAGGCTGCTCGCGTGCCTCCGGCCAGCGGGAAGGCGGTGTCATTGTCATGGCCCCTGCCCGGGAGACGCGGCGTTCGCCAAATTTCGTGTCCGGAGGAAGATGGCGTCCGCCGAGGCAACGCTTAGGGAAAAGCTCGCCCAATGAGTACCCAGCGAAAGCACCGAGTGGTCGCCACGCTGGCCAGAAGATCGGTGGATGGATCCTATCCTAGCCTTCCCGTGACCAAGTGATCCCCGACGATGATGCCTCACCGAGAAGATTGCACGAAGGCCAAGTGCTATACTGTAGGTGGGGACCTATACCACCGGAGTAGGAACGAGTTCTACCAAGCGCATCACCTGAAGATGTGAGCGACCGCTCTCGATATCCATGGAGGCGCAAGCGGAGCTATATGTCCCATTAACGCTGGTTGGCAAAGCGCTTCGTCAGGATTTTATTGGCCTACCGCCTCCGTGATGCTTGCGAAATGGTGAGGACATGCGGCTTGTCATTCTTCGCCAGTAAATTCACCGACCAGCCCAATTTCAGCAGAAACCATCCCGCTCTCCGCCGTCATGTCCGGGGCCGGATATCCTGGTCCGTTCTCATGACCACAGGGGCTTCACCCACCTCTTCGCCGCCATCGATAAGTTTACAAAGTGGGTCGAGGCCGAGGCGCGCGCCATCACGCCGCCGCCGCCAAGTTTATGCGGGATTCGCGCATGGAGTCGCTAATCGCATCATCACCGGCTAACGGACCCAATTCACCAAGGCGGCTTTCCGAATTTCGCGATGAAATGGGCACCAAGGTATGTTTTGCTTTCGTGGCCCATCCCATGAGCAACGGCAAGCAGAGCGCGCCAACGCTACCGGTGTCAAGGGCCTCAAGACAAGGGCGTTTGATCGGCTTCACAAAAGGGCGCATGCAGGCGGAAGAGCTCTTGCCGGTGCTGTGGTCGCTTGCACCACACCCAAATGCCACGGTGAGACGCTTTCTTCCCCGTGTACGGGCGGAGGTCGCCTCCCTCCGAGCAAGCCGCCGGCTTTGCCTCAAGGCCTCAAGAGTTCAACGAAGAAGATCAAGAGGATCTCCGACGAGAAGATGTCAACTTTTTGAGGAGGTGCGGATCGCTGCCTCTCGCCGCCGCCACAAAGAAAGCCTCAGCGGTACCACGCCACCCGGGTCTCGAGAGAACACCGGCAAGAGGGCGACCGGTCTTGCGCAGAATTCAACCGATGTCGGGTTGTATAAACTGCTCTCGATGGGAGGCCCCTTCAAGGTGAGCCAGATCTCGCCCGGCGGTCCGGCTGGCTACCGAGGATGGCGAAGAATCGGCGAATTCCTACAACATAGAGTTGTTATGAAATTCTATCCTTGAAGGAATTAGGTGTCCATTGCCGCCTTGGCCACCATGAGGTAAGAATCTCCTTGGTGGTTGGTGGCTCTCGGCGGTTAGTAAAGTCGTTTAGAAGGCTTTCAATTTACCATTATTGTCCTTTTCGTGTTCTAGCGGCAAGTTTTCTTTGCATGGAGGTCGTTGGTTCCATATGTCTGCTAATTCCTTGGTGATTTATGGAGTCACCTGGTGCCTGTGTTCGACAAGAACAAAGCACTGTGGGCGGGCTAGATGCGGTGCTCAAACGCTGCTCAGACGCCTCAAGTTGGTTCCTCAAGCACCGCCGTTGTCACCACGAGCATCGTTAGTCTAGTACCCTCCCAGGAGCTCGCAGACTTTTGACGACAAATACCATGGATCGATTCCAAGAAATTGCAAGGACTTAGAAATCAAAAGGACCAGAGCTCACTCCATGCGGGGACCTATATCATTCGGTTTTTTCTTGCATCTGCCTACTCATTCTGTTAGTAGCTGTGTCCAGAAGCTTCTTCGTGGTCGCCCTAGGCTTCTTCGTGGTCGCCCAGAAGCTCGGGGGCTGGTCGCCTGTGCTTCGCCCGAGCAAAGCCGTGGTCGCCAAGCTTGGGGCCGGTCGCCAAGAATATTAAAAGCAAGATAAGTCCTCCTTGCCGCGTTTTTGACCATTTCCTTATGTGCGTGCGCTAAGATGGGTCAAGTTGCGCGTGATTGTCACAAGTGCCAAAAATTAACGGGCCCTCATGATCAAAGGAAGTGTGTTAAAAGCGTCAACGTTCGGCACGGCCAAGCAGCCGGGGTGCAAGTTAGACGTGGTACCCAAACACGGCTCGTACGCCTCGGGTTGGCTCTCCGAAGCACCGCTGGTTGTCACCGTCGGGTGCCGCTGGTCTAAATACACTTTCGGAAACTTGTTGCCTTGCCACGCTACGCTGCAACACACTTTCAGGCGATCATCAGGGTCCAAGCTCCAGAAGAGTTTGAACTAAGTTACAATCCCGCGCAAAAACCAAACGCTAAGACCAAGCTACGTCTAGCGTCTCCTGTCGGACTCAGGGTCGTTTTTTTTTGCCTAAGTCCCGTATGACTTGTGTGATCCTTACTTGTGTTCGCAGCAAACATGCGTAAACACTGACGGAACTCAGGAATACCGCCCTAACCTAAGCGTTCCTCGAGCATTTCAGCTGGTTAAAAGTCGTCATTTAACGATTTGATCCGCAAACTTGATCACACAAAATGAAAGAACATGCAAAATAACATTCAACCCGTAAATATCTGCTCGCTAAGTATTACTTATGTTCATGCATGCAGAGGATCAAAGAAAAGAAAGAAAAGCAAAAGAACTAAGGGGTCGCTCCTTCTTTCACTCGCCGCCGACGCCGATGTCGCCGCTTCGTTGCCTTCCACGGCCAGCGGGTGGAGACGCCCATGACCGCGGCTCAACTTGCAACACTCCGCCACGTGTTCGGGCGGTCACGCACAGACTCGCCTCCGCTTGCGCCAAGGTTTCCTTGACGCCGGTCGTCACCGCCGCTATGGGATCAAGGGCGTCGCGGCCGCCCAAAGAAAGGCCAGATAGGTCGCGCCATGATCGCAACCTCTCGACCTTTCAAGTGAGCGAGCGGTTAGGGCTTGTGCGGCCTCAGAGTGCTTCCGCGGCTCGGTTGGTCGCGGCAACCGCAGCATGGAGTCCTCCAATGCGCTGCTCAAGGCCACTCTAAGGGTTCTGTGCACCTCTTCGTGCGCTGAAGGCCTTCTTGAGCATGACAGACAAAGTTGCGCCGCAGCGAAGGACTCCACCTCCGAGGTCTTCGGCCACTGCCTCCGCTTTTTGCGCTCGATCTCGCCCTTTCGCCCGCTGGTCGCATGATGACGATTGTCGGTTCTTCTGCGCCTAATACCGCCTCCGCCAGATCCGCCTCACGCCGCCTCGCTGCAGCTTTCACCGACGCCAATCGCTGGCGATATCGCCCTGGTTCGGGCGCAAGAAGAGCGGTGCCCAACGAGCGCGTAAGTCCTCGAGCCCGTGAACAGCTCGACGTGGCGTTCGGTGGGGGCAATGGTGGTGCGCGGGGCAAGGCTCCCGGAGGCGTTGGCGCTGGCATCATCCGCCCGCCCTTCAGGGCGGGGCCGGAGGCACTGGCGAAGCGCCGGCGCCGGTGGCGCCGGGCGTGTCCGCCAAGGGCCCCGAGGGGCCGCCCTTGATGGCATCCTCAGCTGAGACCGGCCATCGGGAGTGTGAGGCCACCTTGTTGGGTGGTGGCCTGGGCTCCCATGGCCGAAGAAGTTGGCGCTGCGGGCTGCGGAGGCCGGCGCCGAGGAGGAAGTATCGAGCCGGCGCGCCGCGAGGCGCCGCCCCGAGGAGAAGACGGGGGGCGCGCCAATGAGGCGCGCCACCGGCGATGAAGTCGAGATCGGGCGGCTCGGCGCGTTCGCGAGGATCCGCCACGACGGAGCTCGTGGCGGCGAGGTTTGCCCGGCCCGCGGCTCCTTCTGGGATCCGGACCGTGATGTCCGGCGAAGGATCGCTTGCCCACGGCCGACGCTGGCGGGAGCCGTGGTCCTCGATCACCGGCTGGCAGCGGCCGGCACCACAAAGGAGCCCGTGGAGTCTATTGGCGGAGCAGCCTCACGACCCTTAGGCGCTCCGCGTGCTCCAGATTGGCGAGCGGCTGGGCCACCGCCGGGAAAGGGGTGCCGCTGAAACCGGCCAGATCAAGACTGGCGAGCCATCCGCCTCGGATCTCGCTTCCTCCGTGTTTCGCTACCGCAATGGACAAAAAAGTAGCCGCTTGCCAGGGAAACCACAGAAAGGAGCATGTGCGCAAGAAAAAATTAAAGAAAGGCGAAGACTCACGCCCGCCACGCGGCGTTGCCGCGCCGTTGCCGCTCAGATATCGCCATGCGTATGGACGCGGTATAAGAGGGCGATCCTCCGCCACGAAGTCCCGCTACACACCGGATAATCCGGCTCCCGCGTAGGAGGACGCTGGTCGCCATCGCTGAGTTCCGCCGCCTCCTCGACCGAGAGTTCCGGTCCTCGATGGCTTCCCGCCTTTGCTGGCACATTCATATGCCGACGCCATTGCTATCCTTGATGTATGTACCATTCGCCGCGCCATGATTTCCGGGCTGGACCAGGTCGAAGGTGATATAGCTGAGGCCATCCTGCCCCGCAAAGCGGAAGTAGTAGACTTCCCACTACTTCATTTTCGTGGAGGCGCCAGAGAAAGAAGTAGCGAAAAGCTGAAGATTCAAGATCACCCCATGAACATTTCACAAAGGTGTGCGAAGATGGAAAGAAAGATAATGGAGTTGGGGTGAGATGAAGGTGGTGGATCTCAGAGAAGTGAAGGACAAGTGAGGAAGAACTGAAAATGGCGGACCAGCCCGCCATCATAGCCCAAGTATGGAGAAGGATTTCGTAAAGGCACCATGGCAGGAGGTCCCCGCCTGAAGCGGAAGGTGCCACGGCCGCTAGGATGGCTATTCTATCCACCGCAAGGAGTCCGCGCAGAGGCTGGGAATTCAGGCGCCATGGAGAAGACAGAGGCTTTTCGAGCAAGAAGATTGAAGGAAGTAAAAGTTAGTGCGAAGGAAGAAGAAGGCGAAACCGCCTAATACAGATGAACCTATCTATATATGCGCCCGACCGACGGCTCGTGAAGAGGCAAGATCGCGGCGCCGCCGGGTCCCGAGAAAATCTGCAGATACGCGGGAGGGAACCGAGGCGATCGTATCCTCATGAGTGGTGGCCCCGCCCAAGAACGCACCCAGCATTTAATGAAGGTTCTAAAAGAGGCTTTGGCGCGTGTTCTGTATGGCCCAGGGCTATTGTCACAGACTGCTACCGGGTACCTCTCCGTCGATAAAAGCAACAACATGGTGGTCAACATACTGCACTCCACGTGGCGCCTGCCGAGCAGTGGGCGGCACGCCGCCGCCAAAGGGCGCCCACGGGCGCCCGGTGAGTGGGCGACACGCTCGCCGCCCGGCGGTAGTCCACGGACGCCCGGCGAAAGGTGGGCGAAGACGCTCGCCGCCCGGCGGCCACCCACGGGCGCCCGGCGAAAGGTGGGCGAAGACGCCGCCGCCGGCGAAAGCGCCCACGTGCGCGCCGGCAGGTGTGGGCGCACACACGCCGCCCGGCGGGCCCACGGACGCCCGGCGAAGGTGGCAGACGCTCGCCGCCCGGCGACCGGCCCACGGGCGCCCATGAAAAGTATGGCATGCTCGCCGCTTCGCCGCAAGGCAAAGGTGGTGCGAGGTGGCTTCACCGGCTCCTTCTCTTGTCGCACTGCTCGGCAACGGACAAGCGGCGTCGACTGTCACCGCAAGGATTTTGCTACAAAGCCCATTCCTCGACGCCTCGCCAACTCACAAAGGGGTCATGTCTCGGCGGATCAAGGGCCATGCGCCGACATTTAATGAGGCCGAGGAACGGACAAAGACGGAAGGCGATAAATGTGTAAGGGTCAAGATGATGACCCCTTTACCTACTCCCGTTAGCTTTGGCCTATATAAGGGCCCTCGTGCATGGGGAAGGGGGTCAAGGTTGAGGAGAACAAGCAAGAGTATCGCAAAGAGAGCCTAAGGAGGAACTTGTAATTCCTAAGCTTTGTAATCGTGGTCTGCTTCAAACACTCTCAAAAACCATCTAGCAGAAGTAAGGCTATTACCCAAGGCGAGGGGCCCAACTCGGGTAAAAATCTCTGTCGCTCCCAGTTCTTAGTCGCCAAGCTCGTCATGGGAGTTCCTAGGTTTCTCGCTAGGTTTAGCTCACGCAAAGACGCCTCCTTCCGAACCAAACCCGGCTCAGAGACTTCGGCCTGCTGTGGAATACGCCGACACTAACATTGGCATTCACCTCACAATGGCAACACCATTTTTAAAAGAAGTAAAGTGACCAAAAGACAGAAAAAGAAATCTCCCCCTACAAAGAAGAACAAAAATCTCTCTATATCTACAAAGAAATCTCCCCCTATCAAAAAGAAAGACTTCTAACGTAAAGAAGAAATGTGTGTGAATGTGCAATGTGTAACCAAAAATTCCTCCTTTTGATTCCAAAATTTCTCCCTTTGACAATGGATTCATCAAGAATGCAAAAGAGAGCAAAAGAGAAACTTCTCCCTTTTTTGTTTGTTGTTTTCTTTTTATGTAATCGAGCATTATGAATCATGCACAAATGTAACAACTTGATCACCAAGTCATGCTATCAACAAGATTTGCACCCTCAAATCTACACATAAACAATGTAGAGTAAGCATAACTAGAAATCAAGTACTATTAACGATTTTTTGCATGGCATGATCTCCCTTTCAACAATCTTAAAACCTGAAAACATTGAATTTTTGTGCACTTTATTTGTGCTTTGAAAAACTGATTCATTACTTTGATTGCAACAATAACAATTGCAAGGAATTACATGCACCATCACTTTACTTTTCAACCATGCCAAGCAATCACAAGCTTAAGGTTTCATGGTTTGGCCATACACAACCTCTTACAAGTTCATATCATAGTGCAATGATAAGGCCTCAGAAAGAAGAAGTGCGACAAGACATAACCTTGATTTTGCTTTTATCAACAATCACTTTTTGAGCTTTAGCACTTAACTTTCATATTTAGCACTTTTTCGAACAGGATCAAGATAGCCAAGAAAGTTCAACCATGACAAGATTTAATTCAAGTTGACATTCCATTTAAAAAGTCATGACATAAACTACACCATATATGTATAAATAGGAAGTTGCAAAGACCCTTGTAGCATAAACATGGCTTCAAATGACATATGTGTGTGAAATACAATGCTCAGTACTTTTACTGTTTTTCATTTTTTTGTTTTTCATTTAAGAAACACACGAAACAAAAAGCATGTTACACAATATTACAAGGTTTTTCACAAACTCCCCCTCAAAACAACCATCTTAAAGAAAATTTCTACAGAATATCACTTGAAGGGATTAAATTGAAAACAAAAGGCTGAAAGAACAAACCTCCCCAAAAGGCAACCGAAAGGAATTTTCATCAGTAACCAATAACTCCCCCTCAAATGGATAACCAATGAGATCAACAGAGAGGAGATGATGATATACGTGTGCTTGAGTTATCATGGTATGTTCAATTAAGCATAAGCATGAATCATGATAAGTGAATTCAAAGCGTGAAAGGCATGATATAAGATATAACATTATTGAACATGCCAGGGGATACAAATGAGCATATGAACAATCTTTTCATCTCATGCCACAATTAAATATCTGTGAATGTAAAAGACATGAGTGTGTAAAAATAGCTCACAGCAGTAGGTGAAGAATTTTGTACTGGCTGTCGGGGCCGGCAACCCTTGGCGGCCAAAGAACGGTCAACCGCCCCTAGCTCTGGAAGGCCTCGATCAAAGACTCTGATCAAACTCGAGGCCGCCGACCTAGGGCGCGTAACTCCGAGCTCGGGTCCCCGCGACCTGGAGCTCGGGATGGTCCAAGGTCGATAACGTTCCTGGATCCGGACACGCCATCACTTGGCGCTATTAAACGTGGGATCATGGAGTAATGCAGTAGGCGGCGGATCGGAACGTTACCACCGCTATCAATGTGCATGAAGGCCACGATCCGAGAATTACTCCCTAACGCTGCAAGAAGAATGTGTATAAGATCAAGCTTTGTAAACACTTAGCAAAAAAATGTAACAACCCCACACACACACACTCGAAGTTCAAGCCTAGACTTAGTATCGCTGCTTGAGTCAGAATCCTCTTGTATTCACAAATAGCAGTGAATCACCACCGCAAGGTGATCGGAGTAGAGCTATTACATTCTCAGGCTCGAACCAAGATAATCCTTGCATTCGTCTGTCTCCTAGCTCCGACCATAGACCTCCTCGACCTCATTCCTCCGCTCGAGCAAAGCGCAGCTTGTGGTCCCATTTCATCGATTTCTACCTCATTTTCTGCGGTTGGCAATCCCGATCGTCGACAATGGCGCCACCGTGGGGCCCGATTGCTTTGTTCATTCGCAGAAAACTCCAAGGTCTTAGGAGCATGGCGTTTCCATCGACGGACACTCTTCAAGCGTGGATCGGGCGCGAGTCCAGCCCAGATCCTCGCTCGCCTTCCCGCCACCGCAGCGCGGAAGGTCGCGACTCCACAAACCCCGAGGATGCTCGCTTGATGGTCCATGTCGCGATCAATCAAAGCATAAACAAGGCCCGACGGAGGACCAGAGAGGCTCCTCCTGGGAGCGCCCATATCGCCGGATCATGGTCGATCCCGATAGGGCAAAATCGAGCTCTTCGCCGGGCCTTGGCCGAGGAACTCGATCGCGGCCGCAATCGAGGTCATTCCTCCGCAGACACGAAGTCACCGCCAGGACCCTTCCTCGAGAAGCAGCGACAACTCATCACGCTGCCGCAGGGCACTGACCGCATTGCCGCCGAGGAGTGAAGCGCCGTCTTTAAGAACACCTCGGGCGAGACCCGACGCCACCGTGATCGCTGTCCTGCGGCTACTAACCCTAGTAGGGTTGGACGCGAGGTGAGCCACACGAGCTCCACGCTAATCGACAAGAAGTCGCGGGACTTTCCCGACATTCCGCCCAGCATCGCCAAGACAGACCGCTCGCAATACCTCCCAGTGACTCCGTGTTTCGGCACTATGACCGATCTCGCCAAGATCGGTCGCCAAGAAAGCTCGAGCTCGAGTCGACAAAGAAGGAGATCTCGCACACGACGCTTCCCGGCTGCACCCGCCCCGCCTACGGTTGCGTGGCGACTCGACGACCTTCGTCACAGACGCCGCATGCTCGGTTGCCAAGCCCTTTGATCGAAGCGCCGACGGGACCAAGAATCTCGACGAGTTCTCGCCCATCTACTCGACCGCCATTTTGGCGCCGGTGACGAAATGGTTATGGCCAACTATCTCCCAACCGTTTCGACGGGCCGCCTTAACCTCGCTCTTCAACCGAAGCCCGGCCTTCAGTCGTGGCGCCAAATCCAGAGCGCCCGCCCAACTTCCGTGAGTCATACGAACGGCCAGGAAGGAGAAAGACTCGATCGCGCTATCCAGTGGCAAGAGCGAGCTCTTCGTGATTTCGCGGCGGCGGTTTATCAAGACGAGGAACCCGATTCCGAGCATCTCTCGGCGAAGCGCCATCAAGGCCTTCAAGTTCGGCGTTCGCGACCGGCGCGCCATCAAGACCTCGAGATCACGACAAGGCTCGGCGTTAACAAACCGTTCCGCATGGCGGAACAGTACGTGACGCGACGACGCCGTCCGCTGAAGCGCGACATTACCAAGGTAAGCTTGGTCTCGAACCACTCGAGGCCGCCCGCCCAATTCCAAGGGCGCCGACTAAGACGCCCGCCAAGAAGCGGAAGCGTGCGTTCGCAGGATCCGGCGGAGGTCTATCATGGTCATCATCTCGCCGGACGGCCACAGGAGGTCCTCGAGGTCCGAGATCGACGGACGGACCCGACTCGCCAAGGTCGGCCTCGCCTCGCCAGCGCAGGCCGCCCCGTAAAGAAGGCCGCGGCTCGACCTTGAGGACCGACATTGCCGCAGGAGCCGAAGGGCGCTGTGGTACGACGAGGCGAATTTACCGTTTACAGATACGGCCACGACGCTGGTCCCGCAGGCTTGGCAAGGAAAGCTTGAAGCCTTCTATGACGGGCGTGGTGAGATGCCCGTGTTCCGGCGATGACGACCACCGAAGGGTGAACGCCGGTCGGAGCACGACGACCTCGACCGAATTCCAACAGGCGAAGCGCCGGATTGACGCTATCTTCGGCTGCTCTACGACCTACTACCCAGCGCGAGATCAAGGTCACGCTCGACCATCTATCGTTGCAGCAGAAAGCCCATCGAGCAAAGATTGCAAGTGGGCCGGGCCACCATCACCTTTTCTCAGAGGATGCCTTACAAGGTATGGCACGAGACTTAAAGACCGCTTTGGTCGTGACTCGACCATTAGCAACACAAAGTGGTCGGGCGGTCATGGTCGACGGAGGCGCTTCTCTTAATTTGTCAGAAGGAAGCACTTGACCGGATGCAAATTCCCTGGCCAAAGATCAAAAGCATCGCCATCCCTTCTTCGAATCGCTCCTCGAGCTCGACTACTCCTTGGGGCAGTGGTCTTGCCCGTCACCTTCGGGTGTTCGGACAACTTCCAGACCGAAATGATCACCTTGAGGTGGTTGAGGCGACCTCCGCATAACGCTATTCTCGGAAGACCCGCCTCATCAAGTTTATGGCGGCCAATCATTACGGCCATCGCATGAAGCTCCCAGCCCCAACGGCATCCTTACTGCACGAGGCGCACATGGTCTGCGAGACCAAGGTCTCGGGCCACGCATGATGCATTGCCCAATGAGGTCCAGAGGTGACGGAGAAGAACGCCCGAGAGGGCGGCGATCCACCAATGGGCGACAAAGGCCGTGCCGCCGAGGAAGGCGACACGACAGTGTGTCCACGTCTCGCCGAGCCGAGTCCCAAATAGGAACTCGAGCTCGTCACCTTCCTTCGCGCCAACAAAGGTATATTCGCTGGGAGCCCGCAGATATGCCCGGCGCTCCGAGGAGGTGATCGAGCACATGTTACTGTGTCGAACCGATTCTAGACTCAGGCGCCAGAATCGCGCCGCTTCCCGGAGAAGGTTGCGGTTATCAAGGAAAACCTTGATAAACTCCTCAAGGCCGCCTTCATCTCGCGAGATCGACTACTCGAGTGGCCGCCAACCCGGCCATCGTGCGTAAGAAGGGTGGCAAGTGGAGAATGTGCGCCGATCATACGGGTTGAACTCGCCCGCCTGGCGACAACTTCCTTCACAAGATCGACCAGATCGCCGACCACCGCCAACGCCAAGATGCTAAGCTTTGATGCTTATCGCTACCACCAGATCAAGCCGGCGGTCGACGACGAGAGCAAGATCGCCTTCATCACCCCTGCTCGCACTTATTGCTACACGACCATGTCATTTGGTCTGCGTGAATGCGGTGCAACATTCCAAATATTCGATGACCAAGACCTTCGAGCCGCAGATTGGGCGAAACCTCGAGGTTTACATAGATGACATCATCGTCAAAAGCCCCTCCGGGAGCGACCACGTCCGTGACCTTGAAGAAACATTTGCAAACCTGAACAGGTACAAAATCAAGCTCAACCCCGAGAAGTGTGTGTTCGGCGCAAGATCGTGGAAGGTCCTTGGCTACATGATCGGGGGCTCGGGGTTGGTCCGAACCCGGAGAAGATCGAGGCCATCGAGAAGATGGAGCCCCCAACCTCGATCAAGCAAGTGCAAAGCCTCACCGGTCGCATGGCCGCCCTCAGCAGATTCATTTCGAGGCTCAATGAGCGAGGTCTCCCATTCTTAAGACCTCGCAAGCACGGGCTTTGAATGGACTCGTATACAACGGTCTTTCGACGAAGTGAAGGTATATCCGCTATCCCCACCCTCCCATAACTCCTGACTGGCGAGAGGTTGTCGCTTACCTTGCGCCACCGCCTAAGCCGTCGATCTCTGGCCTGGTTGTTTAACGGGGCACAAAGAAGATCCGATTTATTATGTCAACGAGGTCTTACACGCCCAAAGGCACATTCCGTGGTCGCCCCGAGCAACTTTCGCCGGTGACATCCTCGCGAATCCGTATATGGCGCTTAATAGCCAACAGGCCATGGAGCTAGCGGCGTTGACATCCGTGTCGGGTCTTAACAGCTATCAAGTCGCAGGTGCTCGCCGACTTCGTGGTCGAACAGACGCCGCACTCGCTTCGAGCTCGAGGCCGAGGAAGAGAAGCCCCGGATCATGTTCTTCGACGGCCGAGGTCCTTCAAACGCCGGGCCGATACTTATCCTTGCCGCAAGCACCAGCTTGAGGTATGTGGTTCGCTTTGGGTTTTTCGCGACCAATAACGGGCAGTAGTATGAAGCTCTCTTGGCGGGCTTACGAGCCTCGCAAGTCCTCAGGCGACGACGGTTGGTCGTGAAGGAGACTCCACTGGCCATCAACCAAGACAACAAGGACTATCAATGCTCTGAGGTCTGCGATGGCAAAGTATCTCGCCGAGGTCCGCAAGATGGAGAAGTGGTTCCGAACTTGAACTCGTGCATGTCCCTAGGAAGGACAACTCAGCGCCGACTTTCTCTCCAAGCTCGGCTCTCCGACGAGGAGATACCCCCGACGCCATCCTCGAGACGCCGACGGTCCGTCTATCTCCGACCAGAGGTTGTGCTTGCTGTGGTGGAAGGTATTCCGCATGGGCCGAGCCCATACACGCCTTCTCGGCACGGGTGACTGCCGCCCACCCCGCCAATGTAGCAGTGATTAAGCGCCGAGCAAGCTTGTACAAGCTCGTGGATGGCAAACTCTACAGACGGAATGTCTCCAGATCTTGACACGTGCATCTCCACCGAGGAGGGTAAGTACCTACTCAACGACATCCACTCAGTCTCGTGGGCGACACTTCATACAGACGATGGTCGGCAAGGCCTTCCGTATGGGTATTACCGTCGATGGCATTACAGATGCTCGGATATTGTCCAACTCGCCGAGCATGTCGGTTTCACGCCAAAAACGCACCACCGGCTTCACGCCTTCGTGACCATCCCGCTTGCTCGCCTTTTCGACCTGGGCCGGATATCTCGCCCTTTCCTCAGCAAATGGGGAAAAATTCTGCTCGTGGTCATCGACACCTTCACCAAGTGGGTTGAGGCTGAACCGTCTCGACCATCACCGCCGAGCCGCCGCTCGCTTTTTCCACTGCTCGTGGTAACCTGTATGGGGTCCCATGCGTAATTATCACCGACAATGGTACTCGGTTTACAAAGGAATTATTCCGTGAATTTTGCGAAGGCATGGGCACCAAAGTGTGCTTCGCTCGTGGCTCATCCTCGAGCAAGGAGCGGGCAGAAGCGCCAACCGACAGATCGCCCAAGGCGCCAAAAGGCGAGATGCGATGAGCTCAAACGCTACTAAGAAGACTCGGTGGACTAACTTCCCACCGCCTTATGGTCTATTCATTACCATTACCACCGAGCAACAGGTCCACACCCTTTCACCGTGTTTGGTAATCGGCCGCCCCGCCTCCGGAGGTAACGCTGGCTCCGCCAGGTCACTTTGGTCGACCACGCCGACTTCGAGCAAGAACGTCTCTTGACCTTGCCCTCATGGAAGAAGTAAGATGCCGCAGTAATCGCCACGATCAACGATTACCGCAAGCTCTTCGCAGACATGCGCCTCGGCCAAGACGACCTAGAAGCTCCTTGTTGGGGACTTAGCCCCGAGACGGATTCTGTATCGCCCAACACCAACAAGTTATCCTCATGTGGAGGGCCCCTATAGAGTCGTTTCAACAGACGCACGGGCTTACTGGCTAGCGATGCCCGAGAGCAGAGAGCTCTAGCTCGTGGAACATAGATCAACTTCGCAAGTTTTATGTGTAATCTCTATACCTTTAAAACTTCAATAAAAGGATATTCTCCGATTTCTACCATTCATGTCTTTTTCCTTTATTATGAGCACCTCTGTCATTCTTCTTCGAAAGCACGACCTTCAGATTCGCCCTTAGTTTGGGTATCACGAGCTTTACGCTCACCCCCAGTGGTCGAGCTCAACGTAGTTTAAACTCTTCGCAATCACTCACCCTCGTCCGGTTTGAACTACAAGCCCCACGCCTTTGGCTATTGAGTGCGCATGGTCGGGTCGTGGAGTTGGTGATTTATTCATCGAGTTCGCTTGTTACGCTTTTTCGCGAGCACTCTATCTCGATTCCGCAGTCATGGTCATTTGCTCGTTTTAAACTTAGGTCCAAGGTCGGCGTTGTTCGACCTTGACCCAACGGGCCGGGCTAGACATAATATCTACAAACGACCTATGGGTCTCGATCGCGAACAAGAAAGGCACACTTCAAAAAAAAGGTAACCCAAACCTATTGATAACATCAAAATGTTTTTACAAGATCGAGGATGTTTGAGCTACAGATCCTCCATCTGCTGCTGAAGCTTCTCTTGCTCGAGCTCATGACTGCTCGCAGCAGCCGAGGCTTCGGTTTGTTGCAGGAGGGCCTCCTTGGTTGCGTCTGTGGCTCGGCGACGCTGTCGTTGAGTTGGGCAGGCGGTCTTCGCCACTGGCCGGGCACGCCTAAGCTTCTCCTCACCCCGCGACTTTGGCCTCTAGCTCGAGACACCTTGGTTGAGGATGATAGCTCGGCAATGCCTCTCCAACACCTCGACCTTGGCACGCCTGTCGGCGAAAGTGCCTTGGCCGTGGTGGCGGTTCGCTCCTTGGCGGCTTCTCGAGTACCACGACCTTGGCGCGTTCGTCGTGGCCTGGCGGCAGGGCGGCGCTTGTTCTCGCCGTTTTCGAGGGCCTCGACTCGGCGCGAGGGTCTCGAGCGCCGAAGTCGAAGAAGTTCGCCCATGGCGGCCTTCTCCAAAGACTCGACCTTGGCGCGCTCCGATTAAGGGCCTCGGCGCTTTGGTCGCCGAAGGCGCTCGTGTTCTCGCTTTGAACCCATGCTCGCGCCGAGGATCTGGTCCTCTCGAGCTCGGCGGCATGGGACACCTCCAGCGCCACCATCGCGGCGACGCAGATCGTTGAGCTCCTGCTGATTCGCTGAGTTCTCGGCCGACCTCGATGGTCGCTAGCAGAGCTCGAGCGCCGGTCTCCCTCTCTTCCATGGCGCTCAAGATCTGGCGAGCACGCCGGCGTGCTCGTTGAGACCTTGAAGCCCCGGTCACATCGCCAATCGCCTTTGAAAACAAGGAAAGTGATCTCGTAAGAAGTTGTCAAGAACACACAACTTAACATGTTACAGACATATAAGGGAAGCTCCTACCTCACGGAGTCATTGCCGACGCTACCGGAGAACTTCGCTCATTTCGCCAAGACGAGTGTGTTGATCTCAAAACCTTCGCCAGTCCCCGTGACTGGGCCTTTTCAATCACCACCAAGACACTTTGTCCGGCTCACGGACGACGTACGGGCATGCTCGGGATCTTTCCACATCGGCCGCCGGGTCGAACCCCCGGCCAGAGGTACGGCAATGGCAGCCGGGCCCGACTCAGAGTCGGGTTCCGCCAGCTCGGTGGCGGAGTTGCCGCAGAAGCAGATCCGACCCAACCCCTAGGGGTGGAACATTGTATCCCGGCCGAAGTTCGCAAGTCGGGTCATCGAGCGCCTCCGCTGTCGTGGTCGCCTCCGTGGCTCGGGAACCGCGGTCTCACCATCAGCACGATCTTGGTCGGCGGGCCTCAGGACTTCGGTGACACGGCCTCCAACGATCGGGCGCTGCGACTTGAGGGGCCCGGACACCCATGTCTCCTCGATCTCTGGAGGATCGTCGACCGAGAGGGCACCTGCCTCGCCGGGTCAGAATCCTCGCCGATCGCAGTTGGGGGTCCACTCGTCCGGCTATCGTGGCCTTGGTCGAACTCCCGACTGAGCCCAGCTCGAGGCCCGGCAAGAGCGCTTTTGACCAAGACTGGCAAGGCCAAGATAGTATGTCCTCCTCCTGACTCGGACTCTACCAACAATGTGCATTGTCATAGTGGGCAAGCTCGGGTCTCGAGTGCTCGAGGTCTGCAATCAAGGATAGGCACTAAGACAGAAAAACACAAGGAGATGGAGCAGGTTGCAAAGCCGTGGTCTTACTCGGTTTGTGGCCTCTCGCCTCGCTGATGGTCGGCAATGGTCCTGCTGTTCTGCTCGGGGCACTCCTCTTCCTTCTCGTCTGGGAGGCGGTCGCGATGAGCCCGCACCGCTTGCTATGGCTATGCCAGATGACCGACCTTGATCACCCCGACAAAGGGGGGCTCGATGGTTGGCGCGTCGGCGCGCTTTGTCGCCGCTAAGGAAAGAAATTTTGTTAGGCCCCGAGAAGCCAAGGGCACGAGCTCGGGAACTTGGCCATGATCGTCTTTACCATGGCGCGGTCACCCCATTCGATGTGGGGCCTCTTCGTCTCTCGGCGGTCAACTCCGGTTGGGGGGAGTCTCTTCTTCCCCTTCTTGCCCTTGCTCTCGTCGGGCAAGGAGCAGCGATCCGAGCCGCCTCCCACAACTCTTGATGATCCTACAAGCAAGCACGGGTCAAGCAAAGATATACAAATGTTCGGATGAGGCTATAAGTCGGGGAAGGCTTACCTCGGGCTTGTCAAGAAGACGTTCTTCGACCGGTCACAAGAGTATACTCATACGCCGATTTTGAACATTTCAAAGATCCTCGGCGCGACTCAGACTCCTTCGCATACCGCATCTAACAAGAGCCATCAGAGGAGGAAGAAGTGCGAACTCAAGCAAGAACCTCGGGTCAAGACCTTACCAGATGAACTCTCTGGTCGAATCGCTAAGGCCCCTTGATCTCGGGAGAACGGTGTAACCTCTTCCGTAGGGGAGACACCTTGCCCGCAGAAGTCGTTCGCGATCGCTCGACCGGTGAGGCCAAGGTGGCGAAATGTGGATGGCGGCGATGGCCTCAAGCGCCGACGCCGAGGTCCTCGGTCTCGGGGTCTCCTTCTTCCCAAGGGCGGCGGCCCTCAGATCGCAGCCTCCCGCTTCTCCCCTTCTTGAGGTAGAACCAGCGCTCGACCATGGACTCAAGAGAGTCCCGCCAATGATCTTGGGCAAGGCCCACTTGAGCCCGGACCGCCAAGTAGAGGCACCCAACCACGGGTCCTTCCTGAGCTAAGAGGGAGAAGAAGGAAGAAGAGCGAGGGGTGGGAAGAATCCTCAGAACCCTCGCATAGATGGGAGAAGATGGCTAGGTGAGGACGGAATTGGGTACCAAGTTGATCAATTCAATCTGCAAATTGCCGAGGACGCCGGCCAGAATTCGCCTCCCGGTCCGCACCAAGAGGGAATGATGCTCTGCAGACGATCTCGTCATCTCGAGGATGAGGTTCGGTCTCGCCGCCGGGCAGCCGCCAGGTCACCTGATCCAACAGCCCCAGGGCCTCGAGCTCCTTCATCCTCGCGACCGACAAGGTGCTTTTCCCCAGCTTGGCCATGGCGAAACGACGTGTGAAGATGGAAAGGCGGTCTGCTCGGGCGAAGAGGCTTGGGAGGAAGGCGCAGAGATTTTCAAGCTGATGATCAAGAGCTCGGGGTCTTTCACGGCGTTTTTGGGATATAAACCTCCCTGGCGCCTCAAAAGGCGCTACCGCATGATTAGACGGGCGCACTAAGGCTCGGGCGGCGGACTCAAGCGCCGCAGTGTCCGCTTACTGCTGGCATCCGTACCACTTCGGGAGATTAAAGGTCGCCAGATGTCTCGCCTGGGTTCACTTTGCGATCTCCGCCGACCTCTAACAAGGTTCCAAGACCTTGCAAGGGTTGTTGCTAATGACTCACAGGAGGCTCGAGGCCGCCCTTGGTACCCCTTTTTACGACCTTGAGCCTCGGGGCTAGCTGTCGGGGCCGGCAACCCTTGGCCGGTCACAAGAACGGTCAACTGCCCCTAGCTCTAAGGCCTCGATCAAAGACTCGGATCAAACTCGAGGCCGCCGACCTAGGGCGCGTAACTCCGAGCTCGGGTCCCCGCGACCGAGCTCGGATGGTCCAAGGTCGATAACGCTCCTTGGATCCCGGACACGCCATCAATTGGCGCTACTAAACGGGATCATGGAGTAATGCAGAGCAAGGGATCGAACAGTTACCACCGCTATCAATGTGCATGAAGGCCACGATCCGAGAATTACTCCTTAACGCTGCAAGAAGAATGTGTATAAGATCAAGCTTTGTAAACACTTAGCAAAAAAATGTAACAACCCCACACACACACACTCGAAGTTCAAGCCTAGACTTAGTATCGCAAGCTTGAGTCAGAATCTCTCTTGTATTCACAAATAGCGTGAATCACCACCGCAAGGTGACCGGAGTAGAGCTATTACCTTCTCAGGCTCGAACCAAGATAATCCTCGGTTTCATCCGTCTGTCTCCTAGCTCCGACCATAGACCTCCTCGACCTCATTCCTCTGCTCGAGTAAAGCGCAGCTTGTGGTCCCATTTCTCACCGACTTCTACCTCATTTTCTGCGGTTGGCGATCCCGATCGTCGACACCGCCTTTTTGAAACCATCTCAAGGGTGAGAACCATCCAAGTCTTGATCCCATCTTGCAAAAGACCAAGATCCACTAAGCCTCTGGTTCTCCAACCCATTTCTCAAAAACCTACATAGCACTAGGAGATGTCGAGGTCTTGGCATCAAGTTAGAAATAAAGCATTTAGGAATCCAGTACTGAGACACACGACGAGTAGGTACAACACGAGTATGCTTGTTCAAAAAATCAGATTTGCCCTTTCCCGTGTTTCTTGCAACAAAAGGTGTTTGCATCACCCTAGGCACAAAATGAGGAGTAAAATGTGCCTTCCTAAATTAGACCTAGCCTTAGTCTTCTCTTTCTTTTTGTGTTTGGCTAGTCTAAAGCAAAAATCTACTAAATGTCCATCTTTACCACAATGAGTGCAAGTGTACTTAACATGATGTTTAGCTTTAGGAATGTATAGCATTTGCATTCATCATAGTAGAAGATAACACACCAAATAGACTTGAAAATAGTTTTCTTAGGCTCATTGACAATTTCAAATTTTTCACTTTCAAGTGTCTTCACAACAAGAGGAGCATGTGATTTATGATGAGCATAAGAATCAAAACCTAAACCTTTGTGATGAGTACGACTTTTGATTGATCCAAAATCATGTTTAGGTTTTTCTTTCCAAGTGAACCGCTCTAAAGATTTTTCCAAGTAATCAACCTTTCGAGAAAGAGTTAAACAGCTTATTACATGGAACGCCCACTTTTCCTTTCTGCTTATGCGACAAGTTGAGCATGAGAGAACTTCATGAGTGAGCATAGCATCTGTCATTTGAGAAACCCTAGCATTTGCATCATGCAACTTCAATTCCAAAGATAGCACATTTAGAACAATGAGTTGTATCATGCAAATCAACAGTTGAACAAACTAGCGTTTTTAACATGTTTCTCATTTTCTTTCTTTTCAAAGATTGACTTGTTCTAACAAAGAAACATGTTCTTTCCTAAGCACAAGAAGCTCATCAGAATTAAGTCACATGATTTGCAAGCATCATCATCAGGAATCAAAGATTTAAGTCTAGCAATTTCAGCATTCAAAGATTCCACAAGAACATCATGTTTCTTAATCTTCTTGTCGCGTTTGTCAAGCAATTTTCCAAGACGAACAATAGCAATAGTTAATTCATCGTAAGAAGGTTCTACCTCATTGCAATCGCTGTCATGATCGTCCTTGGTGAAGCTTACATCACTCCTAGCCATGAGACACAACCCTGTCAATTCATGTTTGCTTGGAGTTGTTGTATCATCTTCACTGCTCTCCGAATCCACATCACTCAAATTGACTTGTTCAAGAGCGTAAAGGACCCGGTGGACAACTTTGCTGTTGATGAAGCTCTTTTTCTTTCTATTACTTGGAAAGAACTTCTTCTCTTTTCTTTTGTCATTGTCCTCCTCTCTTGATGCTTTTCCTGCAAATTTAGGACAATTTGGACGAATATGGTTGAAATCACCATACTCATAGCATCTTGGAGGGCCACCACCAACTCTCTTTCTCATTCTCACATTCTCGCAAAGCTTTATTAAAACGAGAAGAGAGTGATGCCAAGTCTTCTTCCGGGAATTCCTCAACTGCTCATCGGTTAGTGAAGACAAGAAAGACAAGGCAAAACTTGAAGAAGCATTATTCGAGACATGCTAGATTGAGAGGTTAATGCAATTGATTTATAATCAGTCCTCCTAGCAAGAACATCCAATTCATGAGTTTTAGTTTAGAGAAAAGAACATCTACAAGAAGATCACTCATGACAGCTTGATTCTCTAATGGATGTAACTTTCATTTCCCAAATAGACATGTCTAATGCACCAAGCAATTGTCTAGCATTAGTAGCCTCATCAAAGTAAACTCCAACAAAGACGTAAGTTGCTAAGAATCTTATTGAAACGCAAAGAAATCATCTAGTGACTCACCGTGCTTCATCTCAAATCGCATGTATTCTTTCTTGTAAATGTCTTGATTTAACCTCTTTGATAGTGTTAGATCCCTCATGATAATCACAAAGAGATTTCCATACCTCATATGCAGACTTGAGATGGATCACGCGGTCGAAGTCACTTCTTCCCAATCCTTGGATGATCAAATTTCGTGCTCTGCTATTCGCTTCAACTTGTGCTTGATTGGTTTCATTGACTTGATCATTCTCATGAACTTGATATGGTTTATACACCTTCTCCCAGATTGCAAAGCCCTGAGCTTGAATGTATGCCTCCATCTTTGCTTTCCAAAACTGAAAATCAACACCATCGAAAACACAAGGTTTTGTCGAATACCTATACATCGCTACGGTTTCTAATCACCAGTTAAGATTAATTAGAAAAACCTTTCTCTGATACCACTTGTAGGATCGAAATATACTAATGTAGCAATCAGAGGGGGGGTGAATGATTGCGCGGAAGCTAAAATCAAATTTTCGAACTTTTCAAACACCCCAATTGAAACTCAAATTGCTTGGAAATCAGTTTATGCAGTTAGGAAACAAATAGACCAGTCTGGGCGACCAGTAGATCACTTGGACGACCAGTTTGGCACTTGGGCGATCAGAAAAGCACCTGGGCGACCAGTGGAGCAGTCTGGGCGACCAGTAGACCACTTGGGCGACCAGTAGATCAGTCTGGGCGACCACGCGCGCAGTCTAGCGAGCAGACCAATATATGTCTACTAAAATAGAAATTCTTAAAGATCCAGCCGTTGGATTGATGTGAAATTTTAAATGTAAAAACTATATTTAATTCCACAACTAACAAAAAAAGAATCAGGTCAATCGGATCTACGGATCTAAAGTTATGTCCTTTGCAAGATGACTGAACCTGGGCGACCACGCGAGCAGTCGGGCGAGCAGGACATCAATCTGGGCGACCACAAATTATAGAAGATCTAACCATTGGATTGATGTGAAATTTTAACTTTATAAACTAGACTCAATTCTAAAGTGAACAAAAAAAGAATCAGGTCGATCGGATCTACGGATCTAAAGTTATGACCTACACAAGATGACTGAAACAATTTGCGATCTAACAGCTGGGCGACCAGACTAGCAATCTGGGCGACCACAAATTACCAAAGCTCTAACTATTGGATTGATGTGAAATTTTAACTGTAGAAACTAGATTCAATTACAAATCAAACCCAATAAGAATCAATCCGATCGGATCTACGGATCAAAAGATATTACCTTTGTAAGATGATACCTTTGCAAAGAACCGAACTCCGTGATGAACTTCGTGATTGCTGTGATGAACAAAACTTCAAGCGATCGATGAACTATGCCGGAGCCAAGAACTTGTGAGAAAGATCTTTATTTTTGATCTGGTTACAGCACTGAAACAAAAGAGTACAACCCTAAAATCTTGCTAAAAAATAAACAGGGGACACCTCCCCCTATTTATACAGAGCAAACACACAGAGATTGAATACAACTCCACTTCCAACATGGAAAGAGTTCAGATTCATCTCAACTTGGCCCAACATGACCAAAAACAACTCTTGCACGCATGCAAGAACAGAGAGATTGAATACAACTCCACTTCCAACATGGAAAGAGTTCAGATCTATCTCAACTTAGCCCAACATGGCCAAAACCAAAACCTCGACGCATGATCACCCCAATTCGCCGCGACATACGTGACTAACCAAACCTTCACATGCATGTTCTCTAGCCCTAACGTCCCGCATGACATCCTTGACCACCAAGACCTTGATTCCTCCTCGAACCTAGTCTCAACCTCGCCTCCATGAACCTAGTTCCGGTCCCGCCATCGACCACGTTCGCCCTCGAGCAACACCTGCACATGAAGTAACAAACAACGCGTCCGAGCACAAGTCCACGACTTGACTCAAGATTAATCCATGCAACCACTCACATGAGTGCATTGCATTAAACAAACTTCATCATACTATCACCAGCATGATAATCATCTCAACATAGCACATGCACAGGCACCACACATGACATAACCAAAATCACTTTACAATGCCAATTTCACCATTCAACCAATTTTTCATCACATGATCTCACATGCTCTCTAATGCCTGGTCCATTGCGCAGTCCAGATCCATCATACTTGTCATTGACAAGTTTCTTGATTAATGTGCCTGCATAGGCCTTTGTGGATCCAGTAAACTGCTCTTCTATTTTCTTCAGATACTATGTAGCATCTGTACAGTCTGGGATTGCTCCCCTTATGGACTCAATAATTGTGCCCTTGATTACCATGAGGCATTTTCTATTTGAGTTGTCCCACTTTGCCTTCTCAATACTATACGACAATTTCTGCAAAGATTATTTGCAGCTTCCGAGTCCCAAATTTCAGCAGAACCGGCACACTGTGCTTTGGATGGAGCAGGCATAATCTATCTTAGCCATAGCCATGGCCAAGTTCAAGTTCTCTCCATGAGGAGTAATTGTTGCTGCTCAACCTTTCAAGCTCTTGAAAGACGCTTATGGAATTAGCAATCTTAATGGAAAAGCTTCGTAAATGAAATAAGAATTTAATCAAGAAACTAAAAATACAAACTTTCGCATGAATAAATTAACGCTGGTCAATTAAACATGTTTAACTTTAATAAAGCATGATCTATTTCTAAAACACCGCTAAGCAAGATAGAATAGAGCAAACTTTATTCAAACTTTCTATCATACTTAATATGGTCATGGCAAATTTATTTTCAACGCTGGTCGAAAAATAAAATTACCATATGTGAAATACTATAAAACATCTCATTTATTATTTTCTAATTAAATATCCACGTTGGTTTCAATTTAATTAGAAATCAACAAAACTTAAACTTGCAGCGGAAACTGAATTCAACTTAGCACTTAAACTATTCTTCACAGCAAATATTAAATCAAAAACTGAATTTACTATTCATTGCCGAAAACAAAAGTTTCACCTGTTCCCGCCTAAATTGGCTCAAGGTCTTCACTATGCTCCTGGTCACCGTGTCCTCAAGAACTGGGCTCGGCCGGCTGGCACCTTCCTTGGGCCAAAATTAAAGGAGCTACCGT
The DNA here is from genome assembly GCA_036346375.1 of Guadua angustifolia. Lineage (NCBI taxonomy): Eukaryota > Viridiplantae > Streptophyta > Magnoliopsida > Poales > Poaceae > Guadua > Guadua angustifolia. The sequence continues at coordinate 11,659,023 of CM070515.1, read as the reverse complement.
CAGCGCTAATCTGCGCCGTTGGATCAAGATGGACTACCGAGGATTTTTCGAGGCAATAAAACCGCGAAAAAATTCGGCGCCGAAACCCTAATCCATTCTTCGCCGCCTCGCCCACTTCGCCTCTCAGAGTCAGGCTTCGCAAGAGAGAGAGAGAGAGAGACGGAGAAGAAGAAAATGGCGGCGCCGCCTGCAGTTCTCTCGTCGAGCACGCGATCGCCTGGTGGACACGGCGCTGCCGAAGCGGCCTCAAGGGCGGTGTCCTAAGCCCTGCTGAAGGCGCGATTCAAGACGGAGCGCGGAGGCGCATCGCACGAGGGCGCGGAGGCGGCTGAGGAGTGGCTGCTTCTTCCCGTGGCTGTCGCCGATGGAGACGAGCACGGCAAAGCCAGGTAAGGTTTCTTCCCCCTTTCTTGATTTTCTATGATTCGGTTCTTTTGGATTTTGGGGAAAAAACACTAGGGTTTCACAAAACACGATCTAAAGTTCTTCGCTAGAGTTCTTCATCCTCTCCTTCTAATTTCTACGGACGAAACTAAACCCGAAGGTTTCAACACTTCTAGGGTTAGGGTTTGGGTAAAAAAACTAGAGCTCTGATACCATTGATAGTTTTCTAGGGTGTCTAGGACCTTCCCCTTACCTCTAACCACTAGATCTAGGAGCGTTTAGTCCATACCTTCGGTGTTTGCGCCATTCCCGTTTGATCCCGAAGCCATGGTGAGGACGAAGCCTTCGGGAGGTTGGAGTTCGTCTTCGCCTTGGCCGTAGCAGTACTAGGGCGCCGGGGTTCACAGAGGAAGCCCGGTGCGGTCGGTGACGAGCAGCGGCGTCCTTCCCGTCACTTCCTCACGCTAGGGTTTTGGATCGGTCTTGTGGGAATGTGGGGCGCAAGGAGCTGCAGCGAACGTTGGTTCACGTGCCGGCCTTGTCCCTCCTTTTATATAGCGCGGGTGTGACAGAGGGCCGCAACCAGTGAGGTTGTTGCGCCCCCAATCAGGGCGCAGTGACGGTTACGGACTCGGTCTTTGACCGAGCCGTACGAGATCAACACAACAACCTAATGTCATTAGCTTCATGAGGGTTGGGAGCCGCACCAGAAGACCCTGTGGTAGTGTCTCTATCCCTAGTGCCTAATCCACAGTTCCTGAAGGGCAGTGAGGTGAGGCCATCCATCCCAACAGCAATTTTCTCAAGCCTTCGCAGCTTGAGGTTCGTCAGCCTGGCAAGACTTGCAACATTTGAAGGCAGCGGTATCAAACATGCGCAATGCTGAATGGACAAGCTCTCAAGGGATTCAGGTAACTTTAGAATATCTGATAAACTGTTACAAAAACCTATTATTAACGCCTCCAGCTGGGGCGATCATAGGGATTCGATCGTCCGATTGTGAGCCAGTCAGATTCTTGCAGTTACAAACTCCTAGGTCTCGAAGGCAATTCAGGCTACAGAATTCCTTCACAGGCCAATGGACAAGATCGTCGCATCCAACTGTCACCAATTCTTCCACGAAGTCAAAGCAGTCCCATAACCCGAAGAACCATTTTGATTGATTAGGTGAGAAGAGGCAATTAGAACACTGTTACAAAATGCACGACAAAAAATATTATCAAAGGAACGAGAGATACTGATTTTACGTAGAAAACCCTTTTGAAAAAAAACCACCGACGCACGAAAACAATTTCACTATATGAGAAGATATTTACATTATTTACAATTTCACCATATGAGAAGATATTTACATTATTTACTAAGTAGGTAACCGACTAATGCTTTCTCCGCATGGTCAGAAAATGATTTTCTTCCCCTCTTCAACTTGAAGACGTGTTGAATATTTGGAAGCTGATCTAGAACTATGGTATGCACAGATATATCACCATTGAGAAATGGATTTCAGATTTCCCCCTTTGACAGATTTAACAGAGTGTCAGATAATAACGACATTTTGTCTTTTTTTGTTCAGATCAGTCACCTTCTTCTCCCATCTACACTAGTTGATCTCTTGTGAGGAATTACCTCTTCAGTCTTTACTGCTTTCTTTCGACTTTTCGTATGCACACCCATAGTACAATGCTGCACAAAGACAGACAAACAATTAAGTTCGAGATCACTCACGAATCACATTATTGTTGCGGACCAAAAGACCTCACTGCACATATCATTATGCCAATCCGCTATAACAACAAAGCAACATGCATGGGTATTTACAAATAGCGAATGCCAGACAAAAGTCCATATTAAGCACACCACAAGGTCCACAATAAAGCATGTTGCCATCGTGCTGGAAACTGGAGAGTTATGGGGCAAAAGCAACCTAACCACACCAGCAATTTACAAGTGACAAGAGCTTCACGAAATGCATTTGCACGAGTAATAATACAGCAATATACAGTTTACAAAGGTACAAGTAAAAGATGGCGTCGGATCGGAAGTTTACCTCTGCATGTTGTTTAGTTCGATAGGCGATTTAAGCAAGCTACAGGTTCTGTACGTAGACAATAGTTTACTCATACCGGCCTTGCTGAGAAAAAGAAAAAGGACAGCCTAAGCTTCGAGAAGCGAGCTTCGAACAGCAAATAACCCAACAAGGAGCCGTGGCAGGAGTCTGGCACAACGAAAAAGGAGAGAAGATGCATTCAGTTGAGATAGACACACAAATTGAATTGTCGTGTGTTCATACCAAATAAAAGAGACGATGCAGCTGGACTCTGGAATACAATTAAGTAATACAACGAGATAATAGGAGAGAGGGCCGGGGATGCATGCAGGAGCGTATAGCCACATATACGCACCTCGATCAGTTGAAGACTCAGCGGGAGGGAAGGAGCCCCTTCAGGAATGACCTCTTTACGTTGGATTCTGCTGGTGGAATGTGTTTCTCTGGGATGGAGGAGACCAAGTGGAAATACTCCCCACCTTGTCTGCAACGTCTCTGCAAGTCAGGGCAGTAAGATATCTGTAGAGATTTGAGGGTCGGGAGCCGCTGGAGGAGACCCTCCGGGAATCTCTCCATCCCTCGACAATTCAAAACGCTCAATCGCTCGAGGGAAGTGAGCCCATCCATCCCATCAGGCAACGTTTTTAGCCCACCGCAGTCCACCACAATGAGCACCCTCAGCTTTCCAAGGTTTGACAGCAGTGCCACCAAACTTGGGCAAAATTGGATCCGCACTTCCTCAAGGGATGCGGGCAACATCGGAATCTCCAGTAAACTGCCACAATCGCTAATTCGTAACCTCTCCAGCTGGGGCAGCAAAAGGATTTCCTCGGATGATGAACCCTTCCCCTCCAGGTTGGCACAAGACGTAATATCCAGAGAGCGGAGGCCAACCAAGCATCCGAGCTCCTCCACTGGCCAGCGGACAAGCTCATTGCATCCCGACATCGTCAATTCTTGCACACAGGCAAAGCATTCCCAAAGCCCAAGATGTGGTTTCGATAGACTGGGTGCTGCTGTTACGAAGCAGTTGGGACCACTTAGAAACAAACTCCGAAGGTTTTCTAGAGCTCTTTGGCTTTGCAGGTCCTCCATAGGCATCAACATCATGTTTGCCAGCGAGCTAACCTCTAACCTCACGAGAGATGGCCAAGAGCCCAGCGGCATGCTCATAGAAACAATACCTTCTACGCTGTATTGGAGATCAGACAATGTTGTTAGATGTGCGAGTGAGCTGATTGCTAGACTGTAACATCCTTCTATTCTCAGGTTTTTGAGGACTGGACTCTCTGGAACACTCGCAAGTTTCGGGCAATTGTCTATACTTAGGTTTTTGAGTTGGGGAAACATTACCAAGCTATTGGGCTCTCCCGCATTGTTTTCTGCCCAAGTCTCCAAGTTCGGTAACGACTGTAAGATCATCACTTTTAACTTTGGGAAAATTTGTAGAGTGGTATGGTATCCGTCAGCTTCCACCTCGATGCTCTTACATAATGTGGCTAGGCTACCCATTTTGTGTAAGTACAAATACTCAAGAGAGATTGATGGCCATATCATAGGTAGATTCTTACATCTTGGGCAGTTGGATATATGTAGTTTTCTTAGGCACTGGAACATTCGATGGTCTCTCATCCATTGTGACATTACTAGGCCACCATATCCATGTACCTCCAAAATTTGGAGCTTACTATGAGGTGCAAGAGACTCCAACACTTGTTCCTCATCACAATATGCCTCATCTTCAGGCTCCTCACTTACTTCGCGGCCCCAACACAATAGTAAGTCGCTTAGATTTGGCTTCTGGTGCAGATTGGCTTCTTTTGCATTTTCCCCACTCTTTATTTTCCTTAGATTGTACAGTTCCAACCTGTTGGCAAGGTGTCGCAGGTCTTTGAGCTCCTCGATTCCACGTCCCTTTCTAGCACCCACAACAAATGTTGTCAATGTGTGAAGGTTGTGCAATAGACTGACATTTGGTGGCATCTGTTCCAAACTAGTACAACGATAAAGATGGATGAGCTTCCTCATAGTTGTCATACCTTCCGGTAAATGTTTTAGATTATGGCAACCATTGAGCCTCAGCGATTGCAAGTTATATAGCACACATATTGAATCTGGCAATGCAACAATACCCGACTCAGAAAGGTCGAGATACCGTAAATGTTTAAAGACCTTGCTGTTGATAATAGAAAGACAACTCAGTGCTCTTATTGATACCAGTCTTAACTCCTTAAGATCCTTATGTGAAGCCGTTGCCGCTAATAAAGTGCGGAGAGATGCCCTGCCTTTTGATACACCATTGTATTGTCTCAATTCAGCACATGACATTTGCATGTGACGGACATCTTTTATCGACGCTGTAGTTGAACATTCGTCTGTGACCTCCTTCGCAAGGTCATGCATTAAATCATGCATTTTACAACCAATTGTATCACCGCTGGAAAAATGTTCCTTCCGTTTCACATCTTGGAGGAAGGATCTCCAAACCAAATCACGGAAAATGGTATCTCCTTTCTGAACCAAATCCACTGCTCCCTCTTGTTGAATGAAACCATTTGCCATCCATAGTTGGACCAATATGTCCTTGTCCATCTCATAGTCTTTGGGGAAAACTGCACAGAAGGCAAAACATTGCTTCATCTCAGATGATAAGTGTGTGTAGCTCAACTTTAGTATGGGTAGGATCTCATCTTTGCCTTTGGTGCTTTGTTCGATGGACTTCCATTCCTGCACTTGTTGTTTTGAACTCATCAAGCCGCCCATTGTCTTCAGAGCAAGAGGTAGTCCCCTGCATTTCTTGACAATGTCTCTGCCGATGGTGACCAACTCAGCTTGCTCCTGTACGCCATTACTAAATGCTTTCTTTGAGAACAATTCCCATGAATCATCTTCACTCAGACATGTTAGCTCATGGGGTCGAAGCGTGCCCATTATGGAGGCTACTCGCTGGCTTCGACTTGTGACAGTTATAAAGCTTCCTGATCCACCAATAGAACACAATAGTGGCTTCAGGTCGTCATCCCACTTTCGCTGATCTTCATTCCAGACATCATCAAGAACGAGTAGATACCTTCTTCGGCCAATGACTTCCTGCAGTCGCTCTTGCAACAGCTGGATGGTGTCGGGTAGGCCGCATCTTTCCTTGGTGGCCAATTCAATGATGGATCTCACAAGAGAACAAATATCGAAGTTGTCAGACACACAGTGCCACATCTTCAACTGGAAGTGGTTCTGGACCCTCTGGTCATTGTACACCATCTTCGCTAGTGTGGTCTTGCCCAAACCCCCCATCCCTACGATGGGGAGCACCTGCACCTTCTGCTGATCTTGCTGGCCGAGCAACAGCTTCACCACCACCTCCTTGTCATCGTCTCTGCCAAAGATCTCTGAGTACTCGTCCAGTGCTGAGTGCGTCTGCCGATAAAGAATTGGCGGCGCCTCTACACGGTTTTCCAGGCCAAACGTGTTCATCTCCAGGACCAGATCATTGATCTTCTTGAGGACATTGTTCAGATTCTTGCTCACAGAGAGGCGGAACAGAAGCGGGCTGTGGCGGGTGAAGTAGCTGAGCACCTTGCCGGTCGTGGACTCGGCCTCGCGGCGGAGCGCCTCGTACTGGAAGTCGTCGAGGACATCATCAGCCTCGTAGGCGGCGGCCCTGAGGTCCTTCATCCACCGCTTGATGGCGGGATTGGTCTCGCTCTTCGCCTCGGCGTCGGCCAGCTTGCACTGGACGGCCAGCAGTTGGCGCTCCAGCTTGCTGCGGTCGTCGTCGACGCCCCACATGCCGGTCACGCTCTGGACGAGCGCGTCTCCCGCCTTTCCGGCCACGGCGCTCACCACGGGGAAAACTAGCGCCCCAGCCATGTCTTGTTGCTTTCGGTCTCGAGCGATCTCTCGGCTGCGATGAGAGGAAAGTGTACTGTGTATGTTGTTCTTCTCGAAAGTAGGTTATCGAGAGGGAGACCCAAAGCAACTGAAAGAGGGTAGGATTAGGAAGCTGAGGAATCCAGCGACCCAAGTGTTCAAGCAAAGCAACAGAATCATTGCTGCTATCATGCTGCCGGCCAAGTGTCGAATCAAGCTACCAATATGCTTTACAGTTGAGTGACTTGTTGGCCAGCATATAGATTTCCGGGACTACGTACATGGCAGGGGGTAGCGTAATGTAATCCGATTGGCTTCCGATGCTTTAGAAAAGGATCAAAGGCACGCTGGCCTAGAGCGGTGATGCCCAACCGTAGGACCATTTTTTCACTACTTTGTTGACAACTGACCGTAGAGAACGAGCGATTGAGCTGAGATTCTAACACGGCTACATTACGCTAATGATAATACAATTAGAAGGTGAGTACGTTAACGGCGATTAACGTGCTTTGTACGCACATGAGAAATCAGTAATAATGTCTTTGGTGCCAAGTTAGCCATTCTCTTCTTGGTGATTCTCTCCGGTGCTCGGAGGTACGTCAGCCGTTTATTTATTACAATCTGATGATCTACAATTAAAGGTACCTATGCAAAGGTACATAAAATTGTGGACCGGATATTAACTTAAAGATTACGTGGAAGGTTACATAAGCAATTTCTATCTAGATTACGTGGAAGGTTACATAAGCAATTTCTATCTTTGTCAAATCAAAAGGAGAAGGGTAATCTGGTAAATGCGCATGTCCCTCTAATTGTGCAAACCATGGTTATTGCTATTTGGAAATTGGATTGTTCTTCTGCGTGGCCGGCGGCCTGAATATATAAGAGAGAGTTCGCATGGGTAGACGCCGTTCAGCCGTACGGGCAAAGACCCTGAAGCTTTCCTATGTTTACGGAGTCCTTTGGATATTTACCTAGTCTGTATTTGCTTCTTAAACTATGTAACTTAGTCATGTCTACGGAGTCCTTTGGATATTACCTAGTCTGTATTTGCTTCTTAAATCTTAGTCTTGTTTACGAAATCCTTTAGATATTTACCTGGTACGTATTTGCTTCTTAAACTATGTGTTGATATAGTATCTCACTTGGTCATGTTTACCGAGATGCTTGTTAAAGCGTGCAACTCAAGTCAAGTTTTACCGAATCTTTACGATATTTACCTAGTATTTAGATGCTCCAACAAAATATCATGTGTCACAAATCATAATATGTTGTAATTGAACGTATCAGGAACTAACAAAAACGTGACATTAGAGATCTGATTCCATGGTTCTCACATACATCAATAATTCTTGCATGAAAGAAAACGGCATGCCAAAGAGTCTCCAAATAGACTTGTTCTTTGTAGCAGTGAAATGAGGAACTACACTGTTCCCCGTAAGAATTACAAGAAATCATATAACTGAAAATTCATGAAATACGGTAGAAGGTGATCTCATTTAGTTGACCAATTAGTCTTGATCTTCCCATGATGGCGACATCGTGCACAACATCACCTCTCATTTGACTGCAGTTCAATATAAACACAATAATCATTTCTAACATGAAAATCATATGGATCGAGGAACATAAAGAGTTATGATTATGCGGTCAAACAGTGAAATAATAATCTACTTGCTTTCTTAACAAGGGACATGTGCATCGTGTATGGTCAGGCCCCTTACAACAGCAGAACAGCTACATGTAATTTTTCTTCGCTTCTCAGAAAAGGGCCCGATTCTTTTCTTCGGCGCACCTCGTAAGCCAAAGTTTGTGGTTCAGCTTCTGAGCTTTGTGCTAACACAAGTCCACACTGCCTTGCCTTTTTATAGGCATCACATTTTTCGTCATTCTCGTATCGCCAACTTACATTTGTCGCAGGAGGAGGACGAATTTCGTTGGGGCTTGAGTCAATCTGGGCAGTTTTCAATGAGATCTCATTATTTGGCATTGATTAAATGTGATGTGCCTAATTTTAATAAGCGTCTCTGGAAGTTGAAAGTCCCACTAAAAATCAAAGTGTTCTTGTGGTATCTCCGAAGAGGGGTCATTCTGACTAAAGATAATTTGGCCAAACGTAACTGGCAGGGTAGTAAAACATGTTGTTTTTGTCATGAATTGGAGACAATTAGGCATTTATTTTTTCATTGCCGTTTTGCCCGTATGATCTGGGGTGTTTTGCATCTAGCTTTTGGCATTATTCGCCCTATAAGTGTTTCTCATATGTTTGGGAGTTGGCTAGATTGTTTTCAAAAGGATCTCAAAAATGTTGCTTTATTAGGAGCTGCTACCATTTGTTGGTCTCTTTGGCTTAGCAGGAATGATGTAGTTTTTGAAAGAAAATCACACATATCACCCTTGCAGGTTATTTATGTTACTTCCCATTGGTCACAGACTTGGGTTGTACTACGGCCGGAATTCAATTTTTATGGTGGAGGCTACTCATCGGTTGTCGCAGTGGCTATGGATTTCTATTCCTGTGCATGGGTGGCGGTCTAGTCTACGGATTGATAGTCACTAGCGTGTGTGTGTTGTTTTCTTTTTTTCCTTGTTTTCTGGGCTGTGTGTTTCTTGTCAAGCAGAGGTCGGGAGAAATTTTAAGGACTTGTATCGTCTTGATGTAATGTTCTTAAAATTAATAAAATCTTCCTTTATCAAAAAAATATTTTTCGTCATTCTCTCCAAACTATTTCATTCAAAACTTCATCTTGAAATACAAATCTGTAATACCACGGCTCGTTAATATTAAGCCACACTCCTATACATGTAATCCTTATACAAAAATACTAGATTGTCCCCCGTGATTTTTTTTATAAAGGTTTTCTATGTTAAATCTTATCTTCAGTTATTTTATCATGTTAACCTAACAAGTAATATCAGAGCTTAAGGTTTTAGATCAAACCGCTACCTAAGATTCTAAGATTCTGGGGCATGTCTTGGTGCTTTCGTTATCGGGCGATCTCTCGGCTGCGATGAGAGGAAAGTGTACTGTGTACGTCGCTCTTCTCGAAGAAGGTTATCAGAGGGAAACCCAAAGCAACTGAAAGAGGAAAGCAGAGGAATCCGGCCAGCGACCCAAGTGCCGAATAAGCTACAGAATCGGTGCTGTTATCACTCTGCCGGCCAAGTGCCGAATAAAGCTACAAATATGCTTTATATATATAGCTTGACTGACTTGTTGGCCCGCATATAGATTTCTGGGACTATGTTCTCACTACTTCCTCCGTGTTCTTGGAATTTCAGAGTCTTTATGATCATATCTTTTTAATTTCGACCACTTGTATTTGTGAAATATCTAGATAGATTATATTGAATCTATAAATCTGGGAATTTAGAATTTTTTTTACATGTTACTTCTGTGATTTTTTTTTAAATCTATAGTAGTATATTGTTCTGGAAATTAACTGACAAAGTCTTATGCCTCTTGTAGCCAAAATACAATGCAACTCTCTCCTCAAAACACATCATCATAAACATCTTATGCCTCGATAGTCCAATGAATAACAATCTAATTCAAACCCTTCTTGTAAATCAAAACATCACTTGTGGCGTTTGATAGATAACGAAGTACTCATATCATGTATATTTTATATGCTCTATCTAAGACACAAAATTCGGCAAATGAAGCTTAATGAAAAGGGTAACTTGCACGTATAGCTGTCACATACGTCAAACTGCCGACTTCAAAGATAATTAAATTCCATAATATATTTGAATCTGCTCCTCCAAAATTGTCAATGTAAAAGGAACTTTCGTGCCGTTAATGGAGTACAAATTCTAGTAAACCCCTCGTATCGAGCTATGAAAACTAAACAATGTTATAGTAACTATACAGAAGCAAACTTCTTGCACTTCAATCCTTCATCTCAAACTAATATTGAGCAAAATCTTTACTTTTAAACAGTAAAATTTTAGAAAGTATAATGCTAGCCACCATCAAGATGTTATCAAATTCTTGAGAATTATGCTACCAAAGTCTTCATAATGGTCATGTAAGCGATTCAAAATTACAACATATTTAAACAGTGAGTGAACACTGAATTCAATTGTCTCCTCAACTGACATTGATATTTTTTTGTATTTTTTGTCAAAATCTCCTCGATCAAGCATATCCCATCATTGTGTCGAAATATTTGCAACTCTAATTTAGGTTTTATATGTGTGGATCTTGTAGCAAAAACCTATAGTAGATGATGGATCGTCAAAGAAATTGCTAACGATTAATCTCGCATAGATACCGCTAATAATAGGCACGACGGTCTAAGTTGCAATGAAATATATCTCCAACAGAAGTAACAAGACGATCGACTGTGATAGAAGATTGTTGATAGAGATGACAGACAATGATACTAGAGCAAAGTGCCGGACAGCGCGGGCAATGATGTTGGCGAACTTTGGCGCTGAAATAGTTGTCGAATAGAGTAAGTTCAGACAAGTTGAAATCATCAGGTTAAAGGCTTCTAAATCTCCTGATACATTCCTTTGTTTTTTTAAATTTTTTTATCTTCTCTCTCCTCTCTTTCTTTTCTCTCTCACTTCTCCGCTTGGGCTCTGCGCACTGCTGCTGGATTGCTCCTTTGCTGTGACGCCCGGAGCTCATTCCCGCTCCGCTGCTGTACGTGACGGAACGTGGCTTTTCCAATGTGTCCATGGATCTTGAACTCTAAGTTATGATACCATTTGTTACAAAATGTACAGTAAAAATATAGGGTCAAAGAAACGGGAGATATGGATTTTATATAGAAAACCTTTTAAAAAAAATCATAGACGTACGAAGATAATTTCACTATATGAGAAGATGTTTACAATAAAGCATTTGTTTTTTCCATAGACTACTGGGACATTTATAATAGTACATAATAGATTATAGATTTGAGATAAAGTAAGAAATAAATTCGTATCACCCTTAGACTCAACAAACACCGTATCCACACCTCTGGGAGAATCGAGCTTCCTAGCCAGCCTAGATGTAATTTGAGAGATGGCCAAGAACTGAATGGTATTACCTGTACATTTGTGGAATCACAGCCACCTCCATAATACTTCAGTTGGGATAGTGCTGTACGATGGCTGAGTTGGCTGAAATTTTGCAATGACGAATATCCAGACCTTGTAGAATAGGAGCCTTCGGGATATTCACAAGCTTTGGGCAATTGCTAATTTGGTAACACTTTGAGCTCTGGGAACATTTCGGAGGTAATTGATTCTGCTCTTTTGTTGTCCATCCATTTCTCCAAGTTTGATAAGTATCGTAGCGACATATTCCTTAGCTTCACAAAAAAATTTCAGGGGACCATTGCGTCCATGAACAACCATGTCAATGCCACCAGATAATGTGGTCACATTATCTAAACAGGATAAGAGTAAATTTCATAAGGATAAGAGTAAATTTCATAAAACTGTAGGTTTTTTTGTACAAACTATCAGGAAATTACAGATTTTAGTTTCTATTTCACAAAATTACAGATTTTAGAAAAACTTGCTTCACAAAACTACAGATTTTTTGTACAAATTATCATAAAACTATAGATTTTAGCTTTTATTTCACAAAACTACAGATTTTAGAAGAACTTGTATCACAAAACTATATTTTTTGGAATTAACTGTTCCTTGTAACGAGTCTGACGGTGTGGACCCATATGACAGCCTCACACATAAGTGAAATGAGAAATGAGGGCATGCGAGACTGCCACGAGGGGTCCATATAACATACATATTAAATTGGGCAATATTACAAGCTTAATCGAGTGAGAAAGGTCAGGATAGTGTAAATGTCTTGTATTTGCTAATTCCTTGTGAAAAGCATGCAGATTAGCTTAAAGGCCGAAATGGCAATAAGACGGGGCGAATGATTTCAAATAATTTTTCCCACCTACTGGAAAGAAGAACTAACCAAAAATCAAGAACTTCATCTTATGCTTGCTCATAGGGTTTTGCTGATCAAGATATCTTAAATGGCTTCTCACATGTCACAGCAAGCATGAACATAAGAAAAACAAGTTTAGAATATGATCTACTAAATCTTTCTTTTCAAGCATAAAGAACAGTTTCTTGGAAAGATTGAAGCAAAGTTTGCCTAGATGATTAGGATATGGTCTAACAAAGATTTATCCATCAATCGTTCATTCTTGGCAAAAGATCCAAAAACAATTAGAAGGAGGGGAGGTAAAACCAACTTACAAGAATTTAAAGTGCGGAAAATTAATGCTGAATATAAATTGCAGAATAGTAGATAAAATAAAAATTACATTGCATAGATGAGAAGATTTACAAAGCTGCACTACTAGGTGGGCAAAATTCACAAATGAGCACACAAGGAAACCCTAAAACCTTACTACGAACTTTGGAATGAGGTATCCTTTTATCCCTCTATTTATAGCCTAAAAGCACACTAACTTAATCGCCGCTCTATCTGCGTACCTTGCTTCGACAATCCTCTTTTTCTTGAGTAGGTTCAAGTTGGCATCCCAGCCATCCACTTATCCTAACGGGTTTTATCTATTTATGCTAACTTGACCGTTACTCCATCTGCGAAATTTGATCCAATGATGTTTCTTCGCTTGAGTAGGGCTCAAGTTGGCATCCCAGCCATACAATTGTCTTCTAGGTTTGCAGCAACTCCTAACCTCGGTCATCTTCAGCGCCGTCTGACTGTCTGGATTTCAGTTCTTCTAACCTAATCCCGATCTCTTTTGCCTCACCATAACCTAGCCCCAAATCCTGCAACCATCATAAACAAAGGAAACCCATCATATAGCACTGTTCACAAGATATACAATGTATAATTAACACAGTATGATTCTCAATTAAATGCATCGCTCAAGCTCACTGGGACGGCCAACCGCAACTCAAAATTGCAAATTTAGTTTTCTAAATTAAAACTAGCTCATACAAATTGATATAAACCTAACAAATATCAAATACTCATCACACATGTATAAATTAATCTCCACATGGTCTCACATTAGCATAATGTAGTGCTCGCAAAGTTTTGAAGTTTAAACTCTTTGTGATGACGATGAGCAATATGGTGACAATAACGTGCGAAGACGTGCCACATCTTCAAATAAATGACTGTTCTCTTGCAACTTAACACTTGACATCATATGACGGACATCTTTCATTGATGTTCTTTTGCTGGTTCAGGTCTTGTGTATCTACACATTCATCTTTTTTTTTTTGAATCTGGAAGGCTTTATTAATTTCAAGAAAGTTACATCGAGAAGATACAATTCCTTGAAATTTCTCCCGGCCTCTGCTTTCAAAAAAGCACACAGCCCAAAAACCAAAAAAACACACACACCCTAGTGACTATCAATTCGAAGACTACGTTGCCACCCATGCGCCTGGGAGAAGAAATCCTTGGCCACCTGTATCAACCGTTGCGAAACCTCCACCATAATAGTTCGCAAGTCCGATTTCTGCAGCACAGCCCAAGTACATAGCCAATGGGAAGTAGCATAAATAACCTGCAATGGAGATGAGATCGATTTCTTCTTAAATACCACATCATTCCTGTTTAACCAAATAGACTAACAAATGATTGTGGCCCCTAGTAAAACGACATTTTTAAGCCCCTTCTCAAAACGACCTAACCAACTCCCAAACATATTGGAAACACTGAAAGGTCTAGAAAAGCCAAAAGCTAGGTACAAAAATCCCCATACCATTCGAGCAAATCGACAATGAAAAAATAAGTGCGTAATTGTCTCTATTTTGTGACAAAAGCAACATATTGTACTTCCTTGCCAATTGCGTTTGGCCAAGTTGTCCTTAGTCAGGATAACGCCTCTTCGAAGATACCACAAAACACCTTGATTTTTAGGGGCGCTTTTAACTTCCATAAACGTTTATTCAGATTAACAACATCACATTTAATCGAAGCTAAATAATGAGATTTCACTGAGAACTGTCCTGATTGGCACAAGTTCCAGCGAAATTCATCATCATCCTGTGTCAACTGTAAATTAGTGATGCGTGAAAGCAAATTATTCCACTCCACCAACTTGGAACCAATCAAAGACCTTCTCCAAGGAATATTAGGATTAGGAGACATAAGCACTTCAGCAATAGTTATGTTTTTTCCCTTGTAATACTATATAACCCAGGATACTGCTCTTTTAAAGGGCAATTTCCTAGCCAGCTGTCTTCCCAAAATCTCACTTGTGATCCATTATTGATTTTAAAAGTACCAAAACGAAGGAAATCTCGTTTTACTTTCATTAAATTGGACCAGAAATGTGAATCTCCTGGCTTCCACTCGACTTGTACCAACGATTTGGACCCAAAGTACTTATTTCTAATAAGTTGCTGCCAAGTACCATCTGTTGATAAAAGCTTGAACAACCACTTACTCAGAAGTGCAATGTTCTTAATGTTTAAATCGTGAATCCCAAGTCCCCCTTGATCTTTGGGCTGACAGAGGATATTCCATTTTGCAAGGCGATATTTCCTTTTACCTTCATCCCCATGCCAGAAAAAACGAGATCTGAAGTACTCAAGTTTGTTAAGTACACCTTTAGGAATCCTGCAAAAAGACATCATGTACATCGGAAGACTATTTAGCACTGAATTTATGAGTGTTAGTTTGCCGCCAACTGAAAGGTGTTTTCCTTTCCAGCTACTAAGTCTCTTTTCGAATCGCTCTTCAACCATCTTCCAATCTGAATTTCGCAATTTCTTAAAATGTATAGGAATTCCTAAATACTGCATAGGGAACTCCCCTTTTTTGCAGCCAAACAATTCCATATACTGATTTAAAGAATCTTGAGCATCCCCCAAGCAGAATAATTCACTTTTATGGAAGTTTATTTTGAGACCCGATATTTGCTCAAATGCACAAAGTAATAGCTTCATGTTGCAAGCTTTATCTAGATCATGTTCCATAAATAATATTGTATCGTCCGCGTATTGTAAAATGGATAAACCACCATCAACTAGATGAGGTACAACTCCACCGATAATGCCCGTTTCCTTAGCTCTTTTAATCAATACTGTCAATATATCGGCAACAATATTAAACAATAATGGTGATAAAGGATCACCTTGGCGAAGCCCTTTTCTTATTTGGAAAAATCGACCCACATCATTATTGACATTAACTGCCACACTACCTCTCGAAATGAAGGACTTAATCCAAGAGATCCACTTGGAAGAGAATCCTTTCATTCGTAGGGTCTGAAACAGAAATGGCCATTTAACTTTGTCATAAGCTTTCTCAAAATCAATTTTAAATATAACCCCACCCAACTTCTTCCTATGCATCTCATGAATCGTTTCATGCAGAATAACGACCCCTTCTAAGATATTTCGTCCCCGCAAGAAAGCTGTCTGCGATGGACTAATGACCTTGTCAGCAATCAAAGTCAACCTGTTCGTAGCAACTTTGGTAGAGATTTTAAAACTCACATTTAGGAGGCATATCGGCCTATATTGCTGTATTACATTAGCATCTTGAACTTTGGGAATAAGAGTAATGATTCCAAAGTTCAGACTATAAATAGGTAAATCTCCCAAAAATAACTCCTGAAACATAAGCAAAAAATCCCCTTTGATAGTATGCCAGAATTTTTGGTAAAATTCCGCAGGGAAACCATCTGGACCACATGCTTTGTTATGTTTCATTTGGAAAACAGCATCTCTAACTTCTCTCTCAATAAATTGAGCAGTAAGAAGAGCGTTTTCCTCCTGGGAGACTTGCGATATATCATGATTATCATCCTCACTTAGATCTATCAGGCTTTCCTCCGGTTCCCCAAATAATTCTTTGTAGAACTTGGTAATGTAATTTTTAAGGTTAGCCTGGCCCTCAATCTTACTCTCTCCATGTTCCAAAAAATTGATTCGTTTCCTTCTATGTTTGCCATTGGCAATCATCTGAAAGTACCTAGTGTTATTATCCCCCAAAAGAACGTCAGTCACTTTCGCCCGCTGATAATACCGGATTTCTTCCTCTCTGAGAAGCCTGGCTAATTGATCACGAGCCTGAGCCAGATTTTCTTGCTCCAGATCAGACAAATCTCTACCCTCGGCGATAATATCTAACTCCGTAATTCTTGCTTGGAGTTCTCTTTTAGATTTCTTATAAAGACCATTATTACACTGAGCCCAACCCCGAAGAAAACTCCGCAAAGCTCCCAATTTACGATTCCATCGTTGTACTGAGTTATTTCCCTTTACCGGTTTATTCCAAATTTCGACCACCCTATCATGAAAATCAACTCGACTAAACCAACTAAGCTCAAATCTGAACTGCTTAGCAGACCCATCGAAAGCTGAATCTCCGGTGTCTAACAGAAGAGGAGTATGGTCTGAAATGCCTCTGTCCAAAGCCTGAACTGAAACAAGTGGAAATTTGAACTCCCACTCGGTAGTCATGAGAACCCTATCCAACTTTTCATAAGTTGGATGGGGTAAGGAATTCGCCCAGGTAAACTGTCGACCGGTGAGCTCGATCTCTCGCAATTCAAATTCAATAATAAAGGCCAATGTCGATTGAATCTATTATTATTCTTTTCTGTATTTTTCCGCATAATATTGAAATCCCCCCCCCCCCCAATAAGTGTTGGTAAATGGTTGTATTGACAAGATCTCACCAGTTCAGCCAGAAAAGCTACTTTAAAGTCATCCTGAGCTGGACCATAGACTGCCATTAAAATCCACTTAAATTTATCTACCTTATTGCGGAGATGGAATTTGACAAAAAATTCACCTTCCTCAATCCGCAACAAATCAAAACTCGACGAGTTAATCCCTAAAAGAATCCCTCCTGATCTACCTTTAGGGGGAAGACAATGCCATACGAAATTGACATGTATGTCCATCGCCCACCAGAGGGTAGGGGGAAGATCATGCATTACATCGTGCATGGAACACACAATTGACATGTATGTCCATCGCCCACCATTAAATTTCTTCACCTTTACATCTTGAAAGAAGGATCTCCACACCAGCTCACGAAAAGAAAAAAAACTGTCCTTTCTCTTCCAAATCCCTTGTCCCCTCTTCTTGGATAAAATTATTTGCTATCCACAGCTGGATCAACATGTCCCTCTCCATCCGACGGTCCGTTGGGCAGACTGCACAGAAGGTAAAACACTGCCGCATGTCTAGTGATAAGTATGGATAGGATCTCATTTGTGCTCCCGATCGACATGATCGCAAATTCCCAACTCTTGCTTCCTGCAATTGCCTCCCACTCCTGGACTTGTTGCTTAGAACTCGTTAGGCCCCCATTGTCTTCAAAGCAAGAGGCAGCCCTTCGCAGCGCCTCGTACTGGAAGTCGTCGAGGGCGTCATCGGCCTCGTGGGCGACGGCCCTGTGGTCCTTCATCCACCTCTTGACGCCAGGGTTGGCCTCGCTCCTCAGCTCGGCGTCGGCCAGCAGCTTGCGGCCGGTGTCGTCGACGCCCCACATGCGAGTGACGCTCTGGACGAGCGAGCCGGCGGCCTTGCCGGCCACCCCGCGCACCACGGGGAGAAGCAAGGACTCGGCCATGGGGAATGAATCCCTTCGGGTCGGTTCTCGCGAATTGCGACGGTCACAGGCTTCTCATTTCTGATGAGAGGATGAGAGTGAAATTCCATTTCGGTGCAATTGCTCGTGGATTGCCATCAAGTCAATGACTTCCTTGTTGGGCACTGGACAGCGTGATTGTTCAGCAGGGAGCAACTGAACATAATGTGATCGGCTTGGTTTCGTTCTCCAAGGAAGGAAGATTCGGGGTTCGGACTCCGTGCCGTGGTAGTGGACGCGGATCCTCTTTACTTGCATGGTTATTAGCTTCCAGCAAAGCAGCGGTGAAGCGACAAGGCAATGCCCTCTGCCCGCTGCCCCTACAGTTGCGAAGGATAGAGAAAGAGAACGACCGCGAGGTAGACAGACACGCGAGAAAAGCCAACGCACCGCGGACGGCTACTTGCCGCGCGCTGGCAGCTCGACCGTCCACGGGAGCCAAACGGCAGGGCCGCGTGCTTGGAATGGAACCACGTCCATGGTCTTAACGGGCAATAACACGATCAGACAACTCATATATCTATCCTGAATTCGATTTGTCTGTTTAAAAGATTAGTATTCTCATTCGGAACGTCCCATCATACCACTATTTATATCAAACAATAGCATTCATAGATTCATGCTATAATTCAAGAGTTTAAATTAAGCTTTCAATTTCCAGATGTAAATGGGACGGATTACCATGCCAAGGGAATTCGACGCTATCATTCAAGCGCGCGCCACGTGATACAAGCACATGCATGTTACATGGTTGCAAAACTTCGTCGGTATGTTGCTGATTGTGGACTAGGGTTTCAGTACAACCTGCCAAAACAAGGCCCAATACAGGCACTGTGAAAAAGCAATGGTGCGAGAATTAAATTTAGAATAACTAATTCAAGTCATCTTCGCCAACAGCCATTTTAAAATAAAAGACAGCCACTTGGCATCATTTTCTTCCAGTTCACCAACCTTAAAACCAAATGGACCTACAATCAAAACAATGAAGTGTCAGCCTGATGCTGAGTTCCAAATACATAGCATGGTTGCTGGTATTTTAGCAGTTAATGATGCAAGCCTAATACAAGACATATGATGACAAGATGCAGCAAGGTAGGTAAAGCAAGTCCTGATTATGCAAAAGTATGAAGAATAAAATGAACAACCTGTTACTCCTCCGTTCAAAAATATAAGGTGTATCTTGACTTTGTACAAGGATTAGGGTTGGAGTGAAATTGAGAAATGTATGAGTGAAAATGAATTAGATACCCTACTTAAGTGCCTTGAAAGATGAGAGATAATAGTTTGCGTGTGGTGGTAATGAATAAATGCATGTAGTTGAGAGAATAAATGAGGGTATAGTAGGAAAAACCTCATTAAATCTACATACAAGACTTATATTTCTGAACAAAAACATTCAAACTATAGGCCTTATATTTCTTAACAGAGAGAGAAAACAACATGTATCCAATATGTACCAACTTAACGGATTTGCTGTAAACCCCGCAAATACCGTATTCGTCGAACCGAAACCGGTTTAGGATACAGAGTTCATGTTCGAAGTGTAAATTAAAAGAAAAAGTGGCAAACCGCAAACCCGAATACCATACCGCGACTCGGACGAACCGCGTTTCTGGTAACTATGTTTAGAACATTGGGTACTATGGACATCCATGTACCATCCTATTCATCCATCCAAAGTGTTCTGACATTTGTGCAAGGGCATTAAAATTAGAGAATTTGTTATTTGCCATTGAAAATTGCCACTTCCCTAAGATGCCACTCCAAATTTTGTTTTCCTTCTATGCCACTGTGAATGAATTCTTATCCTCTTTATGCCACTTCCGCAGGCCACAATTTGAAGCATGGTTACCGGATTCACCCCTGTGAATTACGAACCAAATTCGTGGAACTAGAGCCGGTTTAGGGTATAAGGTTCATATTCGCAGTGGAAATTGGAAGAAAAATAGCGAACCGCATACCCAAATCATGTACCGCGACTTAGACGAACAGCGTTTCCGGTAACTATGGTTTGAAGGCTGTCATTAAATCCATCTAGTCTGTCAGAGTTTTGCCAAAAAAAAGCCAGTCATACCCCTATTGTCGTAGTAAAAAATGGCTGGCCCACATGTCAGTAGTCAGTATTGCCTCCATCTTCCTTCTTCCTTCCCACCATCATCCACAAAATTTCGAATGGCATATCAGGGAAAGTGGTAACTTTCAATAGCAAATAAGGAATTTCCTCTTAAAATTATCAGAAGATGGGATGTTGGTTTAAATTTGGAAATTATCTCAAAGCACATTTGACGGTGATGATAATACATGGGCATCCATGTACATGTGGGAAAACCATTCTCAAAAAGATTCTACATAATAAATATGAATGCACGATCAATTTAACATCTTTCCAAACAATGATGATCCCATCTTGTAATTTCAAGTGGATAATTTCCTAGTATTTGGTTTACATACCTATGATAAAAGGGATGAGATGGAATTGCAAAATGTAGGACAACAGTTCAGTGTCAATGGAACTACCTCATAGTCTGATTAATATTGTATGGTACGATTAGCTAATTCTAAACATTCCAAGAGCCTAGACCTTCTACAATAAACTGATTGCCTAATCCGAGGCCTCCCAAGGTTTAAGACCTTCACTTCAATAACAGAACAATAATAGCAAAAGTACAAAGCCTCAACCTTTGGACCAAAAGTAACAGATTAAAACAAGCAAGCAAAAGCAGTTAGCTAGACTCAAGCAATGGCAGTAAACTATTTCAAAAGGGTCTAGAAGATCACTGAGACTATTTTTTACATCAGAGTATGAAATCATACCCAATGGCATGCCACTACCTCATCTTCTGGAAATGTATGTTGTCCCCGTTGACCTGGAATTCAGGAGATTTACACAGATCAGAATTAGAAAGGTGTCTTAACTTTGACACTGCATCAGAAATAGACTATACCTCCCCTGTTGCTTTCCTCCATAACCATGTCTGATATTACTCACGCCTTTGTCATGCATAGGGAGACCAGCTCGTTCATTTCTTCCTCCATTTGCAGCTACTGCATGCATAGATGACTGCCCTGGTCGAACTTCATCTGAAAAACCATTCTCTTGGATGTCTTTTACTTTGTTTGAAACTGTTACGTCACTAATCCCCTGAACAATGTTAAAACTTTGGTGTTGATCACTGGCTTTGGGGATATGTGAACATTTGTCAAACTGATCTCCAAAGTTAGCTGTAGTAGAGCCATTTCCAGATGGCATTGTATTTGAAGATCTGGAATCAACAACAGGACCTCTCTTTTGCCGAATGCTTTGTGCCACAGGAGTAACAGCAACTGAAGGCAATAACGATGAGTAAGGAGCAGATGATGCAGCAGCAGCAGCAGCAATTTTAGCGGCAGCTGTAGTGGCCGAAATGATCTGTTGTGCTCCCTCACGAAGGTGAATGAAGTCCCCTTCAATCACAAAGAGCTGCAAATGTATCAGTAACGGAAATGATCCATATACTGACTAAATTGCTATATGGAAAATAAACAAACCTCTGGATGAATAGCCACAAAATCGTCTAGCTTCCCATAATACTTCTTATAATCATGCCAGTGAAGAGGAGCCAACATTTTCCCAAGCCTATTTGGTAGCTGAGAAAAAAAAAAAGCACATGAATCCAAAAAACATTCGACTAAACAAATAAAACATATAATTTCCATAAGTGAGCGCTTGACAACTTGATGTTGGCGAGTAACTCACAGTTGAGCTAATCCTGATTCGGCCATCAGGAGCAGCAGGAACTGCACGAACAATGCAAGCCAGAAGGGATCTCTCATCTAGAAGAGCAGACTCCTTTGGAATGCGAGGTAACAGTGAACCCAAACCACCACCCGTGGATGCAAGTGTGTCATCCTGATTCACAACATTAGAACTGAACTCTGCTGCACTATTTTTGAAGTGGACCTGGGTAGTTGATGCAGCAAAATTTGAAGCTTTATGCTGCTGCCTAGGTACATGGTCCTCAGACTGCTTGCCAGATGCAACTTTCTCATCCTGGTTATACATAGAGAATGTGTGATATGAAATGCTTACACAGTCAATGCAAATTTATGAAAAAAAAAGTAAATTAGAAACCTTAAATTCAGTTTTTTGCTCTTGATGTTCAAACATTCCGGTAGGGCTGAAATTTGGAGGTAAATCCTGGCCTTTCTGCTGCTCATTGTAAACTAAATGTTCGGTTACATTGGATTCCGTAACCTGTAAACGGTTTTTTATAGAAAAAATAATATTAACAGGGCCAAGTTGAATAAAAACAAACAAATAATAAGCAAAAACACTAACCTTTGGTTCATGAGTTGATTCAGCAACCACATTCACGGAACGTTGTTGTTGTTTCCCATGGGCTATAAGATGTTCTGAATGGGTTATTTGACTCTGCTTAGAAGAAAGCTCATCATTATTACTAGCACCTGGTTGTAATGCAATCTGGTCTGATTGGGATGGCTGATAGTTTGTTTCATCTGGTGATTGTGAGGCATTTTGAGATTCCTAAACGATACAAAATTATTTTCAAATCAGAAGATGTCACGTCAGTAAAATTATGATACAATAAGCAAAGTGCTTCAAGAGTATAAATATACCTGTTGATGGGGCCAGTGTAGATTTGGTTGAATTGTAGACTGTGACTGAAAACTACCGAATTGAGGAACACCAGGGTTGGGCGAAGATAAAGACTGAGGTATACCTTGAGGGTGCATCATATAAGAATGCAGCCCAGCCATCGGCCCAGAAGGAAGAAAGCCACCTATTCCCAATAGTGAAGATGGAGCAACAGGTACAGCAGAGGCGCTATTTCCCTGAAAGCAACAAGAGTAAAACCTCTCAAGATTATTTCTTGACAAGAATGAAATCCAAGGGTCCACACAAATCAATATGATAAAGTATAAATGAAATAGAAGGGAGAACAGGTCACATAAAGACATGCTAACCAATGGTATTAAGTCGTCGACTAATCCACGATTAGTCGTCTAGCTGGTATATGGAGGACGACTAGTGTGCTCAACTTGACTGGTGTAACTAGTCAGGCGACTGGACAACAAACTGGCGACTAGCCGCAACTAATCAGCTAGCCTAGCCGGGTGACTACTCTGTTCTTCCCTGCTCTGTTCTAGTAACTGCTAACTAGTGCCATGGCTCTATGTGCACTTATGGCTGATTCAAAACATAAATGCCTTTCTTACTTTTGCTACTTTCAAACTTAGAACTTATCTATCAATCATCGTTGTCATTCAGAACTTGTTTCTTATTAAGTTATGCACTTATGCTATTGCTTAATGCCTGGCTGGCTCGTGGCTGCCAAGTGCCTTAATGTTGATCATCTTGAATTTTAATATTTTTCTTGATGTGAAGTGTGAATGTGATGATGTCATGTAACTCCTATTAGTTTACTTGCCGTCCAGTACTTATGTTGTTTTACTTGCTAGCTCATTATTATATTCTTTAACTTCCAAGGTGTTGCTTCTCAATTTCAAAGAAAGGCATTCATCAAGAAAGACATGTTGGGATCAAAACAAGTCATCAACTCATCATCATGTTTATGTTGTTCTTCTTTTCATTTCATGCTTTACAATATGTATATATGTTTAATTGTTGCTACAACTTAGTATGTGACATGTCCTACTAACATACTTCCTAGTCTCGAGACTAGTCACGACTACTCGACCAATTCAGCAAG
Organism: Guadua angustifolia; assembly: GCA_036346375.1. Lineage (NCBI taxonomy): Eukaryota > Viridiplantae > Streptophyta > Magnoliopsida > Poales > Poaceae > Guadua > Guadua angustifolia. The sequence goes on along the minus strand of CM070515.1, from coordinate 11,635,460 downwards.
TCACCCCTTGGGCGACTCGACTCAACTTTACAACTTAAATAACCTTACGCAAAACAAATGGATATAACTGATATGTCACACAACGCTATCTGCAGAAACACTATAACAAAGTCATCCGGCCAATATTGAACAATGTATTTTCCATCTTCCATGACAACCACTGTAACTGTTTATTGAAGTTACTCAAAATCAATAATACCTGTATGGAGACATCAGTGCTTCCATTATTTTTCAGTGACTGACTGCCATCTGCTGTTGTATTACCATTTGCAACCATGTTGTTCCCTTTACTTTGAACCAATGATGATTCAGCTGAGCCCTCCTGAGCAGCTTGTGAACCATCTTTTTGTACTCCAGTCCGTTCTCTTAACTCAGTCAGTTCCAGCTGCAGTTGTTGTATTGTATGCAGAAAACCTCGATGCATTTCAACATACTGGGGAAGAAGAGGTGGAAGTGAAGAGCATGCTAATAGGACACAGTGAATATTGATATTGATGAAATACGACGGAACAAGAATTTAACAGAAGCCCAAAGCATACATCAATAACGGAAAGAAGGCATCTACTGAACTAAACAACTTACCTGTTGCTGGAAACTAATCCAATATTGATTAAATTGCTCAGTACGTTCACGTAACTCAGCTTGCAGGGACTGAGACTGTAAAACATCCATTTCTTGAACTCGTGCCACCCAAGCATGAGCTTCCCTCAACTGTTCATCTTTGTAAAGAATGTTCTCTTGAGCAACCCTATGCTGGAAAAATAAAATGCTCATTGGTGAGTGGCTGAATGCTAATGTGTGTTAAAAGCATTTGAATTTGAGCAAGCAGTTGTGAAAAAAGACCAAGCATTCATGAAGAATTTCCCCATAAACAAATAACCTTTTCATTGCTAGGCATGGATACAAAGAACTAACCCAACGCAAATAACACCTGAGATTCTCTCGAGACAAGATGTTTTTCTGCCAACAAAGAAATATGGAGAAACCATGCCATCTGGAAGGAAATTCACATTCGTTTTAAGTGACTACCATATTAATGATTTAAAAGTTGTAACAGCTCTTCATGAGATATTGCAAACAAGGATATTGTTAACCGTACACTGTTCGTAAAAATGTTAAGGGTTTTAATGAAGCGGGGGCCTAACCATATAATGCATAGACCCTCTAAAATATAACGAAAAATGAGAGGGCTAGAGAAGAATACTTGTTCCTCTAATGCAAGAAATTGGCTTTCTTTTTCTCCCAGATGCTCTTGGAGATCATGAATTTGTTTAAGATGTTGACCTCTTTCAGCTTCAGAATTTTCACGTTCCCTTCTGCACAAAGTAAGAAAACATCGAGCATAAATTTTAATTTTTTGAATGAAGCTTCTCATCAAGAGAGCGAACATAGCATCTTGTCACACATTGTGAACTCAAAAGGTATACAAAATGCTTGTTCCATAAAAAACTATATTTCAGACATGTATCATGTATGTCAAGCTGTCAACCCATGCATGAATAGGTATGATATGTCGTGGTTCTTTGTGGTAAAATAAAGAGAGATCCAGCGTGGCAGCTTAACACAAAAGCAGCCCATAGAGCAAATTGATGATTTCCATTTATGATCCAGAACTCTGGATGCTGCTTGAAAGTTTAAAGAAGTGCAATTTCTCAACTGCATTATTCTAACTTGTTAAATATGGTTCCATGCCACAAGATACTAAAAACAGCAATAATACCTTACAGTTGCAAGCTCCTTGGTCTGTTCTCTAAGAAGATCCTGATTTGCCCACACCTGCCAAAAAGAATCAAATACGACAACAGAGATCATCACGTCTCAATTTCTCATTGTGAATAGTGCAAAACATAACAGGAAAGACCACTAACCGTTTGATGGTCAATTTTCAAAGCATCTAATTCCCTATCCTTATCATTCAATTTCATTTCCAGCTCAAGAATGTACTTCTCCCTTTCATGCAGTTGTTCCTGTTCAATAAGGACATCAGTCTTTTTTCCCAAACAAGGACAAGACAATCTACACATCAATTGCATTACTGTAGACGAGATGCTCTATGTGTAACTGAAATGACAAAAGGTAACCAGCAAGGCAATGTGCAGATGAAATCAAACAATAAGGTCAGATAAGTTCACTAGAAGCCACCCTGCATCTTATCGTTATAGATAAACCAACAACAGTGCATCACATAACTATCCTTGAGCATTAGCCACCATTCAACTTTGCTCATCAGCAGATAACCATGCAACCACAGGGAACGACAACATTATCAATGCATAAATTTACCACAGCATAAAGACCTATTTCATTCTGTAAGCAAGAAAAAATTAAGCTCAAAAAGACTCCTATTGAGCTGGACGCCTGGACCCTATCCATCGAAGTACACAGAACTTGGCCACTTTGAAAAGAATAATATAACAGAGAAATACAGAATTACTTCCATTTCAACACTATAATGCAACCACCAAAGGTGGTACCGACTCTGCCCATCACGCCACCCAAAATTATCAATAACATGTAGTACTTCCCAAGCAACCACTAACCAGTACAGACCATGTCATCTGCCATCAATAAATTATATGTACTTCCTTCCACCTATGGAGTAGGGAAACACCAAGCACACGAGAGCAAAAGCAAGAGATACGACCTTGAGCTTTGCCGCAGCTGCTACATGCTCCTTGGCAGCCGCCTCAAAGTTGTGTTGCGCCTGGATGATCTGCGGGTGCGCAATGGCCTGCGCACGCAGTTCGATCTCGACCTGCTGCAGCTCCTCGCGCTGCCGCACGATGCTCTGCAGGCGCTGCTGCAGTATGTCCTCGCTGAGCCCCCCGCTTCCGTCGATGGTGATCGAGCAGAAGTCCTCCAGCCCTCTCGCCCCATCCTGCACCAAAACCCAATCCCCCACCTTTACAAACCACGTCGCGTGCCGATCACTGAGCGCGAGGAAGCAAGCACGCACCTTGTAGATGGCTCTGTCCTCGGACTGCCCCATCTTCGCGTGCTCCGCGGCATCCTGAACACCAAAACAACAACACGGGAAACGCCAAGTGAGTACGAACATAAACGGGTTGTGGTGGGGGGAAAGGGTTTCGTCGTGCGGAGGGTGCGAAGCGGCGGGACGACCTCGGCGCCATTGGTGCGGAGGGAGCCGTCGGGGACGGCGCGCCACTCCTTGCGCGCCGCCGCGGCCTCCATGTCGCGTCGAACGGGCGCGCGGCGGCGCCGGCTCCCCTCGCGGGATCGGGATCTGGCGGCGGCTAGGGTTTTGGCTCCGCCCCGCGGATCGCGAGGAGGGGGCCCTGTCTAGGGTTTACGCGCGCGGCGGTGGAGGCGATCGGAGAGGCGAAGCGGAAATTTTTGGGGGATTTCTGCGGGGGACGTGCGATTCGGGGGAGAGAAGGGGATGGAGATGGAAGGGGGCGAGGAGAGGAGAGGAGAGCAGGCACCGAGAGGGTAGAGGGAACGCATGCGTAGGGAAGGAAAAGGAAACAGCCGACTGTGAGGCGAGGGATTTGGTGGGCGAGTCGAGTCGGTCAGGCCGGTCCACGACGGCACGACCCCGGCCCCTGCCTCGCTGCGGTTGGGTTGCATACTTGCAAATTTGCAATGTTGCATGATTTCATGCAGTGGAAGGTTTATTTTCTTAGGTTTTTATTTCTGTTTCCTTTTTTGTCATAAAGATTACCGTGGCAGCAACTGAATATTTTGGTTAGGGTTTTTTTTATTAAGGTAGACCACACGCACACATGATTATACTCCCGTAGCATATGCTTTGAAAGACAGAGGGCTTGTTTGTTTTGACTTTTTCATCGGCTTAACAACAAAAAAAAAACCAAAGATGTGTTTTTTTTTTTGCTTTTGCAGGTTGAAAATAGCCTTTGCCACTAGACTTCGAAAAAATTACCCACAATAACAGCATATAAATCCTCGCTTCTCCTCTCCCCACCTGCGTTCCTCCCCCTCCCAACTCGAGTTGACTCCACGGCAATTAGGTTTACACGAGGACGAGCAACCACACGCCGCCCAGTGACTACCATGGCTCCCCAATCCAAAAAATGTACAATATCAATCCCCAATCACCAGATTCGTGTGTGCTCTAGCATGTACATGAATCATATATTTGCCATTCGAGTACCGATTGAAGATATTGATAGTCACCTTCATTTTCTTCTAGAAATCCATAGACAATTGAAATCTGTAGTTGCTCATTAAAACTGAACTGTGTACGTAATTGCTCCCTCCTTTCTATTATTCTCCAAGTTTATGTAGTTCAGTCTAGCTGAATGTCTCTTTGAAATCTCAGATTTAATATCTTTGTGAAATGCTAGTAATTTTCAAAATGACCTGATACATAGAATAGTAGCATCCCATAATGTTCTTATTATGAAATGAGATCTGGTATATTCGTTTTTATGAAATCAATATATGTAGGAACTGAGTAACTTATGGAATTTGTACACGCTTCACATAGGAACTGAGCAAACGTCTAATTGGTGTGCATGCAGTTGCATGTTTCAGGATCTGCAAGATGATGCTAGAGCAGCAAGCATGGAGCAGAAAGGTCATGCTTCATGGAGTTAACTAGATGGGATCTTGCGCTACGCCGCTCCGCCGAATGTTGGAGGACCTGTTTGCGAATATACAAAACTGTAGGGTCTTTTCTGTAAAATTACCAATAGAAGGACCTGGATGTAATTTTTTGTTTTGCAAAATTACCTGTGGAGAACCCGTTCGCGAATACCCAGAACTACGTAGTTTCTTCGCAAAATAACCGGCTGAGGGCCTAAACGTAATTAAAAAATTTACGGAGGGCCTTTTTCCAAAAAAAACGCGTGACATGTGGCCACCCTGGTTGAGCTCCAATTCTTGCGCATATAAAGAGATCTATGATCTATGATATGCATTGAAATAGATAGACAAGCTTTCCTCTTTGATGTACCCTCAGTTCTTCTGTAATTGATTATTGTGTAGCAAAATCTGCAAACTGTAGTTTTTGATATTTTCAACAACTCTCCATGTCAATCATAAAGCAGAAAAAGAAATTTGTATATACATTGAGCTTGTAATATGAAACAGGTTGTATTTTCAAAGCTATCTGAGACTTGTTAAATTATTTGTTAATTCGGGGATTAGAATTCCATTGGTTTGGTTTCATATATTGGATTGTTTGGCCTTGGTATGCATGCACGTTTTTACAATATTTTCTATGTATGTAGTTATACAATAGTCAATTTGTATGGCAAATTATGGCGTGCTTATCTGAACGAATGGTTATTCATGTTAATCCTTAATCAGAGCGTTAGCAAATCAGTTCATAAACAATATGAAAAACTATTATTAGCTCATTGGCTTAAGGGTATATTAGACATTTTGTCATTAAGACAATAAGCTAATCCAAGAAAAAACTAGACTACCAAACACCTTAGCTTGGTTTTAAAGCAGATAGCTTTTAAGCTGTTTAAACAAGAAAGTTGGTTTTAAGGTATAAACTGAAACAGTCGTAGTCTTATAAAATTCATAATGAAGCGGGATCAAAAGATGGTCCCTCTGCGAGCAGTTATTTTGTTTAATGAAAATTTTGTTTGAAGTTTATATGTCTACTTGTATAACAAATATCAAGTTATTGGCTTAGGCATGTGAAGGATATTGGAACCTTTTCTAGCTACTTGAGGTAATCATTTACTAAGGAACGCTTATGTAGCTCTTCTCTAGGTCTGGGTATTCGGTTTTTTTGGTTTTTGAAAATTTCAGTTTTTGAATCCTAGAAACCGAATCGAAACCGAGCAGACTGAAAAACTGAACCGAATTAACCAAACCAAATCGGTTCGGTTAATTCGGTTTTTCGGTTAATCGAAAACACCTGAAGAGGCTTGAAAACAATGTAATCTATGTGATTCATGAACTCTGGACGGAATCCAGATCTTGCACTAGCCGACGAGCTTGATGAGGCTCGGGTGCTCGACGACGCTCAAGAAGTAGACCTCAGCCAGCCATGCCTTGTGCCCCTGAACCAAACAACGGAGTCAAATGGCTGAAGAGACTGCATTTCTCGACAACATGTGTGAATTCAGTGATGGATTTGCATTGCGATCTGCAGGTATACGATACCTGGTGGCCGTTGGGGTTGAGACTCTTGATGGCGACCACACCCGAAGCCTCCCTTGCCGACCATGAGCAGCGGGCTGAAGTTGCCCGTGGCACCGCGAAGCTCCCGCAGGCTGTGCGCCCCCCTCTCCTAGTACAGCTCTGGGATGCTCCACGCCGAGGAGCCTAAGCTCGAGGACTTGCTGACTCGATGCCTTGCAGCCCTCGCTCTCCATGTTCACCCTTGCTCTCCCACGCCAAGGGAGGAGGCAGCTGGAGGCGTCGGCGTGGCGCCGAGGGAGGAGGCTGGAGGCGTCGCTGCGTTGGTCCAATCGAGGATTCAGGATAGGGAATGGGGATTACTGATTAGGTCTTTGCGATGGGGAACGGGGAATGGAGGCTTCGCGATGAGCCAAAGCGCCGAAGTGCTGGTGCTAGTCGAGTGGCTGGACCGCCGGAGTGGGCTGTGGCCTGTGGGCCGATGAGATTCAGTTTTTCAGAAAAAATCGAATCCAAAACCGAACGCAACCAAAATAAAAACCGAATCAAAAACCGAAAAAACCGAAATATTTGGTTAAATCAGTTCGGTTCAGTTCGGTTTTTCGGTTTAAAAATGCCCACCCCTACTCTTCCTTGGAGACTTTTTCCCAGTCTTGCAGAACACGTGTAGAATTGTATTTCTGGTGCCGATTGATTTGCAAATCTTTAGTTGGGATTTATTCTCGTTTCCTTTTTGAGACCTCTCCCTTACCTACTATAATTTGTTCAGGTTTGTTACGGTGTGTTTGGTTGATGGGATAAAGTTGAATGGGATGGAATGATCCTGTACCATTTGGTTCCATTGTTTTGAGTTAGTAGAATGGTTCAGCATCTATAGAGAATATTCCTCAAATTTGTATCCTACCATCTAAGATGGAATGGTTCCATTCAACAACCAAACACATGAATGACTTTTTCTTGAACAATCTTATACATGTACCACTTGATACAAGCAGACAAATACACTTAATTCATAGTAGCTTAAAATTTTTCTTATCTCTCAGTCACCTAAAATTATAGAAGGCTAAGCATAAAATTGCAGTGCGAAGTAATGTGCAATTTTATTATCAATACTGTAATTTTTAGTTCTATTTGTTTTTGTATTTGTAGAGTTCATCTAGGTTTACTTTATTTTTTTTGTCAAGTTTAGAAATTTTTTGTTTTTGCATTTGCATTTTGTAGGGATTGACCTAGGTTCATCACTTTATTTTTGTCTAGGTTAGATTTTTTTTTTGTGTTTTGTATTTTTTAGAGGTAAGGGATAGGTAAAACATAGTAGTCATTGGCTATAAATTCTATAGCTCAAAAAGTTTTTTTTGTTTTGTATTTTTTAGAGGTAAGGGATAGGTAAAACATAGTAGTCATTGGCTATAAATTCTATAGCTCAAAAAGTAACTGAGATTAAACAATCATCTAAGTTATCAATAATAACCCCTAATTTGTTAGGTTACACCGCCAGAGCATGAGTGCCAATATCTCGGTCTCGGCCAAGATCACGATGCTTGCGTATAAATGGAAACAGCATACATCATCGCCATGCTGCACAGGGCGCACTGCACTCATTTGTTTCTTTTGATTAACTAGATGCATTTGCGCAGCGTCACGCCACGCCGCGCAGGTGTGTGATGTTGCAAAATGATTTTTTTATCAAAGGAAAGAACTGTAAAAAATATAAAAACGTTGAAGGGTCTTTCCATAAAAAAAATGTACTCGATGTAATTTGAGGGATGTCGCAAAAAAAAACGATTTGGATTTAGAAATCTCGGGTGCCTTTGCGGAAAAAAAAACAATTTATGCAAAAGCAAAACAGAAACAAATTTTGGAAGTTTTGGGGGCCTTGTCGCTTAAAAAATGTACCTAGATGTAATTTTTTAGGGCCCTTGCGTGAGCAACAAGGGAATTGCACTAAAAAAATCAGATTATAGAAGTTTAGAGGGCTTCCCAAAAAACGTACCTAGATGTAATTTCGGAAGGCCTTTTCAATAGAAAAAATGGCTCTAAAAGTTTTAAGGGCTTTCCAGTAAAAAAATTACACCTATATGTAGTTTTTGAAAATTTCGGAGGCATTTCTGAAAAAATGCATGCTACGCGTCGCACGGGCAAAAATCACGTGGGCGACGTGGGTGAGCGCGCAGGAGGATTCGAAGGCGCGACCGGAGGCATGAACACGAGGAGCCTTACTGTTACGCCGGGCGCGTGTTGTTGAGAAGCGACAGCGATAAAATACTTAACACGTATTAACGGGTGAGTAAACAGGCGACGCAATGCAACATAGAGCAAACATGTCAACCTAAAATCGTCGTGGCCATAAGACGGGATCGGAACTCATAGGGATTTAATATATAGAGTATTCCATTTGCACCAACCAATCGACCTCATCACGGGCACGTCCGCGCAAAACTCTCCTTCAAATCAATTGCTGATGTTACCTTGATTACTCTGGAAAAGAAAACACGAGGCATGTATATGTTTTTTCCTTTTCTTTTTCGAGAGAATATGATCTAAGTCAGTGGTCGTTGTCAAATTAACCAACAACTACATCGTGTCCAGTGGTTAAGGGCCTGTTTAGAGATCTTGGTGGGCTAAAGCTGCTTTTTAGTTTCTTGGATCAGAAGCGGTTATGTAATCGACTGTGGCTTTTCTTGTTATGCTATTTGGTAAGTTGGCTGCTGCAGCTGTAGCTTTTAGGAGGTAACTAAAAGGAGAGGCAGTAATCTAGCGAAATACAATGGTGGATGAGTAGGGAGGTGACGTGGAGACAATGTGACAGGACGGCGGCGGTTGGGGAGGTGGAGTGAGCGAGATGAGAGGCGGTCAAGCGAAGCCACAGCTGAAAAGCTCCTCCTCAGTGGCTGCAATTTTTAGGGTACTTCTGCTGTGGCTTAGCTTCCTAGCTGCTTTGTAGCTATACTATTTGGGGAGCTTTAGACTCAAAACTGAAACACAGCTAAAGTACGGCCCTAAACAGGCCCTAAGTAAAGCAAAGGGCCATAAGAGCCCAAATCTAACATTTTCTTTAGTGGTAAGCAACAGGCTCTCTTGTTGGATTTGTAGGTCGGACGGTCCATTTGTGGTACATTTCCTGGGCTTTCAGCATTCATGCGAGTTTCCTTTCTCGGTTTTGTACATTTCTTACATGGGCTCGATCCCGGCCTGCATCCTGCATGAATACTGTGGTTTTCACGTTGGCACTTGCACCACCTGCTGCACAGTTGCCATTACATGCTTGCTATGTGTGTGTGTGTGTGGGGGACCTAATTTTAGGTCAGGAGTTTCTATTAATTTATGTGAGACCTATTTAGCACACAGGAGTTTCTATCAATTTATGTGGGAATCGAAATATTTTAAGCGAAATTCATGTGAAGTTGAAACCCCGGAGTCATCGGTCGTAGCTTTTAACTAGCTAATTAATTAACCAATGCAAGCACGTGTAAATTGGCTTGTAGATCGTGTAAATTGTTTGTAGCTAGTCTACGGGTATGCCAACTTCTTGTCCTTAATCTCTGAGCCGCAGAAATTCGTCAAAGTGAATAGTTGGTCCGTTTTAATCGCCTCTATGACGAACTAATTTAGCGATCACAGAAGAAGTAGCAGCCAAGACTCCGACCATATATTGATCTTTGCTAACCACCACACACACGCAGTCCGTACTGTCCTTGACTAGGAGGAGCAAAAGGGTGACTTCGCGTGCGTTCATCTGGCCACAAATTCAACCATGTGGCATGTTGTAAGCATAGATGCGACAGTTCACCCAGCGGAAGTGTCTTTCAAGTTATGATTCTGGTATGATTGATTGGATCTCTTTCTGACGTAGAGGCGAAACGCTGTTCAAAATCGCATTCGCTGATGTCGCCACGCCTGCATGTAAGCAGGACGCATGTCTAGCTCCCTGTCGGCAAATCGATCGATGCGTGGTACGGTGCCATGACCATGCATGCTTATGGCGTCACTGGTAGGGGTGGACATTTTTAAATCAAAACCAAAAAATTGAACCAATTTAACCAAATTTGTCGGTTTTTTCGGTTTTCGGTTCGGTTTTTATTTTGTTGTTATTTGGTTTCTGTTATCGGTTCGGTTTTCGAATCGTGGAAACCGAATAAACCGTAGTACCAAATAAACTCGCTAGACACTAGACCATCGCCCATCGGCCACCGCCCACTTCGGCCCACGAAGCCCAGGCGAACAGGCGATGAGGATATTCCCTCGAAGGACCGACTGAACGGCTCAAGTCTGAACCCACTTGTTCCACTCCACCCCGCTCGGTGCTCGCATCAGCGCCCATGAAACCTTAGAGCTCCACCGCGCCGCCACGCGAGGTGCTTCGCCGCCGCCATGGACCCCGCCCCGACCTCACCGTTGATCTCTGGCGCCAGCTGCACCTCGCAATCCCGCAGGCTGCAATCCCGTTCCGGAGGCCCCCCATCCGGTCATCCCCGAGGCGCTCCCTACCTCTCTGCCCCCCATCCGCCAACCCCTTCGCGGCTTCGCCAATCGCCAGCTTCCTCCTCATCGCGCCCAGGTCCAGGCCCTCTAGGAGTGGCGGCGGCCATTGATTTGGATCCCCGAAGTCCTCTGCCTTCGTCTCCAAGCGTCGGCTCCGTCCCCCTGTTGCCGCCGTTCGTCCCAGCCTCCATCGCCCTCAACTGCGTCCGACCATCCTCGTCTCGTTTGTGACGGCACCAGTGCACCACCTACAAGGTAATCGTTCAGATTCTTGCTAAGACTCTATGCTTTGGTTGGTGATTGTTTGATTGATGAACTGTGAGACTGTGATGTGATGATTATTGATGAACTGAGTTCAGTGAGTTGTGTATTTCGGTTTGCTAGAAAACCGTAATAACCGAACCAAAAATTTTCGGTTATTTCAGTTCGGTTTTTGACTTTGAATCGGTTCGGTTCGGTTCCTAATTTCCAAAAACCGAAAAAAAATTAAACTAAAAAAACTAAACCGAAAAAACCGAATGCCCACGCCTAGTCACTTGTGCTCGAACGATCCTATGCATTTCGATCTCCCAGCTTATACGTACGTACTGCGTACGTGGGTTAGTGGTAATCAATCTAGATCTGATACAGATGATCGTATGCATCTCTGTTAATGATGTAAATCAAGGTCAGTAGTGTTGAAAAAAAGACGGACCAATATTGGCCTAACAGTAGAAGTGAGGGTGTTCATTCGTATTTAATTACTTGGTTTGATTCCTAAAATCTAACGGTGAGAGTGTGGGTGCTTATTCACACTCATCTAGGTTTGATTCCTTGTGCCTTATGATGCGTTTGGTTGGGTGTATGAAGGTGAACCAAACCGTCTCATATAGGATTTGGTTTTGTCTCTGTGTTTGGTTGGCTGAACGGAACCATTTAGTACAGGATGAGATGGTACAGATTCTTAGAATATTCCAAAAAGATGATGCACCATCTCGTACAGGTAATTTGGCCGAACCAATCAGTGCAGGACAGGATCATTCACTCGCACCATCTCTCAAATAAACCTCATCCCTCAATCCAATCTCATCCCTTCAACCAAATATCATCTCGTACCATGCTGTATCATTTCATCCAAGCAACCAAATAAAATCTTGTATCATTCCATTCAGATAACCAAACACCTTCCTTGTACCGTCTCATCCAGAATAATCCCATCCATCCTGTACCATTCATCCTCGTACACTCAACCAAACGCACCCTTATTTAATCATAGCATAAGCGCTTCTCTCTCCTTTTTTTTAAGTACGTGTTGAACAAAAGGATCAGATCGAATTGTCATAAATTTTAAGCTTATATAGAAATTAGTGTGCTCTGGAGTATTTCGGTCACAAATGCCAAGTGGTTAGACGTGTGGATATACATCTAGCCTAGTGGAATTTAAGTTCTAGATTTAGTGTTGGTGTCCATCAATTTTAATTGTATATATACATATGTGTGTTCACAGTGGCGTAGCTAGGATTTTAGTCATGGGTGGTCCAGCTTAACCTTTTTTAACAATATAAGTGCAGCATACCAACATTTAAATAAAAAAAATACCAAACACAATATGATCAAATAAAAAGCTTCAACAACCATCGCGCGTACAAGAGTCGGCTGAGGAAGTCCTACGATTTTTTTCCCTACAAAAAAATACCTAAAGGCTAATAAATTTGGGTCGGGGTGGTCCGTGGCCAACGGGACCACCTCAGAGCTCGCCGTGTGTTCATGCTCTGTGACAAGGATTCAAATTTCGTTTTGGATAAAATTTCGCCAGTGACCAAAATCCGAAATTTCAACAAAAAATCATAATTTCGGACGAAATCCGGTGAAAATTCAAATCCGATTTTTCCTTACCGAAATTTCGCCCTAAATTACCGAAATTTTGGTAAATTTCAACTGATCAAAAAATAGTATAAACGATGTCAAAAAATTTTGAATTTTTTTTGAAGGTTCCTAACACATCAGAGATGTTCTCATAAAATTTTTAGGTAATTATTAAGTCTATAGAATTTTCAAAAATTCAAATATTTCTACTGTCATGATAAAATGTTGACCAGTAAGTTTGAACAGAATGAAAAATGGTACAAACCATATTAGAAAATTAAAAAAAACCATGATTCTGATGCATCACTAATGCTTCTATAAAATTTTTGGATGGTGATCAAGCTTCAAGAATTTTTAAAAGTTCGGACAATGCTACTGTCTTGATAAAAACATTACCAACAAATTTGAACAAAATGAAAAATAGTACAAACCACATTAGAAAATTTTAAAAAAAAATTTGGATGGACCTGATGTATAAATAATATTTTTATAAAAGTTTCATTTGATTATAATACTTAAACAATGTTTAAAAATTCTGACAGTACGGCGTCTTGATAAAAGACCGATGATCAATACATAGATTTTCTTTTGCAACCAGAAAAGGTTTAAAATTTTTGAAAATTTTACAGAAGGGTGATAAGAAAATTTTCAAATTCTCATGAAAATTTGAATCATTATAACACTTCAGTGAATTTATAAAATTCTTACCAGGAACAATAGCATTTATGTTCTTTCTCTTTTTGATATTTGAAATATAATAACAAATGAAGTTTGGTGCTTGCATAGATTTTATTGACCAAACAATAAAAGTTATTTTTAATTTTTTTATAAAATAGTACTGAGGCAATTTTTAATCTCTCATAAAAATTTTAGATCATGATCACACTCGAGAAAATTTATAAAAATCTAACAAGGTTACTGTGCTAATTATGTTCATTCTGTATTTGATTTTTTTTAAAGATAACAAATGAAGTTCAATTATTTTTAAAATTTTTATGTATGATACTACACTACTACATATAGTACCATAAATTTTTCAGATCATTATCAAGCTTGTATAATTTTATAAAAATCCAAAAATGTTTCTGCCCAAATTTTAAAATGTCTCAAAAATTCAGTTTTTCAACAAATTTTCATGGAAGATGACTTTCTTAAGGGTTATTGGACTAAATCCAGTCAAATCCATCTCTAAAACCTCAAAATCCGGTTTCAAATCCCAAAATTTCGATCGGTTTGGGCGAAATTTTACCTAAAAACGAAATTACTATAGCAATTTAATTTTTTTTCAAAATTTTTAATTCGGCCAATACTTTGGATTTTATGGTAGCCCGAAATCTAAAATTTCGGCAAAATTTTGCTGGTTTTCAATGAAATTTTGAACCCTGCCCTGTGGGGCCTTAGTGACATCGATAAGCATATGTAGAAGAACGTGGGATGTATGTGTATGTAAGTTCTACTGTATTATATTCAAGATCTAGCTTTGTAAGGAGAGAATTTGAAAATTACTTAGATCTAGCTTGTAAATCCATATGTTTTTGGTGATTTAAGGTTAGTAATCGGTTCTAATTGTATTATATTCAAGATTAGCTTGATAAGGAGAGAATTTGAAGATTGTTTAGATCTAACTTGTAGATCTCGGTGTTCTTAGAGCATCTCCAGTAGAGCTCCTAAACCTTAAAATAGGGAGTTTAGTAAAAAATACAGATCCAGCAGGGCCCCTAATCCAGCCCCTAAACCAGTCCCTAAACCTTAAAATAGGGAATTAAGTGAAGAATGGCTTGCATTAGTTATTGCAATTGGCGTGTCTTCTTTGGATGAGTTGCAATCTATTGCATCTGCATCTCTCTTCTTTGAAAATTTTGAAAATTTTAAATTTAAATTTTAAATATCATGTTTTTAAATTGTAAATGTTAATATGCTTATGTTTTATGTATTACAAATATTTTTGATTGAATTTTAGTGGTGTCAAATGAAGATTATACATAGCGGATATGTCAAAATAGGAGAAAAAAGTAAAATAAATTTGAGATTTAGGGGATGTTCTTTGGACTTGTGCTCTGAAAATAGGGCCCCAAAAATAGGGGAGTCCTAAATCCAAAATAGGGTCCCTGTTTTAGGGGCCCTTGCTGGAGATGCTCTTAGTGATCTAAGGTTAGTAATTAGTTCTAATTATATTATATTCAAGATCTAACTAATTTGGTAAAGAGAGAATTTGAAGATTGTTTAGATCTAACATGTAGATCTATTTTTTCTTTGTGATTTAAGATAGTAATTAGTTATATAATTGCATTATATTCAAGAGGTAACTAGTAGTGCATAATTTAAGAGTGTATGCATATGCACACCTGGTGTACTTCAATATTTAACACTAATTGTTATATGTGTAGCGTAGATGGATCGAAGCTGGATATACGTCGAGAACCGTGCAAGTGCCAAGTACAATAATAATATACTAGATTCTACGGGGTTTCAAAAGAGGGTATACATATTGGACCAGTCACGGTGAAGATCAGACTGTACAAGAAGCAGGTAGTATGAAAATTGCCAACGAAGTCAACAATATACCGGATGATATCGATTGAGCTTCCAATGAGAATAGATTGCACGATGACAATTTGGATTAGTTGCTGTGTGATGTAGAAGGGAACCTTGATGACAGAGAGTATGATAAATTCTGGCGGCTTAATGGATGACTCAGAGAAATTTTTGTTCTCGAATTGCAAGTCAAAATACACAAGATTGTCATCTGTACTTGAACTGCTAAAATTGAAAGTAGGCAACGATTGGTTTGACAAAAGTTTCATAGCGTTGTTAGGTCTATTAGTAGATATGCTTTTGGAGGGAAATGAGTTGCCAACAACTACCTAGAAAGCAAGAAGATTCTTTATCCCTTGGGAATGCAAGTAGAAAGAATACATGTATGTTCGAACGACTGTACCCTCTACTGCAAAAAGTACGTAAATTTGCATGTATATACGGTGTGCAACGCATCTCGGTACAAATGTAAGAATCATTTAGATGATGACGACGAGGGCATCGAGGTGACCTCATGCTAAGGTGGCGTGGTATCTACTTGTAATTCCCGTTTAAAATGTTTGTTTATGAACCCAAAGGAGGTAAAATTGCTATATTGGTATTTGGAGGAGCGTAATAATGATAGAATGCTAAGACACCGGGCTGATTCTGTCTAGTGAAAAAATATCAATAGAAAGTTTGTCGGTGTAGAATCGAGGAATATAAGGTTTGGATTAAGTACAGATAGAATGAATTATTTCTAAAATTACTATAGCATTTTGAATTTTTTCAATTTTTTATCTGATCGAGATTTTGCATGTCATCCCAGTCGAAATTTGATATCTCAATGAGAAGTTCTGAAATTTTGCCGGTTTTTGGAACCTTGCATGACATACGATGGGACGGGGTGCTCGATGGTCCCAAAGTCAGCACTTTTCTACACTCATAACTTTTCTTCTTACAAATTTGGCATCATTTTGAATGTAATTATAAAAATAGTCTTCTACCTAACCGTAGAAGCGCCGACAAACAATACAGATTACTTGCCGTGCTCTTGTACCACAAAAGGAGGTACCGCGTTGCATATACTTAGAAGAAGCACCTACCGAGTCATGGGATCTCAGAAGTATGGTTACATGCCGAGCTATGGTAGCTCGGTAATATATATATATATATATATATATGGCAATGTATCCTATGCACATAGGCCTTTCCGTGTATACACTGTGCACATCAATTAAAAAAAGTCGTGAAAAATTCTGAAAAAAATTATAGATGTACTTCATAGATTACTCTACCTATGTATAAAATTGTAGGTTCAAATTTATTATGTATCAAGAGTTATAAAAAAGAGAAAATTCTAACGAGTTTAAATTCTTTAAATTTGTCAGAGTTTTCTCTTTTTTGTAACTCTCGATATATAATGAATTTGATCTTGAAACTTTATACATAGGTAGAGTAATCTATGAAGTACATCTACAATTTTTTTCAGAATTTTTCGTGACTTTTTTTAGTTGGTGTGCACGACGTGTACACGGGAGGACATATGTGCACAGGATACGTTGCCTATATATATATGTGTGTGTGTGAGAGAGAGGGGGGATGGAAAAGTGATGGGTACACCGAAAAACTACGATGGGATGCATGCATGTGTTTTGCATCACAAGATGTAAAACTGTATGCTGATGTAACCATTTTACTGTGCTGGAAATGCAACTTCCTTATGCCTTTTTTTAAGGTAAGAAGGGTTGATTGTAACATTACAAAAAATTCAAAAATGAAAAACAAAAAATTAAAAATGGAATTGCATAAAAATTTTAATTGGAATCAATATTTTAATTTAAAATATCATCTTTTTCCTCATTTTATTGAATTTTAACCTTAAGAAAAGAATAATTACAATATTGAAATCATTTCTTTCAAAATGAATAGACTATGAAAATGAGTTTGAAGTATGATATTATTTGGAATTTTCTTCTTACATGAATTATTCTTGAATTTTGGTTTTAAAAAATCTTTTATATTAATTGATTTCTTCCCCTCTAAAACCCAAAATCCCATAAATCCTAAATCATCTCCATAGCATCCCAAAAAATTTCAAAGCAATGCGAATACATTTATTACTAAAAAGAAATCAATAATAGTGACAAATGACTAGCAATAGTAATTTTGTCAGAATTATTTAAAATATTAAATATCTTATATTCTTCTGAAAATTTTATCACATGATATACAGGAATATATAAAGTTACTTAAAAGTTTCAAAACAATAAAGTTGATTTGACTATTTTATAAAATCAAAAGTAGAATCAATTTAAAAGCAACATTATCAATCTCAGAATTTTATAAAATCATATATGAATGTTCATCATCTAAAATTTTTATGGTGGCTCAAAATAACCATTATTATCGTGAATAAAAAGTTTCAGATAAAATAACGCTAATTTGTTATCTAATAAAAATAAAAATCATAAAATAAAATTCTGATGAGGCTATCTTTTCAGAATTTTATAAAATATTGAAGATAATATCCTCATCCGAAATTTCTACAGTATAGTAAAGATCATATCCAGATCATGCATAAAAATTTTCATAAATTTTGACAAGAAACAATACTTCAATTAATATGCATCCTAGCGTCTGATTATGCGACAAGTACTGTATACACATAGATTATTTTTTTTGGTATTTTGTACCAAAAAGGAGGGTCATTACATGGATGCATTTATCAAAAGTTATGTGTGCACTAAACCTGGATTTTTACATTGACACCTGAGGAAAATAGTAAAATACACATAGAACCCTATGACCTAGGCTCTGCATTTGCCGTGGGCTCCGGATCAGGCGGCCGCGGACGTTCCACAGGCGATGAACAGCGACGACTAGCACTGAAGTGGCTGCCTCCCTATCTCGATTGGCTCTTGGAGGTTGGAGGAAGAAGCCTCCAGATCGAGCTGTCAGCAGCAGCGACGAGGAACGTCGACGACGACGGCCGATCTGAGGACTCTCCCGGTTGCCGTAGTGGATGGGGAATACATAATAGATGATCCTGAACAAGTAGCATACATATGAGAAAAATAAAAGAAGTACTCATCGTTATTGTGTTTTCTTGCCTTCATGACGGGCAACCAATGCGATGTTTTAAAAGACTACTAGAAAAAAAAAAACCAACCCAATATGTCGACCGAGATCATAATACAGGCGATCAAACAACCTTTTCGCCATGAAAACGTGTGATACTAGCGAATCTTATTCGTACGAATATGCGTCCGACTCCAGACACATTGGCCAAACAGGCACTAGCAACTCTGATTTCCAAATTAGCCTTCTCAGTAGTTAAGCAAAGTAGCGGTCAAAAAGGCATTTTTTTAGAGGTGGTTCCATGCATGTCTGTTTGTAAGTTACACAAATATTAAACTATAAAAGGATAGATTATGATTATATATCTTTTTGTATGCTTTAAGAGTTATATAATTTGTACTAGAAGAGAAAGTATAGAAGCACTTTTTTTTCCTGACACCTAGCTAGAGCATTCTCGATCTTCGTATAACTAAGAAGACTACAATCACATGCTAACAGCGCACTAAAAAGTCTGGCCTCTTTCCATGCGACACACGACGGTCCTAGCTGGGATAGGATATGTTGTTTTGTCCGTGGTTACCGGATTTATTGTTAAATTTCATGAATTACGAACTGGATTTATTGTAAACTTTTGTGAATTACGAGCTGTATTTATTGAATCCGAACCGATTTAGAATACAGAGTTTATATTTATAAAGAAAATTGAAAAAAAGTGATATATCGTGAACCCGAATTGAATCCCATACCGCAACTCAAACGATTTATATTTCTTATAACTATATATAGTTTTATTGCGTTCTGCATGGAGACCCTACAGGTTGCCTTGCCTGGATGCATCCCAGAGAAAAAGAAACTGATTTTAAGGGTTCGTGATCATCGATCGATCGAATGGAAAGGCTGTGTATCCATTGATCCAGCTAGCTCATGGTATATATATGGTAGCTATCCACTGGCTAGCTAACCTGTTCCCCTAGTTCTTATTTTGTTTGCTCGATCGTTTGCATCAAACTTTAGCTACGATTATCATTTGTGGTTCTACGTACCGAAACGTCACATAAGTAGCTCACCGTGGATGCATATGCATGTGTGAACTGCTTCCAGTCTGTGAGTATGCCAATTAACTTCTTAGTCCTACCTGACACATGGGTCAAAGTGATCCCTTTCGCCTCTCGCTCAAAGCCTAGCAGGACAATTTAGCGACCGCAGAAACGAATTAGTTAGATGTAGCCAACAAGACTCAACCGGCCACCACACATGCACACATAACACACTCCATACATTGGAGCCATGTTTCAGGGTGCGTACAAATAATGTGAGAATTCTCATGCATTCGTCTGGCCACACTCATTGCGGGCGGTCGATGGACCGGGCACAAATTCAATCTGAAGTGGTTGGCGTGGATGCGTCGACGGGCACCGTACGTAGGCGTCAAAACACTGTTAAACAAATCGCATTCGCTGATGTCGCTGTGCATGTCTCCCCTCTGGAGCATCGATCGACGCATGCATCGCTACGTACGTATGGTGCCATTGGCCACGTGACGTCAGCTTTTGCTAGTATAGAGCGGTTGATGCCAAGCTGTCCTTGCAGCAACCGACGCCTAGCTAGGCCACGCGAGTAGGGGAGGGAGGAGCCCAGGCAGCTGTGTGGGGCATTGCCTAGGTCAGTCAACAGAGGCTGCGTCCGTCCGTCCTCTCATTAGTACTCGATCGGCGGGACAATGTCGCACTTTTATAAAACATCCACGTGCTGGATAGTAATCTCTACTAATTCTAATTAGGAGTTAATAGTAGTACGTTCGTTCTCCACCCTCATCTCGACACGTGTGTGCACCCGCGTGGCTGAGTGGGAAGCGGGTAGTAGCTATTCCGATAGATTGGATTAGATCATCCCGTTACGGATGTAAATGAATATGCATGGCTCATTTATTGCTTTTCTTTCTTCTATTGATTTGGTATTCGAATCAGCAGCGATTGCTCCCAGTGTTTTTCGAATTGGATTGATTGATTCCCTTTTGAACGAAGCAGAGCTCCGATTCATAAAGTTGGGTCTCTTCTCACCTCTTTCTTTTTTATTGTCTTACTTATTCGACAATTTCTTAATCTGAATTCTATAGATATCTCATCGGTTGTTGAATCTATATAACCCCACCGCTTCTTGCCTCTCCTACAAATGTGTTGAGCTTATCCGTTGAGCGAAGATAATGGTCGACCTTCCTGATCTCGTCGATGCAGCGCACAGGCATGTCACTGGTGGTTGGCGGCGAGATAGGCTGGTGGCGTTGCTGGAGCTCGCCGTGATAGATGATGTCAATAGGTTGAGGGAAGCTCTTGCGGAGGGAGACGAAGAGGCGGTGGAGCTGGTTGATGGGGTGGGGCTATAGTATGGCCGGAGTAAGGCGTACGAGCCATGCACGACCAATGGTGGCAGCCATATACGAATGACGACTACCTCTTCAATGCCTTTGCGCCACGGGGCAGCAGGTGATGTCTCTTTCGATCGATCGATCTCGAATTATGGCGTTACAAATTTACAATCCCAAATGTTCTGATGTTATTATTTAAGTTTGTGAAATTAAAGATAATTTTAAACTCAAGTTTGTAAACAGGTGCTTGGAATTTTGAAACGACCCCCATTTTGGCATTCTATGCAAAAAATATCAAAACGAAAATCTAATGTGCTTTCCGTACTAGTCCCTGGATCCAATGGCGGAGCCAAAGGGGGGGCGTGATGGGGCCTGGCCCCCCCCTTTGGCCATGAAAGGAGAGTGTATACGTATATATACAGTCATAAGGCCAAATGTCTGATGGCCGACGTCTCGCCTTCTCGTCTTCTCGCGTGCTGTGAATGAAACATCGAGTCAAAGACCGAACCAACGTCTCGCCTTCGGCCTTTTCCCGTTCGTTCTCCATGCTGCGCGACTAGATTATTCAGTTTGTTGTTCTCCTATTCTCTCGTGATGGCGGCGACTAGATTATTCTAATGTAAAGCAGATCCGATCGATTAGGCGGTTTATGACGGCGTGCGTGGTGCGCTAAACCTTTGTCCCTTCCCTTGAGATGTTATCTAGTTTTCTCCATGTTCGTCGCATTTTCACAGGCATATGTATATGTCATATATCCATAAACAGTTCGTGCCTTTTGCTAATTATCGATTGATTAATTATTGTTTAGTTACGGCGACAAATTATACAGATCATGTGATTATGAATTTATGATTGGTCTCTGAAATTGCTAATCGTCCAAATTTTACGGACATTTTGGTCTTTGATCTGATACTATTCGTCTAATCCACGAGCAAGCGTTAGAGTCTTGTGTGCTAAGTGCTAACAATAAGCATCAAAGGTGTGATCGAAGACACCAAGCAGTACTGCGCTTGCTTTCGATCAACGCCGCCACTTCATTCTTAGGCCCCTCCTTTAGAAATTTACGGCCCGCCCTTTGCTGGATCGATGAGCTAGTACGCACATTACAACAATTGGAATCACAATCATACATTATATTATTAATGCGGAAACTATTATTACAATTTATTTTACAACTCAGAGTAAAATTTCATAGTATAGGAGAAGCAAATCTTGTAGTGTACCCATCCAACCCTCAGGCAACCGACAAGTTGCTAACCCCTAGAAAGATGGCTTATCTTGAAATTCCCGTAACCTGCGACGAAAAGATATTCTTCGAAACTTCGCGATCACCTAAAAATAGTAAATAAGCAAGGTTGGGTACTTTCGTACTCCGCAAGACTTAAGATGGTATTTGCAAATGCAATAAATGCAAGCCATATCAAAGGAGGCTTTTAGGTTAATTTGCATAAAGCAGAATTTAATGTGTAAATCAATTTGCAATTTGTCAAACGGAATTTGTAAAGGCAAGATTGCTGATAAGAAATAAGTAAAGCATAAATGATACTCACATCTGCTTCCAAGCATTGAATAATCCAAAGATCCAGTAGTCCAATAATCAAATCCATAATCCATTCATGTGGTCCAACAATTGTCAACCCATTGACATAATGATATAATCATTTATCCAATAATTCAATCCATAAAATCCAACAATATCAACCCATTGATATAAAGTAACAGTTGCAAAACAAGTTTCAACCCAAAAACCACTTTTAGAAGATATCAAAGTCTAACATTGGAATGACTTCACCAAGTGCCCATGACCGCGGGCGCGGCTAATCGATTAGATTTAAACTCTGCAGAGGTGTACAACTTTACCCACAAGACATGACCTTTTCTTTTTGCCCCACGCTTCACATCCCAACGTAAGCGTGGTGGCCAGAATGTTCATGACGAAAACCTTTACATTACCCAGTTTAACTTTACACCAGCCCAGGACGTTAACCCTTGCCAGGGAGAAGAAACCTGAATAGCAGACATACCTCATCTTTTAATTTGAAAATGGAAAAATGAGAGTACCCCTGTACTATAGGTTTCTCCCCTTAACAAGGCGTACACCATTGCATTGGTAAGTAGAAACCCCTACAAGCAGACCTACAAAGGAATGCCTATGTTAGCTCCCACCTTCCATAAATGCAAAGTTAAACTAGGTAACTTAATTGGTTTAAGGATGCCCCATAACAACACTTGTGGTTGTACGGATTTCTTGGATCTATAGCGTCCCATTGTTCGGTCCTTAATCTGACACGGGCAATACTTCACCCTACACTACGTACAACTTCCCTTGTACATCCGGCTATTGCCAAAAATTGCCCGCATCCAAATCATAGTTTTGTTTTAGGGATTTTTATCAAAATATTAGTATCCACCAGTATCATGCCCAACACATTTTCCATTTCTCAAGAAATAACTTTTGATCTGATCATCATCATTGATTCATCGATTCATTATTGATTCTAAAGCATGGCTAAGCATGATTATTAAATCGCTTATACCCAAATTGACATTTTATATTGTCTAATCCCTTTTCTATGGTTATCAAGGTTCACATGTTCATACTTATCAAGGAGGTTCCATGAATCAACAGGTATAACTACCAGAACCACAAAATAGCAAATTTACTAAAAATAAACGCATGCATGAAATCATTTGATAAAACAAAAGAAAAATAAATTCTGGGATCAACATGATCAAAGGGGTGCTTGCCTTACTTATTTGTCGTTTACGACGAAGTCGTGGTCGTAGCCGGCGTTGTCGACGACAGAGGTAGTAACGTCGAGTTCTACATGTCGTCCCAGCGAAAATATAGCAAATAACAAACTTTAATAAGGGCAAAAAGAAAATAGATAGAAAAACAAATAAAGACTCTTTACAAAGAACAGGGATTGCTCTTTATGAATTTATTAATTTTATTTTACGAATTCAAGATGCAAAAATTATTTGGATTAATAGTATTAATCGTTATTTGCAAGGTTCGGTGATTCTATTATTCATAGTCTATTTCTTAGATCTTTATTACTTAAGGGTTTTGCTTTATCACGATTCAGATGCAAAGCAAGAGAAAATAAGAATATTTTTCTAGATTATTGTAAATCATATCCTAAAGATCATTTTTAAATTATTCTTCATGAAGTTCACATTTAGACGAGTTGTGTTACGAGTTACTGAAAAGGCTTAAGTGATCATATTATATTGTGAATGAATAGTGCTTGATCTTGATCTATATTGTACAAAATTAGTTTTACATAGGCCGGATCTATTGATTTAGGTTACTAGCTTTGTTTTCAGGATATTTGATAAGGTTCTGGTGATACAAATATTATGATCATTGATTTCTCATTTATAATTAAAGTTTGTTCTTTCATATTACGGATTACTAAAATGTGAACACTTAGGGTTATTGAACTAACAAGATTAATGTGCGAATCATGATGAAGTGATGTTAATTATTTTAGAATATCATAGTACAAAATTCGTAGAGTGTTTCTAAACTAGTTTCACAAATTTTAGTATTTAGATGTGTTATTTAATCTGTTGTTGAAATAGTACAAATGACCATGACATTAACGTTAAATTGGCCAAGATTCATTTTAAGTTTGCAACTACAACATACATGATTCTTTATTCATTTTTCTAGTATTTGCAGGGTATAATCCTAGAAATGTTTTAAAACTATTTTTACATTATTTTGACTTTGATTGTAATAGATTATCTATTTATTTCTTTGTTGTAGTTTATATTTCCTTCGATAAAAGAATGCAAATTAAGTCTTATCTTAAATATTTTTACATACATGAGTCCTTTCTATTTCTAGGAACTAAATAAAAATTATTTCATCATTTTGTGAGCTATTATGTTTATATTTCTATTAATGGCCATATCAAGGTTTACTAGTAATTATAAAGCAAATAATTTAAACTGAGTTCAATATTTAAATATTTTTGCATATTTAAGTTTATTACAGTTCAGAGTTACATGAAAATTTATTTAATGATTTTTGGGATTATATTCTCCATATGTGCGATAGGGTCCATAATAGAGTGTTTATCCTATTTCAAATTTTAATAATTGTTCTATGATTCAAAAATTAAATGTTATTGTAGATTTGAATTCATCTTAGTCTATTAATCATATGAATATTTATTTTATCATTTTATGCCTTATTGTGCATAACTTTGTATTAAAGACCATAATGGGGTTATAATCAATGTTTAATTCAAATAATTATTCTGCAACTCAAAGATTAAATATTTTTGTATATTTAGGTTCTTATTGCTTTTAGATGAATTTAGGATTTTATTTCATCTTATTTTGATTAAAAAAATGAAAGATATTCAAGAATGAAATTTCATTCGGTTTGAAAATTGAATTGGAAATTGGCAATGCGTTTTCATAACAGAGGAAGCGCATTTTACCGAATGCACTGGAGCTTAAAGCGCCACTGACTAAGGGGACCCACTCGGCAGAGACTTGAAAACAGAGGAGGTTTAGGGCTCACCGGCGACTGTGTTCCGGTGATCTTCCGGCGAAGGCGAGGGCACTGAGAGGACCAGCTCGGCGAGATGCATCCGACGATGGTACCGATTCGGCCGGGTAGAATACAGAGCGAGCTGCCGTCAAGCTCCAGCGGCGGCGGCAATGGCGGCTTGGCCGGGAGGAAGAACTACGGCGCGGGAGCTCGAATGGGTAAGTGTTTTAGCATCAGGATATCGTGGGGACTCCATTTTTGAGGTTTACTAGATGGGAGAAGCTCCGAGGAGCTCCGCCACCATTCAGCCGGAGTTGGGGGAGGAGGCGCATGGCGGCGGGGAGATTTCGCATGAAGAACCCGGAGTTTTATTGAGGGATTTGGATCATACTAGCTGGTTGATGCTCTGGTTCAAGGGGTTTTGGAAATGAATGTTTGAATCAAAAGAATTTTGATTGGATTTTGAGCTTTAGTGGTTCGGCCATGGCGGAATTAAGCTGGTCTTTGAGCGCTTGGCTGGAAGAGAGCTAAAGAAAATAGAGGGGGAGTGATGCGCGGTCTCAAGGAAACTGTTTGGCGCCTTTTATAGCCGCGGAGAACAAAGGAACCGGCCTCAGGTGAGAGCTCGCCCGGATGAGTTCTTCACTGGTTCCTTGCGACGTGGCATAGGGAGCAATAATGGCCTGATAGCGTGGATTGCAGAGGCGGTGTCCGCGTGGAGAAGAAGATGAGGCTTAGGCTTCGGTGGCTCGGTTAGAGGCGAGGGAATGACGCGATGCACAGGAGGCTAGGTAGAGTTTTGCTCAGAGGCTCCAACGAACGGAGGAAGAAGACGATGCGCAGGGGAGGCTGTCTAGTGGGGCTCAACAGGAAATCGGGCCCACCTGGCGGGGCTGCGAAGCAAAATTGAGAAGGAACAGCAGGCTGAGCAGGAAGAGGATTCAATGAATCGGTCTTGAATCACTTCAACATTTATGAGAAGTTTTCTGTGCAATAATTTTTCAGTTATCTTGCTACTGTAGAAATTTCGGATTAAAATACTGTTCACGGATTTTATTAAAATTCTGACAATCTGCTCTGCACAGTTTTTAGATTTCTATTTTTGATTTATCAGACAATTTAAATCTTTTAAAATCTTTTTAAACTTTTTATATGAGTTTATATTGATGATATTATACTTCAGTAAAATTTTCAGATTTATATCATTTGTATTTAATTTATTAAAATTCTGACATTCAGAGTACTAGTTTTAAATTCTCTCTGTTTTGAATTTTTAAATATAAATAAATAATTTATTAATTTCTTAAATTTTACTGTAGTTGAACTAATGGTTACAGGAGATAATATAAAATTTTCATCTGGAGATAAGTCATGATTATGTTTATTTAATTCTAACATGGCTACTGTTCTTAGTCTTAGTTCATTAAATGACTTTGGATTTTATGCATAAATGTTGGATATGACATTTTATCATTTAAAATTGGGGTTCAGGTTATTCTCAAGATTATCCATGATTTAAAAATTTTATTGAATTAGGATTTTATTTTTGTTATTCTTCTTTTGCTTGAATATACTTTTCCAAAGAAGCAAAAATAAGAAAAATCTAGAAAATTCAGAAATTGCAGAAAAGGCAATAATAATTATAATTTAATTCTGATTTTTTTATTTCTTACTTTATTTAAATTTTCAGTATGTTACAAATTTGTATGCTTCGATGAATTGATTTAAATATTTAACCAATGCACATTCAGAGTGAACATTATTATTCAGATAAGGTTAATGTTTTTTGCAAATAATTTTTTTATCACAAATTGAGTTTCCGTTGCATCGCACAGGCACATGGCTAGTGACAACATAATATATGACTAATTTCTTCCTATCAAACTGAAATAGAACCACTAACCCTTGGTGTAAGAGCAACTCCAACCCAAACCCTTATATTTTCCCCCTAAATCACTCATTTAGAGATGGTGTAAAAATTAGGGGCACCCTATATCAAATTTGTCTCCAACCCACACTCCCTATTACTCACCACTATTATTTATCTAAATATTATTATTACTTTGCACCCATGAATTATTTACTAAAAATAGAAATAAAAAATAAAAAAAATGTTTAAAAAAATAGTAGGGGGAAGGAGAAAACCTCTAAATTTAGGGGTGAGAAGGGGTCTCCCTAGAATAGGGGTTCGTTATAAGGGTTGGGTTGGAGCTCACATTTTTTCAATTCTCCTTATAATTTAGGATAGGGGGAGGTTTAAGGAGTGGGTTAGGCTTGCTCTAAGGTGGTGAAGTTGTGACCCTCTATGTTAGCTTTTTGTACGCACAACTGCTCATTGGGAGAAAAAAAGCGCACATAAGTGCTGCATGAGATCCAGGATTTATCTCCGGCCTTTGTAACTTTCGGCATGTGCTAGGCTACCTCCTCACATGTATATGTGTGCGTTGACCTTGTAATTAAAAAAGAAAATTCCATCTAATTAACTAGTCTAAGTCCAGCCGAAAAAGTATGTGTACTGGATCATCCTTGCATCAATTCGTTTAAATTTGAATTAATTCTCAATCAAATCTCCCTCATCCAAACAGAGACATTATGGGAGTTGGAATTTGGTTGGTGGATAATCTATTTGATCCCTGCAAGCCCTTCTTTTTTAAATTTGATCCATGCAGAGCTCTACGAGCCTTAGTTAGACCCCGCTAATCACATGATGACGGCTTTCGTAATATGTCGATCCTTTAAGTAAACTTCAGTTTTAAATATTTCTTTTAGTCCGGTTACCAAAAGTAATCAGTAGGGCAAACAAAAAGAAACTCGTTAGCTATTCAAATTTGGTTTGATGATAAGTTATTCCAAATTGCTTCAAAACTATACGTAAGATTGATACGTTAAGTCAAAATAAGTTGATTTTGAACGAATCTCGATTAGGCTCGGTTTTGACTTGCCAGCCCTAATTATCAGTCCAATTTCTATTCAGTAAATTTTTCCAAACTATAGGTTTCTTCTACAAGCTAAAGAAAACTACATATTTTAGCATCTATTTTAGAGAACTCTAGATTTTATGAACATTTATTTCACAACTACATGTTGTAACATAATATTTGACCCCATTAAACTTACAAAACCAAGCTAATTTCCACCCTAAGACAGGTTCTGACTGTGGTTTTGCTTACATGAAGGTAGTTTTGCCCTGCTTACAGCTTTACGCAAGCAAATTTTGCTACATTAACAACCCTAGTCATCAGTAACAAATGTTTTTTTAAATCCTCTTAAACACATTAAGATTTGTAAAGTTCAAAAAAGTTTATTGAAGCAAAACCCACAAGTGTAGGATCATGGTTGTCGATTGGCGGTGGGGAAGGGGGGAGGGGGGTGGTAACGGGCCTCAAGTCCCTCCTTAGCATTGCAAGAATCTTTCACTCCAACAGTCTTTAGAAGCTGTGAACATCAGAATCTAACACCCACAGCGGAAAACTCAACACAGAAGCTGAGAAGGATGTCTACTAATGGTCTATCCACAGGCGATGAGCTAGTCTAATCACACCAAGAATCAAACACAGAGACCTAAAACCAAGATAAATAAGTCTCTTCTCTTTTAGGTGGTCTAACCATTCATGACTAGTATGACATCTGTTTCTACAGTGATTTGACCTCTTGTTTAAAACAAAACAACACAAATTGAAAAGCCAAATTTGGTCAAACTCTTGATCTGCAACTCCAAATGATTTAAAACTTGAAACATACCTTCCTAGGATGTTAGGAACCTTTTCCAATCAAAGATCTAAGATATTTTTGCCAAAGTTCCAACCTTTTGCCTATAGAAGAGAATATGCATCAAATTAGATCCAAACATTCGCTCGTGAGTACGGGTAGTCAAGATGACATTGAATAAAATTCTACACATCCTAGCAAGTAAAACCATAATGAGAGATCAAGTCAAAACCTCTAGAAGCAAAACACCCAAAATTGCACCCTTTCCCAATCAAAACTCGAGCAACTCCAAAAACATGCATAAGAGGATGTCTAGATGGACGAATTTGATCTCCAAGAGGTTCCTCCCCCACTTACACATCCTTGGCAACCAGCAAGATCAAGAGGGGAGAAAGACCTAAGCAAATTACAAGCAATACCTAGCAAATCACAAAGACACCATAGGTGACTTGAGCATTAGCAATAGAAAGGAATTGGGATCTACACTTCAACTTAAAGAGGAAAGATTACAACCATTTCTACTTCAGGACAAAAGCTCACTCAAGAGCACACAAAACTCATGATTTTTCTATGTTCTAGCTTACTCTCAACCTATTCATGAGCACAAGACTTGATAGACCCACAACTCCTCGGAGGGAGACCAAGTGTAGTCCCTGTGGGGACTGCAACTTAAGTAGCCCCCATAGGTCTAGATCTTTCAAATCCATGTGCTACAATGTTTTGCTATAGTCTGGATCAATCTGAACCATCGCTTTTCGATCCAATGGTACGCACGCAACTGCTTAAGTTGCAGTCCTAAGGAACTGCATAGAAACCCTATCCAACCTCCTCATATCCTCTAATATCCTTTTATAAT
Organism: Guadua angustifolia; assembly: GCA_036346375.1. Taxonomy (NCBI): domain Eukaryota; kingdom Viridiplantae; phylum Streptophyta; class Magnoliopsida; order Poales; family Poaceae; genus Guadua; species Guadua angustifolia. The sequence goes on along the minus strand of CM070515.1, from coordinate 11,606,018 downwards.
GGAGGCTCTACCTACCACTCTCTTTGAAACCCTAACAACCCGGATACAATCCACTAACATATGGACAAACCCGTTAACCCAATATATAATGGCTTTTTCACTCACACATGCACGCTTTCAAAGCATCGTTTAGACTTGGCTCCAGTTGCCTGAATCCATTATGCCTTGTCCTCCCCTTCATGACCTAAACCACCCAGGTCACTACCCATGGTTTTGCAAATCGCCACCCTCCCTGGCATATGGCAGATTACCAATTTGTCCTCATTCAGACCATTTGCCATTCCTTCATTCCAAAGCATCTCTACAGTCTTTGAATTGTAGCCCATGGTGCCCAACGAACTGTTGTCAAGTCTTTACGCATCTAGATCCCACTTGACTGTCTCTACTTTCACCGACGAAGCCACTTGGCGCAGCTTATTGCTTAAACCTTGCCTTCCATGTCCTTGTGCGTTGCTTAAGCTCAACCATCTCACTTGGCTTTTATGATTGCTTTGGACCTTGCTTCTTTTAGCCTAGTCTCGGCCCTCCTCATCGTTGACAATAGTTGACTCCAATCCTCTTGCATATCCAAAGACTAAGAAATTATGTCTAGACACAAGTTCTTCGCAAGTTGGCCCATGTTAGTTCATACATGCATCATGCACCCTGTATCTGTATGCACTGATCTTGAGCTATTCCAACTCTTGAATCAGGACATTGAGCAGACCACCAACCAAAGGCTACTGTGAATGCCACTTCCATACTTGCTTGATCGCATCCAACCCACTCAGCCTAAAAACCTCCTCAATCCTAGCGACCATCTAGCATACACAGATCAAATTGGAAGAACCTTATGTAATGTGATATGTGATCAACGACACCACTCACAACCACCTCGTAACTCATTACAACCAGTTGGTATGTGGTCACCACAGTCCTGACAACTAGGTTGTTGTTACTCCTGACCACCTCGAAAATCTTTATGATTAGTCACTACCACACAGAAGAAAATCACAAATGGTTAAAAATAGTCAGTATAGATGGTTCTAGAACAATATGTAAAAGAAGAGTCAGCGACGACCAACGGTCATCACAGATGATTTAGGAACCATCTGTGATAGGTACACATCATGGACGGTTATCCACAAAAAACCGTCTATGACAGTTGCACATCATGAATGGTTAGTACATAAGAAACCGTATACGATAATGATAAATAAAAGACGGTTTCAATTATGAACCATCTACAATAATGATAAATAACATATGGTTCCAATTACGAACCATCTACGATAATGCTAAATAACATACGGTTTCAGTGACGAACCGCCTGCAATAAAGATAAATAACATATGGTTTCTATATATAAACCGTCTATGATATGTATTTTTTTATACATAATTTTACTTTTATGGCTAGCTTTAAGAATCACGCTAACCATTACCTCTGTATAGATACACAACACACATTGAAACATATATAAGATACACAATTCACGGTTGAGATAAATACACACATATATTCAAATAGACATAAGATACATACACAATTCACATTTGATATATATACACATAAAACACATTCAAACATAATAAATAACTTAAAATTCACAATTCAAATACATCTACATACACTTTACATAATTCACAGTCGAATTACATCAGCCAGAAAGAAGGCTGCTGGCTTTCCTCGAACCTTCACAAAATCCTTGAAGAGAAAAGAAAAAATAGAATTTTTTTTGAACTTGGTCAATACTAAATACATGCAAGATACTTGGGCCACTAAACTAGTCCTAGTCCTCAGTCTCACAACCACTAAGTTTCTACTGTTAGTATTATACTCCTACCATATCTTCACTTTTAACTAAAGCAACGAAGTTCTAGGCTAGTGGCAAGACCTGAGAGGTGGAAGAGGGTGATAGCACGGTGCGAAGAAGATGGGCACGACGATGGCATGGTGCCAATGGCTATGAAGCGGTGGGGAGAGGATGGGGATGGTGATGGCATAGTGACAAGGGTGATGGTGCAGGTGATGAGGGGCAATGGCGTGGTGACGAGGGCAATAGTGTGGAGAGAAACCCTAGATTTTGATGGAGAGATGCTAGGTGTGAGTATCTGAATTGACTAAGGGGAAGTTAAATAGACATAGTCATCTTCTTATTATTACAGATGATTAGAATATGTTAACCGTCTATGATATTTGACAATTATAGACATTTGTAATAAATGAACCATCTGTGATAGTGAATGTCACAAACGTTATTTAGGTAATAACCATATGTGATTGTGATTATCATAGACAAGTATTAAGGTAATAACCATCTATGATTTGAAATTTTATATAATTTTGCTATTTTACAGCTAGCCTCTGAAACCACGCTAGCCGTATCCTCTATACATATATAACATAAGACAACAACATTTCATAGTTGAAAAACATTTACAACAATATAATAAAGTTAACACCATACAATTAACATTACACATATGAATCAACAAGAGATAGTTAACAAAACACTTGTAAAAATTAACAATTATACTGAGTTAACAACAAAGTACAACACATTTTGCAGTTTATAAAAGTGCTCACACGCCTCGTCTCGTCTTCTGAAATATAGCAGCAGATGGCTGCCGCTTAATAGCACCAGAAACTGCAAGTTTTTTGGACTCTTCAAAAGATAGCACTTGATAAACATGTTTGAATGTCATATATCCACATGCAAACCTCTCACAACAACCATCCAGATCCCTTACAAGAGATGAATCCAGTAAAGAGACAAAGTCTGGCCATCATAATGCACAGAGAGGTTGAATGGCCTTTCATAGTTCTTTGCATGAATAACACATGAGGCCAAAAACACCCATAAAAGTCCCCACCATCCACATATAGTAAAACACATTATCCATAAGACTATACTGGATATTCAACATTTTGGCGGTGCAACTCGAGATTGGAACTATAAATTCAATGGATGATGATCATGCCACCTGCAATATCACGGACGTTTGACTCATCACGGATGGCTATGAAATAAGATTCGTCTGTGTTTCATTACAGATGTTAAGATGTTCAAGTTGTCTGTAAAAATGATCTCGGCTCGATTATCATAGACGATGCTTAGAACTAATATCGTTTATGATAGTTCCAATGTAATTTTCCTTAGGCTAGCTTTCGCGACTAGATTTCACGCAAATATCAAAACTGTGTGAGATGATGTGTTAGAGATGACACTTTATGTAGTAGTGGGTAGATCTGTTCACCTCCAAATTCCTTATCACTGGACAATCTTCTGATCAGATACTAACGATTGATCAGACTAAGTGACCTGGTTGGTCAAACTAGTTGCACACTAACAGGAACTCTTGAGTTTTCACAAAATGGAATTTCAACACTCCAAAACTTGCCAATTGTTGAACACAAATAATCATGGACCTACAAGAAGTAAAGAGTCCATTCGCATATTTAGTGCAAAGAGAGTTTGGACATGCAGGATATGAATAGTGAACTAAAAAGGTAATCAAGTGCAGTTACTCATGGCAGTTTACCACAACTGCTAAGAGACTACAAGCTCATTTTGAATCAAATCTAAGAAAAACATCCAAACAGGCAAACAGGAGAGTTGTGTAGAGGATGTAGGTACATTAGTGGGAATAATATGCTTAATATTGGCAACGCCAACTGAAAATAAGTGGAAGTAAACATGGCTTTGAAACATGTTAACATGACTATATGCAGCCAGCTATATATCAACACGCCAGTAAAACGTACTCTCTCTCTGTGTTCGGAAATATAAGACGTATTTTGACTTTGCATAAAGATTAAATTTAGGGTGAAATTGAGAAAGATATAAGTGAAAATGATTTAGATACCTCTACTTAGTTGCCTTGGAAGATGAGAGATAATAATTTGTGTGAGGTGGTAATAAATAAATGCATACAGTTGAGAGAGAATACATAAGAGTATAGTAGAAAAAGTCCCATTAAATCTACATATATAAGTCTTATATTTCTGAACTAGATAATTTAAATTATAGGTCGTCTTATATTTCTGAACTGAGGAGTACTCCTAACACCAAACTTAAGTACATCTAGGAACATATTAAGCCTGCAGTTTGTTTCATTAACTGCCAGATTAATTAAGCTCACGCTTAGCATGAACTGCAGTAGCGTATTAGCTAGCTCCAGCTCCCCTGCAGCCTGTGGAGCAATGCCGAGCGGAGGCAGCCCTCGTCCTTCAGCGCGGCGGGCACGTCCACGATGGCGTCCTGCACCGTCACCGCGCCCACGCGGCTCACGCACGCGTGCCGCACCGGCAGGTCCAGAGCCCGGAGCGCGCCCATGAAGCGCGCGGGCGCGTGCTGCGCAGCCGTCGTCAAACGCACCGCCGCCGCCTCCCGGCAGACCATACGCACCTCGAGCTTGTCCTCCGGGCCGAATGCTTCTGCGGCGGTGGCAGCGGCTGTGGGGACGTTCCGCGTGGCGGACGCCTGCTTGGATTCGGCCTCGAGCCGCTCCACGCGGCCGCGCAGCTCCGCGATGTAGGCGGCGGCGTCGGCCAGGAGCGATGCCTTGTCCATCCGGGACACCGTGGGGACGGCGGCCCGGAGGTCGCAGAACCGGCGGTTGAGCTTGTCCCGGCGCTGCCGCTCGGCCTCCACGTGGCTGATGGTGGGGCCGTAGGAGCGGGTCCCGGGCTTCCGGCCGCGCCGCTTCGCCGCGAGCGGCAGAGCGTTCCCCTGCAGCAACATGTGGGAGCCCGGCGAGAGAGAGCGCCCGACGGACCACGCGGAGTCGTCGGCCAGCAGCCATTGCTCGGGGACGTCGCAGGACATGAACTCGAGGATCGGGTGGCCGGCGACGGCGGAGGAGGAGGCCGCCGGGGACTGAGGGGAGCAGGAGAAGAGGGAGACCAGCTGCTCATCCATTATAGCTAGCTAGCTAGTAGCTAGGGTTGTCACTTGACTGATCAGATAATTATCACTTGCTAAAGATGACAGATCACCTGAGGAAACTGGGGCGGTGACTGCACCTCTATATATACTGGACACCGCGATGCATTTCTCTTGATTTCATACTAGGTACTTACTACGAAATACTCCCTCTGTCCAAAAAATATGAGGTGTATTTTGATTTTATATACGAAATAAAATTGTGTTGAAATTGAGAAAGATACAAGAGAAAATAACTTAAATGCCCCTATTTAATTGTCTTAGAAGATGAGAAATAACACTTTATATGAGTGGTAATGAATAAAAGTATATATGGTTGAGAAAGAATAAATAGATGTATAGAAAGAAATGTCTCATTAAATCTACATATAAGCACTATATTTGTAGATAATATTATTTAAAAAATAAGCCTCATAAACAGGAATTACCGATGAACTTTACTGTGTCTAAGGGCAGTCCCAACCCTCCACCTCAGCTGGTATCCATAGAATTAATTACGCTGCCAACTAAGCAAAAATTTGATGTGACATAGGAATTAAGGAAGGGAGAGAAGGAAAAACAAAGAAACCGCGTCTCATGCAAGAAACTGGGTCGGTGTGGGCACCAAGACGCAAGAAACGAGCAAAATCGGGGTTGGACATTTCTGTGCGCTGATCAAGCTGTGTTTGTAGTACATGTATTGGTTTATTACTCTCTCTCTCTTCTATACACTACTCATAAAAATCATGGGTTGAAAAACTATACATTAGTTTATTGCTCTCTCTTCCTTCTAGACATTGCTAATGAAAACTATGGGTTAGAACTACCATAAGGACAGTCCGATCAAAGGTTTGACCGCACCCAAGCGAGTGTCCTAGTTCAGGACTTCAGTTAGCAAGGGAGGACAGGTATTAATCATAGATGTTGGCAGTTTTATGATGATTAATCGGGGAATTAATGCTTGCTGGTGTGAAACAGAAAATATAAGGTTGATCTAGAGGAGTATACAAGGCCTCACAAGTCTCGTCAGCACGTACGTACGCACGTGATGACATATGTGCAACAGAAAACTGAGAAAACCCTCGAAAAAAAAAACGAGAAAAGGATAAGGGCAAATTGATCGAAAACTTATGTAAGAAGGAGATTCATTCTCTAGTAGTAATTGAGGCCCAGCTTATGGTCGTTGCTGTGCATGTCGATAGGTACAAAACCTTGTTTTTAGCAAAAGAAAAAGAAAGAAGAAAACGAAAAGCTTTTAAAACGTAAACACCTTGGTTAATTACATGAAACCTTAGGACATGAAGTGGCAAATATTAATCTTGAAAGAAAAGAGAAACTGTCTTCCTTTTCAAAAGAAACTACTGGGATGAAATCAGCTCTGGGTACAGATAGAGGGGGCTTCGTAGCTTGACTTTAACGGATTCCTTGTTTCATAGAATAGAAGCTCTTTTATGATGGATTAAAATTAATATAAGCCTTCCATTCCTTTGAATCTAATAGTTAAAATCAATTTAAATTTAATTATACTACCATTTATAGTAATATTGGTAGTAAAATTCAGAGAGATGTAAAAAGGTAAAAAATTCCACCACACTATTTGTCCTCTACAGTAAAACACGTTTTGTGATCCTGATAAATATATAGCAGATGAATGGATAAGAGGCCTCTGGGAATCACTAGGTATTTGATGAATCCAAAACTATGAATAAATTAGGAAAAATCTAAAATAACTCTGATGAATGGATAGAAAAAGTCTAAAATATCCTTGAGGAATGAACAGCTAGATTTGATTTCTATTACCACTACTTACCACCTATATTATCCACTATAAAATTTCTCTAGAATAAATAGCTAAGCTGCCTTCTTTCTCTCGGTTTAAATTATCCTATTTGAGGAAAAGGAACGCTGTTGTTTGCGCGGCCTCGATCATTTATATGGACCAACTTCTCATGTGGAGAGCAAGCTAGCATGCTCAATCAGCACACACACCTGATGGCCGGTTTGCACACCTTAATTGGCATGAGAATTCTTTTTAGAGAATTTTGCATGAGATTAATTTAACTCGTATGCCTGCACGTAAAGATCACCGTGCCATGCATGTAGGTGATGAAGAATGCACCTAAATGCAAGCATGACATATATGTCCAACGTGGTGTGATAACACAGTACCTTATACTATTGCTACTAAAGAAAATGACCACGGATTGATTTCTTTCTTTATCTATCTATAACTCTTTTTCTCCTGTCAAAACAAAATTCTATTGTGTTTATTCTTCTCGATTTTCTTGATTCGGTTGTTCCTTCTAGCCACATGTATATAGCTATGCATTTACTCCTTTATTTGCTCACCCATACATACAACGCATGCATACATTCTCTTCTTTTTTCTAGTTTATCCAGAGTTTTCTTCCTTTACTCCTTGATTTGCTCAAACACACATACAACGCAGGCACGTACGGGTTATTTCAGGCCATGTCGGGACAAGCACGACCTGAACTGTCGTGCCGCCCATCGTGTCCGATTGGCAGGCCTGACACGGTCCGAACGTGCCGGCCTAGCCAGGGTCGTTTAGAACAGTTTCGTGCTGAACCATAAATCGAACTGGATCGAACTACCTCATACTGGTCTAAAATGATCCGACCCAATGCCCATGTCTAGACGTGATAGGTATGCAATAATAAACTATCTCGCTGAAGGCTGGCCAGAATCTGATGGTTCGGTGCAGGTGCGGTGTACAGAGCTGTGTGGACGTGTTTGTGACTGTTTTGTCGATAAGCTAGCTAGGTGGGACCGAGAGAGTGAGACTGGAATGGATGTGCTTGTTCTACCGGCCAGCCTTTTCGTGTTCTGTTCTGTACGTAATGTCCAATTAGTGTAGTTTTTTGATGAAGCTGGACATCCTTTTTTTTTTGTGTGTGTGAAAGCAATGTACCATAGCCTTAATTTGGTTTATAGAATATTTGAACTATTCCCAGTATAATAATAAAAAAACTAAGCATTCACGGCCTTGGCTAGCTTCGCCAGTTAATCCTAAGAAGATAATGGACGTCGTATAATTCTGCAGGCACATATATATATATATATATATATATATATATATATATATATATATATATATATATATATATAATATATTATTTGAAAACCACAATTCCATGAAAACTCCGTGGAAACCACCTGTAGAAGTTTTGAAAAATTCTCAAAAAATTACCATATGTAGGGGAGGTGAACCTCTACAATTCTGCAAAATTTGAAGATGAAACTCAATCGCATTTGAAAGATATGAAAAAGACAAACAACAAAAAGAATAGTGCCAAAACAGTAAAAATTACTATTTATGCTGACTTTGTTTTTTCATATCTTTCAAATGTGATTGAGTTTCAACTTCAAATTTTGCAGGATTGTAGAGGTTCACTCCCTACATGTGATAATTTTTGAGAATTTTTAAAACTTCTACAGGTGGTTTCACAGAGTTTTCATGGAATTGGTGGTTTTCATATATATATATATATATATATATATATATATATATATATATATATATATATATATATATCTTTTATCTACCGGTGTAGTTACTCCCATCTTTGAAATACTACCTAAACGAACTTGAAATATTCCTTTATCACTTTGGGTATACTCATACAATAATTATAAGATACTCCAATGTGAGCCATATGAAAAAATTGCAAAGGAGTCCATGATTTTTAGCATATTTTGCAAATACCTTCATATATGCACATAAAAGGAGTATGTCCAAAAAATATACATACCACCTCTGAAAAAATGTACATACCACCTAGATGATCTTATATACTTTCGTATACTCTGGCGTACATACCCTCAAATCATACGAGATACCCCATACATTGTGAGAGAGGAGATTATAGGGAGTAATTACTATATATATATATATATATATATATATATATATATATATATATATATATATATATATATATATATATATATATATATATAGGAAAAATATCTTTTACTCCCGGGTGTAGTTACTCCCACCTTTGAAATACCACCTTAACGAACTTGAAATACTCCTTTATCACTTTGGTTACACTCATATACTAAATATAAGATATTCCAAGATGAACCACATGAAAAAATTGCAAAGAAGTACATAGTTTTTAGCATATTTTGCAAATACCTTTATATATGAATATAAAAAGGAGTATGTCTAAAAAAATGTACATACCACCTATAAAAAAATGTAAATACCACCTAATTAGTCTTATATACTCGTATACTACATGTACATATCCTCCGTTGTGCTAAATACTCCCTACATTGTGAGATACAGGATAGGGAGTAATTACTCCCGGGAGTAGAAAAGAGGTTTCCTATATATATATAGGAACCCTTTTTCGTACTCCCGGGAGTACATACTCCCATCTCTAATATACCACTTAAATAAACGCTTTATACTCCTTTATCACTTTCGGTATACTCTAATAATAATTCTAAGATACTCCAATACAACATGATGAAAATTTCATCAGACCCTTTATTTTTTTTGCTACATACCCTTTTCCATATGTATAAGGAATATGTAAATAAATTATGTTATAAAGAATGAATTTTAATGAAATTTTTCATGGAACTCACTTTAGAGTATCTTATAATCAATATTAGAGTATACTCAAAAGGATAAAGAGGTATAACAATATCATTTAAATGGTATATTAGAAGTGGGAGTACATACACCCAGGAGTATGGAATCATTTTCCTATATATATATATATATATAGGAAAATATAGATAGATAAGCTAATGTGCTCTCAAGAGCATGGATCATTCCGTACTTCGCGATGAAATGTAGCTATAGATCAAATTTCGCATTTTTTATTTTAGAAAATGCAAAACAAATAGTAAACAAATTCAAAAAAATGCGAAATTTAGTCTATAGCTACATTTCAACAAGATGAAGAAGATGAATGGTTCAAATTGAACATTTTTGTCACATATTTTGCAAACTCATCAAGAGCACGGAAGGATCTATGCTCTTGAGAGCACATTAGCTTATCTCTCTCTATATATATTGTATATACACTTGCTGCTCTTTTTTGTTGAAAAAATAGCGATGCTCTGTCATGAGAAGAAACAAAGGAATTGCGTTTCGTGTGCTGCGCTTGAGGCATATAGCATTCCACGTGTGAATCAATTATCAGTGCCAATAGATACGGATAACTGAAAAGTGGTGTCTCGCAGCGATGTATAATCACCACGCCAAAAATTATTTGCGGTTTGCTATAGAAGTTTTCTACGGCCTCTAGTTCGGGTCATCGCCAACAACGTGGTGGTTGACCCCGTCCAGCTTCATGTAAATCCACGTCGTTATCAATGGGTTAGGGCCTAGCTAATGGAACTATGATGATGTGAACGTTTTGTTCTCTGTAGATTGAGAAAGCGGATTTCGTGCAGACAACAATCTCTTTGCGTGAAACATGTGGAAATTAAGTGTTGGAATAAGTTTAATTTACAATAATCTTAAACTTTGGACTTGGTTCGATTTTCAATCATGAACTCTGAAATTGTTTGAATCAAAATCTCGAATTATCTAAACCGTCCAATTTACCCCTTGACTCAAACGAGGGTAGTTTTATACGATGTGGTACATACGTGCTCATTTTTCGCTGGCATGGTATCTATATAGAGCTGATGTGGCACTCTTCTTCTTCCTCCTCTCCACCCTATATCTCTTTCTTCTCTATGATTTCTTTGCTCAAGTCATATGTGCTCTAACCATCAGCCGCTGGAGGAGACTAGCTTGCTCCAGCCTTTCGACACCCTACCATCTTGTCCCAACATGTCATCAATAAGAAGAACACCATCGATGTCACTGATGCCATTGTGGGCACTCTGGTCCGCTTCATGAAGTTCGGTGTCAGACTCTTATGAGGTACCTGTTGCGACGCTGCCATTGGCGAAGGCAAAGGAAGAGAGGCAAGATGGGCATGCATTGACACGATGGTAGCCTCGATAACTCCATGGCAGAAGTGGGCGTGGCCGGTGCAATCAAGGATGTTGATGGCGTGGCAAAACCTGGAGACAACCTGGTCAGCGATCTTGTTAAGCGACAACAAGCGGTCAGCTCTGGGGAGACGAGGAGCTTGTAGCTGCATATCCCTGTGTAGGCGGCCTCATGGACATGCATTTCTCCTCCTTGCTAGCGATTTGATTGGGTGGCGGTGCTGGTGAGTTGAGATGGGTGGACAGTGGGGGGATGAGGAGATGAGGAGCTTGAGCCTGGTGAGACAGGTGATGATAGAGGCGCAACCACACCTAGCGTGAGGAGGAAAAGGTCAATGGTAGCTCGAGGCTTACTCGCATCTTCGCTGTTGACCATGGATCCATCGATCCCCACCATCGTTGGCCTCATTAGGTTCAAATCCGTTGATCTCCATCACTGTTGGCCATGGAACCATCAATCCTTATCGTCGTCAGCCTCATTCATCATCAGATCGAGCCATCCTCATCGCCACCTACCTCATCATCTCTGTCGGCCCTACCTCTTCTTCAACTTGATCTCGATGGGATCTGCTCGCCTTCGCCGGGATTCCTCTACTTTAGGATGCTACTGCGTTGTCGTCCAGTGGGCCGCCTGCACTAGGCTTCTCTTGCCCTAGGCTGCCGCCATGTTGGACTTCTTTGTCTTGGGATGCCGCCACATCACTAGCTCTACAAAGGTTGTTGGATCTCAACGCCTCATGGCCATGCTGGGTTGTTAGGTTGGAGTTCACAAGGAGGAGAGAGAATGCAAGAAAAGAAGTGGGAGAAAGTAAGGGGGCTAATTAACATGTGGAACCCATGGTTGTTAGGTTGATGTTGACAAGGATTACTGTCACATCTGGTTTTTACTTGGGACGATACATCAATAGAAACCACCCCGATTTGGTTCAATGGTGGTAAAGTGGACGGTTTTGTTAGTTAAAAGTCCTGAGTCGAATGGTTTCAATGTTCAAGCTTGAAAATCAAACCAAGCAAAAGTTCAAGGTTGTGATTGGACTTATCCTATAAATGTTTGTGTCAAGAAACTATTGTCGTCTAGCGATCCACACACAATCAATCAATTAATATACTAGCAAACAAAAAGAAATATACATTTTGACAGTATTTGCACGATAGATCCGATGGCGTTTATTTTATGCAAACAATTTATACTGCACTTTAACATGTATTAATGTTCAAAGTTTCAAAACCCGAACAACATGAATCCCAGAAGGGAGTATGGAATTACATGAAATCCATAAGCTACAAGCATAGCCATGCATTTTTTTTGAAGAGGCAACGTGGGGCTTCCCCTTCTGAACAACTTCACTGAATCAAATGTACATGCGAAAATCAAACACATACGCACATTCAAACAGACAGTGATAGCTCAAGGTGGGTTCATGTAGCACTATCATGTGATGGATATATGTTGTTTTTTTAATTCAATCTCTAATTAGAATCTGATCACCATCAACGTGGGATACATGTTAACAGAACAGGCCATATATATACCGGCGGTCGAAATTAGGTCCACGTCATTCCCACCAATCAACCATCAAGAGATATAGCTAGCTACAGTATCTAGCCAAGGGTGTGTGAGTGGGTTTGTTAGTTCGAGATCCTAATTTGAACGGATTTAGTTAAGTTTGAAATTCAAAGCGAAACCAAAGTTTAAGTTGTAAATTGAACTTATCCAATAAATGTTCGTGGCGAGAAACTACTCTCGTCTAGCTATCCATATATGTACAATCAATCAAAATCTAGAAGCAAGATCAATTATATTTACACAATACAAAAGTAGGAGAACAAATAGACAAAAGATCTGAGAAAGAATAATCTGGTGACCTCTACCTAGAATCTGATCACCATCAACCCGCGATATATGTTAACAGAACATGCCATATTTGTGAGCTATATTACATGTTTCTCAGATGTATATCGACTGTGGAAAGTAGTAGTCAACCTGGGGTATACTGCTATTCGTCTTTTAATATGCTTATTGTCTTTATGATGAGATATTGGTTGCATGAGGGTTGCATGAAGTAGCGGTTGGCACACAGGTATGCCCGCAGGTATTAGATATCTGCGGACGACAGGCATATGCGAGATTATTCTTTATCCACCACCTTTCATGAATATGCCTATAGAAGAAATTTTAACTAAAGGATATAAATAAAGACGAACACTACCCGACCGCTGCGGCCGTTTGGCCTTTGGTTATAGCTTCTTCGATCCGATTCAACAGATCGATCGATTGATTTGTCTCATGACGACCGCATCAATGCATAACTCGTGCTCGGATCGATCTTACCATGTTCGCAAACGCTCCACAAGTACGATTTTTGTACGTCGAGGAGTACATTAAATCTACGGTTCTTCTACGTAGTAGTAGTTTTTGTTTTCTCCTCCTCGGGATCTAGTTTCGTTAATGAAACTTTGGTAACTTTGTCAAAAAAGAATTTCATGGGCTTAGTGTCGAGAGGTAAAGTACAAATCTGGCCCATCAATTACAGCCCGCTAACAAATTCAGGAGGTATCGCGCGACACATGTTATTTTTCCTAGGGTTGTTGTTTGTATGGGCCTAATGACCAATATGGCCTCTGTTTTGGGCTGGATGATCTGGGAGTCATTCAACTGCTGCTGTTGGCCTAGACACATGCTATAAATACTAGTAGTATCATAGTGAGGATGCTTCAAATTGGAGAACCCTAGCTCATCCATCGGTTCGGCCTCAAAGAAGTATATGTGTATGAGAACTCCCGATCCCAATCTCTACTACTTCTAATTAGAAGTTAGTGGTGGTTGTCCATTTTTTTAAACACTTGATTTGTTGAATCTGATATGAATAGCTGAGATAGAAGGGGATTTAATCCAGTCGTCTCGCCCCTTTCTCTCATCTTTGCACGGGCCTACACAGCCTGAACCGCTCCAGCTAAGACGTCTTCCATCTCAATCTACCTTGGCGCCGCACCACCTGCCCATCCCTCGATTCGGCGTGCTAAACTCTCCCTCTCAAATCTCATCGCCTCTCACTCCCGATTCTCCTTCTCCACCACCACCCTCAACATTCGCCCTTTACAAGTTGCGAGGAGAAGGACCGGCATCGGCGTGGAGGCAAGTGGGCGGTGCAAGCGCTCACAACTGAGTCCCAAATCATATCTATGCAATGGCTACTAGTGAAGCTCGGATGCGGAGCGGTGATGAAGCGCAAAAAAGGAGGTTGCAGTCGCGCTTGCCTCCTTGCTCACCGATGACCTCCCAGCTTTCGAGGCCAGCTTACAAGCTTAGGTATTTCTTAAGGTCAGAGCCGGACGCAATGGAGGAGGTGGCAGCGACCGTTCCTGGAGAACAGAGTCTGAACTAGAAACTGTGCCTTGGTTATAGGGAAGAGGAGCATTAGTGCTGCAACAGGAGGAGCACACCAGCATTATGGTGCGGTAGAAGAGGGGCCTTCCCTGCTTCCGTCCCCTTCCCTGGCATAGATTGGCTCTCTGCTGTGATGACCATGATAGTAGCAGTTGGCAGTTTGTGCATGAATGGGTGTTCAATTAGGAGTTGAGTTTGCTTTCAGTGATTTGTTAAATGAAAAATTGGTTTGCTTCCTCCCTTTCTCCTGTGGTGAATCCATGCTTATCACTTTTAATTAATTTATTGTCTTACATTTTTATCTGCTTTCTTCTATGATTCGGTAGCCAACAAGTCGAAACTGTGATCTAGAAATTGCTATTCATAGGAACCATTACTTTGTTGTTTACTAGTTGATTGCGCTAATATCTTGATGAAAACTAGAAATAGTTGTTATAACACTGCAATCTATAGGAACTGAACTTTATTGTTGTTTATCAGGAGGAACATGGCTTCCATGTTATATTTGCATAATTACCTAATTAGTTATTAGAAAGTACAAAGCAAACGTAGGAAGTAGACTACAATTGATTGGACGACAAATATTCTTTCGTTGTTATAATTTTCTTACAATAAAAATGTACAAAAAATAGATAATTTTCTCATTAATTGAAGTCTATATTACCTATTGAAAGGGAACATGAATGGTGGGCTGAGCCGGTGATGTATTGCTAAAGTTCGATCCAATTATCTACATCTTTTTACTTTTTTTTCCTATGGCAAGACCTTTCATATTTATTCAGTATATGACAATATAATTGTGTTGTAGGATTAATATAACATCATTCTTAAAATATAGAGTTTCAAGCATACTGCCATTTTTATTACTGAAATATCTATGGACTTTCTTCCCTCCTGCATATTGTGTGTACACCTAGAGAACATTTCAATAGATCAGAACAACCACCACTAGGCGTCCTTCACACAACTAAAAAGCCCAATTAAGCTTGAGCAGATGTGTTCTGCATGAAAATCAGTTGTTTACTGTTGTCCAATTGGCTTTGCATTTCGTGCCCTCTTGGGTTTGTGTTATTATGATATTTGGTTGATGTGGTTGAAGATGAGCCTACAACGATGGGCAGAGTATCTCTAGGAGGAACTAGCACTCTGGAAAAGAAAACACGAGGCATGTATATGTTTTTTCCTTTTCTTTTTCGAGAGAATATGATCTAAGTCAGTGGTCGTCGTCAAATTAACCAACAACTACATCGCGTCCAGTGGTTAAGTAAAGCAAAGGGCCGTAAGAGCCCAAATCTAACCTTTTCTTGAGTTGTAAGCAACAGGCTCGCTTTGTTGGATTTGTAGGTTGGACGGTCCATTTGTAGTACATTTCCTGGGCTTTCAGCATTCATGCGAGGTTCCTTTCTCGGTTTTTTACATTTCTTACATGGGCTCGATCCCGGCCTGCATCCTGCATGAATACTATGGTTTTCACGTTGGCACTTGCACCACCTGCTGCACAGTTGCCATTACATGCTTGCTATGGGGGGACTAATTTTAGGTCAGGAGTTTCTATTAATTTTTGTGAGACCTATTTAGCACACAGGAGTGTCTATCAATTTATGTGGGAATCGAAATATTTTAAGCGAAATTCATGTGAAATTGAAACCCCGGAGTCATCGATCGTAGCTCTTTACTAGCTAATTAATTAACCAAGCACGTGTAAACTGCTTGTAGCTAGTCTACGGGTATGCCAACTTCTTGTCCTTAATCTCTGAGCCGCAGAAATTCGTCAAAGTGAATAATTGGTCCCTTTTAATCGCCTCTGACGAACTAATTTAGCGATCACAGAAGAAGAAGCAGCCAAGACTCCGATCATATATTGACGTTAGCAAACGACCACACACGCAGTCCGTGCTGTCCTGACATGGAGGAGCAAAAGGGTGACTTCGCATGCATTCATCTGGCCACACGGTGTGGTCACAAATTCAACCAAAGTTGTGATTCTGATATGATTGATTGGATCTCTTTCTGACGTAGAGGCGAAACGGTGTTCAAAATCGCATTTCGCTGATGTTGCCACGCCTGCATGTAAGCAGGATGCATGTCTAGCTCCCTGCCGGCAAATCAATCGATGCGTGGTACGGTGCCATGACCATGCATGCTTGTGACGTCACTTGTGCTCGAACGATCGTATGCATTTCGATCTCCCAGCTTATACGTACGTACTGCGTACGTGGGTTAGTAGTAATCAATCTAGATCTGATACAGATGATCGTATGCATCTCCGTTAATGATGTAACTTAAGGTCAGTAGTGTTGAAAAAAAGACGGACCAATATTGGCCTAACAGTACAAGTGAGGGTGTTCATTCGTATTTAATTTACTACCAAAAAAACGGAAATTTCGTGAGGGTTAAAAAACCGTCACAAAAGGGCTAAAACTGTCATGAAAATAATTCGTGACTTGTAACCGTCACGCAATAACTCTCACGAATCCGATGCCAGGGAAATTCAATTTTGTGTGGCGGTGAACCGTCACGAACACATTTCGTGGCGGTAGTGATCTTCAGGAAAACAATGGTCCAGCCAGATTGCACAAGAAATCTCGTGACAGGGGGTGACTCACAGGAAAATAATTTGTGATAGTGCTTAACCGCCACGGGTTCAAAGCCTCTACGAAATTTTTTCATGAGGGTTCATTTCCCAGGAGGTCACCCATCCTATTACTACTCTCCTTCAAAGACGCTTAACTTCAGAGCTCTTATAAGATCCATTACTCTGGTGGTGGTCTGATAACATCTGATATATAATGTGTCCCTCCTCCTTTTAACACTGTAAAGAACCCAAACACTGATTTTCAATTATTACTCACGAAAACTATAACCCACATGAAAATAGGTAATTTTCGTGGCGGGACAGCTATTTTCATGACAGTTTATGAATACCTTTATGAAAATAACTTCAATTCATAAGGAATTTAGTACCACCTTCACGAAATGTATTTTTTACGAGGGTTTATACACCACCTTCACGAAATGTATTTTTTACGAGGGTTTATACACCACCTTCACGAAATATTTTTGTTTCATGGCGGTTTGTTTATAACTCTCACGAAATCTCGGTTTTCTGGTAGTGATTTAATTACTAGGTTTGATTCCTAAAATCTAACGGTGAGAGTGAGGGTGCTTATTCGCACTCATCTAGGTTTGATTCCTCATGCCTTATTTAATCAGAGCATAAGTGGTTCTCTCTCTTTTTTTTTAAGTACGTGTTGAACAAAAGGATCAGAATTGTCATAAATTGTAAGCTTATATAGAAATTAGTGTGCTCTGGAGTACTTCAGTCACAAATGCCAAGTGGTTAGACGTGTGGATATACATCTAGTCACAAAAGCCTGTACAGTGTCTGTCCAACGGTCCAACCACAAAAAAATCGTCCCCTAATTCATTTATTTTCTTAGATGCTCTACAAACAAGAGGACGTAAAACGAGATCCTTGTTGCGTATTGCTCATTCATGCGTCGTACGTCGTACGTCCTTAACACCTAGGTCAGTCAACAGAGGCTGCGTCCGTCCGTCCTCTCATTAGTACTCGATCGGCGGGACCATGTCGCACGCACTTTTATAAAACATCCACATGCTTAATAGTAATGACAACATAATAGTATATGACTAATTTCTACCTATCAAACTGAAATAGAACCACTAGCCCTTGGTGTAGGGTGGTGAAGTTGTGACCCTCTATGTTAGCTTTTTGTACGCACAACTGCTCGTCGGGAAAAAAAAAGCGCACATAAGTGCTGCATGCATGAGATCCAGGATTTATCTCCGGCCTTTGTAATTTTCTGCATGTGCTAGCTAGGCTACCTCCTCACATGTATATGTGTGCGTTGGCCTTGTAATTAAAAAAGAAAATTCCATCTAATTAATTAGCTAGTCTAAGTCCAGTCGAAAAAGTCTGTGTACTGGATTATCCTTGCATCAATTCGTTTAAATTTGAATTAATTCTCGATCAAATAATCTCCCTCATCCAAACAGAGACATTATGGGAGTTGGAATTTGTTTGTTTTTTCGATAAAGGAAGCTTTTATTAATCTTAGTAAATTACATCAAGGTGATACAATTATACTAAGAAGACTCCCGACCTCTACACAGCTAGGGTGTACACAGTCACACACACACACACACACACACACAAGAAAAGACAAAGGAACCGTCGCGGCAAACTACATCACGCAATATTGTCTTCAAGACTATCCACCATCATAGCAACACTTGGACCGCGATAAAAACTCTTCAATGACAACGCCTCCAAGAAGGACTCGTCGCGACACGCGACCGCCATTGCCATGATCCAACCGGTGAAGGCGGACCAAAGGTTTTCACCTCGAGAGTAAATTCTCGAGACTACAAAACAATGCCTTCAACAAGGCCATTGCAGCACAACCAACTAAGGTCGACCTAGGGATTTCTCCCTGAAGTCGAAGTACCGGAGATCCCAATGTTGCAACCACCCTCATTCCGAGCTAGTGCCGCCATACCACTAAATCTTAGCCAATAGCAATGGCCACCTTCTCAAGGCCGGACAAACAATTTTAGATGTTCGACTCTCACGATGACAGATTCGCGAACTAGCCAATAGGCACACGATCATCAAGTCCATAGAGTGCATCTAAAAATGAGTTGTGTCGCCAAGAAAGCGAATCCGCGAATCGATGCTAAGATGACATAGGTCAATAGAAATGTATGAACAACGCTAGTAAGAGATGAAAACGACTGAAGCGAAGAGTAGTCACCTAGATTGGGCGGATCTTCACGGGCTGGCCAAGACCAACCCCAAAGACGGATCTAGGCGGATCACCGCTATAGAAGGATAGGAGGAGGCGGCGATCGGATCCACATGAGGGAGGGAGGGTGGCCTGACAGCACATTAGGTGATCCACCGCCTCGTCGACACCGACGAACCCGTGCTAGACACCGCTTGCGAGGATGTCAGGGGCAGCAACGACGAGATGGACATCGAGTGCAGGAGCGGGTGCCCCCGCCCGGCCGCCGCCCCCCCCAAACCCTTGTTTCGAGGTCTTACCAGATGAGGTTTTAAGACCTCGATTTTTTCTTCCGGGGCGCAGGAGCGGGCGCCGCTGCCCCCAAACC
This sequence comes from Guadua angustifolia, assembly GCA_036346375.1. Lineage (NCBI taxonomy): Eukaryota > Viridiplantae > Streptophyta > Magnoliopsida > Poales > Poaceae > Guadua > Guadua angustifolia. The sequence goes on along the minus strand of CM070515.1, from coordinate 11,586,606 downwards.
CTTCGTAAGAGGCCCAGTTACAAATTTAGAGGACACGCTTGATTACTTACCTCGAAATTTGTTTGTTGGATAATCTGTTTGATCCCTGCAAGCTCTTCTTTTTTAAATTTGATCGATGCAGAGCTCTACGAGCCTGAACAATAATAGTTAGACCCCGCTAATCACATGATTAGGGCTTTCGTAATATGTCGATCCTTTAAGTAAACTTCAGTTTTAAATATTTCTTTTAGTCCGGTTACCAAAAGTAATCAGTAGGGCAGACAAAAAGAAACTCGTTAGCTATTCAAATTTGGCTTGATGATAAGTTATTCCAAATTGCTTCAAAACTATACGTAAGATTGATACGTTAAGTCAAAATAAGTTGATTTCGAACGAATCTCGATTAGGCTCGGTTTTGACTTGCCAGCCCTAATTATCAGTCCCATTTCTATTCAGTAAATTTTCCCAAACTATAGGTTTCTTCTACAAGCTAAAGAAAACTGCATGTTTTAGCATCTATTTCAGAGAACTCTAGATTTTAAGAACATTTATTTCACAACTACATGTTGTAACATAATATTTGATCCCACTAAACTTACAAAACCAAGCTAATTTCCACCCTAAGACAGGTTCTGACCGTGGTTTTGCTTACATGAAGGTAGTTTTGCCCTGCTTAATTACAGCTTTACGCAAGCAAATTTTGCTACATTAACAACCCTAGTCACCAGTAACAAATGTTTTTTTTAAATCCTCTTAAACACATTAAGATTTGTAAAGTTCAAAAAAGTTTATTGAAGCAAAACCCACAAGTGTAGGATCATGGTTGCCGATTGGCGGTGGGGAAGGGGGGGGGGGTAACGGGCCTCAAGTCCCCCCTTAGCATTGCAAGAATCTTTCACTCCAACAATCTTTAGAAGCTGTGAAGATCAGAATCTAACACCCACAGCGGAAACCTCAACACAGAAGCTGAGAAGGATGTCTACTAATGGTCTATCCACAGGCAATGAGCTAGTCTAATCACACCAAGAATCAAACACAGAGACCTAAAACCAAGATAAATAAGTCTCGGTCTAACCGTTCATGACTAGTATCTAGTATGACATCTGTTTCTACAGTGGTTTGACCTCTTGTTTAGAACAAACTCCAAATGATTTAAAACTTGAAACATACCTTCCCTAGGATGTTAGGAACCTTTTCCAATCAAAGATCTAAGATATTATTGCCAAAGTTCCAACCTTTTACCTATAGAAGAGAATATGCATCAAATTAGATCCAAACATTCGCTCGTGAGTAAGGGTGGTCAAGATGACCTTGAATAAAATTCTACACGTCCTAGCAAGTAAAACCATACTGAGAGATCAAGTCAAAACCTCTAGAAGCAAAACACCCAAAATTGCACCCTTTCCCAATCAAAATCCAAGCAACTCCAAGAACATGCATAAGAGGATGTCTAGATGGATGAATTTGATCTCCAAGAGGTTCGTCCTCCACTTACACATCCTTGGCAACCAGCAAGATCAAGAGGAGAGAAAGACTTAAGCAAATTACAAGCAATACCAAGAAAATCACAAAGACACCATAAGTAACTTGAGCATTAGCAATAGAAAGGAATTGGGATCTACACTTCAACTTAAAGAGGAAGGATTACAACCACTTCTACTTCAGAACAAAAGCTCACTCAAGAGCACACAAAACTCATAATTTTTCTATGTTCTAGCTTACTCTCTCAACCTATTCATGAGCACAAGACTTAATAGACCCACAACTCCTCGGAGGGAGATCCAGTGTAGTCCCTGTGGGGATTGCAATTTAAGTAGTCCCCACAGGTCTAGACTGTCTGATCGAGTGAACAAACGGTGTAGATCATTCAAATCCATGTGCTACAATGTTTTGCTACAGTCTAGATCAATCCGGACCATTGCTTTTCGATCCAATGGTACGCACGCGACTGCTTAAGTTGCAATCCCTAAGGGACTGCATAGAAACTGTATCCAACCTCCTCATATCCTCTAATATCCTTTTATAATGGAGGCTCTACATACCACTCTCTTTGAAACCCTAACAACCTAGATACAATCCACTAACATATGGACAAACCTGTTAACCCAACATATAATGGCTTTTTCACTCACACAAGCATGCTTTCAAAGTGTCATTTAGACTTGGCTCCAGTTGCCTGAATCCATCTTGCCTTGTCATCCCCTTCACGACCTAAACCACCCTGGTCACTACCCATGATTTTGCAAATGGCCACCCTCCCTGGTATATGGCCAATTACCAATTTGCCCTCATTCAAACCATTTGCCATTCCTTCATTCCAAAGCATCACTACAGTCTTTGAATTGTAGCCCGTGGTGCCCAACGAACTGTTGTCAAGTCTTTACGCATCTAGATCCCACTGGACTGTCTCTACTTTCACCGACCAAGCCACTTGATGCAGCTCATTGCTTAAACCTTGCCTTCCGTGTCCTTGTGCGTTGCTTAAGCTCAACCATCTCACTTGGCTTTTATGATAGCTTTGGACCTTGCTTATTTTAACCTAGTCTCGGTCCTCCTCATTGTTGACAATAGTTGTAACAGCCCAAAAATTTTAGAACAGTAAAACTATGATATTTAAATTTGAGTATGAATATTTCTGAATTTTTTGAATATTGTTTGCTTTATTTGGATTTTCTTGGATTTTTGTGTTATGAGAAAAATCAAATAAAAGAGAAATGGGGAATGAAAAAGAGAAAAAGACAAAAGATAAAAAGTAAAAATTTGGAAAATTTATCAAGAGAACCCTGAGCATGTAATTAAATCATTATAGCCAGCAATTTTCAGAATAATGAAGAAATTTTACACATAGAATAATGAAGAAATAAAAAAAAGAGACAACTTTTAATTCTAAATAATGCATTTTCAGAATTTATAAAATATTTATGGAACTTATATGGAGCTTTAAAATTATCATAAAAACCTCAATACCATGTTTATCTCTGATAAGAATATCATAAATTAATAATGTGATTTGTGAATTTTTCAAAATTAAAAACTGAAATTCTGAAAATCTGGAAACTACCTTGTCAGAATTTTTATAAAATAATGGTAAAATATTTTGACTTGAAAATTTTATAGTATCATTCCTATCTCATTTAAAACTTTGATAAAAAGTTAAAAAAATCTGTGAATTAATTTTCTACCCAAAGTAAAATTAAAATCAGAAACAAGATTTAGGTGCGATCCTTTGTTGTAGGAATATTATTAATTTTTCAATAATTAATATTAATATGAAATTTTTACCAGACGTTAAAATCTATCCAAAGACTCCGGGAAAAAAGTTTTAAAAATTTCTACCAATAATTGCCTGCTCAATAAAATCAGAGACTTGGCAGTTTAGACTGGAGTCGCTTTCTTGTTTTTACAGCCTCACTGACAGGTGGACCCACATGCGTGAAAACTCCGTTCCTAGCGTGCGACGGGAAAATTTTCTCAGTCACTGTTAGTGGGTCCTGGCCCCACTCGTCAGGCTCACCTCCTCCTTCTTCCCTGTTCTTTTGACCGAAGCCAGCTTCTCCCGATCCAGTGAACCCAAGCTCGCATGCCCAGTTGATTTGCCCCACCGATTGGTCGCATCACCAGCGCTCGGTCCACCTCGCCTTAGACACGTTTGTACTCGCTCTGCCTGTGCCATGCCACCTCCATTACAGCCCGCGCCACCTTGCCATGCTTGCATAGAACCGAGCTGCGCCTCATCTCGTCGAGCGATTAACCGAGGCAGGGCTCTTCTTCGGCCACTCGCCTATAAGTACCACTTTGAGCTCCCTAGAAGCCGCATAATTATCTCCCTCATCTTCCTCTTGCTCCCCACCAACCGGAACCTCCTCAATTCCTGCTGTTTCCGCCATGGCTGATCAAGCAAAGCTCGGATAGCACAAAAATTGAGCCAAAGTACTCCACCAATCCCGAATTGCTCTGAACCATAGCATCACCAAGGCAGGAGAATTAAAAGCCCTTAATAAAATCCTGAGTTGTTCATACAAAAGCTCATTGCCACTGTGAGCCTTTTTCTCCAACTCTAGCCGTTCGGTGGCGAAGCCCCTCGGCCACCCACCGCCCAAAATAAGCCTAAAAATGGAATCACCGTGACCTCTAGATGCTAAATCACTTACCCATTCGAGCTCCCATGCCCTGATTTTGTCCCCTGTCGGTCCGCCATTTCCACCGCCCTTTGAGCTCGACGGTAGCTCACCTCCGACTAGCTCCATTTGAATCAGTTCCACCATCCTGAGCGCCTTGCCGAGATCTTTCTCCCAGTACCCTCGCCGTTGCTGGAGGACCACCGGAATGTCGCCGCCGTCGACCCCTAGCCACGTCTCTGCTCTCGGCTCACTGCCGCGTGGGCCCTCTGTGTCAGCCGGCGCGAGAAGGTCTCAACTCAACTAGTAAAAGGCGTATCCTCTATTCCAAAAGCGCATTTTCATTTTCCAATAAATTTCAATAACCGATTGATAATTAAAACTTAATATCTTATGCAATTTTTATCCAATTTTAGTGAAAAAATTTCTATATTCATATTAAATTAGGAATATTCTAAATATACAAAAATATTTAATTTTTGAACTCCATAAAATTATTTAAATTTAATTTTGTTAATAACCCCATTATGGCCTCTTAATAAAATTTGTGTAAAATAATCCTTAAAATAATAAAATAAATTTTTATATGGTTCTAAGACCAAGATGAATTTAGATATACAAAAACTTTTAATTCCTGAGTCATAGAACAATTATTAAAAATTTAAAATGAAACAAACATACTATTATGGACTTAAATAAAAGCTATACACCATGAACCATAAAATGATAAAATAAATTCTTATGTGTGAATCTGACCCTGAGATGTTCAAATATGCAAAAATATTTAATTTGTGAACTATGTTTAAATTACCTGCATTGTAATCATTTGGAAAAAAAACTAATAAGGCCATTGATAAAAAATGAGCATGTAATAACTCATAAAATAAGGAAAAATTTTATATAAGTTCCTAGAGTCAGTAATAAGGACCCATGTATGTAAAAATATTTAGAATGAGACTTAGTTTGTGTTCTTTTAATGAAAAGAAAAGCAAATCACAACGGTAAATAAATGTATAATCCATCGCAATTAAAGTCAAAATAATGCAAAACTAACTTTAAAACACTTCTAGGATTGTACCCCACTAATACATGAAAAATGAGTAAAGGATCATGTATAGTATAGTTGCAAACTTAAAATGAAACTTGATCTGATTTAGCGTTACCTTTGTGAACATTTGGGTTATTTCAACAATTAATAAAATAATTTTTCTAAATGCCAAAACCTATAAAATCAGTTTAAAAACACTCTACAAATTTCATTCTACCATATTCTAGAAAAACATCTTATTTACAACTACCTTTTCAACTAAATCCAACTAATTCAAAACCCTTAAGCGTCAATCATTCGCTTCACATTCTAGCCGATTCCATATAACGTGAACTTTATAATGCCATATAAGCTATTTCATCAATGAATATAATATCTCGTCTAAATCCTAAAATTTATAAAATTAGATTATTAGCACTCTCCAAAGTATAGACTACCATAATATGAAGAAATAATCTTATTTTGTCATGCTTTAAATATAAATCCTGTTAGCAGAATAACCTAAAGTATTATGAATTCTGAACTTTGTAATAGGAATAAAACACACTTGATAATAATGAAGAAATCTGTAGTTAAGTTATTTGTATAACCAGAACCTTCTCAAATATTATGGAAATGATTCCAGTAGCCTAAATCAAAAGATCTAACTTGCATGAAGCTGATTCTATGCAAATCAATCAAAGATAAGCACTATTCACTCAAAGTCTATTGTGATTGTTTAAGCCTGTTTAGTAGCCCGCAAAACATCTCGTCTAAATGCGAATTCGATGAAGAATAACCTAGAAATGATCTTTAAGATATGGTCTATAGTAATCTAGAAAAATATCCTAATTTTATCTTGCTTTGAATCTGAATCCTGATAGAGCAAAATCCGTAAGTGATAAGGTTTCCAGAAACACATTATAAATAGTAAAGTCTATAAAACCCTGTAACCAATGTATACTTCTATTAATCCAAATAATTTTTGCATCTTGAATTCAAAATTATAAATATAAAAGTTCATAATTTTAGCTTTTTGAATTCGTCAAGCAAGAATAGATAATCTATTTAAGGAATCATTCGTCATTCAGCCTAAGAGCTAATAGCAGTACGATTGTTAAATCACTTAAAACATGAGAACTTGAAATCATCTAAACCAAACCCTATAATATTCCTATTTTCTTCAGTGAGCCTTTATTTGGTTTCTTATTTGTCTTCATTTTGTCCATATTGAAGTTTCTTATTTGCTCCTTATTGCTTTTTAGTTGATATCGACGTGTAGAACCTGATGCCTTTGATTCCATCATCGCCTTCGCTAGCTGCAACCTCGACATCTTTGTAAATAGTGATTAAGCAAGGCAAGCACCCCTTTGATCATATTGATCCCAGTATTTAATTTTCCTTTTGTTTATCAAATGGTTTCATGCATACATTTATTTTCCGTAAATTCGCTATTTTGTAGTGTTGGTAGTTATACCTGTTGTCTCACGAAACTACCTTGATATGTATGACATGTGAACCTTGATAACCTTAGATTAAGGATAGACATTACTTAATGCCGTCAGGGGTATATGCTTAGCCATGCTTTAGAATCAACGATGTAGATGATCAGATCAAAATGGTTTTTTGAGAATTCAAAATGGTTGAAAATGACACTGTCGGTTGCTGGTATTTTGATTAAAAATCCAAAATAAAACTATGGTTTTGACGCGGGTGATTATTAGCAATAACCGAATGTGCAAAGGGAATTGCACATAGTGTAGGGTGAAGTATCGCCTGTGTTAGATTAAGAACCGAGTAATGGGGCGCTGTTGATCCAAGAAATCCGTGCAAACCACAAGTGTTGGGATGGGGCAACCTTAAACCGATTAAATTACCTAGTTTAACTTTGCATTTATGGAAGGTGGGAGCTAGCACAGGCATTCCTTTCTAGGTCTACTTGTAGGGGTTTCTACTTACCAATGCAACGGTGTACGCTATGCTATGAGGGAGTTCCATCATTTCTATACTCTGAGTTCTCTTGCCATAGTATGGGTTAACGTCCTGGGCTGGTACGAAGTTAACCTAGGTAATGTAAAGGTTTTCTTCATGAACATTCTGGCCACACGCTAAAAGTGCTGAAACATGCGGCAAAAAGAAAATGTCTTGACTTGTGGGTAAAGTTGTATACCTCTGCAGAGTATAAAATCTAATCGATTAGCCACGTCCGCGGTCATGGGCACTTGGTGAAGTCATTCCAATGCTAAACTTTGGTATTTTTTGAAAATGGGTTTTGATTTGAACTTGTTTTAGCAACTGTTGCTTTATGTCAAAGGGCCGGCATTGATGGATTCCATGATTTGGATTATTCATCACTCACGTCATGGAGGACTGTGAGTATTACTTATGCTTTACTTATTTGTTATCAATCAAATTTGCTCTTACAAATTCCGTTTACAAATGACAATTGATTTACAAATTCAATGTCGCTTTATGCAAATTAACTGTAGTAGCCTCCTATGACTTGGCCTGCATTTATGCATTTGCAAATACCACCTTAAGTCTTGCTGAGTACTAAAGTACTCACCCTTGCTTAATTTATTGTTTTAGGTGGATAAGTTAGTGAAGCTTCGAAGTTTTGTTTTCGTCGTTGGACGTGGGATCTTTATTGAAGTGATTTTTTCTAGAGATTTATGCCTCGTCAGTTGCTTGCGAGTTGATTGGGCACACTACAAAGCTTTGCTTCTTTTGCTGCCTTATGCTCTGAGTTGTAAGATTCATTTGTATGTTAGTTTCCGCTTTAATATTATGAGGTATGGTTGTGATTCCAATTGTTGTAAATGTGCGTACTATCTACTGATCCAGGAACTAGTATTGCAAGCACATTAGATTTCCATTTTTGCATTCTATGTAAAAATGGAGGTTGCTACAATAGTTGACTCCAATCCTCTTGCACATCCAAAGACTAAGAAATTGTGTCCAGACACAAGTTCTTCGCAAGTTGGTCCACGTTTGTTCATACATGCATCATGCACCCTGTATGCATCAGGACACTGAGCAGACCACCAACCAAAGGCTACTGTGAATGCCACTTCCATACTTGCCTGATCGCATCCAACCCACTCAGCCTAAAAACCTCCTCAATCCTAGCGACCATCGAGCATACACAGATCAAATTGGAAGAACCTTATGTAATGTGATATGCGATCAATGACACCACTCACAACTCGTAACTAATTATAACCGGTTGGTATGTGGTCACGACAGTCATGACAACTAGGTCATTGTCACTCCTGGCCACCTTGAAAATCCTTATGATTGGTCACTACCACACAGAAGAAAATCACAAACGGTTAAAAATAGTCAATATAGATGGTTTTGGAACAATATGTGAAAAAAGAGTTAACGACGGCCAACGGTCATCACAGATGATTTAGGAACCATCTGTGATAGGTATACATCACGTATGGTTATCCAGAAAAAACCGTCTATGATAGTTGCACATCACGAATGGTTAGTACATAAAAAATCGTATACGATAATGATAAATAACAGACAGTTTCAATTATGAACCATCCACAATAATGATAAATAACATATTGTTCCAATTACGAACCATCTACAATAATGCTAAATAACATACGATTTCAATTACGAACCGCTCGCAATAAAGATAAATAACATATGGTTTATATCTATGAACCGTCTATGATATGTATTTTTTATACATAATTTTAGTTTTATGGCTAGCTTTAAGAATCACGCTAACCATTACCTCTGTATAGATACACAACACACATTTAAACATATATAAGATACACAATTCACAGTTGAGATAAATACACACATGTATTCAAATAGACACAAGATACATACACAATTCACATTTGATATATATACACATATAACACATTCAAATAGAATAAATGACTTAAAATTCATAATTCAAATACATTTACGTACACTTTACATAATTCACAATCGAATTACATCAGCTAGAAAGAAGGCTACTGGCTTTCCTTGAACCTTCGCAAAATCCTTGAATAGAAAGGAAAAAATAGAGAATTTTTTTATACTTGGTTGATACTAAATACATGCAAGATACTTGGGCCATTAGACTACTCCTAGTCCTTAGTCTCACAACCAATAAATTTCTACTACTAGTATTATACTCCTACCATATCTTCACTTTTAACTAAAGCAACGAAGTTCTTGGCTGATTGCAATACCTGAGAGGTGGAGGAGGGCGGCAGCACGGTGTGAAGAAGATGGGAATGACGACGGCATGGTGCCAAGGGCTATGAAGCAGTGGGGATATGAAGCGGTGGGGAGCCGACGGGGATGGTGATGACATAGTGACAATGGTGATGGTGCGGGTGATGAGGGGCAATGGCGTGGTGACGAGGGCAATAGTGTGGAGAGAAACCCTAGATTTTGATGCAGAGATACTAGGTGTGAGTATCTGAATTGACTGAGGGGAAGTTAAATAGACATAGTCATGTTCTTATTATTACAGACGATCAGAATATGTTAACCGTCTATGATATTTGATAATTATAGACATTTGTAATAAATGAACCATCTGTAATAGTGAATGTCACATACGTTTCTTTAGGTAATAACCATATGTGATTGTGATTATCACAGACAAGTATTAAGGTAATAACCATCTGTGATTTGAAATTTTATATAATTTTGCTATTTTACAGCTAGCCTCTGAAACCACGCTAGCCGTATCCTATGTACATATATAACATAAGACAACAACATTTCATAGTTGAAAAACATATACAACAACATAATAAAGTTAACACCATACAATTAACATAACACATATGAATCAACAAGAGATAGTTAACAAAACACATGTAAAAATGAACAATTATACTGAGTTAACAACAGAGTACAACATATTTTGTAGTTTATAAAAGTGCTCACACGCCTCGTCTCGTCTTCTGAAATATAGCAGCAGATGGCTGTCGCTTAATAGCACTAGAGACTGCATGTTTTTTGGACTCTTCAAAAGATAGCACTTGATAGACATGTTTGAATGTCATATATCCACATGCAAACCTCTCACAACAACTATCCAGAACCTTCACAAGAGATGAATCCAGCAAGGAGACGAAGTTCTGGCCATTATAATGCACAGAGAGGTTGAATGGGCTTCCATGGTTCTTTGCATGAATAACACATGAGGCCAAAAACACCCATAAAAGTCCCCACCATCCACAGCTAGTAAAAACATATTATCCATAAGACTATACTAGATATTCAGCATTTTGGCGTTGCAACTGGAGATCGGAACTATAAATTCAATGGATGATGATCATGCCATCTGCAATATCACAGACGTTTGACTCATCACAGATGGCTACGAAATAAGATTCGTTTGTGTTTTATTACAGATGTTAAGATGTTCGAGTTGTCTGTAAAAATGATCTCGACTCGATTATCATCGACGGTGCTTAGAACTAACCGTTTATGATAGTTCGAGTGTAATTTTCCTTAGGCTTTCGCGGCTAGATTTTCACGCAAATATCAAAACTATGTGAGATGATGCGTTAGAGATGACACTTTATGCAGTAGTGGGTAGATCTGACCACCTCCAAATTCCTTATTACTGGCCAATCTTCTGATCAGATACTGATGATTGATCGGACTAAGTGACCTGGTTGGTCAGACTAGTTGCGCACTGACAGGAACTCTTGAGTTTTCACAAAATGGAATTTCAACACTCCAAAACTTGCCAATTATTGAACACAAATAATCATGGACCAACAAGAAGTAAAGAGTCCATTCGCATATTTAGTGCAAAGTGAGTTTGGACATGCAGGATATGAATATAGTGAACTGAAAAGGTAATCAAGTGCAGTTACTCATGGCAGTCTACCACAACTGCTAAGAGACTACAAGCTCATTTTCAAACAAATCTAAGAAAAACATCCAAACAGGCAAAACAGGGAAGTTGTGTAGAGGATGCAGATACATTAGTGGGAATAATATGCTTAATATTGGCAACGCCAACTGAAAATAAGTGAAAGTAAACATGGCTTTGAAACATGTTACCATGACTACATGCAGCCAGCTATATATCAACACACACACACACACACGCACGTAATATGTACTCTCTCCATTCGGAGATACAAGACGTATTTTGACTTTGCATAAGAATTAAGGTTAGGATGAAATTGAGAAAGATATGAGTAAAAATGATTTATATGCCCCTACTTAATTGTTTTGGAAGATGAGAGATAATAGTTTGCATGTGGTGGTAATAAATAAATACATACAGTTGAGGGAGAATAAATAAGAGTATAGTAGGAAAAGTCCCATTAAATCTACATGCAAGTCTTATATTTCTGGACAAGATCATTTAATTGTAGGTTTTATATTTCTGAACGGAGAGAGTGCTCCTAACACCAAACTTAAGTATATCTATGATTAAGCCTGCAGTTTGTTTCATTAACTGCCAGATTAATTAAGCTCGCGCTTAGCATGAACTGAAGTAGCGTATTAGCTAGCTCTAGCTCCCCTGCAGCCTGTGGAGCAATGCCGAGCGGAGGCAGCCCTCGTCCTTCAGCGCGGCGGGCACGTCCACGATGGCGTCCTGCACCGTCACCGCGCCCACGCGGCTCACGCACGCGTGCCGCACCGGCAGGTCCAGAGCCCGGAGCGCGCCCATGAAGATCGCGGGCGCGTGCTGCGCAGCCGTCGTCAAACGCACCGCCGCCGCCTCCCGGCATACCATACGCACCTCGAGCTTCTCCTCCGGGACGAATGCTTCTGCCGCGGTGGCAGCGGCAGTGGGGACGTTCCGCGCGGCGGACGCCTGCTTGGATTCGGCCTCGAGCCGCTCCACGCGGCCGCGCAGCTCCGCGATGTAGGCGGCGGCGTCGGCCAGGAGCGATGCCTTGTCCATCCGGGACACCGTGGGGACGGCGGCTCGGAGGTCGCAGAACCGGCGGTTGAGCTTGTCCCGGCGCTGCCTCTCGGCCTCCACATGGCTGATGGTGTGGCCGTAGGAGCGGGTCCCGGGCTTCCGGCCGCGCCGCTTCGCCACGAGCGGCAGAGCGTTCCCCTGCAGCAACATGTGGGAGCCCGGCGAGAGAGAGCCCCCGACGGACCACGCGGAGTCGTCGGCCAGCAGCCATTGCTCGGGGACGTCGCAGGACAGGAACTCGAGGTTCGGGTGGCCGGCGACGGCGGAGGAGGAGGCCGCCGGGGACTGAGGGGAGCAGGAGAAGAGGGAGACCAGCTGCTCATCCATTATAGCTAGCTAGCTAGTAGCTAGGGTTGTCACTTGACTGATCAGTTAATTATCACTTGCTAAAGATGACAGATCATCTGAGGAAAGTGGGGCGGTGGCTGCACCTCCATATATACTGGACACCGCGATGCATTTCTCTTGATTTCATACTAGGGGATTTCATACTAGGTACTTACTAGGAATTACTCCCTCCGTCCAAAAAAATATGAGGTGTATTTTGATTTTTTTTATATGAAATAAGATTACGTTAAAATTAAGAAGGATACGAAAGAAAATAACTTAGATATCCCTATTTAATTATTTTAAAAGATGAGAAATAACACTTTGTGTGAGTGATAATGAATAAATGTATATATGGTTGAGAAAGAATAAATAGATGTATAGAAAGACATGCCTCATTAAATCTACATATAAACATTATATTTATAGATAAAATTATTTAAAAAATAAGTCTAATAAACTTAAACAGAGTAATTACCGATGAACTTTTATGTTTCCAAGGACAGTCCGATCAAAGGTTTGACCACACCCAAGCGAGTGTCCTTGTTCAGGACTTCAGTTGGCAAGGGAGGACAGGTATTAATCATAGATGTTGGCAGTTTTATGATGATTAATCGGGGAATTAATGCTTGCTGGTGTGAAACAGAAAATATAAGGTTGATCTCTAGAGGAGTATATAAGGCCTCACAAGTCTCGTCAGCACGTACGTACGCACGTGATGACATACGTGCAACAGAAAAGTGAGAAAACCCTCGAAAAAAACCGAGAAAAGGATAAAGACAAATTGATCGAAAACTTATGTAAGATGGAGATTCATTCTCTAGTAGTAATTGAAGCCCAGCTTATGGTCGTTACTGTGCATGTCGATAGGTACAAAACCTTGGTTTTAGAAAAAGAAAAAGAAAAAAGAAAACGAAAAGCTTTTAAAACGTAAACACCTTGGTTAATTACATGAAACCTTAGGATATAAAGTGGCAAATATTAAACTTGAAACAAAAGAGAAAGAGGGGGCTTCGGGTACAGAAAGAGCGGCCTTTCTTTTCAAAAGAAACTACTGGAATGAAATCAGCTCCGGGTAGAGCTAGAGGGGGCTTCGTAGTTTGACTTTAATGATCCCTTGCTTTATAGAATAAGAGCTCTTTTACGATGATTAAAATCAATATAAACTATCCATTCCTTTAAATCTAATAGTTAAAATTAATTTAAATCTAGTTATACTACCACCTATAGTATTGATGGTAAAATTCAGAGATATGTAAAAAGGTAAAAAAATTCGTCATACTATTTGTCCTCTACGGTAAAATACATTCTATAATTCTGATAAATGGCAGATAAATGGATAAGAGGCCTCTGAAGATCACTAGGTATTCAGGGAATCCAAAACTGTGAACGAATTAGAAAAAATCTAAAATATCTTTGATGAATGGATAAAAAAAGTCTAAAATATCCTTGAGGAATAGACAGCTAGATTTGATTTCTATTACCATTACTTACTGCCTATATTATCCACTGTAAAATTTCTCTAAAATAAATAGCTAAGCTGTCTTCGTTCTCTTGGTTTCAATTCTCCTATTTGGGGAAGGAACGTTGTTGTTTGTGAGGCCGCGATCATTTATATGGACCCACTTCTCATATAGAGAGCAAGCTAGCATGCTCAATCAGCACACACACACACACACCTAATGGCCGGTTTGCACACACTACTACAAAAAAACCTCTTTTTTACCGATCTATCACTGTCGTTTCGACTAGAACTGACAGTGATAACACTTTTACTGCCGGTTTATAAGCTAAATCGGTAATGATACTATTACTATCGGTTCTTAAGAAGAACCGACAATGATAACATTTTTTGAAAAAATCATAACTTTTGCATATGGAGTTGGATGGAGACAAAATTTATATGAAAATTGTAGCTCTCGATGAGATCTACTCCAAATAATCATTGAAACTTTCGAATATGAAGGGATAAAATGAATATATATATTTTATAGTAGTTGAGAAGTGTGTGTTAGGTGAGATGGTAAGGGGTGTTTACGCGAAGCTGCAGGTCAGAGGTTCGAATCCTAGCAACCGCACGCGCGTGAAAATCACGTGACTTGTGGCTTGCGACCGTGCGTAGTAGTAAATATAGGTTGGTTCAGGTGCAAATAAATTTATTTTTTGATTTTGTTGAGTGATTTTTAGATTTAGTCTGACTATCACTGCCAATCACGCACTGTCGGTTCTAATATCCGACAGTGATATCAGTTTGGAACTGATAGTAATGTGGTGTTCTGTAGTGGTGACACCTTAATTGGCATGAGAATTCTTTTTAGAGAATTTTGCATGCATGAGATTAATTTAACTCGTATGCCTGCACATAAAGATCACTGTGCCATGCAAGTAGGTGATGAATAATCGAGCTAAATGCATGTATGACATATATGTCCAACGTGGTGTGATAACAAGGTACTTCATATATTGCTTTGTCACTTGTTGTCTTAATAACATATGAGTCTAAAGATTACGGGTCTGTTTGGGAAGCTGCGGTTGGACTGAAAAGCTACTTTTAGTTTCTTTGAGGTCAGAAGCACCAGAAATAGCATTTGTGGCTTTTTTGTTATGTTGTTTGGCGAACTGGTTGTTGCTGCTGTAGTTTGTAGGGACCAACCGAACGGGGAGGTAGCAACATAGCAAAGTACAACAGCATCTGAGTGGAGAGATGACGTGGAGATGGCGAGGCGGGGTGACGGAAGTCGAGAAGGCAAAGCGACCGAGATGAGAGGTGATCAAGTGAAGGCACAGCTGAAAAGCTCCTCCCCAGTAGTTACAACTTTTGGAGGTGGTTATGTTAATATAGCTTAGTTTTGTTGAAGTATAAGTAAATTGCTCACCTTTCTTCATCAGCTTAAGCTTTTGAGTGAACTGGCTGGTGCATGCAACTCAATATGGTATCAGAGCCAAGAGGTCTTGAGTTCAAGACTCGGTTGACGCAATTAAAAAAAATAATTGCAATCCACTTCTATTCCACGTCCTAGGCCTGAAGAAGCCTACACGTGAGGGGGAGTGTTGAAGTATAAGTAAATTGCTCACCTTTCCTCATCAGCTTAAGTTTTTGAGTGAACTGGCTGGTGCATGCAACTCAATAAGTTTTCCCTCTATTTTATAGTCATACTGTTTGGAAGAGCTTTTGATTTAAAACTAAAGCAAAGCTTCTTAAACAGACCCTACGTATCACTAATGGCATTTTTTAAAGTGCCATAAATAGTGCGCTATATCCTGAATTTTTCCTTTTTGTTATCACGTGTGAGCATGTTAGATGTTGGCGAAGCTTATCTTTGTTCGATAAGTAAGTGTATATATAGCACGTATGGTTTCCCACGTATGACTCACACAGGGAATATGATCCCCGTATGCTCTCCTGTTCCCCTATGGTAAACAACACATTACATCTAGACGCAGTGTACGCTAGATTATCTGTCTAGCTGCTCAGCGAAAACAAGGGATGGTCCGAGGCCTCGACCCATGGTTTTTGAATTTTGACTAGCCGGCCAGATCGTCCAGTGCATGCGTGGCGCCATTGAAAGCCGATACTCATATATATACGTCAGTAGGTACATGTAGTACTCTCTTTTCTCACAAATAGATATTATTTTAAATATAGATATAGTTAAACTTTTAAAACTTTAACTGATAATATAATTTTAAATATTTAAATTAGATGTATAAAATTATATGTGTAGATTTGTTTCTAAAAATATTATTATAATTTTATTGGATTTTATAAACATGTTATGATAGAATTTAGCGGTCAAAATTATTTTTTAAAGACTATAAAACTATTTATAGCAGGAGAGAGTAGCACCGATGAACGTAAAATGAAACAAGAAGGCATCGATTCTCCTCTGCTATAAATTGCATATTTCTATGTGGCTGGCTACGTGATATGTATGCAATAGTAAATTATCTTTACTAATTATAATTAGGAGTTGATGGTGGTACGTTCATTCTCTACCCTCATCTCGACATGTGTGTGCACCTGTGTGGCTGAGTGGGAAGCGGGCAGTGGCTACCCTGATAGATTGAATTGGATCATCTTATCACAGGAGGTAAATGAATATGCATGACTCATTTATTGTTTTCCTTTTTCCCATTGATCTGGTATTTGAATCGACAGCGATTACTCCGTTGCTTTTCGGATTGGATTGATTGATTCCCTTCTGAAGGAAGCAGAGCTCCGATTCATAGAGTTGGGTCTCTTCTCGTCTCTTTCCCCTTTGTTGCCTTCCTTATTCGACGTTTTTTTAATTTGAATTCCATAGATATCTCATCGATTACTGAATCTATTTAACCCCACCACTGCTTACCTCTTCTACAGATGTGTTGAGCTTAACCGTTGAGCGGAAGTAATGGGCGACCTTCCTGATCTCGTCAATGAGGCGAGGGGCAGATCGCCAGTGGTGGGCGGCGAAATAGGCTAGCGGTGTTGCTGGAGCTCGCCGTGGATGATGTCAATAGGTTGAGGGAGACGCTCGCCCGGGGGGGGGGAGGTGAGAAGGTGGTGAAGCTTGTTGATAGGGTGGAGCTATGGTATGGCCGGAGCAAGACGTATAAGCCACGCACGCCACTGATGGTGGCAGCCCCATACGGATGACGCCTACCTCTTCAGTGCCTTTGCGCCCATAGGGTAGCAGGTGATGTCTCTTTCGGTCGATCGATTGATCTCGAATTATGGCATTACAAATTTACAATCCCCAAATGCTGTGATGTTATTATTTAACTTTGTGAAATTAAAGATAATTTTAAGCTCAAGTTTGTAAACATATATTTGGATTTTTGTATGTTTTGATAAATTGATTTAAATATTTAACCATGGTATATTTAGAGTGAACATTATTATTTAGATAAGATTAATATTCTTTATAAATAATTTTTTATTATAAATTAAGTTTTCATTATATCGCAGATGCACATAGCTATCTACCTTAAGGCTGGCCAGAATCTGATGGTTGGGTGCAGGTGTGGTGTACAGAGTTGTGTGGACGTGTTTGTGGCTGTCATGTCGATAAGCTAGCTAGGTGAGACCGAGAAAGTGAGACTGCATGTGCTTGTTCTACTGGCCACCCTTTCCATGTTCT
The DNA here is from genome assembly GCA_036346375.1 of Guadua angustifolia. NCBI lineage: Eukaryota > Viridiplantae > Streptophyta > Magnoliopsida > Poales > Poaceae > Guadua > Guadua angustifolia. The sequence continues at coordinate 11,569,110 of CM070515.1, read as the reverse complement.
GTTCTGTACGTAGTCCAACTTGTGTAGTTTTCTGACGAAGCTGGACATCTTTTTTTTTTTTGTGAAAGCAATGTACCATAGCCTTAATTTGGTTTCTAGAATATTTGACCTATTCCCAGTATAATAATAATAATAAAAACTAAGCATTCACGGCCCTAGCTAGCTTCGCCAGTTAATCCTAAGAAGTGAATGGACGTCATATAATTCTGCAGGCCCAATATATATATATATATATATATATATATATATATATATATATATATATATATATATATATATATATATATATATATATATATATATATATATATATATATATATATATATATATATATATACTACTCTCGTGTAGTTACTCCTACATTTAAAATATCACCTAAACAAACTTGAAATACTCCTTTATCACTTTAACTACACTTATATACTAAATATAAGATATTCCAAGAATATATATATATATATATATATATGCTTGTAGCAAGGTAATGGTTGCAATCTAATCATGAAAATATCTGTCGGAACAACTAAAAAAATCAGGGCAAAACGACTCTAAAGAAAAAGTCACGGTAGAATTAATATACAACGAACTTAAAATGTCGCAATGCGGTTCCTCACCAAAAAAAAAAAGGAAAAAAAAAGAAGAAAGAAAAAAAGGAAAATGAAGAAGAAGAACAACAGCAACTTGCTGCTCTTTTTTGTTGAAAAAATAGCGATGCTCTCTCATGAGAAGAAACAAAGGAATTGCGTTTCGTCCGCTTCAAAATTCTAGTTTAAAAAACTAGTGCGCTTGAGGCATATAGCGTTCCCCGTGTGAATCAATTATCACGCCAAAAATTATTTGCGGTTTGCTATAGAAGTTTTCTACGGCCTCTAGTTCGGGTCATCGTCAACAACGTGGTAGTTGACCACATCCAGCTTCATGTAAATCCACGTCATTATCAATCGGTCCGGGCCTATAGCTAGCTAGTGGAACTATGATGATGTGAACGTTTTGTTCTCTGTAGATTGAGAAAGCGCATTTCGTGCAGACAACAATCTCTTTGCGTAAACATGTGGAAATTAACTGTTGGAATAAGTTTAATTCACAATCTTAAACTTTGGATTTAGTTCGATTTTCAATCATGAACTCTGAAACTGTTTGAATCAGAATCTCGAATTATCTAAACCGTTCAATTTATTGTAAAACGTAGTCGTTCACCTACGATCAATCACAGAATTTGCCGTTGCAATCACAAAAGCAAGAACAAAGAAACACACAATATATGGTGGAATTCTCTCTCGTTTTTATTAGATTGATTGACTACAATGGGGGATGCCCAATATATATAGGAGGGAAGAGAGAAGTTCGGATTCGCCTACACAAATAAGAGATAGAGTTCTAACCAACTATGGTTGAACTTCCTTATCTCATAACACTCCCTCTTGGGCGAATGCCGCATAATGCACATGTCTCCTTAAAAACTCCACTCAAAAACCCAGTGGGAAAAAGGAGATGGAGAAAAGAGTACATTGCACTCACACTTTATGTTGCACTAATTGCCTCATTAAAAACCTTCATGTGAGAAACTTCAGGAAAACCCACAAAGGGGAAAAGAGTTCAACTTATGATCTTCAGGATTTACATTAGGATCTTTAGGATCACAATAGGGTTATGGTTCAAAGGTTTTCTCCCCTGAACTTTGTACCTCTCTAAGTTTTATCATTTCAATACCTTTAACACATCTTTGAAATGTGGATTTGGGCAAGGACTTAGTGAACAAATCTACAAGATTTTCACATAAGTTAGTTTGAACAATATTTATCTCACAGTTCTTCTGGAGTTCATGTGGATAAAATAACTTAGAAGCAATATACTTCATGATGTTGCTCTTCTCATAACTCAATTGCATTTGTATAACACAAGTAACATTATTGTCGGTGTACTTTGCACTGGGGTACCCTCTTCGCCTCAGATCAGTTGGCCCAAATGGCGGTGCAGCCCCGCTCGGCGAAAGCGTGGGCGATCACACCACCTTTCGCCGAGCAAGCGGCGCGTGGCACCTGGCGGCAGGTGGGTGATCACGCCACTCGGGCGAGGCGGCTGACGCGTGGCGGACCTAAGCGTGTGGACGGGCGTTCGGACCCCACCCGCCAGGCCACGAAGGCAACCCAAGGAATGAGGCCGGGAAGGTCAGTGGATGGATCCTATCCTAGCCTTCCTACAAGACCAAGTGATCCCCGACGATGATGCCTCAGCTGAGAAAATTGCACGTAAGGCCAAGTGCTATACTCTAGTAGGTGGGGCCTATACCGCCAGAGCAGAAACGGAATTCTACTGAAGTGCATAACTCGGGAAGAGGGGAGCAACCTGCTCTCCGATATCCATGGAAGCATGTGCGGGAGCCATATGTCTGGCCGAACGCTTACCGGAAAAGCGTTCCGCCAAGGATTTTATTGGCCTACTACCCTCCAGGATACTTGCGAGCTGGTGAGGAAATGTGAAGCATGTCAATTCTTCACCAGGCAAATCCACCGACCAGCCCAAGCTATGCAAACTATCCCGCTCTCCTGGCCGTTCTCGGTTTGGGGGCTGGATATCCTAGGCCCATTCCTGCAGGCCACGGGGGGCTTCACCCACCTGTTCGTCGCCATCGACAAATTCACCAAGTGGGTCGAAGCTGAAGCAGTACGTGCCATCACGGCTTCCGCTGCTATCAAGTTCATCCACGGAATCTTCACCCGTTTCGTAGTCGCCAACCGCATCATCACCGACAATGGCACTCAGTTCACCAGCGCTGCCTTCCTGGAGTTTTGTGATGAGATGGACACCAAAGTATGCTTCGCTTCGGTCGCCTATCCAAGGAGCAATGGCCAAGATGAGCGCGCTAACGCGCTAGTGTTGAGGGGCTTGAAGACCAGAGCATTTGACCGACTCCATAAATGGGGGCGCGTGGACGGAAAAACTCCCGACCGTGTTGTGGTCACTCCGAACCACACCCAGTTGGGCGACTGGGGAAACACCCTTCTTCCTGGTCTACAGCGCAGAAGCTGTTCTTCCGTCCGAGCTGTCGCTCGGCTCGCCGCGCGTCTCAGCGTTTAGCGAGGAAGGACAAAAAGACCATCGTGGTGAAGAAGTCAACCTTCTGTAGGAGGTGCGCGACCGGGCGGTCTTGCGTGCCGCTCGGTACTAGCAAAGTCTCAGGCGGTACCACGCCACCCGGGTCCACGAGAACATCGGCGATGGGCGACTGGTCTTCGCAGAATCAGATGCATCTAGGGCTCCACAAACTGTCTCCCCGGTGGGAGGGCCCCTTTAAGGTGGTCTCAATATCTCGACCCGAAGCGGTCCGGTTGGCCACTGAGGACGACCAAGAGCTGGTCAACTCTTACAACGTGGAGTTGTTGCGAAAATTTTATCCATAAGAACTGTAAGTACTCGGTAGTTTGCTCCGATCAGCTGCATGGGCGGGCTTCCCCCTGGCTGATCGGTGATTGCTGGCGGTTGGTAAAGTTGTTTACCTTGAAGGCTTTCACTTTATTCTCCCTACTTGTGCCCTGGTGGGCAATGTTTCGCATGGGTGTCACGGGTACCGATGGTTTGGCCACTCCTTGTCGATATGCGGTAACACCCGGCGTTCGCGTCGGGCGAGGATGGGCATCCAGGAGCGCGAGTTTGGCACGGTGCTCAGACGCGCTCGCACACCTTGGGTTGGCTCTGCGAATCACTGCTGGCTGTCTCCGCGAGCACCGCTGGCCTAATACCACTCTGAAACTTCTTTGCCTTCTTTGCAACGCCATGATTTGGTTCCGAGTCACAAGGGCTTAAGCTCCAAAAAAGGGACCATGATAGCCCCGCGCGGGGGTTTACATTCCCTAATATATTTCCTGCATGCCTCGCATAACATTGTATTTTCAGTGACTACGTGCATCGCAGATGAAGTGCCGAAGCACTGACCCAATATAAACCTTCAAGATGGCCTCGTGACAAGCATGGGGGCTGGTCGCCCAACGGCCTATGACCAAGATAAGTTGCTTGCCTTAGCACTATCGACTTATCTTTTGCGTCCACACCCTGTTGGGTCGAGTTATGCATGGTTGTCATTGGCCTAGATAACCTGATGGCTCCTCGTTGGTAAAAGGAAATGCCCAGCGTTTGCGTCGCAAGGACGGGCGACAAGGAGTGCGAGTGCGGTACGGTGCTCAAACTCAGCTCGCACACCTCGGGTTGGCTTTGCGAAGCACCGCTGGCTGTCACCGCGAGCACCTCTAGCCCGATACCACTCCTGGGAGCCTGCTACTTTATCACGCAACGCTGCGGTCAGGTTCCAAGAGATCATAAGGATATAAGTTCCAAAAGGGTAGCGTAGCATGCCATTGGGTTGAAGGAGGCGTCGCGGCTGGCGTAGCATGCCAGCACGAATGTCGCGGTGCCATGGCGACTTGCCGCCCTTCCTGGATGGAGCAGGCGGCCTTGGCGGCTGGTAGGCCGGAGAGCGCCGCGGCACCCGAGTGTCGGTGTGCATCAAGATCATCTTTGTGGGCTCGGCGGCTCATGAAGATCCACTCAAAGAGCTCTCAAGGCCCTCACCATGCGCTAGTAAGCTGGCCGGAGCATGACCGCGAGGTTGTGCAGCGCGCGACGCTGCTCCTCCACCGCCTGCCTCTGCGCTGCCTCGGCCTCTTGCGCCCGGGCGAGCATGGCTACCCCGGTTGCCCTCTCCTGGGCCAGCAGCGCCTCCCTCATCTCCAACTCCCCGCGAAGCGCCACCATCTCGGCTGCGCGTCGGGGGCTTGTTGGTGGGCATGCTATGAGGAGAGCGTTCGCGGCTGTGAGTGCCTCGCCAAGTTCGGCAAGCAGTGCACTCAAGCCGGTGGCGCGGGCGGTGAGGGCAACCGAAGCGGGATGGGCAGAGGTACTGGCGCCGGCGACGTCCGTCCTGGCCACTTCGGGGCCTCCAGGTTGCCCTTGAGCAGAAGTTCCCGCTGCGTCTGTTGGCGTCGCGGATGTCTGCGCGGCCGGACCCTTGGGGGCGACTTGAAGTTGAAGGAAGCCACCGGGAGTGTGAGCCCATCTGGGCGGGCGGAGGCAGCAGCTGGAGCTGGCGCCGATGAAGATGGCGCCAATGGAGTTTGCGCCGCTGGAGGTGGCGCCGAGGAAGTCGGCGCCGTTGAAGTCAACGCCGCAGGAGTAGGCGTCGGTGCGGTCGGTGACGAAGCAGCGACGACGGACGTCGTCGCCCCGGATGAAGACACCACCATTCTGGGCGCGCTTGGTGAAGCGGCGGAGTCGGTGGCAGCAGAAGGTTGGCCCCCGGTACGGGCCCTCTTGGGGTCCGCGCCCGGGGCGTCCGGAGCGATCGGTCGTTTGCCTGTGCTCCGATTGTCGACCGGGGCCTGGTCCTTGATCACCAAGGGACCGCGGGCCGGCAGCATCGCGGGGCCGGTGGAGTCCATCGCGGGGAACGACATGATAATCCGAAGGCGCTCCGCGAACTCCAGATCGCAGAGCGGCCGGACCCCGGCAGGAAAATCCAGGCTGCTCGGCAGTGGCGGAATCAGTCTAGACAGCCATCTCGAGATGGAGGGGCCATCCAGGTTTCCTTCGCCTGGCGGAAAAAGAAGACAAGGACGTTGGTTGATGGCGACCATGAAGAGGAATATATATATTTGTGAGAAGGGTAAAAGGACTTACAGCGTAGGCGCGTGCGGGTCATGTCGTCGTCCCCTGTATACTACCATGCAGGGCGAGCACGACGACGGAGGGGGTTGATCCTCCGAGCCACAAAGTCCCGGACTACCAGCACCCCGATCAGGCCGACGTCCCACAGCCGGTTGATGCAGGCCGCCATTGCCAGGAGCTCTTCCGTCTCCTCGACGGGCGAGCTCTAGCTCTCGCACACCTCCGCCTGTGCGTAGGGCATCCTGAGGAGGTTGACCCCGCTGTCATCGCCGACGTAGAGCCAGTCGCTCTACCACGACTTCCAGTTGGATTTTGGCTGGAAGGGAATGTAGCGAGGGGTCGACCCATCGCGGAGACGGAAGTGGCAGCTCCCTGCGATCCCGCTGTCGGGGGTGCTGCGGTCGATGAAGAAATAGTGAAAGAGAGGGAGATTGGGCATCACCCCTACGAACATCTCGCAGATGTGGGCGAAGATGGAAAGAGTGACAATGGAATTGGGGGTGAAATGAAGATGATGGATTTCATAGAAGTGAAGGACAGTAAGGAAGAATTCGAAAAATGGCGGCATTAGGCCCACCAAGAGTCCCCAGGCGAAGACGACGATCTCCCCTGGTTCGCAGCTTGGCGCGAGGGTTCCACGGTGAAGGTGGAGGGAACCCTCGGGCACCATGTTAGAGAGCAATGTCACCCTGTCCTTGCCGATGGTGGAAGGGAGAAGGAGATGCGCCATTGGAGCGGAAGCAAGGTCTTTGAGATGAGGAAAATGAAAGGGCAAAGAGCAAGATTCGCGAGAAGCAGAAGAAGCGTGAACTGTTGATCGAGGGTACGCATATATATAGGCCCCTCACATAGATGGTTCGCGAAAGGGCAAAAGTATGCGTCGTTTTGGGTCTCGAGAAAAATCGGCGGAAGTGGGGAGGACCGAGGCGGTTGCGTGCTCAGAAGTGGTGGGTCCATCCAGGAACGCACCAACATTAAATGAGGCCTGAAAAGAAACTAGCGCGCATTCGAGGACGGACTCGGGGGCTACTATCTGTGTACTTTGCACCGGGGTACCCTCTCCGCTGCAGATCAGTTGGCCCAAATGGTGGCCTGGCCCGTGTGGCGCCCTGGCGAGCAGGTGGGTGATCACGTCCTGCTCACCAGGCGAGCGGCCCGCGTGGCGCCCTGACGTGCGGATGGGCGTTCGGACCCCACCCGCCAGGCCACGAAGGCAACCAAAGGAATGAGGCAGAGGCTTCACCTCGAAGTCTCCTTTCCCTGACACGCTGTGTCAGGACCATTGATTGCAAGGAATTCTACTATCGATACGACGGCGGCCCATCCCTCTGACGCCTCAACACCTAACCCGCCGCAGGAAAGTCATATCCCGGGCGGACTGGACGAAGCCACGCAGCGACATTAAATGGGGTTTGAAGGATGAGGCTACAGTGATGGGTGTAATAAATGAGTAGTGGCTCAGTATGATAAGGCTACAGTGGCGGGTGTAATAAATGGCTCATAGATCAGTATGATGTCCCCTTCCTACCTGCCCGAGCCAGCCCACTCTATATAAGGGAGCTCTGGTGCATGGGAAAGGGGGGACTCATCCAAGCTCGAGACTAGAAGAACCATTGTAATCTACTCCACACTTCATCAACGGAGATCTAGCAAGACGTAGGGCTATTACCCAACTTGGGGGCCTGAATCTAGATATATTGCTGTGTTCCTTGACCTGTTGATCCCTAGAATCCCTCGCGTGAGAGTCATTAGGGTTTCCAACTGCGAAGACGCCCTCTACCGAACCCTATCCTCCATCCTCGGAGTAGTCAATCTTGTCCATTGACGGGGTCCTGTCCGGTGAAATACGCCGACAATTATCTTCATGAGTACCTTAGAGGTATCTGAGTAAAGTCTTGACACCAGCCCAATGTCTTCTGGTTGGAGCTGAATTGTGTCTTACTAGTAAATTCACCGCGAATAAGATATCAGGCCTTGTGCAATTCGCAAGATACATGAGTGCTCCGATGGCACTTAAATATGGGACTTCCCGTCCTAAGACTTCCTCATTTTCCATCCTCGGTCTGAAAGGGTCTTTATCCACTTCAAGGGATCGTACAACCATGGGGGTTTTCAAAGGATGCAATTTATCCACATTAAACCTCTCCAATACATTCCGGGTATAGGAAGACTGGTGAACAAGAATTCCTTTTGAGAAATGCTCTAGCTGCAGGCCTAAGCAAAATTTGGTTTTACCCAAATCTTTCATCTCAAACTTCGTCATGGGGTAAGTACTTGCTTCCTCTATGTCCTCTGTGGTTCTGATGATATTTAGATCATCGACATATACTGAGATGATAAAGAATCCATTCTGGGATTTGTTTATGAACACACAGGGACAATATCCCTTCTTTAGGAGGAACTTACTAAGTCGGTTTTACCATATTTTCCCCGACTATTTTAATTCGTATAGCTATCTCTTCAGTTTGACGCTATACATATTGCGATTATTAGGATCCGAGACCTTGACTCCTTCAGGGACTCTCATATAAATATCCGAATCTAGTGACCCATATAAATATGCGGTTACTACATCCATCAACTACATTTTTAGATTTAAGCCAGCTGCCATTGATATTAAATATCGGAACATTATTCCACTCATCACAGGAGAATAGGTTTCATTGTAATTGATGCTGGGTCTCTGCGTGAACCCTTGTCCTACAAGCTTCACTTTTATATCTCACCACCTGGGTATTTTCATTTTTCTTCTGGATGAAAAACCTATTTGATCCTCTAGGGAACACTTTAGGAGACGTTCGGTCAATAGGACCAAAAATTTTTCTCTTATTAAGCGAGTGCTGCCTCAATTGCTTCTTTTGTTTGACCCTGTTTGAGCGCTTCTGGCACTCTACTATGAACTTTGATTCTGGATCAAGCTTCTAGCAATTTTAGAGGCAAATATATGTCGATAATTGTAGTCTTTCTTTTATTCATTTCTCCTGCATCACTTCGGGGATATATCTATATTAATTTCTTCCATCTCCTCGTGATTTCCCATAACGATGGAGTCTGGGTGTTCCGACTTCTTAGCGTGGAATTGTGCACGCAAATATACGCTGGGGTTATGATCTTCAAGATGGATCATTTCAGGCATGTTACCATCTCTAGGATGGATCGCTTCAAGGATTTTCTTAACATCAGGTTGAGCTTCTTCTACTATTGCAGGTAGTGTTCTCATTTGTTCGGTTCTCTACTTCTGCAGATGTCTCCGCAGAATTGAGTCCCATGCACCTGGAGGCCTCCCCCTCTTCTTATCATGAGGGTCAAGAGTGGATTCAATATCCTTCTAGGGTAATTCCACTCTTTCAGATGCATATACTGCAGGTATATGAGATCTTTCACTCTCTTATGAACAGTGAAGGTATTTGGTAGATTATTAGCTTATTATTTATTGCAGATTTATTATCCTTCGAACTTCAAGTTAGATCTCTCTAGTGTGTGGATCTAAGGACTCGGCATTCTCTAATGTGGTATTTATCTCCCCTTAATGCCGAAAAATATCCTTAGTATAATCAACGTATCGAGCCGTGTATTTTAATAGGCTCTAGGTATTTTAATACATGACGGAGATTCATATCCTATATGGATCCTCAACTTCTGGTGAGGTCCTATGGTTGTACGCTGTGGTGGAGAGATCGACATGTATACAACACAGCCAGATTTTCGTAGATGGGAAATACTTAATTCTTTTCCATGCACTATCTACAATTAGGGAATTTCGTAATATGCAGTTGGACTGAGTTGAATTGTTACCGCAGTATGCAGCACTGCGAGGCCCCAACAACTGGTGGGAAGCCAACTATTCTGCAAGAGTGACCAAGCAATATGATTTATTCTTTTTTAATATAATGACTCTACAAGGCCATTTTATGTGTGGACATTAGGTATGAGATGTTCTATATTAATTCTCAGAGCCATGTAATAATCATTAAATGCTTTGAGATAAACTCACCAGCATTGCCCATTCAAAAAGACTTGATCCTTTCTTCTGGAAAGTAGGCTCTTAACTTTATAATTTGGACAATTAATCTTGGTAGAAAAATGGTTCCTAGTAGATAAGAGACATACATAGGACCATCTAGTAGAAGCATTTATCAGTACCATAACATTTTTAGAAGGGGCTTGACAGGGGCTGAACAGGTCCACAGATATCACTTTGAATTTTCTCCAGGGAATTCAGTAATTCTTCCCTAACTTTTTAGGTAAGAAGATCTAAGTACGAGCTTTCCTTTAGTACAACCAGGGCATAAGAAAACTTCAGGTCTAGAAAAGTCTTTATGCTATGGCCAGCAGAATTATAATTATTCTTCTCATGATATTCAACTTAAGATAACCCAGTCGATTTGCTAGATCTTAAATATTTCTGGGTTTTTATCGCAACATGAACTTCAAGTTTTATATGTGCATAGTATAAACCAGAGGAGGATGAATGAAGCTTTTTAACCACACGCTAATTACACCCATTAAACTTAGTCATGAGTAGGTATTCCGCACCGTCCTCATTCTTTGACTCCATATAGAAATGATTCAGACCAATGTCTTTAAAACTTAAGAGAGTCTTTGTAAGTTCAACCTTAATTAGTTATGGTTTTGGTGTTAATGACAAATCTAATCTTGTGTTAATGACAAATCTAATATTGCGATTATCCATTTAATGTGATTGTGTTATTAATGGCAATCTTATATCGAGACTAACATGTTTGTTTAGAATATCTTTGTTTAGTCTCATCGCATTGAAAAATGGAAAACCAAGGTATGTTTGCATATTCATTCTAATATTAGTTGCATACTTTGGATTCAAGTTAAAGTATGATTGTCCCATTATATTAACCACAAAGCGTGCATCATGTTTCCCAATCCACACATTACATGGATGCACATATTTAGGGAGTTTGTAGTTTAACTTGAAAGTCTCTTTGTATTGATCTATTCTTTATTGACACATATAAGGATCAAGACAAAGAAACTAAATCCTTGAGTGTATGTTTGAATTGCCTAGTTATAAGTATACTCATGGTAATATAGGATATACTCAATACGATCAAATTGGATATGTGCATATTATGTCCAAGTCAATTATATCTATGCACATATACATGTGGGGTGTATTCTATAGTTGATGATTTAGAGTAATGATCATTTCCATATAGTTTACATATAATGGATCATTACTTTTCATCAACATGAGTATATGAAAACTTGTGTAGTTAATATATACTCATATCAATTTAAATGATAATTTAAATTGAGTTCATTTGTCTTAATTAATTATTAAAGAACACTTCATCATGTGTTGATGGTGCTCCTTGATTAATTAAGGACAAATGGATAGTTCTTAAGTATAATTAAGCATGTGTTGCATTATTATACTTAAGACACATTTACAATCATTTCAATTGATTTAGGTTGTGCTCAATTGATCTAAAGGCATCCATTATGTGTTAATGGAGTGCAAGAGATAATTGAGACAACCATGCATCTTGGACTAACTATTTGTATGAGTTGTGATTAAGTTAGGTCCAAAGATTGATGAGATGATGAAAAGCGGACAAGGGCGGCATCATGAGTTGATGGGCGTCAAGAATGGATCGAAGATAAAGAAGGGTGATGATCCGGGGAGTATCAAAGCTATGATCATAAAGACCCCAAAGGGATTGCTTGTCTTGCGGTGAAGGTATAATTAGATAGGCTAAGGACTTTTGTAGTCTTTGAGTCTAAGGTTTTATCGCCGTGCTATTAAGAGGGGTCGTTCCCTTTGCTTGAGCTTCATCATGTGTTGGTGATCTCATTCCGCGTTCACTCAAGCTCAACCATTTGGATTTGGTTTTTGCATTTGGTTTAAACCATTTGGCATGTGTTGCGAATGGGTTAAACTTATGCTTGGTTGTATTTGGTTTTCGCATAATGCTTTGATTTGCATGTGTTGCAAGAAGTGATAAGCTAGTGCGTTGGCTTTTGGCGTGAAGTTCACTTTTGCATGTGTTGCATTAGTTGAAGCTTCATGCTTTGGTTTCATAAAACAATCTTTCTTAAAATCGTGTGGTTGCTTGGAGCTAAGTTTTGCATGTGTTGCAAAGGAGAGCTCAAGCATGATTTGATGTTTGTGTGTTTGTATGGAGCTAGAGGCTTGCATGTGTTGCGAGTAAAGAGCTCATCGTGTGATTTGGTTTTGGTGTGAAGTTTGGTTTTGGTGTTGCATTGAACTAGAGAATTGCATGTGTTGCAATTAGAGAGTTCATGCATCTTGATTGATGTTGCTTGGAGCTAGACTTTTGCATGTGTTGCAAAGAGTAGTGCTCAAGCATGAGATATGTTTATTGTGTTGTTTGCAAGTTCGTTGTGCGAATAAAGCGAGGTTTATGAGTCCGAATTCGAGCATGTGAGTGGGGCTTGCAGCGGGTGTTGGCAAGTTGATGGGTCTTGTGTTGACCTTCACATGGCTAGGGAATTAATCTCATAAACTTCGGGTTTGATTTGTATCGTTTTGCAAATAGATCTTGAGTTGATTGTGAAATGTGTTTTGCAATTTGGTTTGAATTCTTTGAGCATGAGCTAAGTTGGTGCAAATGTGTTTTGCGTGTGTATGATCATGTGTTGATCATCTGTGTGGCTCAAAGAATAAGTTTGGTTTTGGAGAAATGGATTTGGAGTTAATCTGGTTTTTCTCTGGCGGCACTCCCCATGAGGTATGGTGATGATAGCATAAGTCTTGGTACTACCGGCCTTTGTTTCTTGATAGCTTTTTCTGATCTTGGCGTGATTTGGTCATTTGGCGTGGCAGGCGTCTTGGTGATTTTGGTGGGAGGCGGTAGTCTGCGTCATGAAGTCGGTCACTCTCTAGGCCTTAGAGAGGCGGTAGTGCATAAAAAGTGTCCGTTAATGCCGGCCGTTGGGGCTCGATGGCGGTACTCTAGGCCCTTAGAGGCGGTAGTACCATAAAAAATGATTTTGCCCATTTGAGCCCCCAAGCGGCTAGTTTTCTTGGTGGGGCTATATATACCCCCTTGGGGGCTTGGGGCTGTTGTTGTTGATGAGGTTCTTTGTGTGTGGGAGTGTTTTGCATGTGTTGCTCTTCTCTCCTTTGCTTCTTGAGCTTAAGAGTGAGGCTAATTGCATGTGTTGCAATTAGGAGTGGTTTGAGAGCCTCTTGTGCATGTGTTGCACTTGAGTGAGGCCTTGTGCATGTGTTGCACTTGGTGATCACCGAGGCGCATTTGTTGTGCTCGGTGAGGTTCAAGCGAAGGCGGCTTGTTACTCTTGGAGGTTGCCGCCTCCTAGGCGGCATAGGCGTCGTCTTGGAGCTCTCAAGGTTGTGAAAGCCCGGCGAAGTTTGTGAAGGTTCGGGTTGAGCCTCTGGCGGCGTGAAAAACCACGACTAGTGGAAAGAGGCGGTGCTCGGCGGGAGCCGGTCCAAGTGTGGGCTAGCCTCAGCGTGGACTAGGGGAGGCAAGCAAGTCTCCGAACACCACGGAAAAACATCGGTTGTCTCTTGTCTCTTTACTTTCAAGTATTTACCTTGTGCATATTATTGATTGCTTGAATGTATTAGAATTGCTTAGTATTAATTGATTGTTCAATTTAGCAATTCTAGTGTAGAGACTTAATTTAGATAGTGCACTAGTGAGCCTAGTTGATTTAGGCTTTAATTTGTCAAAACCTATTTATAAACTTCATATATATCTTTGATTAGGTTTTGACTTAGGGGTGTATTAGGCGAATTGATTAGAGAGCGATTAATTTTGTAAAACGCCTATTCACCCCCCTCTAGGCGCATCCTCGACCCTACAAGTGGTATCGAGCCACGGTCACTCTCATTTTAGGCTTAAGTCTAGAGAGTAAAAAGGATGGCGCCTAGCGGTTTAGTGCACTCCACCGATTCATATATATTTGATGGCTCTAATTATGCTTCATGGAAAATATTTATGATTAGTCATTTTAAATCCATGAGCCCACAAATATGGTGGATTGTAGATGTCGGCATTTCTTCTCCAATTAATGATATTGCTCCAACTAAAGGAGAGGAGAAATGTCTACATCTCGACGCTCAAGCTACTAATGTTTTATTTAGCGTTGTGAGCGTAGATGTATTTAATCTCATTTGCAACCTCAAGAGTGCTCATGCTATGTGGATCAAGCTTCAAGAATTATTTGATTCATCCACATCAACAATTGAGGATTGCAATGAGGAAGAGACGTCGGTTGATGATCATTCAACATCAAATGATGAACCGGCATCTCCATCAACCTCAACCTCCGCCTCAAGCGACGACGAATATTCAATTCCATCAAAAATTCGTTGTTTTATGGCAAAAGGTAAGAATGAGGTAAGTGATGATGAAGGTGAGCCCTCATATGATGAACTTATGAATTTATTAGAGGAGCTCAATGAATTTCTTGGGAAGGAGAAAAAGAAATATAAGATTTTAAAATTAGAACATGAATCACTTCAAAATGATTATGATGTTCTAAAAGAAAATCATGAAAAAGTCCTTCTCAAGGAATTCACTAAAGCTAGTATGGATATGTCTATTCAATGCAATTTAGAAGATGAATTGCCTCACTTAATTCCTATCACAAACAATTCATCTAATAAATGCATATCCACCATTAGCGATGATTTGCCTTGTTGCTCTAATAAAATTGTTTCAAGTTCTTCTATGTGTTTAGATACTAATCTTGTAGAAGAAAACAATGAGCTCAAGGCTCAAGTCATTAAGTTGGAAAATGACTTGAAGAGGTGCATTAAGGGAAAAGCCCTCCTCGACGAAATCTTGAGCAAGCCAAGGCGCCTCAAGACAAGCGAGGACTCGGCTACAACTCCAAGAGGAGAATAGCAAGGCGAGGCATAATGCGACACACGAAGACAATCAAATGCTTTTGCATGCAACAAGAAGGGCCACCTAGCCTCCGTATGCCCTAATAATGTGGAGATCAAGCCACAAGCATCAACCATGAGGCAAGCCGGCAAGGAGCAAGTCAAATCGGTCAAGAGAGGACCAAATAGCGTGGCGTGCTTCAATTGTCGGGAGAAGGACACTTGGTGAGGATTGTCCCAAAGGTATAACTCCTAAGCCTATTATTGTAAATGAAAATTATTTGCTTAGGAAGGACAAGAATGGCAATGTGTTTGCCAAGCTTGTCAAGTCCCCTATCTTGACTAGAAATGATATTCATTTGCATAGGAAGAGCAATTCTAGAAATGTATTTGCTCAAAATGCTAGATTTCCTAAGAATAAGAAAAATCATGATAATCATATGCTTAGGAAAAATAATAGCAAAACAATTGCTAGAAATGCTAGATCCTCTAAGCCGATGCATAATTTTAATTATCATATGCTTAGGAGAGATCAAACTAGAAATGGTTTTGCAAAATATCATTGCCCTCCTAAGTCCTCTCACTTAAATCCAAATCGTTGCTTAGGAGGAATAATTATGTAAAACCATTCCTAGTTATGTTAGTCTTGTTAAGAATGCTAAAATTAGGACCATTTGGGTTCCTAAATCTATTGTGACTAACATTGGTGGACCCAACAAGGATTGGGTACCAAAGATCGCCTAAAAGATTTTTAGGTGATATGAGATGGATTGGACGCTTGCACACTCAAGAGGAGAAGGATTATATTTGTCTACAAGTGGTGTCAAGCTTGAAGATTATCAAGTCCATCATGAGCCAATGCCATCTCGGTAACAAGTATTTAAATTGATTCTTATATCTTATAGCCTTGTGTAGGTTATATTGTAATATTAATGAATATCAATTTAGATTACTTGTTATAAACTTGCTCTCGCCTCTTACCTATTCTCTTATTGCAAATCTTGAGCAAGTTAGAAAGTGGCACATTTAGGGGGAGTATTAATTCATATTCATGTGTACCACATCCCTACGTGTGCCCATATTAATATAAGTGCATACATATATATTTTCAAAATCAACCATTTAGCCAAAACTCAAAATTTGTATACTCTATTACTAATCTTGTGAAAAACTAGTTGCAAAATGTATACAAATGCGTTTGAAATGTTTCTCAAAGGTTTTGGCTTCACAAAACTAATTTCAAAAGAAAATGAGTTTTAGCCCAAATACTAGTTACTAGTATCTTGATTTTGATTTAAACTTATAATTTTCAAAGAATTAAAAGTAAAAGGATTTTGAAAATAATTCCAAAATGAAAATCTTAGAGTTGGTCATTCTTAACAATTTTCGTGTTCAAAAGATTTTCAAAAGACCAACTTATCAAAAGATATTTGATTTTGAAACTCATCGAAAAACTATACTTGACCCATAATGGTCATATTATTGCACTTAGTGAGTTTTTCCATTTGGATCAATTCTTGTGTAGAATTGTAATTCAAAATGGTATTTTAGACTCATACACAAAATTCAAATCCATATATCTTACCCCTTGCTTTAATTAAATTCTTGTGTTGTTGGATTTGGCCTTAATTTCTATTTGCTTCTTAATTGGACTATTTAGATCAAAAGTCAAAATCATATTTAAAAGGCCCAAATTTATGAAAAGCTTTGTAAAAGTATTCTATTAAGTAATTCAAATGTTTTACAAGCTTTCAAAATGAATACTCTATGTTGAAATCGGATTTGGCTCAAAAATGATTTGATTTGATCCAAAAAGGCCTATTTAGGCATATAGCTCAAATCGTGGCATTCGAGTTGGATTTCACCATAAATCTTGGCTATACACATTCTTGATACACCAATCTAAGCCATGAAAAAAAAATTGCATGAAATCCAAACGAAGTGCATTTTGAGGCTTTTAAGTGAAAATCGATTTTCGTTTTTGCCTCAAAAGCAATTTGCCATAACTTTGAAAATATAATTGATTTTGAGAAAATTCCTTTTGCAAAACCTTCTAATTAGTCCAAAGTTCATCTATGCAAAATTTCAAATCAATTGGACTTCATTTGAGTCATTTTTGCTAAAATTTGCAAAAGTCAGAAGTTTTGATTGATCGGGACCGGTACTACACACCACTGGTTCTGATAATACCGCATTCGGTACTACCGGCCCTGTGTGATGATAGTACCGGCCTGGCAGTTTTGGCTCTGAAAAATTTCAGGGTTTTCGAGTTTTGCTTTGGGATATCTTTTGATCTGAATTTGCTTTTCAAGAATTCTTTTTGTAATAGATTCTTGTGATCCCAAAGTTTATTTTGGCAAAATTTCAAAAGTTTCTTGGTTTATTTGAAGGATTTTCAAGTGGTATCAGTAATGAGCATTTCAATTAATTTAAAGGTGGTATTCACTTGATCTTTTGAAAAGACAAAACTTGTGCAATTCAAATGCAAATAACTCCATGTTTCTTTCATTGAACATCTTGGGAGTTTATTTATTGCAAGTTTTGGGCATAATCGCTTCAAGTGATATCATGTCTTTGTTTTGCTCGATACTGAATTTTTGTGCTTTCACTTGATCTTTATTGAGCACTTGATACCCGTGAGTATATTGCTCGAGAATATTGCTCGATACCCATCGATGTTATCGATAATTCTTTCAAGTGGTATCAATCTTTGTGATTTGATCCTAATTGGTATCAAGCGAGCTATTATTCATTTCATATGCTTACAAGTGGTATCATTGAGTTTATTCTTTTCTCCAAGTGGTATCATTGATTTCAATTATTTCCTACAAGTGGTACTTCATTACCTCTTTGTAGCATTATTGCGATACCCACATTCTTGATTAAGATTTTTCCTCGCAAGCTAAAATTGTAAGTTCAACCGCCTAAGATTTCTCTGTGTGAGAATCTTTATGTGTTGTAATTCATAAAGAGGAAAATCTCTTGTTGAGCATTGTTTTTCATGAAAATTTCAAAATGCTCATTTCCTTTGGATCTTCAAGCAAGCCCTTGAGATTAATTTTACAAGTGGTATCTATTGTCTCAAGTGGTATCTATTTCTTCTTGGGTTCCTCGTTTGACCTGTTTAGGCAAATTGTTAGATTCTTCAAGAGAATCATGTTGAAAAGTTGCAAAGCCTAATAAAATGAGGAGTGAGTTATTTGAATGTGTTTCAAATAAACCGTGTGATACCCTTAATTCGTTTTTCATGCTTATCTTTACAAGTGGTATTTGTTTTACAAGTGGTATTCACAAATCCAAATATGGTCTCTTTTCGAGTTTTCCTTATTTTTAGACCATATTTCAAATAAAAAACTTGTTTTACTTCTTGAAAGACCCTTCAAGTTTTTATTTGGTTTGAAATCTTAATTCATCCCCAAGGCCATAAATGTTCATTGATTTTTTTTTATATATATATGACCTTCATTAGATATGACCCCCGAAAGAAGTTGTTAAATGTCAAAAGGGGGAGAATAACTTTATGGGGGAGAATTAGGAGCTTAAAAAGAATTTGTTAAAATGCCAAAAAGGGGAGAATAATTGAATAACCAAAAAGGGGGAAGAATGTATTTCAAGTTAATCTTTTAGTTTTTCCATTTTTGGTGCTTAATGCCAAAAGGGGGAGAATTAGGAAGCTTAATGTCATTTGGTTTAAAAACTAAGCTTGATATGATTAAGGGGGAGAATTAATATGCATATGTGCTCAATTAGCTTAAATTCTCTCAATATGTTAGTTTTAATCCAAATATGCTCATTAAGCTTGGATTTGTCATTAATCACCAAAAAGGGGGAGATTGTAAGTTCAACCTTAATTAGTTATGGTTTTGGTGTTAATGACAAATCTAATCTTGTGTTAATGACAAATCTAATATTGCGATTATCCATTTAATGTGATTGTGTTATTAATGGCAATCTTATATCGAGACTAACATGTTTGTTTAGAATATCTTTGTTTAGTCTCATCGCATTGAAAAATGGAAAACCCAAGGTATGTTTGCATATTCATTCTAATATTAGTTGCATACTTTGGATTCAAGTTAAAGTATGAATGTCCCCATTATATTAACCACAAAGCGTGCATCATGTTTCCCAATCCACACATTACATGGATGCACATATTTAGGGAGTTTGTAGTTTAACTTGAAAGTCTCTTTGTATTGATCTATTCTTTATTGACACATATAAGGATCAAGACAAAGAAACTAAATCCTTGAGTGTATGTTTGAATTGCCTAGTTATAAGTATACTCATGGTAATATAGGATATACTCCAATACGATCAAATTGGATATGTGCATATTATGTCCAAGTCAATTATATCTATGCACATATACATGTGGGGTGTATTCTATAGTTGATGATTTAGAGTAATGATCATTTCCATATAGTTTACATATAATGGATCATTACTTTTCATCAACATGAGTATATGAAAACTTGTGTAGTTAATATATACTCATATCAATTTAAATGATAATTTAAATTGAGTTCATTTATCTTAATTAATTATTAAAGAACACTTCATCATGTGTTGATGGTGCTCCTTGATTAATTAAGGACAAATGGATAGTTCTTAAGTATAATTAAGCATGTGTTGCATTATTATACTTAAGACACATTACAATCATTTCAATTGATTTAGGTTGTGCTCAATTGATCTAAAGGCATCCATTATGTGTTAATGGAGTGCAAGAGATAATTGAGACAACCATGCATCTTGGACTAACTATTTGTATGAGTTGTGATTAAGTTAGGTCCAAAGATTGATGAGATGATGAAAGCAGGACAAGGGCGGCATCATGAGTTGATGGGCGTCAAGAATGGATCCGAAGATAAAGAAGGGTGATGATCGGGGAGTATCAAAGCTATGATCATAAAGACCCCAAAGGGATTGCTTGTCTTGTGGCGGTGAAGGTATAATTAGATAGGCTAAGGACTTTTGTAGTCTTTGAGTCTAAGGTTTTATCGCCGTGCTATTAAGAGGGTCGTTCCTTTGCTTGAGCTTCATCATGTGTTGGTGATCTCATTCGCGTTCACTCAAGCTCAACCATTTGGATTTGGTTTTTGCATTTGGTTTAAACCATTTGGCATGTGTTGCGAATGGGTTAAACTTATGCTTGGTTGTATTGGTTTTCGCATAATGCTTTGATTTGCATGTGTTGCAAGAAGTGATAAGCTAGTCGTTGGCTTTTGGCGTGAAGTTCACTTTTGCATGTGTTGCATTAGTTGAAGCTTCATGCTTTGGTTTCATAAAACAATCTTTCTTAAAACCGTGTGGTTGCTTGGAGCTAAGTTTTGCATGTGTTGCAAAGGAGAGCTCAAGCATGATTTGATGTTTGTGTGTTTGTATGGAGCTAGAGGCTTGCATGTGTTGCGAGTAAAGAGCTCATACGTGTGATTTGGTTTTGGTGTGAAGTTTGGTTTTGGTGTTGCATTGAACTAGAGAATTGCATGTGTTGCAATTAGAGTTCATGCATCTTGATTTGATGTTGCTTGGAGCTAGACTTTTGCATGTGTTGCAAGAGTAGTGCTCAAGCATGAGATATGTTTATTGTGTTGTTTGCAAGTTAGTTGTCTTGAATAAAGCTGAGGTTTATGAGTCAGGAATTCGAGAGCATGTGAGTGGGGCTTGCAGCGGGTGTTGGCAAGTTGATAGGGTCTTGTGTTGACCTTCACATGGCTAGGGAATTAATCTCATAAACTTCGGGTTTGATTTGTATCGTTTTGCAAATAGATCTTGAGTTGATTGTGAAATGTGTTTTCGCAATTTGGTTTGAATTCTTTGAGCATGAGCTAAGTTGGTGCAAATGTGTTTTGCGTGTGTATGATCATGTGTTGATCATCTTTGTGGCTCAAAGAATAAGTTTGGTTTTGGAGAAATGGATTTGGAGTTGAAATCTGGTTTTTCTCTGGAGGCACTCTAGCAGCACTACTCTATAGGTATGTGGTAGCTTGTAGTACGTTTTCTTGAGTAAGTCTTGATACTACCGAGCCTTTAGTGCTTGATAGCTATTTTACGATCTTGGCGTGATTTTCGATTTGGCGTTGCAGTGAGTGCGGTTCAGTGGGAGGCGGTAGTACCTTGAAGTCGGTACTCTGAGGCCCTTAGAGAAGCGATAGTGCCGCAAAAGTGTCCGATTAGCCCGACCGTTGAGACTCAGGCGGTACTCTGCCAAGGCCCTTAGAGGCGGTAATACCGTAAAATCTGATTTTGCCCATTTAGCCCCCAAGCGGCTAGTTTTCTTGGTGGGGCTATATATACCCCCTTGGGGGCTTGGGGAAATTGTTCTTGTTGATGAGGTTGGTTTGTGTGTGGGAGTGTTTTGCATGTGTTGCTCTTTCTCCCTTTGCTTCTTGAGCTTAAGAGTGAGGCTAATTGCATGTGTTGCAATTAGGAGTGGTTTAGGAACCTCTTGTGCATGTGTTGCACTTGAGTGAGGCCTTGTGCATGTGTTGCACTTGGTGATCACCGGTTGCGCATTTGTTGTGCTCGGTGAGGTTCAAGCGAAGGCGGCTTGTTACTCTTGGAGGTTGCCGCGTCCTAGGCAGCATAGGCGTCGTCTTGGGGAGCTCTCAAGGTTGTGAAGCCCGCGAAGTTTGTGAAGGTTCGGGTTGAGCCTCTGCGCGGCGTGAAAAACCACGACTAGTGGAAAGAGGCGGGTGCTCGGCGGGAGCCGGTCCAAGTGTGGGCTAGCCTCAGCGTGGACTAGGGGAGCAAGCAAGTCTCCGAACACCACGGAAAAACATCGGTTGTCTCTTGTCTCTTTACTTTCAAGTATTTACCTTGTGCATATTATTGATTGCTTGAATGTATTAGAATTGCTTAGTATTAATTGATTGTTCAATTTAGCAATTCTAGTGTAGAGACTTAATTTAGATAGTGCACTAGTGAGCCTAGTTGATTTAGGCTTTAATTTGTCAAAACCTATTTATAAACTTCGCATATATCTTTGACTAGGTTTTGACTTAGGGGTGTATTAAGGCGAATTGATTAGAGAGCGATTAATTTTGTAAAACGCCTATTCACCCCCCCTCTAGGCGCATCCTCGACCCTACAAGTGCGACTGGACTCAGGGTATAATATCTCATTCTTCTAGTGCCAACAATGAGAGTATCGCTTCTAGCGATAGTCGTAATAATTCCAATTCACTTAACTGTCTTCTAGACAGATTTTCTCCTCCGTTATCAGATTATACTTTGTTCTATATTAGAAATATAATTTATCAATCAAACAATTATTGCATCAGGAACAAATTGTAGAATATAGAACAAACATAGCACAATTAAACAAATTTCTGGGAAATATCAATTTATTCAGTTTTAAATGATAATAGCTCAATAGGAGCATAGACCAAATGTTTATTCAGGAACTAGGTTAAACTGATAAGGATACTTAAAAGGAATATATGACATTGATTGGCAAAGAGAAGGAATACTTAGGAGACTAATCTAGGTATCCATTTGAGTCATATATGTCCTTCTAGGACTCCTCAAACTTTATAATTTCAACAATCATATTATCACACTTTGAAAGACCATGTGGAGGTCTATACCTTTTTGTGATGAGTAATTGACTAGATTAAAGGTTGATCTGATGAGTAGCTGACTAGATTGAAAGGTTGATCCGAGTCAGAATGGTCTTGAAGCATTTTGATAAGTTCTCAACCAAGTCGTGTTTCTTTGCTGAAATTCTCTAGCTCTTCGACTGGTTTCTTTGCTAGGTTCTGTGTTCCGAGTAGTTCCTGTCTTTGCTAAGTGCGTCTAGCTTTTTGACTGGTTTTCTTCCTTTGGTGAAGGCCGAGTGCCGAGTACTTCTAGTTCTCACTGCGTGATTTTTAGCTTCTCAACAGGTTTCCTTCTGAGTTGAGTACCTTGTTGTGATCAAGGGGTTGCTAAGGACTCAACAGGTGGTTAGCCGAGTGGTTCAGCAGGTAGTTAGCCGAGTGGTTCGCCAGGTGGTTAGCCGAGTGGTTAACTAGATGGTTAGCTGGGTAAATTAAGCCTTGTGGCTAGCCAAGCGTTTCAGCCGAGTGGGCTTGAGTATGTTGGTTTGCTGACCGGTTTTTTGTTAAGTTGTGTTTGACTATTTTAAGATAGTCAGCAAATATGATTGTGGGCATTGCTATGTGAAAGGTTTCCTTGTCTTTGATGGTTGCAGGATGACGGTGCTAGGTCATGGTGAGGCGGAAGATGACTGGGACTAGGCGAAGTGCGTCGGAGGTCCAGAACGGTTGGGAGATCGGCGGAAGATGACCGGAGACGGAGTTCGGGCAAGCCAAGAAGGCAAGGAAAAGAGCAGATACTAGCTAGATGCTGCAAGGATCAATGAGAACTATTGGAGTACAGTCTAGTTGATAGGAATAGCGGGTCTAGTAGTATGCTTTGAGAGCCGTGCAAGAAAAACCATGTGTTAGCGGGTTTAGGGTTTCCCCTTGTAGGCTGTGTGAGTGGGCGCTTCCTAGCCCTTAGATGAGTCTCTAGGGTTGAGAGCTACATCTAAGGGTGGTAGGTGGCCCAAGAGTTGTATAAGTATAGAGGGATGCCTCCCTCAACCTGTGTGGTGGTTGGTGGGGATCCCAGAAGGGTTTTAAATGTTTTGAGTGCTCTGTTGAGCTTTGCCCACTTTTGTGTGTATGGCTTTGTAACCTCCCTTCCAGGAATACAAGATTCATATCAAAGATTTCAATACTTGCATTTTATCTTCTATCATTTACTTTATGCAAGTTACTGTCTGCAATTTAAGTTACGCAATTTACTTTACGCAAGTTGATTCTTCCGTATGTATTCTTTCTTGCGTCTTTTGCGTTCTTGAGTTGATTGATCTTGTATTTCATTTCTGTGCTCCTATAGCTTGCTATACTTGAACTTCCCAGATTTTTTCGTCAGAAGCAAGTTTTACACTGAATTCCCTGTTCTTTCTGCTTTTCTTAAAGTGTTCATCCTTCTTGGACAGAAAGATCGATTCTTTGAGATCAATCTTATTGATCCTTTCAGGAATCAAGTTTCTTGGTGAACCAAGATCACATCTACCAATTTTCTGCGAGTTTTATTGAGGAAATCAAAAGTTCTTATGATTCTTGTTTTGGTGGAGGCTTCTGTTCATGAGAAACTTTCGGGTCTGGTACTCTCACCTACTCCTGTAGGGTACTACCAGCTTTTTCTTCTTTAGAACCTCTACCCTTTTGAGTGATCTTTTGTGTTAATCTTTTGGAATACTTTGTGTGTGAAAATTTGATTGCGACCATTCACCCCCCTCTGTTCGCCATTCCGATCCTTCACACTTTCCAGCACCCGTGTCAACAACAGGTTGAACGGTGAAGTATCATTCTTTTCCCTGGGTCTTATTGATTTTCCCAGTGGATTTTGAGTAAAGGCCTTCCACATGCTTCGAGATGTAATAGTTGCATGACCAATAGTCAATGCATTTATACCTAAAACAGGGTTTGCAGCCTTACTTCTAGAAGTCCCTGACCCTTTACCTTTACTTTTCCACTATTAATTGCCTCTTCCCCATATCCCCTCTATTCCATTAGCCCTTTCTATGGCCATGGCTATTGTTAGCCTGCTGAGCATTAGCATGTTCTTCCGGCACTACAAGACTTCCATTAGAAAGTACGTGATGATTCTTCACTAGGAGTTCAACATGTTTTTCTGCTTCTAGCAAATGCATATAAGCTCGAAATACTTCTGGTACTGAGCATGGTGATACTATTATAACAGTATCCTCATATTGGGGTGGCAGGTGTATATCCTGAAAGCACGGGAGGATCCATTCGCACTGTGCTTCTAGCAACAAAACAGATCTTTATTGGTTATATATTTTTTCCTTCAAGGAATTCAAAAGTACTGGCTGGTCATCTTTCACCAACTATTTGGCCTTCAAGTCCGTATGGAGATGGTGCCTCAGGAGGTGCAACGCCATATATCTAGCGACTTTTGGGAAGAGCAGGGGTACCAGCTTCAGGCTGGGAAAATAGTAGCTCCAAAAGATCGAGCTATCAGATTTAGTATTCATTGATCGGGTAAGGTAATTGTTGCCATTCAGGACAAGCTTGATAAGTTCTCTCTTTGCGATGTCTAACATATCCTATTTTTATTTATGCAAAATGACTTTTACTACCAGTAAAATCATTATATTTCATACTTACTCTTCAATTAGTAAAGTTTGGTCTATACCTATTCAATGGATAATTATTTAAAATTTCACAGAATATTCCTAGCAATTTCCATAATTTCTGCTAATTATCTAGCAATTTTCCTGGCATTTTTCATGCTTTTTCTGTTAATTACTAAGTAATTTTCAGAATTACTGAATAACAGGAAACGATATGTCCATCACATATAATCATCAAAAGCATACCAAGAAAATTAATCTAGCAACATGACACGGAGCAATGAGTCATACATATTTTTCCATAATTTTCTAGCATATGCTGTTAATTTTCAAGCAATTTTCAGAATTACTAAAATAACAGAAATTAAATTACAGCATATATTTATTATGGCATAAAGATAGAAATTAAACTCAGAGCATGGAACTTCCAATGATGCTAAATATCAAATTTATCAAAAATTTTACGAAAACCCGTAACCTAGAAAAACTATTTCCTAGGATTTATAGAATTTTCAGCGAATATCGACTCTATTTTTTTATTTATTTAACCGACGGCCGGACGGCCCATCCGACCCACTTAGTCGCTGGCCCAAATGGCCCGATTGGCCATAAGGCCCAATCGGCCCATTAAGAGGGAGGCGGCTAGGTTTCCTTCCCTAGCCGCCACTACTCCCCTTATGCCTCTGCTGCTCGGCGACAAGAAAAACACAGGCCGTCTTAGCTAATGCGCACGGGGGTGCCCGATCTTCCGAAAGGTATGAACTTCGATTGGTGGAGAACTCGACGTTAACGATCTGGCTTCTAATCAGAACTGATCCGAAGCCTGCAATCGCTACACCTCTGCTCTGTTGGTTATCAACCGCGCACAAACACGATTGACCTCGCCAAGAAGGCTTTTCCCTGCTTGCTAATCGAAGAACACAAGCAAGAACACAGAAGAACATAATCTGAATTATTGATGAATGATTAAGCACAAAGTTGGGGTTCTACAAACCGATGTACGGCGAAACTGTCTAAACAGATTAATCTAAGCAAAACCCAAGGAAGAAGAGGGATGGCGGCCATAAATAACATAAGCATGACGGCCAGGGGGTGGGGGCTGGCCACAGGGGGAGCCATCCCCACAAAACCCTAGGGGTACACAGGCCTTGGGCCCAAAACTGGGGTGGCGCAGCACCCGATAGATTCTGTCTGCTGGATTGTTTTGATGATTCCCGACGATTCACAAGGAATTTGGCAGTGTGATCAGATCCATTGGAAAGCTTATCTCCTCAGCTATCAGTGGAGTGGTGGAATGTCCCAATCGGAGTTCGTATGTGGCCTGGGCGTCCATTTGAATCTGGACTGGTCCTGTATGGCCGAACTGGACTTGTGCAACACACAATCTACTTGTGGCTGGTCTTGTTGTGTGTCTCTTTCCATATTTCTAAGCAATAACACATCACAATTATTTAGTAGCATCTCATCCTTGACAAGATAATTAGGAACAGCGAGAAACGTATTCACCTCATGGTTTAGTTGGTGTGTACGTTCTCGCGTTATTGGCCCTTGTGTTATAGTGTGTATATCCGAAGGAACGATGTTCTCATCATCCTTCCCCTTTTGAATTGGAGTCGTCCTCGACTCAAACTCATCCTCTTTTACGAAGGTTTCGAAGTGCGCTTCGGCCAGCGATAGGAGAACGCACGGCGGCGTGACGACCGTTGTCAGGATATGCGCTGCGGGTGCTGAATCCGAAGAGGTGATGATCGGTGCACTAGAGGACCCAAGAGGCAGCACGGTGACAGGCACAATGGGCGCGGAGGCCGACGCGGCATACGCGGTGGCTGTCGCAGCAGGCTCGAGCGTCACACGGGCACCGCGGGCGAGGCACCTCTGGCAATGCGCACTTCGGGCGCAACGAACGGCAGTGGGGCGTCAGCGACACGGTGAAGACGAAGCAGCGTAGCGATCTTGACTTCCGACGACACATGTGGGTCAAAGCGACTCAATCGTTCATCTTCTGGTGACACGCTGGCGCCACTACCGCACCTTGCTTGCGCGCGAGTGCAGATGCAAGCGATGGCGGCACGGCTTGAGTGCTGGCGGCCAAGGCAACATGGTGCGAGGCCGTTGGGTCTGAGGCACGGCTATCGAGGCTCAAGGAGCAACGCCGGTGTGCAATGTGGGGTACTCAGCGGGAGACACAGCGATGCTACCGGTGACACGGACGAAGAATGCATTGGGTATTGCGCTTCAGGAGCAGGGGCCGCTGAGGTGGCCGATGCACGTAGTGGGCGTGGAAGCCGAGGCGGCTGTGGGCCGACGAACAATGGCGCATGGCTTCAGGCCGACGAGCAACAGTGCGCCAGCGGATATGACCAGATGAAAATTTTCTTTTCTTTTTTTAATTGAATGAATAATAACAAGCAATTAACCTACGCAATTAATCTACAAAGGCAATCTGCACGATCGACATATGCATATAGCCTGTGGCGGAGCTAGAAATTTCTAAAGGAGGGGGTCTAAGAATGAAGTGACGGCTTGAGACGAAAGGAAGCTTGAGAACTAACGGTGTCTCGACCGTCCTTCGATGCTTATTGTTAACACTTAGCACATAGTACTCCACTGCTCTGTGAATTAGACGAATAGTACTGTATCAAAGACAAAAAATATTCAGAAAAATTGGATGTACTAGCAATTATGTAGACCAATCACAAATTCACAATCACATGATCTGTACAACTTGTCGCCGGTAACTAAACTAATAATTAATCAATCGATAATTAGCAAAAGGCACGAACTGTTTATGGATATATGACATATATACATATGCCTGTGAAAATGCGACGAACATGGAGAAAACTAGATAACATCTCAAGGGAAGGGACAAAGGTTCAGTGCACCACACACGTCGTCGTAAACCGGCTTGATCGATCGGACTGTTTCTGTTAGAATAATCTAGTCGCCATTTGTCCTGAGAGAATCGGAGAACAGCAAACTGAATAATCTAGTCGCGTAGCATAGAGAACGACGAGAAGGTGAGACGTCGGCCATCAGACATTTAACCTTGTGACTGTATATATATATGCACTCTCCGTTCATGCGCCAAAGGGGGCCAGGCCCCATCACGCCCCCCCTTTGGCTCCGCCTCATGATATAGGCGCTTACGTAGGGCTTGATGCAGGTCAATCGCTTTGTCGTATGATGAATTTCGATGCCGTGTAGATTATCGCAGGCAGATAATCACGATCAATAGTCTTGGTAGAGCTTCGTGCCACAAGATAAAACTCTCCAAAACAGGACCAGCATCCAGGAAAGAAATCATGCATTGAAAGATCATTGTTTATAAAGCAGAGATATTAAGTACTTAAGATAGAGGAACTTGTTGGGCATCATCGATGTTGTGCTCGTCTCAATAGGTACTTCTTTCCTGCTTTGTCACATACGGCGGTCCTCGGGGCAGGCGGCCACAAGGTTGCAGAGCACCACGAGGACACGGTTTGTCACAGGCATGTCCCTCATAGTGGCGACGAGTGACGGCGTGAGCCCCGCGACCAGCAGGTGCGACGCCTTGGCCGCCGCTGGGCATGTTCTTTTCCCGTTTGCTTTGATGAGCTTGATCTGCTGGATGCGGATTGATCTAGGGCTTTAGAATCGTAGAGCTTCGTACTGATAACGTATTGTAAAACGTAGTCCTTTACCCGTGATCAATCACAGAATTCGCTGTCGTAATCACAAGAGCAAGAACAAAGGAACACACAATATAGGGTGGAATTCTCTCTCACTTTTATTAGATTGATTGAATACAATAGAGGATGCCTAATATATATAGGAGAGGAGAGAGGAGTTCAGATTCGCCCACACAAATAAGAGATAGAGTCCTAACCAACTACGGTTGGACTTCCTTATCTCATAACACAATTTACCCCTTGACTCAAACGAGGGTAGTTTTATATGATGTGGCACATACGTGCTCATTTTTCGCTGGCATGGCATCTATATAGAGCTGATGTGGCACTCTTCTTCTTCCTCCTCTCCACCCTTAATTTATCTCTTTCTTCTTCATGATTTCTTTGCTCAAGTCATATGTGCTCTAACCACCAGCCGCTGGAGGAGACTAGCCTTTCGACACCCTACCATCTTGTCCCAAAATGTCATCAACAAGAAGAACGACATTGATGTCACCGATGCCACTGTGGGCACTCTGGTCAGCTTCGTGAAGTTCGGTGTCAGACTCTTATGAGATGCCTGTTGCGACGCTGCCACCGGCGAAGGCAAAGGAAGAGAGGCAAGATGGGCATGCATTGACATTATGGTAGCCCCGATAACTCCATGGTAGAAGCGGGCGTGGCCGGTGCAATCAAGGATGTTGGTGGTGTGGCAAAACCTGGAGACAACCTAGTCAGCGATCTCGTTAAGCGACAACAAGCGGTCAGCTCTGGGGAGACGAGGAGCTTGCAGCTACATATCCCTGTGTAGGCGGCCTCATGGACATGCGTTTCTCCTCCTCACTAGCGATTCGATTGGGTGGCGATGCTGGTGAGTTGAGATGGGTGGATAGTGGGGGGGGGGGGATGAGGAGCTTGAGCTTGGTGAGACATGTGATGATAGAGGTGCAACCACACCTAGCATGGGGAGGAAAAGGTCAATGGTAGCTCGAGGAAGGCGGAGGGAATCACTCTCCGCTACTCCAGAGCGGCGGTGCCAACAGTCGAGACCCCGCGTTTGTTTGTGCAAACCGAGGAGGAGCGGCCCTTGATGACAATCAGCGAGCTCACGAACATGGGGCTCACTGGTCGCAACGTCGTTCGGGACTACCTCAAGAATCGGGTGTCCCCTTTGAGGAGGAGGCTGACTCTGGTAAACTTCTTGAACTTAATTAATTTCTGCTTCTTATGCATGATCTTCGCTCGTGCTAACGCTTTCTCTTGATCGGTTGTAGCCCCGAGCATCGATTAGGTGGAGAAGCGGGTCGCCGAGATGTTCGGCACCATGAAGGGCAAGGAGCTCGAGCACGGGCGACAGGTCCTGAGGAACATACTTGAGCGGGGCGAAGTGGTAAGTTTCCTTGCGATGCATGCTCGAGGGAACGCATCCCGAGCATCTTCTAATGTCTCTTTGCTTTTGGCAGGAGAAAATTGCCCTTGAAGCAGCGGTGGCAGAGCTTAAGCCGCTGTCGCGCGGTCAAGGGGAGACCATCCTTGCCGCTAAGACCAAGAAGGCAAGGGGCAAGCGACAAGCTCCACTGCCACCGCCTCCTGCCCGGTCATTGAAGAGGCGGGTGACCTCGGCCAAGAGTCCTCCTCGGCAACACTTGGAGTTCGCCGATAGGAAGGAGGTAAGCGACCTGAAGACATGGATGAAGGAGTACTTAGAGAAAAACCGGGTCTGATAGCTCACTTGCAACAGCTCACGGAGCAGGCGAGGTGGGCCGAGGAGGCAGTGGATGCTGAGCGCAAGGCGCTGGAGGGGGAGGTCGCCGAGCTCTGGGCTAAGCTTGCACGAGCTACTTCAGGCTCTCTGGCGAGAGAGTACGAGGAAGAGGACGAGGATGCGGCACCTCTCATCTTGAGACGCCAGCGCCTGAAGAAGACTTTGGAGGCGGTCGACATGGAGAAGGTCGACCCTCTTCTGGCGAGGATCAGCCACGCCGCAGAGGAGAAGTCCGAGCTCATCGTTGCTATGGCGGCCAAAGCTGTCGTGGACAACGGCAAAGAACTCAACCAGGGTAACTTTTTGCTCCTCACATTTTCTTCTTTCTTTCCTTCCTTTGTTTTGTTTAGCCGAGCTAACCCAACTCTGTTGACGTGGGCGTGATAGCTCATAAGGGACCCTTGGATATTGGGGCTGTGGTTGATGAGATTCTCGCTCGTGTCACAGAGAGGCAGCTTGCTCTTGCTGCCGATATTGTGATGGCCGAGCCTGTCGATCTCACGACGGGGGAAGACCTCACTGACGACATCGACCAGCAGGCTGCGGAGCTCCTTGCCCTAGATGGACCAACTCTCTAGGGCGCGTACTTGGCGCTCCCGAGCACGTTGGATGCTCGGGAGGAGGAGGATGACCGCACGCCCCCGAGCGAAGAACATGCTCGGGGGGAGGAAGAAGGCCACGTGCCTTCGAGCGTAGAGCATGCTCGAGAGGACATGAAGCCCCTAGGCGAACTGCCTGTTCAGGAGGAAGGCTCGAAGCCCCCGAGCGGAATTCCTGCTCAGGAGGGAGATGAGGGGGCCCCGGGCGAAATCCATGCTCAGGAAGAAGGCCGGGTTTCCCCGCCTAAGTCCCCCATGGTAGATCTTGTGGACCTTTGGGAGGCAGACGTCACCAAGGCCTTCCCGGATAATCTTCACGTGCGTCTCCGCTGCGTAAGTGTACTTCATTTATGAAAGTTTCTTCTTTAGAGACCAGGGAGAATCTAAGACCTTGTCCGTAGGTCGTGGCCAAGCTTAGTGCCGAGCATGACGCCAAGGTGGCGGAGCTCGAGCAACAGATGGCTGACCTTAAGGCTTGGGACCTGCAGGTCCAAACGAGGTGCTGCCAGGCCGAGGAGAATGCCACCAGGAATAGGGAGCGGATATGCAAGCTCGAGCTAAAGCTCGAGAAAGAGCAGCAACACTCCCAAGCCCTGGAAGCGAAGGCGGACGAGCTGGACCAGTCTGCGTGGGAGGCCGCTGAGCATGCCAAGAAAGACAAGGAGGAGATGAAGCAACTCTGCCAAGAGGCTCGTGAAGGACACGAAGCTCGATGGCGGGTGCTTGACCTCGAAGTTGCGCTCGATGAGGCGAAGGAAAAACTTTCGACACTTAGAGGAGCGAAGCCCAGAAAGTAGCCACCTTGTCTAGAACTTACCCTGATGTAATAATAACAATTTTTTGATAAATAGAAGATAATTTTCAAGAGGCTTGCCTTTTGTCTTGATTTCTTGTGTCTTTGGCATTTTGTCCTTTTCTGGTGACTGCTTGCATAGAACAAATGCGAGACAAACAGACGAAAAAAGATACAACTAGGAGTATAAGTAGAGCGAAACATGAGCGCGTGTTTTTAGAAAAAAACACGCTAGTGCGGGTAGTTCGCCCCTACTAAGCCCCTGCTGTGAATGAAGATCGTGCACCTAAGTTGCGAGCACGAGCTCGTTCACAGGAGAGTTAGAAAAAATACGCGCTTTTCCCTCGACCAAATCACCTATTTCTCCGATTTGCGAGCATGGGATAGGTCGGAGGAAGGAAACACACAAGGCCTTAACTTCCTTAGCGTCTCGAACCCATGCCCCTAAGTTGCGAGCATGGCCTTGATGAGGAAGAACGCGCGGTTGCCTGACAGAGTGCACGACAACCGAACACGCGCGAATCAAGCTAAGACTCTAGACCAACCGAGAGGGTGTCTGTATGCGATCGCGAACATGCAGCGAAGAACTACTACAAACAATAATCGGCTTATGGAGACTGCGGCCTCTGGCGGCAAGCTTAGTGGTTCGGCGTTGGTTGTGGCACTCTGTACGTTCTTGCGCGCGCTAGCCGAACCTTAGAATAGGCCAATTGAAGCGAATGTTCCCGCCTGGACATGTTCGCCCCATCTCCAAGATCGTGAGGAAAAGAGTATGCCCCTGTGTGAGACTGAGTCGACTTACCAACGGGTAGTGACTTTAAAAGCATTCACAAAAATCTTGGAGGGAATGGACTTTGCATGGGTGAAAGAACCGAATTTTACAGAAAAAATTCGCTGAGCAGACGCGAAACATGAAAGCGAGTGTGAGCTAGACAAAGCATTTGCGCAGCTGGTCGATATTCCAAGAGCTTGTGAGCACCCGACCATCCTCCATCGCTAAGCGGACAGCCCCTGGGCGTGCCATTGAGACGACCGTGAATAGACCTTCCCATCTAGGGTACAGCTTGTTGGCCTTTGACAGGTCCTGAATTTGACATAGGACCAGGTCGCCAACTTGCAAGGTCCTTGGTCGGATTGATTTAGCCATGTGCCTACGAAGAGCCTGTAGGTAGACGGCGGATCGCAGCAAAGCCCGTCCGCGTGTCTCCTCAGCGAGGTCTAGGTCAAGGAGACGCTCAAGCTCCTGGTCAACGCTGTTGACCAAGTGCACTCTTTGGGAACCCAGCACTATCTCAGCGGGCAATATGGCCCTTGCACCGTAGATGAGCCGGAAAGGGGTTTCGCCCGTAGCCCGGCTCGCCGTAGTGCGAACTGACCAGAGGACGGAAGGAAGCTCATCCACCCACGATTGCCCATGCTGGCAGAGGTTTTTGAAAACCCTCTTTTTGATCCCTTGTATAATTTGCCCATTTGCTCGCTCGGCCGCTCCATTGCTCTGCGGATGCGCTACAGAGGCGAAGCAGACCTTTGTCCCGATGTCTTCGTAGTAGGCTTGAAACAGTTCGCTAGTGAACTGAGTGATGTTATCCGTGATAAGACAATTGGGGATGCCAAAGCGCGTCACCACGTTACTGCGAAAAAACCTCCTACTACTTGAGCCGAAATGGTTGACACGGGTTCGGCCTCGATCCACTTAGTGAAAGTGTCGACGGCCACGAGCAAGAACTTGAAGCCCTTCCGACCATGGGGGAAAGGCCCGAGTATATTGACACCCTAGGTCGAGAAAGGCCATGAGAGAGGGATAGTTTGAAGCGCGTACACCGACTGGTGTGCCTTGCGAGCATGAAACTGGCATGCTCGGCAAGTCGCCACGATCGTCCGAGTGTCGGCTAAGGCTGTTGGCCAATAATATCCCAATCGGAAGGCTTTGCTCACGAGCATCCTGAAAGACGAGTGAGCTCCGCACACTCCCTCATGGATATCTCTAAGAAGGAATTTGCCCTCTTCTTGAGATATGCACTTGGAGAGGACTCCTAGTGCTCCTTTGCGGTACAAGGCGCCCGCGATCAACTTGTATGGAGAGGATCGCCTTATAAGCCGGGAACGCTCAGCTTCATCCTCGGGTAGTGTCCCATGGGCAAGATACTGGACAAATGGCGTCATCCAGTTTGCACTATGCTCGAGGAGGGAGATGCTACCGCACATCTCTGGTGCCTCCTCTACAGAGGGAATGGAGGACTTGTATAAGTGCTCGATGAGCACCCCCGCCGGGGTGGGCATTTGAGAGGAACTGACCTTCGAAACATGGTCAGCCAGGGAATTGTCCTTCCTGGGGATGTAGAGTATTTCAAAATTTCTAAAATACCTCTCCATCTTCCTAACTTCAACCAAGTAAAGCACCATTGAGTTATCGGAACACTGATACTCCTTGTTAACTTGGTTGATTACCAACTGCGAATCGCAATCGCCCCTTACAGTTAGTCGTTGGACTCCGAGCCTTTGCATGCTCGTAGCCCGGTCAAGAGGCCTTTATACTCCGCTGCGTTATTGGTCGCGGCGAAGTGTAATTGGATGGCGTACTGGAGTTGATCTCCCTGTGGGGATACTAGTACGACCCCAGCCCCCGAGCGCTCGTAGGCTCATGACCCGTTATCGATGATCGGGATCGCCGGACCGCAGAAATGAAAAGGGGGGTTGATCGTGTATACAGGACCCTGAATCGACTTCGCTCACTAAGGGGTTGGTCCTATTGTTCTAATGGTCAGAGACAAAGACAGAGAATAGGACACCAAGAGTTATACTGGTTCGAGCCCCTGTTAACAGGTAATAGCTCTACTCCAGTCTTGCCCGGAGGCGGAAAATCTCACTATGCTTGAGTACAGGGGGGTGCGCTCTAGCTCGAGCTTCTGTAGT
The DNA here is from genome assembly GCA_036346375.1 of Guadua angustifolia. NCBI lineage: Eukaryota > Viridiplantae > Streptophyta > Magnoliopsida > Poales > Poaceae > Guadua > Guadua angustifolia. Next base: position 11,534,722 of record CM070515.1, on the reverse strand, counting down.
CTGAGTACTGGTGTGTGTACGTTGCGATGATGTCCCTGAGCACGTACATCTCAGGGGGTTATATACCCTTCTTAGCCGTTATTGGAAACCTCCCGGAGAGATTCCCGGGAGAGTGGCTTCATGCGCAATGCAGGTGGGCCCTAACCGTCCTGGATTTGCCGCCCACGCCTGGCTTAACTCCACCACTTAAGGGCCTTCATAACCGCCGGTTGAATGCATGATTCGTACCCCGAGCTTGACCCCTCCGAGCGGAGGTTGGCTCCTTGCCCCCTAGCTCGAGGTCGTAAGGGAGCCGCGCGGTTCACGTAGTGGTCAAAGATCTCGTGGCTCGAGCTCAAGCTAGGGGCTTTGTTGACCATCCGTTGACCAGGCGCAGATTTCTCAGTCCCCGACAGCTAGCGCCTGAGGGTCTGGTCATACTCGGATACTGGGGATGACCTCGAGCCTCACGATCTGGAAAAGGGGACTATCTTCTGGTCGCGCACAGTGCTGCCCAAGCCCAAGGTCGAGGTCGAACGGAGACCAACCACAAGGCTTGACGCAGTTACACCTGGCGCCCTTGGCCTTCAAAATCTTGGTACGGACACGGAAGAGCAGCGGAACCACCTGCGACACCTCGATTCCACCACCAAATCTCTAAATGCACCTGTCAAATCGAAACCGGCGTGTCTTTTGAGGTATCTTCCAACTGACAACGATCGAGGCCTATAAATCCCGGACCATCGGCTCTCCTAAAGAATTCCCGAACTCTCTTGAACCTTCTTCAATCTCGCCCTCTCTGGACTTCTGCTCAACCTACCTTTTCTCCCCCGACCAAGCATCCTCCATGGCCAAGTTTGGGAAGAGCTCCTTGTCGCTGGCCCGATGAAGGAACTTGAGAGCCTGGGGCTGCTGGACCCGGCGACATGGCGGTTGTCGGGCAGAGAGATCGAGCCGGAGCCAGGGCAGCAAGCTCGTCGGCCAAAGCACTACATGCTCTTGACTGCAGGCCTTGGGAGAGCGACCTAGTGGCCTCGGTCCTCGTGCAATGCGAGATCGAGCTCATCAGCCTGGTGCCAAACTACATCCTCCTTCTTTCCATCTTCTCCCATCTGTGCGAGGGGTTCCATGGGATTCTTCCCACCCCGTCTCTCTCTTTTCATTTCTTTTCTTTGTTCCGCACTGGGAAGGACCCCGTGGTCGGGTGCCTTTATTTCCGACCGTGGACGGGACTTCCCTGGGCCTTCCCCTAGCTTCATGCTCAGGACTCTCTCGGTCCATGGACCGAGAGATGGTTCTATTTGAAGAGGGGCAGGGCAAGGCCTTCGCGTACTCTTGGCGCCCATCACCGCAAACGCCCGGACCCGAGGCAAACGACCTGACGGTCGATCAGGAGGCCATCGCCGCCATCCACATCTGCGCCACTCGTGGTCTAACCGGGCAAGCCATCGCCAACGATTTCTTGCGAGGCCAAGTGTTCCCTCTGCGAAAGAGGCTGCACCCATTCTACAAGATCACGGGTCGCGACGACCCCACCCGCGAGGGCACGTCTGGTAAGCTTTCTCGAACTGAAGTTCATCTAGGTCTAGACCTGGTATTTTCTAATAACTTTGTCCTCCCAGCAGCGCCGAAGGAGTCCTGGCTGGCGGCCAGGATGATGGAGATGTTCGGGAAGGCGGCGTTCGACTACTCCATGGACGAGCCCGTCCCAAAGAACATGCTGAGACGGAGTGCCGAGGTAAGGTGTCACAAGTTGTGTCCCAACTTGGAAATGTAAAGCTCGCCCTGACCTTGAAGTATGCTTTGCAGCAGAATCAAGAGCTGCTCCAGACGGCGAAGCGCATGCTGCCACTGCCCGGAGCAAGCAAGGGCAAGAAGGGTTCAAGCAAGAGGCCGCCTCCGGATGCCTCGAGCGGCAAGGCTCCGAAGAAACAACATGTCGAGTGGGGCGACCGCGCAATGGTAAGTTCGAGCTCGAGTCCTTGCCTAGTGATAAGACTGCAACAGATTTTTGATCTTTCCTTTCTTTTCCCGGCAACAGCAGAGGGCGGCGGACGCCGCCAGGACCTCCATTCTCTAGGCGGCCCCAGGGGCTCGACCGTAGGTCCCTAGGCCAGTCACCACAGGAAACCCGGCGCCACCGTGTGCTCCAAGGTCTCCAGTGTGAGGCGCCCGGAGGAGGGCCGCTTCTTCACCCTCGGGACGCCGAGACCATGAGCAGGCGCCTACGAGGCGAAGGCTCACGACCCAGGTACTTCACTTCTCCCTTGACTGTAGAGTTCCTTTCCGCCTTAGCTTAGCAATCTTTCCTTGCCATAGACCTTGAGTGCCCGAACTCACCCCGAACCCCTCCTGACAATGGCTATCGTCCAGGGCGAATCCGAGTCCGAGGAGGAGGCTTCGTATGAGCTGGTGCACTGCTTCCTCGTGAGGCAGGGTCGCCCCACCGGAGGCCCCCATAGCTGGGTCATGGCCGACGAGTCTGAACACGGGCTCGCCGACTCGAACGAAGGTGCGGCTTCGCCTGCCACTAACGAAGAGGAGGCCGACGACACGGCGGCCTCCGAAGTCGAGGCCTCCCCGGCCAAGACTGCAGTAGGGAGTGAAGCTCGAGACGACTCCCCCGCCGCGGCCGAGACCGATCAAGTCGCCGCCGCCGTGGTCGCTACGACCGTCGAGGCCAAGGCGATCCCAACCACCAAGGCTGGCAACCAACCGGCCAAAGGCACTAAGGAGGACCAAGCCGGCGACCCGGCCAGGACCATCCTCAGGGAAGAAGCAGAGGACCCCCCGACCGTGGAGATCGAGGCCAACTTGGTCGAGGGGACCTTGCCCGAAGGCGAGTCCAGCCTTCAGGCACATGAGGAGGCCCGAGCCAAGGACGCCACCGGCGAAGTTGGCCACGTGCCAAAAGAACTTCGCCCCGGCTCCTCGACCTTGGCGGAAGGCCAAACCGTGCCCAAGGCGTCAAGCAGCAGACCAACTGGGCCCTACTGTGCGGTATTCGAAAACCGACTTAGCCAGGTACGGCACATTTTCCCCTCACTCCTTTTATCCCCTGACTTGTCTTTCTTCGATGCAACCTGACCCCCCCTCTTTTTTTATCTGGTAGGCCATTGGCCTCATCAGTCAGGGGCTCTAGGGTGTTCAGAACCACTTTGATGCCCTGAAGATCCTCTTCGACAAGGTGGAGGAATGGGAGGTTCACCTGCACCGGCTCGAGGAGACTCTGGTGGTCGAGCGGGAGGAGGCTGAGCAAAGGGTCGTGGCCCACGCCGCCGAGCTTGCAACCCTCCAAGGTACACTGGCGGCGCTGGAGGCAACTCACGCGTCTGAGCTCAGCCAATCTGTCAACACCGAGCGCGAACACGCCTTCCAGGCCTTGGAGGAAGAACGTGCTCGGTCGGCCAAGGCGCTTGAGGCTGAGCGAGCGAAGGTGGAGAGGCTGCAGAAGGAGGTCGCCGACCAGGCCGCCTCGGCAAAAGCCCCCGCCGAGCTCCTGGCAAAGGTCGCTGAGCTCGAGGAGAAGCTGGGGCAGCCAACCAAGACGGTGAAGAATGCCCTGGCCCAACTCTAGGACGAGCAAAGGTGCGCCACCGACTCCGCGAACGATGCACTTTGACTTCAGGGCGAACTGTCTGCTCTGAGGACGAAGGTTGCCGAGCTCGAGCAGGAGAAGCTTGCCGGCGACATGGCCGACCTGTAACTTAGATCAGCCCTTAGGCTTTGTACTTAGTACTTTGTAAAGAAGAACTTAATGAAATAAAAATCACTTTCGAACGAAATGAACTTGTGCCTCTTGTTTGCTTCTTTTTTTGTCGTGTACTTAGCTTTTCTCGGGGTAGTATGTCCTTGTCCAGCCCCCATTGTGGTTGAGGTCGAGCAACGCCGACCTTGGGCACAAGTCGAGAGCCTCACAAACTTACTAAGTACCCGATGACCTGCAAAGTCGGTGAAAAGTATGTGTCCCATAAAGGAGGCCATTAGAGTCGTTAAGCATAAATGGGCAAACCCTCGTATGAAAAAGAGCTTAGTCCTAAAGACTCCAGGGTCGCTTAGACCTTAAAACACCAATCGTGATGTATGCTCACACGACGATCCGAATGTGGGCTACGGTACAAGTCTGTCCACGAGGGTATTTGGGATCTGAGCAGTCGGCCGGATGGCACGACCCCTGGAGGTGAACTGCATGCTCATAACATTCAGATCGAGTTCGAGAGCACTTATTCGCAGGTCAGATTCAAGAATTCATGAGCTCGTTTAAAACTATACACTCTGGGTCGGACCCCTGATTCAAGCCCTACCATAGGGGAAGCCGTGACGCGATAAGGATCGGCTTACTGCCGGCATGACCCCCTGAGGTGAATCGTGAGGTCGCGAAACCCAGCACAGAGTATAAGATTAAGAAGGGACACAAAGAACAATATAGCCAACAAAATAACTTTTTATTGAAATTTGAGACAAAGGCGTTACACATAGAATTTACGGAGTTGATCACTGTTCCACTAGTTCGAGAGCTCTCTGCCATCGGAGATCGCTAGCCGGTAAGCCCCTGTGCGATCTATTGAAACGACTCTATAGGGGCCCTCCCACTGTGGGGATAACTTATTGGTGTTGGACGAGCCCTGGATTCGTCTTAGGGCTAGGTCCCCAACAATGAGCTCCCTAGGTCATACCGATCGAGATGCATGTTTGCGAAGGGCTTGCAGGTAATGCGCTGATCGTAGCAGTGCACGGCACCTTACTTCTTCTGCCAGGGTAAGGTCAAGATACCGTTCTTGCTAGAAGTCGACCTGATCGACCAAGCTGACCCTAGCAGAGCCCAGCGTGATCTCTGAAGGCAGGACGGCTTCGGTACCGAATACAAGCCGGAAGGGGGTTGACCCCGTTGCTCGGCTGACCGTGGTATGAATAGACCATAGGACGGTGGGAAGCTCATCCACCCCAGTCCGGTCATGTCATTCGAGCTCATCCGAAACTCGCTTCTTGACGCCTTGAACAATTTGCTTGTTGGTGCGTTCTATTGCTCCATTGCTCTGCGGGTGGCTCACCGAAGCGTAACACACTTTGATGTCTATATCCTCGCAATATTCCTGGAACAACTCACTGGTAAATTGTGTTCCATTGTCAGTAATAATTCTGCATGGAACCCCATACCTGGTGACCACAAACGAGCGGAAAAACTTGACAGCCGCCCAAGCAGTGATGGTCGAGACAGATTCGGCCTCTATCCACTTGGTGAAGGTGTCAATGGTGACAAATAAGAACTTCTTCCCTCCGACCGCTTGAGGAAAGGGTCCTAGTACATCGAGCCCCCAGGTCGAGAAGGGCCATGCGAGTGGAATGGTCTGAAGCGCGTAGGCCGGTTGGTGTGACTTCCGAGCATAAAACTAGCAAGCTCGACAGGTGCGAATAATATCCCGAGCATCTTGTAGCACTGTTAGTCAGTAAAACCCCATGCGGAAAGCTTTGCCAACCATTGTCCTGAAAGAAGAGTGCGCTCCACAGAGACCCGAGTGGATGTCGTTTAGCAGACACTTACCCTCCTCCCAAGGAATTCACTTCGTCAAGACTCCAAAGACGCTTCGATTATAAAACTGACCGTTGACGATCTTGTACGAGCTTGCGCGGCGCTTGACCCTGCTCCTCTCGGTGGGGTCAGACGAGAGTTCGCCCCGTGTGAGGAAGTTGTAGATCGATTCCGCCCATGAGGGAGCACCTTCAATGAACGCGACCGAGACCTCCTGGCCGGCAATCGAGGGTGCCGCCAGGGTTTCAAGGATGACGTTTGGGGAATCTCATCATCAGACGACCTAAGCTTGGAGAGGAGATCGGCACTAGAGTTGTCCTTCCTAGGTATGTGCATAAGTTCCAAATTCCGGAACTACTTCTCCATTTTACGTACCTTGGGAAGATATTTGGCCATCGAGTCTTCCGAACATTGATAATCTTTGTTGAATTGGTTCACCACCAGCTGAGAATCGCCCTTGACGATCAACCAGCGCACGCCCAGCGCCTTACAAGCTCGAAGACCCACCAGGAGAGCTTCATACTTTGCCACATTATTAGTGGCTGGGAATCCAAAATGGACCACATACCTTAGTTTGTCTCCTCGAGGGGTGAGAATGAGAATCCCAACCCTCGAGCGCTTGAAGGATCTTGAACCATCGAAGTACATGACCCAAGGCTCTTCTTCTACAACCTCGCACTCGGGAGCTGGCTGCGACGTCTGCTCAACCACGAAATTGGCAAGCGTTTGCGACTTGATGGCCGTACGTGCCATGAACTATATGTCGAACACAGCCAGCTCCATGGCCCACTTAGCGATGCGACCTCCAGCCTCCGGGTTCCTCAAGATTTCACCGAGCGAGAAATTGCTCGAGACTACCACCAAATATGCCTGAAAATAATGCCGAAGCTTGCGCGAAACCATAAGGAGAGCATAGAGTAACTTCTGAACCTAGGGGTAGCGCTCCTTCGGTCCGTGAAGCACTTCACTGACGTAGTAGATCGGATGCTGCCGACCTTCTCTCTCGGCCACCAAGACGGCGCTGACGGCTTGAGATACTACCGTGAGGTAGAGCAGCAACTTTTCGCCTGGCTACGGGGTCGTGAGCAGAGGTGGTGTTGAAAGGTACGCTTTTAGCTCGTTGAAGGATTGTTGTGCCTCGGGCATCCACTTGTAGCTCCCTTGCTTATGCAAGGTCTTGAAGAGCGGCAGCCCACACTCACCAAGTCTTGAGATGAACCGGCTGAGGGTGGCCATTCGACCAGTGAGGCATTGCACCTGCTTTACCGAAGTCGGTGGAGCCATCTTTTCAATCGCCTCGATCTTCTCCGGGTTCGGGCCGACTCCTGAGCCCCCGATCATGTAGCCGAGGACCTTTCCCGAGGTGGCGTCGAACACACATTTCTCAGGATTGAGCTTGATCCTGTTCTTGTTCAGGTTGGCGAAGGTTTCTTCAATGTCTCGGACGTGGCTGTCCTTGGAAGAGCTCTTGATGATGATATTGTCTACGTAGACCTCGAGGTTTTAGCCGATCTGAGGGTCAAAAGTCTTGGTCATCAGGAGCTGAAATGTTGTGCCCGCGTTGCGAAGACCAAAGGCCATGGTCGTGTAGCAGTATGTCCCGAATGGTGTAATGAAGGCCGTTTTGCTCTCATCATTGACTGCTAGCTTGATTTGATGGTATCCGGAGTATGCATCCAGGAAACTCAACATCTTGGTGTTCGCGGTGGAGTCGATGATGTGGTCTATTCATGGAAGGGGAAAGTTGTCCTTCGGGCAGGCCGAATTTAGACCCGTGTGATCCACACATATCCTCCACTTAGGACGCCTGGCATATCCACCGGTTCCTAAGCGAATATATTCTTGTTGGCACGGAGGAAGGTGACGAGCTCGAGTTCCTATTTGGAACTCAGCTCGGACAAAACGTGAACACACTTGCTCGAGTCACCCTCCTCGAGCTGCACAGCCTTCATCGCCCTGCTAGGCTGGATGACCGCCTTCTGGTGGGCAACCTTCGTGGCCGCCTCAGGACCTCGCTGGGGCAGCATGCCGGTGAGGGCCAAGGCCTGGGTCACGCAGCCGTGCGCCGCCTTGAGATCACCCCGCACCGTTATGACGCCATTGGGTCTTGGAAGCTTCATGCAGCGGTGGCCGTAGTAGTTTGCTGCCATGAACTTGATTAAAGCCGGGTGCCTGAGGATGGCGTTGTAGGGGAGATCCCTTTCGACCACCTCGAAGGTGATCAGCTCGGTGAAGAAGTTGTCCGACCTACCTGAGAGGGTAGTCGAGCTTCTAGGAACGATCCCGAAGAACGGAATCGCGATGTTTTTGACCTTCGACTGGGGAATCTGCATCTGGTCGAGCGCGGTGGCCAAGAGTAAGTTGAGGGAACTGCCCCCATCGATCATGACACGCCCGACCAAGGTGTTGCTGATAGTCGGGGTCACAACCAGGGTAGTCTTGAGATCCTTAGACATACCTTGGGGAGCATCCTCCCATGAGAAGGTTATCATGGCCCAGCCCACTTGCAGGGCTGGCCAACAGGCCTCCCGGTAGTAGCCTGATAAACGGTGAGCGCGGCATCCTTGATCTCGCGCCGGGACTGGTACGCCGATGAGCCGCCGAAGATGACGTCGATCCAGCGATCACCCTGCTGGAATTCCAAGTCGAGGTCGCCCTGGTCTGTTCTGGCGTTGACCCTGTCGGGTTGCTCCCCTTCTTTCGGGAGTCTGGGCATCTCCCTGTGCCCATCATAGAAGGCGTCTAACCTGTTTTGCCAGGCCCTACAACTCCACAGGTCGTGGCCCGGGGCCCTGTGAAACAGGCAAAACTTCTCTTCATCGTACTGAGGACGCCCTTCAGGATCTTGTAGCCAGTCGTCGACCTGCCGGGACCCAGGTCGGCGATCCCCCTGCCGAGGTCGGCGTGACGCCTGCTGAGGTCGTGGCGGTTTCGCTGAGGTCGGGGCCCTTCTTGGTCCGGTTCTCCCACCTCCATGACTTTGAGGTGACCGTTTGCTGAAACAACCACCCGCAGCCGACCGTCACCATGCTTGCGGTCCCTCTTCCGCTTCTTGGCGGTCAGGCCCGAGTCGGCGCTCTTGGCGTTAGAGGGACCAGCATCACCCAAGTTGATACGAGCTTACCTTGATCGTAATCACGCTTCCAGTGAACTGCGTCGTCCGCGTCCGCGTAACACTCGCCAAAGCGAAACAACTTGTTGACGGTGAGCCTTGTCGTAATCTCCAGGTCCTCGGTGATCACGGCCTCATCGGAGACGCTCGAAATCAGGTTCCTCGTGTGAATGAACCGCCACGCGAAGTTGCGGAGGGGCTCATTCTTCCCCTGGATAATGCGATCCAGATCCTTCTCCCTCCCAAGCCGCTCACAACAACTTTGAAAATTAGAGCGAAGGGCGCTTTGTACCTGATGCCACGATCAGAAGGAAGCAGGCTTCTGGTTGAAGAGCCATGTACGCGTTGCTCCGTCCAACACGGTCGGGAGATAGTTGGCCATCACCGCCTCGTCTCTCCCAACCGCCAAGATTGTGGTCGAGTAAATAGAGAGAAACTCGTTGGGGTTCTTCCTGTCAAACCGCTCGATCAAGGCGGGCTTGAAACGGGCCGGCCAGCGCACCTGACGAAGGTCATTGGAGTATGCCGAGCAGCCATAGGCCGGAACAGGGGCGCACCGAGGAAGGTGGCCGCCGCTACTGGAGTCGGAGTCGCGGTCTCCCCAGTGACCGGATCTACGACCACATCGGTCGTGGCGATGGGCGCGGGCATCGCCCGAGAGGTACCGTAGGTGTTTGTGGACCCTGCGACGCCTCGGTGGAATGTCCGGGGAAAGACCCGACATACTGCTGTTAGAATGAGAGTTGCTGTAGCCCGGTCATTGCTGCACGCCATCCGGGGTTGCGCTCAAGGAGCGATGACGCGAGGAGTCCGGGACAAATCCCGGGATCGCTGGCGTGAAGGAGACTAGTGGGGGCGCCGGTGTTTGTGTGAGGAGCTGCTGTCACTCTTCAGGGAGCGGGACTCGGAGTGGTGACTTTGGTGCTGCGAAGTTATGGCTTCAACAGCAGCTTTGTCGAGCTCGTCTGCGAGAGCTCTGCCAAAAAGACCCGACCTCGCCCGAGCGGGATCGGTCATAACCCGGGCGATCTTCTCATGTTCCTCACGCCAGAGGGCGGTTATGGCCTGGTTGATGGCGATTTGGGCCATTCGACGAGCATCTTCGGGGGTCTTCGGATTGCGCTCCCTCGCCTCCACGCTTGTGCCATGGCTAGCGGCCATGAAAACAAACTGATCACGCAGCAGCGGAGTGGGTGAAAACAGAGATGTGGAGCTACCATGCTCATGGACCGTATTCGAACCCGAGCTCGCAATATGTCCCGCAGTGACGGATGCCATGCCTCCAAGGTTTTGAAACTCCTTCGAATGAGCAAAGCTTTCGGTCCCCACGGTGGGCGCCAGCTATCGACGATCGGGATCGCCAAACCGCAGAAATGAAAAGGGGAGTTGATCGTTTATACGGGACCCTGAATCGACTTCGCTCACTGAGGGGTTGGTCCTATTGTTCTAATGGTTGGAGACAAAGACAGAGAACAGGACACCAAGAGTTATACTGGTTCGAGCCCCTATTGACAGGTAATAGCTCTACTCCAGTCTTGCCTGGAGGTGGAAAATCTCACTATGCTTGAGTACAGGGGGGTGCGCTCAAGCTGGAGCTTCTATATTCTGAGTACTGGTGTGTGTGTGTGTATGTTGCGATGATGTCCCTGAGCACGTACGTCTCAGGGGGTTATATACCCTTCTTAGCCGTTACTGGAAACCAACCAGAGAGATTACCGGGAGAGTGGCTTCGTGCGCAATGAAGGTGGGCCGTAACCATCCCGGATTTGCCGCCCACGCCTGGCTTAACTCCACCACTTAAGGGCCTTCATAACCACCGGTTGAATGCATGATTCGTACCCCGAGCTTGACCCCTCCGAGCGGAGGTTGGCTCCTTGCCCCCTAGCTCGAGGTTGTAAGGGGGTCACACGGCCCACGTCGTGGTCAAAGATCTTGTGGCTCGAGCTCAAGCTAGGGGCTTTGTTGACCATCCGTTGACCAGGCGCAGATTTCTCAATCCCTGACACCCGTCAAAGTACATGGTCCAGCGACCTTCCTCGCATCCATCGAGCTCGGTAGATGGTGGCACCGAATTTGTCCATTCCGCTACAAAGTTTGCCAGGATCTAGGATTTGATCGTCGTGCGGCTGAGAAGTGGATGTCGAACTCGACGAGCTCCATAACCCATTTTGTTATTCGACCACCAGCGTCTTGATTTCTTAGGATTTCCCTAAGTGGAAAGTTGGTCAGAATGACGACCCTATGGGCCTAGAAATAGTGGCGCAGCTTTCTTGAGGCCATGAACAGCGAGTACAAGAGCTTCTGGACCTCAGGGTACCGCTCCTTTGGTCCATACAAAACCTCGCTGACGTAGTAAATCGGTCGCTGTGCCCCGTCTCGTTCGACCGTCAACACCGTGCTTATGGCCTGCGAGGTTGCCGCCAGATGTAGCAGAAGTGCTTCCCCCAACCTTGGCATGGTTAAGACAGGCGGGCTGGACAGGTATTGCTTTAGCTCCTCGAAGGAGTGGTTGGCTTCTTCCGTCCATGCGAAACCATTATGCCTGCGGAGCGCCTTGAAAAAAGGGCAGCCCACGCTCGCCTGACCGGGAAATGAAGCGACTCAGAGCCACCATGCGTCCGGTCAAGGTTTCGACCACCTTCATACAGCTGGTAGGCCGCATTCGTTTGATGGCTTCAATTTTTTCCGAGTTTGCCCCAATGCCTTGTAGACTGATCATGTAGCTGAGCACTTTGCCCGCCCTCACCCCAAAGACACATTTTTCAGGATTAAGTTTTATTTGATGTCTGTTGAGGTTACAAAATATTTTCTCAAGGTCGGATACATGACCTGAGGCAAGCCTACTTTTTACCACAATGTCGTCCACATATACCTCCAGATTTCGGCCTATTTGATCTGGGAAGGTTTTCTGCATCAGGTGCTGGAAGGTTGCTCCAGCGTTCCTTAGACTGAAAGGCATGGTCGTATAGCAGAATGTGTCGAACGGGGTAATGAAGGAAGTCTTCTCTTCATCTTCAAGGGATATGCTGATCTGGTGGTAGCCCGAGTAGGCGTCCAGAAAGCTGATCACTTGGGACTCCGCCGTCGCGTCGACTAGTTGGTCTATGCACGACAGCGGAAAGTTATCTTTGGGGCAAGCGGTGTTCAAGCCGGTTTGGTCGATACACATGCGTCACTTGTTTCCTTTCTTCTTGACAATGACCGGGTTTGCCAGCCATTCCGAATGCTTGACTTCCCGGATGAAACCATCCTTGAGGAGTTTGTCGAGTTCGTCCCAGATGATTGCTTGTTTCTCCGACGAAAAACGCCTGAGCTTCTGTCGCACAAGCTTCTTATCAAGCCAAACAGTTAGTCTGTGCTCGATTACCTCCCTTGGGACTCCGGGCATGTCGGACTGTTCCTAAGTGAACACGTCCGTGTTCTTCCGGAGGAAAGTAATGAGCTCGAGTTCCTATTTGGGATCTAAGTAAGATCCTAAATGCAAGACCTTAACCGGATCCACGCTGCTTAACGGGACAGCCTTGGTTTCTCCTCCTGGCTGGAGGGTAACTTTCGGCCGGAAATTCTTCGGCTCTTGGTCGGGACCGCGCTGAGGTAGCTGCCCGACCATGTCGAGCAACTTTTCATCGCAATTCAAGGCCGCCCTTTGGTTCCCCTTTATGGTAATTACGCCCTTTGGGCTAGGAACCTTCAAGCACTGGTACGCATGGTGCGTAGCGGCCATGAACTTGGAGAGAGCCGGCCTGCCGAGGATGGCGTTGTAGGCTGACTCGAAGTCGACTACTTCAAAGGTGACCATCTCTGTTCAGTAGTTGCTCGGGCTCCCGAACGTGACGGGCAAGACGATCTGGTCAAGGGGCTCGACCGAAGTGCCCGAGACGATCCCGAAGAATGGGACCGCTATGCTCTTGATCTTGGATCGAGGAACTTGCATCTCGTCCAGGACCTTGGTAGATATGAGGTCCAAGAAGCTCCCGCCATCAATGAGGACTCACCCCACCTTAGCATTGCTGATGGTCGGACTCACGACCAATGGGAGCTTTTGAGGCTTGGTCATTCCAAGGGGACAATCATCCTTGGAGAAGGTAATGGACAGCTCGGACCACTTGAGCTACTGCACGGGAAGCCTGCCCTGAGCAATGTGGTGTACTTCCTATGCCGCCTCCTTCAGATCCCTTTGGGACCTATATGCCAAGGAGCCCCCGAATATAACCGCTATGTGGTTATAGGGTTCCTGGTACTCCATGTCGTCGTCTTCATCTGCGGGACCCTTGCCCTTGCTCTTGCTACTCTCCCCCATTCCTAGGAGTGTGGGCATAGGGCCTTTGCCGTTGTAGAACTTCTCCAGGTAGAGCGCCCAGGTTCGGCAGTTGCGGAGGTCGTGCCCGTATGCCGGATGAAGTGGACAAAAGCGATTGTTAGAAGGCGTACCTTGGTTGCCGCGATCTCAGTCGTCGCGACTTTGGTCGCTGCGACCTCAGTCGTTGTGACCTTGGTCGTTGCACCGTTGGGGCGACCGGCTCCTTCCTCTCCCAGGCTGCTAAGATAGTGGATCCCGCGGCGGATGATGCTCGACGACCGCCACCATGCTCGGCGCGGATGACCTCTTCTTTTTCTTAATCTTCTTCTCCACAGAGCATGGGTGCTTCTTGCTCGTGGAGCCTTCTAGGCTCGGCTGAGGCGGCAGCTTGCCCTTGTCTGGCATCTTCTTCCACTGGACCGCCTCGTCAGTATTCGCATAACGGTCGGCCATACGGAACAGCTCGTTGGCCGTTAGATCTGGATGAATCTCCAGATCTTGCGTGAAGCGGATGTCCCAAACTCCGAACTTGAAAGCTCGGACAACTGTTGTCGGCAGTGCCGTCCGGGTACCCTCTCCGACGCACAAAGCCCTTCCACGTGGCGGCTCGGCGAACGGCGGCGAAAGACGCCGCCGCCAAGCGCCGGCCCACGTGGCGGCTTTGGCGGGCGGGCGGCGAAAACGCGCGCCCGCCAGCGCCGGTCCACGTGTCGCTGGCGGCGGTGGCGAAGACGCCGCCGCCGGCGCCCGATCCATGTGGCGGCTTTGGCGGACGGGCGGCGAAAGACGCCCGCCGGCGCCGGTCCACGTGGCGCCCGGCAGCGAGTGGGTCACGTGGCGGCTTTGGCGGACGGGCGGCGAAAGCACGCCCGCCGACCAGCGCCGTCCACTGGCGCCCGGTGGCAGTGGCGAAGCACGCCGCCGCCGCGGCGCCCGATCCACGTGGACGCCGGTGGCGGTGGCGAGGACGCCCGCCGCCCGCCGCAAGGCAAAAAGGTGGTGCGAGGTAGCTTCGCCTCGAAGCCTCCATCCCCTATCGTACCGTGCCAGGCGATAGGCCTGCTATGTCAGATCTATCAAGCTGCGAGATTTACGCAACAAGCCCATTCCTCGACGCCTCACCTACTCGTCAAAAGGGTCACATCCCAGGCGGACAGGCGAAGCCATCGTCGGCATTTAATGAATTTGGAGGCAGGGGACAAGACAGGAAGGGGTAATAAATGTATGAAGATCAGCATGATGACCCCCCTTGTACCTACTCCCGCTAGCCTGGCCTATATAAGGGCCTTCTAGTGCATGGGAAAGGGGGGGTCGAACGAGCAATAGTTCTGCAGTAGAGCCTAAGGAAGAACTTGTAACTCCCAAGCTCTGTACTGTACTAGTTCTAAACACTCTTTAAACAATCTAGCAGGAAGTAAGGCTGTTACCCAAGGCAAAGGGGGCCTGAACCTGGGTAAAATCTTTGTGTCATCCCTAGTTCATAGACGCCGGAATTCGCCGTGCGGGAGTCTCTAGGGTTTTCACCCTCTAGGGTTAGCCAGCAGTGAAGACGCCCACCTATCGAACCAAACCCGGTTTGTAGACTCCGGGCCTGTCAGGTGGAATACGCCGACAACTGCCTCATCTGAAATGCTTGGAATTGAGTTTCTCACCTTGATGAACCTCTGGACAAAGTGCCTCAAGGATTCCTTTTTGGTCTGGATCAAGCGCTTGAGGTCACGCTCCTTGCCCAGGCGAGTGTAGCAGCTCTGAAAGTTTGCCCGGAGCGGTTCACTGAGTTGCCTCCACGAGCAGATTGACCCCTCCTTTTGGTTGAAGAGCCACGTCCTGGCGGCTCCATCCAAGACCGTGGGAAGGAAGTTGACCACAACTCCCTCGTCCCCTCCGGCTACCAGAATTGCAGTGGAGTAGATCGAGAGGAACTCGTCTAGATTTTGAGTCCTATTAAATCTTTCGATGTGACCGGGCTTGAACTTGCTCAGCCACGAGACGTTGTGGAGGGATGCTGAGAAAGCCCGACATCCGAACACTGGGCTGTCATGATGACCCCTCCGAGCGCGGTGACCGTGACGGTCGTTACCGCGATGGTCCCCTACACGCGGACCAAGGCGGGAAAACACCTCTCCATATCGGCGCGGCGAAGACCGCCCCGAGGCAGAGTACTCGATATGCCCGTGACTGGTCCGAGCGTACCTTTGATCTCGTGAGGTCGTCTGGTAACTGTTCCGGATGTCCCTGCGGTACCGATCATGCTTCCTGCAGTCTTCCCGGGTAGGGCTCCAAGAGTCGCCGCGGCGGGAGTGAACAGGGGAATGATGCTTACTGTCCCGGGAAACACTCCGAGCTTCTTTACCGCCAGGGGACCCTGAAAGCTTCTTGTCAGAGGTGAGTTTTTCCAGATTTTCGGCTACGACCGCACCCATGGCCTCCAGGTCCGCCTGACCAGGAAAAATTTGAAGGTTGCGCACGACTGTCGCCATGGCCCGCAATCGTTCGACACTCTAGGGAGCGGGAGGGGGTGATCTTGGCCGGCGGTTGCGCACACGCTCCGGAGAACGGTGCTCGTGAGAATTTCCACGAGCCGAGTCTTCAGCCCTGATGCCCATCTTTCCACGAGCTTGGCGACGGATGCTTGCCAGGGTTCTATCCAGGGACGCCTCCAGATGACTCTTGGTTGCCTCATATCGATGATGACGAGCAGCCCCTGAGGATCTTCTTCTCTTCCTGCCATATTGACGTCACGAGAGTACTGGGACCGTGAAGGCGACATCATGGTGTCTCCGCGCGACGCGGTCTCATGATCGGGCTCAAAACAGTCAGGAATATCCAGACCATCATTGAGACCGTCGTATTCTTCCTCATCAGAGAGGGAATCGCATTGCGAGTGGAGGAAACACTCTCGCACTGCAGCAGCTGGGGAAGAACTCCCGGACTCAGTGTGACCTTCTAGGTCGGCCTCACCAGCTATGTCTTCGTCGACGTAGTACATGTCATCATCCTCAACGTTATCGAAGACGCAGAGGTCTTGACCATCCTGAGAATTCGGCATCTCTAGGGATTCCTTGCGAAAGGACTCAGTCGATCCCCACGGATGGCGCCAGCTGTCGACGTTTGAGAAACAGATCCCCCACCGAGCTTACTTGTTGAATGAGGGATCAACCAAGGCCCCTTTTCCATGAAGGTGTTAGCATCTGGAGATTTGCCGAGCTGAGCTATGAACGGATGGTCGGAAGTTCAAAAGGGACAATAGACAAGAGATTTTTATCTTGTTCGGGCCTCTCACGAAGGAGATAACAACCCTACGTCCAGTGGCTTCACTACTGCCGAAAAAGTTTACAAGACACTTGCGCGAATATGTTGTGTGTGTCTCTACGGGAATTCTCTCTGTTTTCCTCTCCTTACAAACGCTCTTGGGCATTTCTTACAGCTTTCGAACCATGGGGAACGCTTCTTACAGGGGGTATTTATAGAAGACCCTAGTCTTACAGCAGTTATGACCGAATGACATGCCACCACTGTGCCCCGACATGGCCGTAACAGACTCCCTTGTTTTTCGCCATGATGTGACGTGGGCGTAGTGGGTTCAGAATGTGGCCGTACGGTCCTTGAGCTGCCGCACGATTAATGACACGTCGTCTTCATAGGCCACGCACGACCTGTCGGTCATGTCTAGGATCTTCTTTCGGTTCTGGCCGACCGCCGCATTCTTTCGAGCAGGCATGCTCAGGAAACTGAGACGCATTCTCGGGGACGAGCTTGGTCGTGGTCGGGGCAGACCCATTAGCTGGTCTGTCCGAGGATCTTCCTTGGGGACACCGTCCAAGGGCAAGTATGGTCGGCCGAAGATTGGCTGCCGGGGTATGATGGTCTTTATGGGAATTATCCAATCCCCGACAACATTGAATTTGAATATGCAGTTGTCTATATTGAGTGATACTAAGTGAACTGGTGGTGCTAACTCCCTTTCCCGAATGCCGATCTCAAGGTACCTAAAAAAACAACAAACAAACAAGCGTGAGTCCAAGATTCAGCAAAGTGCATCATACAAGAAATAATACAAAAATATACCTCATGGCAAGTTGCTTAATGGTAAGAAAATCTTTCAAAAAAATAAACCCATTAATTCAACATTCTTCTTTCTTGAATCATGCAATGCACCATGTATGCTCATAATGCACATTACATAGTTAATACCGGTATAACTGAGTGCACACTCGTCAGCGTGCACCCTCTCATTCCCTTCCATCCTGTGGAGGGGTCTACCGAAGTAGTTCTTTCATGCTCACTACGTGTGAGCACAGAGGCCCACGTGGTCACCTCTTCCATCATGAATGCACATATGCAAATGACATGAACAATTCTCAAATTACAAATAATCATATTCATAAGCATTAACATTTTTTCACATCCATAAATTTAACATTCACAACACCATAATCATACTCTTGCAAGAATACATGGTAGCAAGATATATCAAATGTTTAAGACAACTAGGTAGTAATTCGTCATGCAATGCAACAAACCACCCTAATAATACACTTGGCTTTACCCACGAAGAATGGAGTGGCATTGGGGTTGAGGCCACTCCCGACAACACATTCCCTACAATACACATATATAAATAAATGCATTCATCTTAAAACAATGCAAAACACGGTTCAAGCGATAAATAAAACAACACTTTCGCTCCTATGCTTAACCCCACTTTAAACTTTCTCAAATAGACCAATTAATCCTTTCACGACTAGCCCTTAAACTAAATCTGCTACCATCCTGGACAACAGATAACATAATAACCATAACTTCTAAATGGCTGAACCAAACATCACATTCTTGAACTCTAATTAATCTTAAGAATACTATCTACAACTTCTTCTATAGCTAACCTTTCTAGAAATTCCTATATGAACCTTAAATCGACATAAATCTGAAGCTAGAGTCAATAGCCACTTACTCTGAGCAGTAGACCTTCAAACTAGCATATCTTCTAAATGGATAAACCAAAAATTATGTTCTTGAGCTCTAATTAATCACAAGAAAATAATCTACACTTTCCTCTATAGCTAGACATTTAGGAAATGCCTCAATAATGCACAGAACAGAAAAAGAATAGAGAGTACATGGAACAACAACTAATTCTAGACAGACATTACTAAAACAAGCATAACTTTTACATGGTTGATCCAAAACTCGACTTCTTGTGCTCTAAATAACCAAAAGAGGATAATATACAATTTATTCTACTGTCGGCCATCCAAGAAATGCTTCAATATTTTCCCAGAACAAGAATGAACAGAAATTACATGCAACTACACTAGTTCTGGACAGCTCAATTCAACATAGCATAAATAATTCAATACAACTCCAAATTAAGCAAATGAAGACATTTTTCATAATCTACAGGAAATTTTCCATCTATCTATAGGCATTGAGACATTCCAATTCAGCTTGCAACGTGCCCTAAATCGCAAAACAACACAGTTACTACTCACTAGAGCAGAAATTGAACAGCAAGCAGTAAATCAAGCATAACTTTTAATTGGATGAACCAAAATTCGAGTTCTTGGACTCTAATTAAATGTGAGACCAAGATCTATAATTTCTTGTACTAACAACCTTTCAGAAAATGGCTCTAAATTACCTAAAACAGCACGAAACATAGACCACTGACAACAACAGCTAACTCTGAATAGCAAATGTTCAGACTCTAAATAGCAGACACAAAAAATGACCATAACTTCTAAACGGCTGAATCAAAGTATGCATTCTTGGGCTCTAATTAATTGTAAGACAATTATCTACAATCTCTTCTAGGGCCAACCCTCCAGGAAATGGCTCTAAACTGCCCAAAACAGCATGAAATAGAGATGACTGACAACAGCAGTAAGCTCTGAATAATCGGCACAAAAAAGGCCATATCTTCTAAATAGCTAAATAAAAAATTGCATTCTTGGTTTCTAATTAAACGTGAGACAATGATCTACAATTTTTTCTATAACCAATCCTTCAGGAAATGCATCTATGGTCCCCAAATCACAGCTCAAAAACTAGGGTTTACTTAGCTCAAGAATTTCAGAACTTCTCCCCCCAAATCCCTAAATCCATGAAACCTAAAGCATCCAAACAAACAAAACTCCCCCTTAGAACAACATGCACACCCCAAATCCTAAAAATCCTTACCTCCACTCACCCACAAGAAGGAACAAGGAGAGGAGCTGCAGGGGCTCAGCTTGGGGGCAGCTGCTCGGCAGGGAGAAGAGGGAGGAGAGTTCAGCTGCATGGAGAAGAAATAGTAGAGGCTCAGCATGGAGGAGGAGGAGGCGCCATTTGGGGGGATACCAGGAGGGGAGTCGGCTAGGTGAAGAAAAAAAAACAGGAGGAGGGAAAAAAGGAGGTGGGGAGAAAAAGGGGTTAGGTGGGGGAAAAATATAGATGGTTCTTTTCTCTCATACTGACTGGAAAAAAAGGTCTACGATATTACACTTAACATAAAATATTTATTTATAATCTGATTTATTCACTATCTTACTAAGATATGCTCCGCTTGATGTGTATATAAAAAATTATATTTTACTATATAGCTTAGGATCATTTCTATTTATATGTATTTTATATGTATCATCCCTTTTAGGTTTCCGTTACAACACGCAAACACCCTACTAGTTAATCGCCAATCAATGCATCAGGGACAGAGGTAACGCTACTTATCTCTGTTTCATTGCATTTGTCATACATCCGGGAACAGAGGTAACTACTACTCTCTATTTCACCATATTTGTTCACAACTCACTATGCACATCCACTAAGAAATCACTAAATCTAATAAATACTTGACAAAAAATAACCATACATAGTCCTATTAAACGACTCACTACAATCTGCGCGCATGCATGCATGGATCAGGCCAGCGGGACAGGTGCTAGCTTCTCCGGTTAACTAATTTCGTATCTGCAATTAAGGGGTTGTTTGATTGCCGTCTCGTACGAGCCTAACCAGGAAAGCTTGTATTGCCCTAGCTTGACTCTAGGAAAACGGTCATGGAGCTTGTTTCCCACGAGTCTGGCTATGAGTGCTTTGTGCATCGTGCTGGTCTGACTCCGCATCGCGCGCAGGCAACCAAGTAGCCATCTTGCATGCGTGAGTACAGACTCACGCGATACAACGAGCAACCAAATGCTGATTCCCTAGCTCCCGCGAGTCTGACCGCATGGAACCAAGCAACCAAACAGCCTCTAATCCTCTGTGTGAGACCAGCCCACAGCTGCTGCATGGCATTGGCCTTGCAATGTTCATGGCAAATGACATTGCTCGCTCGTTCGCTGCCTCTCCAATATAGTAAACTTCATGGTATACCGTATATGCATCGTTAATCTGCTCCGATCCATTGCAATTAAACATTCTGGAGACCGATCAACAAAATTAAGTCACATCGATCCACATGTACATTCCCAGCGCGCCCCCGCGCCACACAATGATCAATCACACGCAGGATAATCGTTTTAATTCTTCTTGGTGGGGTGGCGACTGCCGAGTCGATTAGAAGATACAACCTCGGAAGAAATGTCATTACTTGCAACTTGCAAGTCAATTTGGAAAAATAGTAGTAGACGTACTGCTGTCATGCTGTTGCCATGTCCACTTACGTGCATGATATACATGTGATCGATGATTGTGTGGACCAACCTGAAGCTAGCTAGGGCCAAAGCGCGGCTTGTTTTGTTCCTTTACAATGTACTACTACTTGCTCGCGACATATAGATATATATATATAACTCATCGTGTTGTTCTCTTCGCTACACACTAGCTATTCTATCAGTGTGTGTAAGTTCTAGTCATCAGCAGTAGTGAGTATGGACATAATTTGTCTGCAGGGATAAAGGAGTAGAAACTCACAAGAGAGAGACATATCTCGACCGAGAAAGGACCTACTTATTTGATGCGAGTCAACTTCTGCTGATCGATCTTGTATGCTCAATCCTATATATGGTACTCGACCGTCACATACTAAGCAGATTGAAACAAAATGTACTATTTGTAGGGTGGTCCCCGCGTTGGAGGCTTACATTTCAACTAAAAAACAGATTGTTGTACAATTGATCTTCAGTTTTGCTAATTTGAGAGTACTTCACAAAGTTATTTGGTAAGAACAATCTTTTGTCGCGACATGCGGCGGTATCCCCTCCCTACTCTTTTTCTTCCCTCACTTCTCGTCCCTCTTAAACGCTATCTCGTCGTAACGCTTGACGGCATCCGCTTCATCCCTCTTTTCTCACTCAATGTCTTCCCCTCAAAACTCAAAAAAGTTATTTCTAAATTTCCTTAAGTTTTTAAATAGGAAGTATTTTTAACCATTTCGAAAGTTTTTGTGCTAAAAGTTTTTTAAACTAAAAATTTTGAATTGAAAGGTTTCAAATTGAAAGTTTGTGAATAAAAAATTTTCGATTTTAATTCCAACCAAAGGTTTTCAAGCCAAAATGTTTTGAACCGAAAGTTTTGGGTTGAATGGAAAGTATTTTAATCAAAAGTTTTTGAGTTGAAAATTTTGATTTATCTGAAAGTTCCAAATCAATTTTTTTGTTACAGGATAAGGGGTGGAAAAGGGGAAGGGGGGAGTAAAGGAGGGACGCTATGTAACAACACCTGGATATATCCTTATCTTTGGTGAGGATGTTCTCAAATTAGCAATACAAATCGGCATACCACAAAGATCCCATTTTGTTAATTTGTCCCCAAATGTGATCTGTATCAATGCATTTGTTTAATTTCTAAATTAGATATTTTTAGCTTAATCGACCTCAAAATTAAATCGGCCAGGGAATTAAGCAGACAACTATCTTTAACAAAGTTACTACACATATATACGTCTCGATCTGTCGATAGAGCCGTCAGTTCTTTGATTTTTTTTTTGTTTTCTCGTACTTATGTACGTGGCAACAATCGATATATAGGTAGCTCTACAAATATATATACATTTGTTATTATGATGATGATAATAACATGACATGCATAGTTGTTTCATAGTCCTACATGCATATTAGGTAGCTATGTAGGCTTGTTGTCTTCCTGCTGCATAGCCAAAGAGCATCGATCGAATTAGGAAGCTACCTAATCTGGCCAAGCCTACCTCGTAACTACAACACATTAATTGCATTATCTCCTGACCTATTCCATTGAAACAAAGGTTACTACAGATATTTAATTATCCTTGTGAAGTCTGAAACTCGCTCCTGCATGGTCTTGTCTACCTACCTACACAAGCTGAAATTATTTCAAATTTAGACACAAGATATATAGCTGCATGATCATGTTCACTATCACTTAATAATGCTTGTTTGATACAGCTGTAGATTCTCATTTTTCACTTTTGCTTCATATTCACTGTAAGAATCCAATCCACTTCTCTAATAATCTGAAAATGTTCTATGAAAGCGTTTGGCTAGTAGGTTGGCTCCAAGAACTATAAAGCTGATCAAGGATTGGAGGCAAACAGACCTTGCTACCTCTGATTGTGACACTTTAAATGTATTTGTGTATTACTCATTTGTATTTGTAGAGTTGATCATTTGCCCTTTTTTAAAAAAATTAATGAGCTACACCGGGAGAATTGATATTTTGCCACTCCCAACATTGTTTTTCGTTAAAATACCACTCGGGCCCATTGTCATAGACACAGAAGGTCCCATATATCAATGAGAGAAGAGTGGTATTTTAGCGAAGAGCAATGTTAGGGATGGCATTTTATCAATTTTTACGTTGATTGATGATATATGACATATTTTAGAGACCGAGGAGAGGTCGACAAGGTTGGGGTGGTGGTGAAGGCTGGTGAGCACCAACACCCCCACCAGGATCTCGCGGTTGCCCGGCAGCCCGTTGCGATCATGCTGCTTGACGGTCACCGCCTGCTACTCCTCAATGCTGCCATTGCTAAGTTGGATGAGGGCCTTATAGACATGGCCGAATCTGCCCCTCTGCCAAATACTGGAGTGGAGCGTAGAGTGTACTACTGATTAGCTAGCTGTTTCTATTTCTGCCTACACTCTCATACCCAGCACAGCAGGATGAGTACCTATGACGATGAGTTTGGATTTTGGACACCCTGCAACACTGCATGTCTCACTTTTGCATACTTATTCATTCAATTGTATGATACGATTAGCACCTATTCATGCCTCGCTGTTTACTTACTACAATATACAATTATAATTGTTCAGGCATCCCATTTCTATCTACATTAACTCATGAACCAAAATTAGACAAACCAATTTATATATGGTTCGAATTCCGTCTATTTACTTGTGAACTGATTTACAAAATCTTTCACTTTACAAACATACAAGCTCTAAATACACTACTAACACTATTATAGAAAAGGCAATCATAAATGGTTCAAAAACGTCATCACAAACGATTTTCTGAATTGTCTATAAGCATATATCAGTGATACTAACGACGCATCATAGACAGTTTCTGAACAGTTTATGAAACACATATTATAGACAGTTCTTTATACAGACTGTTTGTGATACCCTATTATCACAGATGGTTATTAGTATATAACCATCTGTGATAAAATCCTATCACAGATAGTTTGTATTAAGAATTGTCTGTGATAGTCTATTATCATCGACGATTCATAGTCTCATCTGTCTGTGACATAATATGTATTACAAACAGTTGTTCCTAAGGAACCGTCTGCTTTTCCTGTTTATTGGTTAGCCTCAGGGAATACTAGCAATACCCTTTGAAATAAGCATATTACATATTACACATCCACAAGTACAGATTACACATTACAAAACAAATCAGAATACATTACCACACAAACAAGTTATGGATTACACCATAGCACATCCATTTGAGAAATGAACTCATATATATTAACCAATTGAATACAGATTTGACAAATTCACAATTGACACATATGCTACTACAATTTACAAATTCCTAGCACAAGTATATCTACAAATATGCCACTACAACTCACTCATTAGGTCAGACAGAGTGGAACTCGCCTTCTTTGTTTATGACCTCACGCAGCAAGAAGGAAACTAGGTGTCCTCAAATTTTTATAAGAGATCAGTCTATTCCAACGCAGTTGTAGCGATTGTCGAAACTTGTTGATGGGAAAATTAAAGTTTGCATATATTGTAACATCCAAAAATTCAAGAAATGAGAAAAATGAAACTAAAAATTTTGAATGAATTTTGCTCCGCATTTTCTGGATTTCTTGGATTTTTCTTAATTCTTTATGAATTTTCGCTTTTAAAGAAAACTCAATCTAGTAAAATGGTAAAAGAAAAAAAGTAAAAACAAAATATCAATAAAAATCTGAAACAATTATATTAAAATATTAGAAATATCTGGAATCCTTATCATGCTGTGAAAGGTAATATAAACTCAGTAATTGAAGATAAGATATGTGAAATTATTAAGATTAGACAGCAAACAGTGCATTATCAGATTTTTATAAAACTTTGTATAAGTTATCTCAAGTTGAAATTTTTATCATACCTTACTCAGATAAATTTTTATCTTTAATAAAAATATAAAAGATTGAAACTTTCATTTAAAGAATTTAAAATTCAAAAACCTAAAACAATAAAATCTGAAATTCTCAATGTCGAATTTTTAGAAAACAAATATAAAATATAAAAATATAAAAATTTTAACGAATATCATTAAGATAATTGAAAACATTTAAAAATTTAAAATTTTTTAAGATCATTTACATCCTTAAATAAATGAAAAACAGAGTTGATTAAATTGAACAGATAAGATTGTCAGAATTATTAAAATTTGTACACAAATAATTTTACCATGGAATTTTTACTTAATATAAAAAATTATCTTCAGACATTTATACAAATTTTCATAAAATCTTGACGTGATTAGACACCCCAAATTAATGCCTGACCTCATGCTGTCTAGAAATCTGTAGAGAGGTGGTATCCTTGTGCAGCTTACAAGTGGGCCCAACCCTTAATCGGACCCACTGACCAGAGCCGAACCGCCTCTCGTCTCCCAGTCACTGTCATCTGGCCCCACACGTCAGCTTCATCTTCCTTCTTCTCCCTCTCCTCTGTCTTTCGCACCAGCTCAACCGACCGCACCGCCTCAAATTTGTCGGCTTCCCAGTTCAGAACCACCGCAATTTGACAGCCCGAGGCCTCCTCCATGGTGTACCCGACACCTTGCTGCTACCATCCATACTGGAGCCAGCGAGATTTCCGACCACATCGGGATTTCACTGGAAATGCGATTCCGTAATTTGGAGCGAGTTCACATGGCCAAAGAGTCTATATAAGCTACCTACTGAGCTCTTTTGCTAACTCAGGGACATCATTCCACTGCCTCTTTGCCATTCCCCGCACCAGTTCCACCGTCCTTCTTCAAGCTCGGCCTTGCCATTGTCTTAACCAAGCTCCGGCCATCTCCGTGCCTAAAGCATTCCGTTCCAATTTATTTCGCCTGAAACTTCCTCACTCCCCACTAATTTCATTCCATCCCTCAATTCGGGTCTACTCTTCACCGACGAGCTTCGCCGCACTCACCATCGACGTGTACTGTGCGACCTTGCCAGCAGCACAACCTAAGGAAAAGCTCTTACGGTGAAGCCTTGAAATGTGTCCTACGTGTCTCCTAGAATCTTACCATGGTGATAACGAACTGCGAAAATCTTTATTTTTGCTGCTCCACCGAACGGCCATGGCCGCCGCCGCGGAGCTCGGTGGTGCGCGGTTCCGACCATCATCGGCAGCCACTAACCCATTAATTAGTAGCACACGGGGTCTCTTAAGCCCGAAGTTCCGGCCATTCGCCGTCTCCGGCGCTCCTCCACCGCCGGCGGCCGCGGGAAGGAGGTCCCCCTGTTCTGTCTCACTGTGCCGTGGGGTCGAAACGTCAGTCGCACAGGTTTCCCTTCCCACGCTGCTCAGTGGCTGCGCAGTGGGGCCAGTGAATAGTCGAACGGGTTTTGAATGTTAGCCAAAAACAGAAAGCCGCTTCCTCTGATTGAAAACTTATTTGCCATTTATAGAATAATTTGCAAACCAAGAGATTAAATTGTTAATAACTTGTGCATTTCAACTCCAAATAAATTGAAAAAATATATTCATATAAAATCATTTAGTTTCTAATATGTAAAAATATTTTGAAAATGAGTGCTGTGTAAAATTTAAATTCAAATTCAAAGAATAGGTTTAAAATATGCTATGTACATAATTTTTACAAATGAACTCCGAATTGAGTGAAACTAATTTTTTTAGAATCCTTACGTCCTTAGAAACCCAAATATGTAGAAATATTTGCGCACGGGCTCAAGGGGAGATGCAAGGTCGTTTGAGTCAGGAGTGAGGCGTGTGACCACAAATCCTAGGTGCATATACATATATATATATGTATGTATATATATGTATGTATGTATGTATGTATGTATGTATGTATATATATCTATATATATGTGTATGTGTGTATATAGGAAAATGGTTCCATACTAGTGGGAGTACGTACTCCCACCTCTAGTATATTGTTTAGAACCACCTGTGATAGACATAAATCACAGATGGTTTTTGTCATAGATATACATGACAAATAAACATGACGAATGATCAACATAACTCCACTTGCGTATTCTTTTGTATAAAAATTAGTCATTCACGATGATCGACACGTGTGTAGCTAGATTCCTCAGGCTATTCTTCCTCGACCATTATGCTATTTTCAATAGGAGGAAACTTGCCAAATTGATTGTATTTTTTCTCATCTACTACATTCTCAACACCGACAACCCTTTTTTCTCCTTCAAGAACTACGTGGTGCTTCTTGTTGGATGGGTCAGTTATATAGAATACTTGAACAACTTGGTTAGTCCTTGGTGATCGATGATCTTTTGAGCAATTGTGTTAAAGAAAGAACACAGGCTCATGATTGTCTCTCGGACCTTGATTAACAAAATATTTCTAATTGCAACAGGGAGCATCTGTGTCATCAGCAAATGACAATCATGAGACTTCATGCCGATTAATTTCAAATTTTGCATCGAAACAAGTCTCTTCAAGTTGGAGGAGTAACCGGATGGAACTTTCACACCATGCAAGCACTGGCACGGTTCAGTTCTCTTTGCCTTGGACAGTGTAACAAGCTGGTTTGCAGTATGTTTGGTTTTTATCGGTCTCTTTTGGTGCTAACTCAAGTCTGATGTCCACATTGACCAAGTCAAGCCGTGCGTTGATACCATCCTTTGTTTTACCCTTAATGTTTAGTAAGAGACCAATCAAGCTATCACATACATTCTTCTCTACGTATATGATGTTGATGCAATAGCAAACTTTTAGGTGCTCCCAATAAGATAGATCCTAAAATATTGATCTCTTCTCCATATGCTCTTATCACAAGTCCTTAATTTACATCCAAATCCTTAGCCATATCATAAACATCTCTTCTGCTTAAAGGCTTTGGAGTTAAACCATTATCATTCCTTCCATCGAACTATTTCTTTATCTTGCGATATGGGTGATTTCTCCGAAGGAACCTAAGGTGACGCATATATATGGTTTTCCATGAGTGATTCAGCCACACACTCTCGATATCATCTAAACAGTAAGTACAAGAGTTGGCACCTTTCGTACTCTCGATATCATCTAACCGTTGAGAACTTATCAGGCCAGAGTACAAAAGGAGCCAAAGCTTGTACTCACTGGTTAGATGATGCCGAGAGTGTGTGGCTGAATCACTCGGGCAAAACGGTATACATGCGTCACCGTAGGTTCCTTCCGAGAAATCACCCATACCGCAAGATGAAATAATTCAACAGAATGAACGAAGATGGTTCAGCTTCAAAACCTTTAAGCTGGATAGATGTTTATCATATGGTTAAGAACATGGATGTTGTGCTTGAAAAGGGACACAAATCGAGGACCCGTGAGAAGAGCATGTGGAATAAGTGATCAATATTTTAGGATACCTTATTAGGAGCACCTAGCAAACAAAAATATTTCTCATTCTACAAATAAAGTACTGATAATAATAATCATCCAACATGATCTTGATAAAATCTTTCCATGTTCTAAAGAATAAAGAAACCCTTTTTGATTGTTGATTTCCTTATTCTAAGCAATACTCTTAAATTTAATTTCTTCCCGCTTCTACCACCATCTGTGAATTGTTGATTTAACAACTCACTTGATCTTTGAAGATTTAACACAATCTAGTTAAAAAGAAGATGATGTCCCCTCATCTTCGTCACCGAATGGATCTGATGAGCCAAATATAGGAAAACCGAGGTGCAGTCCAAGAGGGCCCCTACTACACCTCCTAAGGCAGTGGCAGCATTCCGGACATTGTGCAGAATAGTTGGATAGAATAGGGTCCTCATCACCTAACCATCATGGAAGTCACTGACAGATGAGGAGCACGACAGCTTGGTGACAGAAATTTTCACAATGTTTGAGCTCCCAGAAGGCACCATGCACACACTGCGATGGTATACTTTGCTAGTGATGGGAAAAGTGTGGAAGAATTTTAAGAGCGTCCTTGTCAGTAATTATATGAATAAGGAAATAATCCCATTTCATAAGTACAGGTTCATCACTGAAGATGTGCAGAAATGATTTGTTGAGATGAAGACGACAGAAGAATTCATGCATCAAAGTACAACGCATAAGACTATCCAGGCAAAAAACACCCACCTGCACAGACTCAGCTCTATTGGGTATGCGGGTAAGATCACACAATGGAGGAGGGAGGACGACGAGGTAATCCAGAAGGAGGCCTCGCTGCCATTTGCATTAATCTTGGACCCGCGCGCCCCAAACTAGGTAAGAGTGAGGTCATTTCCCACGTCTTCAGACAGCATGTCCTTTGCCAACCCTGTGGACGAGAAAGTGTCTTAACGCCTAGTAAAATATCGAACTAACATAGTTTGTAGAAAGACCATATATACCTTCATATGTTAAATAACATATTAGGATCTTGGATGCAGATAGCATTTCACACATAATCTTTCTAGGGCTTTTTCACTTCACATAGAGAAAAGATATACTCTCCCTAGCCTTGGGAAACAAGGAACACCCAGATCGCATGTGAGGCAAATGTGTTTTTGTTTCTTGGAAAATGAGATTCCCACAAGACTCTGATATGTACCAGAGTAGGAAGATAAGCAAAGCTGAGTGTCACAAATGGCTAGTAGCCCTTATTGAGAAAAAGGGTTGAGGAAAGTTTAAGAGCACAGTTCAATAATTAGCTAATAAGCTTCGAGGAAATGATGGAGCACAGGGTGGCTGCGGAGAGGCATGCACGGAATGGGTGTAACATCCTAAAATTTAAAATAAAATTTAAAAAAATTAATTTTAAGATTTAAATATATTTATTGACGATTTTCATTTTTTTCTCATTTTTCTTAATTTTCCGGCTTTTCTTGAATTTTTATCTAAAGGAGAAATCCTATTTTTACTGGGTTTAAGTAATAGATAAAATAAAATAATAAAAATTATAACAATAAAATGAATAAAAAATTTATATAAATTTAAAAAGTCATGTCAATACAAATTAATGTGAAATGAAAGGCAAATTAATGGAATTTGACTACCAATAGTTATATTATCAGAATTTAATACAAATAATCTAACATTATCTCAACCTAAAAATTTTATCTTATCCTCTATATGAATAAACCAGTCAATATTAAAAATATTAAAATTAATAACCAAGTTTGTATATTTAAAAGTTCAAAAATAGAAAAGTGAAAAATCCAAAAATACCAATATCGAATTTTTTCTAAATTAAATACAGGAGGTATTAATTTGAAATTTTTGCTGAGGAAGTTTATAAATATGAGGAACTCCTACAAATTTTTTTTGATAAAATATAAGCTCCTAGATAAATTAAAAACACAAAGTAAAATTTTAAGTACATTGCATTGTCAGAATTTTTATAAATTTTATGCGTCAAATCTAGGAGTGAAAATTTGACAAGATAGGGAACCTTACCTAACCATCCCTGAGAAAAATTTACAAATTTTTTAGGACAAGTTAGCTAGTTCATTTAATGGTCGTAACCCAGCTCAGCCACGGTGAAAATCCGATTTTCACTTCTCCTGTCACTAGCACATGGGGTCGAAGTCACTGTGCAGGCCCATCTGTCATCCTCGGCTTGTTTCTTTCTTCTTCCTCCTTCAGCCAACGCCCCGGAGCTGAGTTCCCGGCCTGTAGCTCGCGCCATACCTTGCCATTTGCGCTGCCCAAGGTCTGTCAAAGTCTCCAGCTCCGCCATGCCACAGTTCTGTCTGCAATTCCTACAAATCACCCATACCTCCTTCTGTGCAATGCCACAACATTTGCCATCGAGTTCACACTAGGCCCCGAGCTCAACTACAACACTTCTTTGCTTATAAATAGCGCCTCCAGTTCATCTAGGGTTGCACAACATTTCCCCTCAACATTCATCTACCTTCATCCACTAAATTCATTCTATTTTCCTCCGTGGCAAAAGAATCATAGAGTTTGGATCGAACTCAAATTGAGGCGGTATACAAAACCTTCTTTTAATTCCTTCACACATTAGTAACTATACTTCACTGGGATCAGAACCACTCATTTTATTTCAAGGTTCAATGACTAGAACTCCGTCGCCCCACAGTCCTTCTTCCCTAGCCATGATGATCGGTGCTGGCATCGCTCAATTGATTTCTGTGCACATTAATAGGTAAAATGAAATGCTCAGAACCCGTAGATGCTAACTTTGGAACTGATTCCGTTCGATTAGTACCCTATCGTCGGCGTAGCCCACCGCCTCTTTCGTTGCCGCATGGCTACGGTGGCAACGTGTTTCTCGTCGTCGCCGGTCGTAATGGAACCCACCATCGCGTACGCCAGATCACCCTAAAGCCATAAAAGCCATCAGCCGAGCAAAATTGTAGCCAAATCCTTGCTGGCGATGAGCTCAAGCTCATGCTCTGCCTTGTGTCATTGGCGAGTGGGCCCATATTGTCAGAAGATGTGAGCCATTCAAACAAGCTCAGTCGCTAACAAGGCGGACCCACTAGTCAGAATCATTACTAAGGATAATTAAACTCAAAAGTTAATATATGTGCTTATGACATGTGGGGCCAAACAAAGATAAAAGATTTAGTTAAAATGCTAATAAGAAATGAAGTCGCTGACGCATGGGCCATGGCTTTCACTGACTAAAAAAATCAAGAAAATGAATAAAATCTGGGAAAAATCAAAAAGACGCTTTCTGATTTAAAAATTGTATTTTTTTCATTTTCTTGATTTTCCAGAACCGCAAGCATTCAAATTTGAATAACTTTTGCATTTTTAATCCAAATAAGATGAAACAAATTTATAAATTTGTCTAAAATCAAGTAATTTCAGAATATACAAAAAAAATTGGAAATAAGAGCTGGGTAAATTTGAACTTAAATTTAAAAAGAAAGCATAAAGATAGGATATACATAAAATATTTGTAAACAAACATGGAATTGATTGAAACCAATTTTATTGAAATTCTTATGCTGCTAGCAACCCAAATATGTAAAAAAAATATTTGAATTTCAACTTAGCTTGAATCATTTTCTAATAAAGGATAATTTTAGTGTGTTAAAAATTCAAAAATGCGTAATTTGTGTAAAAGAAATCTAAAATGAGTAGAATTGATTTCTATATACTAATATGTCAATAGGTTACCTAAATATGCCAAAATGTTTTTGAAATAAACCTGACTTGAATTTGCTTAATAAATAGAATTTGACCCAAGTGCAACAATGTATATATGTTCATTCATATGTATAACAACTAATAGTAGTGTGTGTGTGTGTGTATGAATAATTCTGAAGAACATATCTGGCACACTTCTCAAAGTCAATTAAATCTAATTGTTGACTTGCTATATAACTTCTACATAACTTGGGGTAAGAGACAAGACGATTTCGAATTAAAGTTTGAAAAAACAGTGAAAGATTGTAAGCATCTATCAGAACAAAATTTGGTAGTTACTGATAATATATCTTTACTATTGCAGTTGCCTAAGGAAGAAAGGGGTGAGATTGTGAAGATAAATCAAAATATTGACTATATCAAAAGTGACATAGGCCTGTTATATACAAAAATTGAAGCATTAGAACACGCATACACACACACGCGTGTGTCTGTGTGTATCATGAAAAGTAAAGGAATGATTTGCAAAAAGCTAGCTTGCTAAAATTCTCAATAATTTAACTACCATGAACATGGATTTAAACCAAGGTATATATAATATTGCTTTTCATCTGAATCCTATTAAGACCACAATACCTTGTGCTAATGTTGTAATAATAAACTATAAATTCAAATAATTTTAGCCTCTTCAATTCGTAAAATAAGGAAAAATAACTTGTAAAAACAAGAACCCTGTTGTTACTAAAGCTATAATCTGCCGGGAATCAATAAAAATCAAAAGGCAAACAAAGTATATGCACATAAAATCATGAACCTTAACCATACATGTTTTTATAACAAATTCTTATTTGAATTTTCTACCTGTATTCTTTTTGCCCTTATTTCAATTTATTGTTTGTTGCATATTTTTCCTGTTGGACAACGAGTAGATCCTAACTTTTTGAGTTGGTTGACGACGACCTCACTGACGACCTAGATTATCTGCCAGATGACGATTGGCAAGGCAAGCACCTCCTTGATCATTTTGTTTCTACTATTTCCATTAATTACCTGTTTTGTTAAACTATTATGCATGCATGTACATTGTATAAAATGGCTATATTGGGTTAATGGTAGTTACGCCTAACCACTCATGGAACTTCCTTACTAAATATATATTTGCAGACCTTGATAACCATAGATTAAAAGGGTAGGCAGTACATTATGTCAACTGGGGTACCACACCGAGGTGTGGGTAAATGCATGTCGATATAATGGTGTACGCATTACTCTGGGGAGAAATGATGATTGACTATTATTGAGAGAATGATATCATATTTTATATGTGTTTCTACCACCATAGTGAGGGTTTATCATCACCAGGCTGGTGCAAAGTTAGGCCTAGACAATATAACGATTATGTTATAATGTCCTTGCCAACATACCAAAGGAAGTGTGTTATTGGCCTAGCAAAAGGGTAGATCATTTCTTGTGGTTAAAGCTGTACACCTCTGCAGAGTGTAAATCTAATCTATTAGCCGCACCCGCGGTCAAGGGCACTTGGTAACGTCATCACATAGTTAGAAGTTTTGGTATTTTAAAAATGGTTTGCTTTGAAAATGGTATTTGGAAAATGTACTTCATGTTGAGGGTCGACAATGAAGTGATTTGTAGCAGTCGGGTATACTGTGGTGTGAAATCTATTATCCTATCATACTTTATTATGAACCTTGCTGACTTTTACAAATTTCGTTTGTAATGTATCATATGCTTATATTTCATTTCTTCCAATGCAAAATAACTACAGAGCCTCTCTTTTACCATAACCTACATTTTATTATAACTGCATCTGTGATACACCATGAGCCTTGCTAAGTAGACAATGTACTCAATCTTGCTATCGTTGTTGTTTTTAGGTGATGAAACAGAATACCCCGATGAAATATATGATCACGCAGGATATAGGGATTACAATGACGATTTTTTCTAGGGTTTTTACCTTACTTGTTGCCTGAGAGTTTTGGGCTAAGGTATACTGCAAAATAAGTAATATTTCTGTTGCCTTTTCTTTTGGATTGTATCAATGAGATGTAAATCTACAATGCTTTTACCTATGTAATATTATTGTGTATGGATGTGATCTCAATTTGTATCTGTGTGTACTAGCCACTGATCATGGGACTATGTAACATTTCAAAATTTGAGTTTCGGAGTGTCCGAATTTCAAAACTAACCATTTGCATTTTTCCTCGGATTAATAAAGATTAATCTGGATCTTCCCAAAAGAAAAAGGATTTAATTTGACTAATCTATCCATCAAAATAAAGGTTTCCAGTTTTTATTGGGTTCCTTGTGCTTCAAAGAATTTTTTTGTATTTTTGGAGATTTTTCTGAATTTATTTGCTATTTGTTTGGATTTATTTGTTTTTATTCGAATTTCTGGAGTTTTCTTAAATTCGAAAATCATTTAATATCCTTTTTACCTTCCGGGCCGCACCCCTTGCCTCCGGCCCAATCCTATTCATCCCCCTCAGCCCACTCCTATTCCGTTGGCCCGCTCCTGTTCATCAGCCCAGCCCACCGAGCCGAAAACCCTAACAGTCGACCATTGGATTCCGATCCAACGGCCAGCCCTCGCCCGCATCGCCTTGCTCTGCCGGCCATCGGATCTGCATCGAATGGACGCCCGTGATCGCGCCACGTAGCTCCACCGCACCGCCGCCCGTTCCAATTTCCCAGCCGCGTCGCCGCCTCGGATTCCATGCTTTGCATGCCGTCCTAGGCTACTTAAGGCCCCGAGACGCCTCGTGCCACGTTCCCCTCCTCACGCCGCATCTTTTGCCCCAAACCTCATCGCCCAAAACCCCTTCTACCGTCGGTGCGCCCTCGTCGAAGTTCCTCCGCCATCCCGAGCACTTCCTCACCGCCGTCTAGCCACTCCGGTGCGTCTCCGTCATGATGGGTTACACCCCCGAGTTCACTATGTCGCCCTCTTCCCGATCCATGCCGAGCCGAGCCCGATCCATCACTCCTCCGCCGACGGCCGTGTCGTCTTCCCCGAGTCCGGTGATTTTGCGCCGTAGCCCTCGCCATCGTGCTCCTCCGCTCCACCGTGTCCGTCTGATCAAGATCGCGCGTCCCAGATTGCGCCACGTCTCCCGCCGTGATGGTGTCCGTGGCCATCCGATTCGGAGTCTCGCTCGGATGTGCGCCACGTGCCTAGCCACGTCAGTGCCGCCGCCAGCCGCTGTGTCATCAGCCTCATGGTTGCCAAGTCGGCGCCACCTCAGCCCTATCCGCCGCGTGGCACGCCACGTCGTCGCGGTCTGCCGCGTCACCCGTGTGTCCTCTCGGTGGACTCGGTTCGCCGTGAACCAGTCGCCGACATGTGGGCCCCGCATGTCGGTGAAAGACCTTTTTATCTTTTCTGATCTTTTACCGAAAATCCAAAAATCCTAGCCAATCAGATGGTGCCACGTGTCACTCTCTCGGATTTTTGTGATTTTCTTACCCGAG
The DNA here is from genome assembly GCA_036346375.1 of Guadua angustifolia. Classification (NCBI taxonomy): domain Eukaryota; kingdom Viridiplantae; phylum Streptophyta; class Magnoliopsida; order Poales; family Poaceae; genus Guadua; species Guadua angustifolia. Next base: position 11,499,650 of record CM070515.1, on the reverse strand, counting down.
AGACTTCCAGGAGCCAGTTCTCCTCCGTTCGAGCTCCGATTCCAATGATTCAAATTTCTAAATTCATCTAAATTCATGATATATCTTCCAATACCATTCTTTTCAATTTTTGAATTTTTTTGAATTTGTTTTATTTATTTGTTCTCGTTTCACGTGTAGACGACACAGTCGCAACGCAGGAGAATCATCAGGCAGAGGTAGAACCAGCAGGTGGCATTGAAGGCAAGTCTTCCTTGATCATGTTGATCCCAAGTTTTATGAAAACATTATGTTGTTTTAAATTATGCATGCTTATTATTTTGCGTAATGTACTTTAAATGCAGTTTTAAGGTTTAGATAATTTCCTGATTTGTTATACCCTCATTGTCTTTAATCATGACAACCTTTGACACCTTAGGTGATACTAGCTACTGTATCTAATGATAACCAATAGTGTAGCATGGGACGGTAGAATTGCTTAGTCCTGCTTAAACGTTTCGGTATCACGCCATTATGGAAAACCTTTTTAGTCATTGATCAAACTTAATTGTGAGATTGTATCAATTGGTGTTGCTGCTGTTATTTAAGTGAATTTAAATGGAAATGGCTTAGACCGGGGCGGATGGTTGTTTTGGTGGGTGCTGAATGCACGAGATCTTGTAAAGTGATTGTTCCGCCCTAGTCAATTAAGGACCGAAGCATGTGTTACCATGGACCGAGCACTACCGTACAACCACAAGTCTATATGGGTACGACCTGGCTAATTAATTTGTATGTCTTGTTATTGGTTTCGCCATTGGGTTGAATGTGGGTGCCGGATGTAGACACTCGCAAGGCGCAAGAGGGGGCTTCTGTACTGGGTGGCTAGAACCCTAATAACGGTGAAACCTTAGCGGGCGAAGTTAGTAGCGGGGTCGTGCATTGTAAAGGCCTTGTCATGATCTCTCTGTCGACACACCAAAGGAAGTGTGTTAATTGCATGGCAACAAGAGTTGATCATGTCATGTGGGTAAAGTGTACACACTCTGCAGAGTTAAAACTACTTAAGTAGCCGTGCCCACGGTCAAGGGCGGGCAAGGTACGCTAGCACATTGTAAATCTTATGGTTTTGTTTTAAATGGAAATGATGGTTTGAGAATTCATAGGTGGTTGGAACTCTCGGGTTTTGGTTTGACGGTTGGAGCCAGTCAGGTGGTTGGAACATGTGTTATTGTTATATCAAAATTCAATTACTATTCTATTACATTTTGTTAAATGCTGCTTTGTGAAATTACTATTGGTATTTAAAAGTTAAACTCTGCTTTACGCCAAATAAGCCATATTATGCCTTCAATTGTTTAGCCTTGCATATAGTTATCATGCATTATATTTCCAAGACTTGCGGAGTACGGTGTGTACTCACCCTTGCAACATCCAAACTTTCCACAGAAGTGAGTGCTGAAGCTGAAGGTGACTACGAGTTCTATGCTTGTGGTTATGATGAAGGCGATCCGGACTACTAGGATGCGTACTTCAGTCGATTGCCTGTGGCATATGGATTGGCTCATTCTGCTGCTACTATTTTATTTCCGCTGCTTCTTATTGAACTCAAGCCATGAGGCTGGTTATTTGTAATACTGTGGCCATAAGGCTGAATCTCTTTTTGCTTAACTAATATTAGTTGCTTCGTGATATGATTGTGATATCATCACTGTTTTTACTGTGTGTGCTAGCTGATCCTAGACTAGCACGGATATACACAGAGGGTTCAGATTTGGAAATCTAGGTCCCTACAGAGGTGGTATCAGAGCCATATCGACGGTAGGTCGCAACCCTAGTTAGAATGGTCTTCTTAGCAAGAACTTCAAAATTATTTTCTAAATCAAACCAACAAGTTTGTATTAGTAGTTAGTCTCCTCTCATCTTATTCCTAGGTTTCTATTCTTCTCCTTTGCTGAAATATTATTTTGAAATATTAATTTGACCTCATCTCATGAAATTTCTCAAAAGCCTTAGGTCTTCTGCAAGAATCTCAATCAAGGAAGATGATGATCCGTGTTCTCTTCAAGACTGATGGAAGGACTGCTAGAAGGATCAAGTTGATGAAAGAGCGCTCAAAAGGATTCCTATATAGGATAAGTTAATAGTGCTTAGTAGTGTTAGAGCATGTCAACCCTTTCTCGCTTAGTAACGTATAGTTTGAGTGTATTTGGATTTTCTTTTGTTGCTTGCTTGTTGGGTGTGTTGAACACATGCCCTAGGCATTGTGTTGCAGCCACCTTTCGTTTGAAGTTTTAGTTGCTTGTCTTGCCTTGGAATGGCTACCTCCCTTAGTCTTCTAATCTTTTACTCTTTCCCTCTCATCTATTGCTAACCTACCCTTGGTCATTGCTTCAGATGGAGTGTCAGGGAAGAGGTCGTGGAGCTGGTCGCAGAGGTCGTGATCGTGGTCGTGGACATGGCCAGGTAGTGCCACAAGATAGTAGAGTGCTACAGGACAGTCAGAGCAGAAATTGCCGCCGCCGCCACCAGTTCAACCCCCTATGGCAGATATTCAGCAGATGTAACATCCCAATTTTTGAGTTTTTAATTATTAAATATTATTTTATTGCAATTTATGAATTTTGTGAATTTTCTGGATTTAATTGGATTTTTTGGGATTTATTGGAATTATTTTGAATTTATATATATTGCCTTTTGTTAAGAAATAATTATAAAAAGAAAAGTTTAAAATAAAGTTTTGCCAAAAATATTTTATTTAAATCCAGAATGTCTCAAAATATTTTTGAGATTTTTCTTGGAATTTTTCTGATATTTTTACTACCCTAAATAAATCAATTTATTTTCCCGGATTATTTTAAATAGAAAAACCCGGAAAATCTCCATGAACAGTATTGGGCCGGCCCATTACTGTGTGGACCGAGCGGCTGAATTGGGAGGGGTAATATCGACCGTTGGATCGGGATCCAAGGGCCACAAACATGCCACGTCATTTATGAAACCCTAATCGCTAGCAGCCGTTAGATCTTCATCCTATGGCCTTCATCAAACAATACCAGTTCGGGGTTTCCATCTTATCCGGACCGTCCAATCATGATCGGAGGGTGGTAGGTCATCGTGTCCGAGTTGAATACCAGCGCCGCCGTCTCCGAGTCCAACTCCCCATCGCCGTCGGACTTTCCTCGTTTTGCGCGCTGTCGCCGGGTATATAAGGACCCAAGTCTCCTCCCGATGTTCATCAGAAGCCACCGCGCCTTTTCCCTGTTGCACCGCCGCTGGTGGGTCATCAAGGAGCTCGCGCACGCTCGCCGGAGTTCCCGAAGAGTTCTCGCTGTGCTCCGCCGTCGACGAGACCTCCATCCGCCGCACCGGTACCAGCAACGGGTTCCCCGCGTCGCGCCGCACCCGAACCACCGTCCCTTTGTCACCGGAGCACGCCGGAGCGCCGTTGGGCGTGTTGTCGTCCCCAAGTCCGGCGCATCTTCACTGCCGCGTCCTCACCGTCGAACTCGAGTACTGCTAGCCGTCCGATCGCCATCGAAGCGCCGGAAACCATCCACGTCGCCCGGGAAATAGTGAATCACACGGGTAAGTTCAACCGTCGGATTGAAATCGGAGGGTTAGGAGTCGTCCACGTCATTTAAGTGAATAGTAAATGGCTCGGGTATGTAGTAGCCGTTAGATTAGAATCCAGCGGTGGATATTGAGCCACGTGGTAGATTTAACCGGAGCTGTTAGATTGATATTCAAGGGTCTAGATTTTGCCACGTCGCATCCGTATAGTCGGCCGGGAAAAATTCATATTTTTATTTATAAAAATAATTCGATAAATTCGGATTTTATAATTTTAAGGATTTTTCAGGATTTTAAAACTTCAAAGTGCTATAACTTTCACATACGAACTCCGATTGAGGTGATTCAAATTCCTAAAAATTTGTAAAATTGAGATCTTTCCAATGATGTCTTTTATTTGAATTTTTGAGTTCATTTATTCTTTGGTTTTGGTGTTTATTTGCTATTTCTTCTCGATTCGCGTAGACGTTGAGTTGAGCGAGGTTTCGGAGGAGGAATTATCATTTCAAGAGCAATCTTCGGAGCAATACCAAGAGCTTAAGCAAGGCAAGTTGTGCTTTGATCATGTTGCACCCATGTTTGCAAAACTGCTATTTTGATTTACTCTATTGCATGATATTTTATGTGTACAAATGATTTCAACTTAACTTTGGGATTAGTTAATATACCCTTTGAATTACACCCTACCTTGCTATTTGTATGCCATAATCCACTTGTCACCTTAGGTTGGTTCATTATAGTTGGTTAATACTGAAATCAACATGGATGGTTAGACCGGAATAGAAATGCTTAGCCATGCCACGTCATCACATGTACATGAAATGTTGAGTATAAATTTTGACTAATGGAATATGGAACAATGATGATAACTTGTGTGTCATGTGTGGTCACACAAAGAGATTGAGTTGTTGTGGCGGGGAGGTCACACAACGATGTTGATTTGTGAGTAGTACGTGGTGCTTGGTAACCAACCGGGGGTTTAATCATTTTAAGATTGAAGCAAGTGGAAGGGGCAAGTGTGCCAGGGTGAGCTCAGAGGAGCTGAGGGTATGTGTATGTCTTGCTTTAATCAATCCTAAGGACTTAACCTTGCGAGCCTTTGACCTGAGTCTATCATGCAACCACATATCTGTTATGGGGCAACCTAGCTGACTAATTTGTAAATGCTTAACTTGAGTGCTATCGTGGTGGCGTGAGACCCGGGTGGTGGTAACCAGTCCATGCTTGGGGGTGGCTCACATGGCGCAAGAGGGGGGCCCTGTTGTGGTGGTGTAACCCTTCAGTGTTGAAACCTTAGCGGGTAGCACTGGGTTAAGAGGATGCATTGTAAAGACTTTGTTATAATCATTCACCTGTGTGGTGCATGGTTGTATCATGTGTGTAAAGTGCATAACCTCTGCGGAGTGTACAAACTATTCGGATAGCCGTGCTCACGGTATTGAGCAATGCTCGGGAATTACAGTTAAGGGGTAGTTAATTAAAATGGACAACTGGAAGGGATGGCAGGATGCCATATGGACAATGGAACTTGATTTAGGATGGAAAACTTGGGTTTATTTGAGAATCACTGAATCTATTTACTTGTTATTATTTGTTTTACTGTCTTTTCAATCTATGTATTGTATGTGTTCTTAAATGCTGCTTTATTGCAAATGAACCCTTAGCCTTTCCTTTGGAATAAGCCTGCATATAGCTATGATAGAATTGCATTTTGTGCACAACTTGTTGAGTACGTGTTGGTGTACTCACCCTTGCTTAACAACCAACAACAGTGGAGGAATCATCGTCGTTATTGGAGGAGGACTTTCGGTGGACGCGTGTCACTAGGCCAATCCTTGTCGATCGCTTTGTGGTGTCTTGATGGGACATCTACGTCTTCTATTGTCTTTCCATTGCATTTGTCTCATTGGTCTTATTATTGCCTTGTGAGGCTGAATATTGTAAGTGATCATAAGATCATACACTAGTTACATTCAATAAATAAGTCTTATTATTCTTATCGTTGTGTATGATATGATGCTTACCGATGTTAAGCTGTGTGCACTAGCGATTGATCCTGGGACTAGTGCGGTAAAACACAGTGGATTCGAATCGGTGAATTCGGGTCCTTACAGCAGATGATGGCAATGCAGCTTCAGCTATTGCAAACCCTTGCTCAGAATATAGTGAACAATCCACAGCCAGCACCAGCCGCAGCTCCAGTGATGCAGCCTCAGTCTAAACTTGGAGAGTTTATGGGGACTAGACCGCCTACCTTCTCGGGGAGCAGGTGAACCCTTGGAGGCAAACGATTTGTTAAAGGATGTGGAGAAGAAGCTCCAGTTAGCTCAATGTGATGACCGTGAGAAAGTGCTTTATGCAAGCCATCTGTTGAAAGGTGTAGTTGCTACCTGGTGGGATAATTTCTACACTGCCTATCAAAACGCTCAAGCAATCACTTGGGAAGAATTCACTGAAGCCTTCAGAACTGCTCATGTGCCTGCGGGAATCATTGAGATGAAAAAAAGAGAGTTCCGCAAGTTGCATCAGGGAAACCAGAGTGTCTCCGAATATCTTAACCGGTTCACTCAGCTGTCAAGGTATGCACCAGAAGATGTGGCAACTGAAAGTGCCAAGATTTGGAGGTTCATGGAGGGACTTGACCCTGACATCAAGGTTCAGCTAGTCGCTTTAGATTTTCCAAACTTTCAGCATATGGTGAATAAAGCACTAGTGCAAGAGGATGCTCATTGCCAGCAGCGGGAGTCCCGCAAGAGAAAAATGGCATTTCAGGCTCAGCAGGGAGCAAGTGGTTCTCGCCAACGCTTCCAACCTCAGCAGAACAGCAGGACCCCTATCCAAGGAGCACCCCGTACTCCTAATTCTGGACCTCGCCCAATTGCTCAAGGACCCCAGCATAATGCCAGTGCTCAACCGCAGAAAGGTAATTCAAATGCTGCAGGTGTTCAGTGTTTCCACTGTTATCAGATGGGACACTATGCCAACAATTGTCCTCAGAAGCGTCAGCCAGTGACCCCAGTGCCATTCAACTTGGGATCCAGTTCTGCCAAAACTCCAGCGCAAGGACAAGGTCGTGGAGCGCCTCAGACCCCAAGAGCTCCGCAATCTTCTGAAAGAGGACGTGTCAACCATGTGACTGCAGAAGAAGCTCAAGAAGCGCCAGATGTGGTTTTAGGTAAGTTCCTTGTCAACTTAATACCTGCCACAGCATTATTTGATTCGGGAGCATCGCATTCTTTTATATCGAAGAATTTTGTTGAACAATTTGGTTGGGAAACATTTACCCTTAAGAGCCCTATGATAGTTCAATCCTCGAAAAGAGATGAAAACTAATTCAGTATGCCCAAGTGCAACCATAAAAATCAATGGGGTAGAATTCCTAGCGAATCTTATCATTTTGGATTCAAAAGGAATAGATGTCATCCTAGGGATGGATTGGTTAACCAAATATAAAGGTCAAATAGATTGTGCCAGTAGAGCCATTACCCTTACCAATGCAGAAGGCATTCGAGTGGAGTATATGCCTGATGAGTCTTCAAGTGAAAAGTGCACTTTGAATAAGTTGGAGGAAATAACCTTGGAAAGTGTGCCTGTGGTAAGAGAATACCCAGATGTATTTCCTGAAGAATTGCCAGGCATGCTGCCTGATCAAGAAGTAGAGTTCATCATAGAATTAGTCCCTGGTACGGTTCCTATTTCCAAGAGACCCTATCGCATGCCAGCCAATGAGCTAGCCAAAATGAAGAAGCAAATTGAAGAGTTGCAAGCAAAAGGATTTGTTCGTCCAAGTTTGTCACCTTGGGGAGCGCCAGTTCTTTTTGTGAAGAAGAAGGATAATAGTTTGCGTTTATGTGTGGATTATAGAGCCCTTAATGAAGTCACAATCAAGAATAAGTACCCATTGCCCAGGATTGATGACTTGTTTGATCAGTTGAAAGGTCAGATCGAAGGGGACCTCAGCCCATGACTATCTGTTGGCCCCGTTGGCGTAGTAATTCAAGTTAGGACAACCGTTCGTACCAAAAAATGCCAGCAGACGCTTACAATAGCCTGTGTTAGATTACAAAATTGGTGTATAGAACAAAAAAGCTAGTGGCACAACGGTATTGAGCATCTCAATCAGCTTCAAGGGGGGTCATTTCTTCCACCAGTTTTTGGATGGATTCTTTGTGGTCTACTTCAATGACTTGTCCGATCTCTACAACCTTAATGACCTTGATGCCTCACTCATTAGATGTTGGATATTGTAAGTGTGTGCAATCATGGTCTACTTCAATGACTTGTCCGATCTCTACAACCTCAATGACCTTGATGCCTCACTCATTAGATGCTGGACATTGTAAGTATGTGCAATCATGATCTACTTTGTGGTCTACTTCAATAACTTGTCTGATCTCTACAACCTCAATGACCTTGATGCCTCACTCATTAGATGCTAGATATTGTAAGTGTGTGCAATCATAGTCTACATTCGTATCATACCAACAAATATCATATATATATTATCATTGATTTTGTATATATAGATACATGATTGTTGAAGCAAAAGCAAGGAAAGAACCAGTGGGTTCCCTCAACCCACACATGGTGCCCAAGTAAACCATGAACGAAAATTTATAAGTTGTCTAGGAGTACGTGGAAAAAGCATTGCTGGCTCAATGAGAAAAATTCATAATTTTACCCCACAACCCTAGGTAAGTGCTTCGTCTAGTTGCTATACTTATTGATTTATACTTTATACGTAGCTCAATGTTAGGTTTAATGACCATGTCGACACACCTATGTAGGTTTCACTGGATTCTACTTGTAATTATACCAAGACATAACCGGGTAATTTACTTTGATTCCAAAAAAGGCGGCACTCAAGACTTGACGCCTATCGTAAAATTACTCGAGACATCGTTCAATGTCTACAGAGCTTGTGGAGGGCCACACAAGAACTCAATGTAGCTGAAGCACGTTCATAAGTTTCCGACATCCACTAGTACGCAATAATCCTTCATATTCCATATAACCTATTATATTTTGGCAGTGCCACTAGCAGCCATTGGCCAGTAACCTATATGGTTTCTACGTTTGCCATAACATGCAACTCCTCATTAGTGCAATGCAAACCATTGTCAGCGAGGTTTATCAATTTTGCAATAATTGTTTTCACTTACCAATTTCTACACATACAAGACTTTACACTTCCCATCGATAGGCTTGAAAATGTGTTGAATCTATGTTGGAATATGCTAACCTGCTAGGAATCCGAGGACAACTCTGTGCTTTCTTGATGCGTGAGGTCCTAAATCGAAAAGGCGAATGCCACCCAGCCTCATCTAATAAATTGTGAATTTTTTAGTTACCACTTGGATTAATTTGTGAACCTTATGTTGTGAATTTATGAGTTGTAGTTATAAATTCAATTGGTTCATATATCTGAGTTGATTTCTAAAATAGATGTGTTGTACGTAGTGTGTGATATGTAATCTAAGTTGATTTCTGAAAGTTATGTCAAAATAATATGCTTGTGATGTAATCTCTGTAATCTGTTTTATTTCAAAAGGCATGGCTAGCATTTCTTGAAGCTAACTAATAAATAGAAAAGTGTAAACAGTGAAAAGGCAAGGTCATAGATGGTTCTAAACAAGAATCTTCTGTGAAGCAACCTACATCATAGACGGTTCCAGAGTGGAACTATCTATGATAATGCAATTATCATAGATGTAGGTTGCTTCACAAAAAGTTCACTTTGGAATCGTCTGTGATGTTTGTTTCATCACAAACGGTTCAAAAGTAGAACCATCTGTGATGAGGCTTATATCACAGATGGTTCTTTTTTAGAACCGTCTATGATTACAATTTTCACGAACGGTTCGAAAACCATCTATGATGTGCCCTTCTTATCGCTGACACTTTGTTGCAGACGGTTCATAAAACTGTCTGTGATAAAGTTTATGAACTGTCTGTGATGAGTTTTTGTGCAATAGTGTGCTCCTACTTATTCCAACTATTCTAGCATTCCTAGGAACTGTTCACCTGCTTCTTGTCTACTTCTGCGGAACATGTTTCCTCCTTTTCTTTCATCTTCCACCTATTATCTGTACTTTTAAATCTATTTATGCAAATAAGAAAATATCAATTGCATGGATGCAGGTTACAGGCAGAGATACAAGGTTACATATTCATGATAAAAAAAATCTACAACAAGCATATTCATGATAAAAAAAATCTATAGCAAGCATATTCATGATAAAAATTTTTGCCAATCATCAATCCCACTCAAATCTAGAAAATTCTCACACTAGTGTCCACAATCCAAACAAATAAATGGAAAAGGGGGCAGCATAGTGGGAGGCGCGGCCAACAAAGAGGGAGGAGTTCAAGGGAGGAGTACGAAGGGGAAGGGGGAGGGATGACCAATGAGCTAACCTCCACAAAAGGTTGATAGTGGTACTTGAAGAATGGCGAAGAAGTCCTAGGTCGGCATTGGTGCTCAGGAACTATGGAAGTGCATAGGGAAGATCTCGGGGATGGAGGTGGTAAGCTCCTATGTTGGAGACAACGGGATCCAGGGCTAGAGGTGGCATGATTTGCAGCTAAAGCTTGCGGGGCTGGAGAAGGCAAGATCCAGGTTGGAGGTGACAAGCTCATGGCTAGAGGCGGTTGGGACTGGAGGCGGTCGGCTACGATCTAAGGTTTGATCACTCAATTGCTTCGATGTTGCCGCCCGCTGCCCCTATCACGATGGGAGGGCAAAGAGGTACAGGACTCAGAGTGGGGAGGGGTTAGGGTTGATCGGTCGAGTGGAAAATTGTGGGTAATTTACTGCAACTTCAAAGGCATTTTATATTTAGTAGTCGGATTCCCATGAGAATCCACGGGAAGGTTGCTCCTCCTCACTAGTTTATTTTTGGGACTGCTCCTGGTGAGAGCAGAATCTACTTATTTTGAGAAGTTCGGTGTTGGTACAGATTTAGGCAAAAAGCTGGTAGTAGAAGCTATACCAAACAGGCACTAAGCTAGAAGGGCCTTTTTGCTATGAAGCTAATTTTATGTGTGTATGTGTAATGACTCCCATTTTCGCATAAAATGCAAAAATGGAAATCTAATGTGCATTTCATACTAGTCTCATGATCAGTATCTAGTACGCACATTTACAAAAATTGGAATCATAACCGTACATCATAATATTAATGTGAAAGCTAATTATACAAGGTATTCATACAATTCAGAGCATATAACATAGCACAGGAGAAACAAAGTCTTGTAGTGTGCCTATCCATCTCTCAAGCAACTGACAAGGCATAAAACCCTAGAAAGATCGCGTTATAGAGATTCTCACAACCTGTGACGAAAAGATATTCTTTGGAGCTTCGCAATCACCTAAAACAACATAGTAAGCAAGGGTGAGTACTTTCGTACTCCGCAAGATTTAAGGTGGCATTTGCAAATGCAATAATGCAAGCCATGTCAAAGAAGCTTCTACGGTTAATTTGCATAAAGCAACATTTAATTTTGTAAGACAAGTTGCAATTTAGAAACAGAATTTATAAAAGCACATTTGACAGATATAAAAATAACAATAGAGCATAAATAACAACTCACAGTCCTCTATGACGTGAGCTTTGCGATATCTAATTTCTTGCCGATCTGTGGCATAACACAATCTTTGCCAAAATAAAGCACAATAGGTGAAAATCATCCCAATTTGGAAATAATAAAACATCTAGCTATGTGATGACATTACCAAGTGCCTTTAACCGTAGGTGCGGCTAGTCAATTAAATTTACACTCTGTAGAGGTATACAATTTTACCCACATGACATGACTTACTCTTTGTGCAATCGATAATTAACACACTTCCTTTGGTGTGCCGCAGAGAGTCATGACACAGCCGTTACATTACATAGACCTAACTTTGTACCAGCCCAGTGAGTTAACCCTTGCTATGGAGAAGAAACAAGAATGCAGTAATTCCCTGACATTTGAAATGATAACATGAGTAGTAAATCCTTGCAATAATGGTTTCTTCCCATAACAAGACATACACAGTTGTACCGACATGCATTTACCCACACCGAGGTGTGGAATTCCCTAACAAGAAAACCTAACCAGAATGCTCCTACTATCTCCCGTCTACCAATGTGTAAAGCTAGATCTAAGTAACTTAATAGGTTAAGACTGTCCCACATCAGCACTTGTGGTTGCACGGTTTTCTTGGCTTGTAAACAACCAATAGCCCAGTCCTTAATCTAACACGGGCAATACTTTTTCGTACACTACGTACAAGTACATCCCTTGCACAACCGGCTATTGCCAATAATTGCCAGCATCAAAATCATAGTTTATTTTGAGTTTTTAGCCAAAATACCATCATCCAACATCGATCATGTCATAACTAACATTTTCAATTTCTCAAGAAACAATTTTGATATGATCATATGCAGCGTACGTTGGTTCTAAAATATGGCTAAGCATGGATAATATGTAATCGCTTATACCCATTATGTATTGTCTAACCCTTTTCTATAGTTATCAAGGTTCACATGTCCATACTTATTAAGGAAGTTCCATGAGTTAACTGGTATATCTACCAATACCACAAAATAGTGAATTTACAGAAATTAAGCGCATGCATGAAACATTTTGATAAACAAAATGAAAATTAAATACTGGGATCAGTATGATCAAAGAGATGCTTGCCTTGCTTATTTGTCGTTTATGACGAAGTCGTGGTCGTAGCTGACGGTGTCGATGACGGAGTTAATGACGTCGAGTCCTACATGTTGTTTAACGGAAATATAGCAAATAACCGACTTTAATAAGGGCGAAAAGAAGATAGACAATAAATCAAATAAAGACTTACTATAGCATACAGGCGTGGTTTAGGGTTGTATGATATTGGATTCTCTTGTTTTAGTCGAATATATGCATTATTAGCAGCTTTAGGTTACTTAATAATACAGCTCCTTTTATAGATTATCTATTCTTGCTTTTCGAATTCAAGATGCAAAAATTATTTGGATTAATATAATTAATCATTAGTCACTTGTTGTATGATATATACATATATTTATATGAACAATATTTATTTGTTAATTGATTTTTGCGCAAGAATTAGTTATGAATATGCTAGGCTTGTCAAGTTAGATTACTAGTTATATATTCATGGTTTTTAAGAATGTTCTGGTGATACAAATATCTTAACTTTAGATTTCATTGTTATTATTGAGTTTGTTTATTCATATCATAAAGTTTAGAAATCATAATACTTAAGGTTATTCTGCTAACAGGATTAATATTCAAAGCATAACAGAATAAGATTATTTCTTCATTTTATGGTAGTCTATACTTTGGAGAGAGTTTCTAAACTAATTCTATAAATTTTAGGGTTCAGACGAGATATTATATTCATCACTGAAATAGCTTATATGGTATGGTAAGGTTTACATTACACGGAATCGAACTAGTGAGGTGAAGTTTACAATTATCACTTAGGGGTATTGAGTTAGCAAGATATATATGAATGGCAAGTTGTAAATAAGATATTTTTCTAGAATATAGTAGTTCATATACCAAATAATGTTTCTAAGCTGGTCCTACCAAGATTTGCATTCAGACGAGTAATTCTATAGGCTGCGGAAAAGGCTTAAGTGGTTTAGTTTTCTACGCGACTAATTCATGAAGGGTATTTACAGTAGCGGGATTTATATACAGAGCAAGTTCTAAATAGAATATTTTTCCAGATTATAGTAGTACATATGATGGATAGTGTTTTTGGACAAGAAGTTTTATGAGTTGCTGAAAAGGCTTAAATGATCACAAAACTGACATTATCGGGAATTGGATTTCATTTTAAGTTTGCGACTACATTAAACATGATTATTAATTCATTTTTCTGGCTTTAGCAGGGTACAATCCTAAAAGTGTTTTAGAACTGGTTTTTCATCATTTTGATATTAGCCGCAATAGTTTATGGATATTAAAGTCTTTTACAGTCTCTATTTCAAGTTAGACCCTTTTACTGGCTAACATGATCTTACTTTTAGGAATATGCTGATATTAGCCCCACTTAGTCTGGTACTTAATTTATGAGGTCTATCTATTTCAAAGTCTCAAATGTGCATATACTACGTGAATACATATTTCAGCGAAGAGACTCAAGCATAAGCTATAACCCCTTTCAGTGACTTTATTGCCCTATATGGTCTGATTATATAAGATCTAGTTTTTCCTTAATCATGACTTCACTTTTTAGTGTATATATACACTTATCTATATTCTTTTTATATGGATAAGGCTGATGATCTTTATCCAAATCAAGTCTATGCATATGCAAACTATTGATGCTGCGTTCATAGTATTTCAATAGCAATAGATCAGTTTCATGGCTCATACTGTGTATACATATAATTACTACTGCTAGTTTACTCAATATCTGCATACATATATATACATTCTTCACACTAGGGTCTCCTTCAAATTCATGAAACAATTCAAAGTCAAATTCAATTTTTAAATATTTTGGCATATTTAGATAACCTACTGGCGTACTAGTATATAGAAATCAACTTTGTTCATTTTAGATTTCTTTCTCACAAATTATATCCTTTTGAATATTTAGTGCATTGATATTAACCTTTAACAGAAAATGATTCAAACAAAGTTGAATCTAAAATATTTTCACATATTTGGGTTCCTCGTAGCACATAGATTCCAACAAAATTTGTTTCATTCAACTCCAAGTCTGTTTATAAAATTTTTATGTGCAGTCCATCTTCCAACCTTTCCTTTAAATTTGAATTTCAAATTTTTATAAGTTTTTTTCAAAATATTTTTGCATATTCTGGAAGAACTTTATTTTAGATGAATTTAGAATTTTGTTTCATTTAATTTGGATTAAAAATGTGAAAGATATTTACATTTAAAATGCTTCGGATTAGGAAATTCTAGAGAAAATCAGAAATACGCTTTCATGCTTTGAAAATGCCTTCCTATTTTCGTGGATTTTCTTTAAATCAGGCGGCCTAACCGGTGGGGTCTCCAGGTCAGTGAGGTATACGTAGCTGTGAGGCGAGGAGGCTGACAAGGGGGCCCTACCAATCGGTGACCGAAAACAAGGGGCTCACCTCCATGTCTTGCCACCGGCGAAGCAGCTCCGAGGAGGCCCGGTCGCCGATGCAGTGAGCACCAGGAGGCCGAGGTGCACCGATGGATGGTTTTTATCGCGGCTAGAGATGACTGAGAGGGTTCGACCACTGGTGCCAACGGCGGAGGAAGGGAGCGGTGAGTCGTGCCATCGATGGATGGCCGGTAGGGCTTGATCGGTTCCAGTTTAAGCTTCTAGGGACGTCAAGCAATCCATTTTACCTGCTAATGGCTGCGGAAGAGGCTTGAGCTAGGCTACCACCGTGCGCTGCACTTGGAGAAGAAGGTGAGTCGTGGTGGCAAGGTTCCAGGCGAAATGTTCCAGAAACTTTTGAGGGATTTTGATGGTTAGTGTCCTAGGAAGCTATGGTCAAGGTTAATTTAAGAATGGTTGATCATTTCATCTCAATTTTCGTTTTTGCCGAGCTTTGAAGCTTCTCGGCTATGGCGGGATTGGGAGAGAAATGTGGTGTCTCAGCTAGGAAGAAGTGGGAGGAAGGAGAGGGGAAATAACAAGTGCTTCGCTGCGAACTCAGGGGTGCCTTTTATAGCTAGCGAACGATACAAAAGGGCCGGCCTCAGTCGAGCGCTCGGCGGGATGAACTTGCAGCTGCACAGGAGAGGGCATGGGCACGACAGAGGCAGGGCATGGATGAGTAGCGTGAAATGCGGTGAGAAGCTCCACGTGTCCAAGACCGTCACTGAAGTCTTTGGATGACGTGACCTACAACAGTGGTGGAGCTCAGTGGTGACGCGGGCTACAAACGGGGAAGCGCTACTTCAGGGCACCGTCGAGCGAAGGAAGAAGAAGAAGAGCAGAGCGGTGGCTGACGGGTGGCCCTCTACAGGGTTTAGGACCCACTGGCAGTGAGATGCAATGCGAAACCAGGTTTTCGACTAACAACAGATCAAGCTTTGGTGCACTGATTCAGATACTTGTCTTGTCCTAAAATTTTTGAGAATTTTTTTGTGTGACTTTTAGGAAATTATATTCATATTGTAAAAATTTCATATGAACATATTCTGTACAGAATTTATAAAAATTCTGACAAGGTATGGTGCATAGATTTCAGTTTTCTATTTTTAAATTTTCTGGGAGTTTATTACTTATCAAAATTTTCTAAAACTTTTTTATGAGTTTATTTTAGCTACAGGATACTTCCTTAAAAATTTAAAATAGATATCATTTGCATTTATTTTATATAAATTTTGACATTCGATTCTTGAATTTTTAGCTTTTCTGTAATTTAATTTTTAAATATAATAAAATTTGTTATTAATTTATAATATTTTTACTGATGATTTATTTCTCCATAAATAGGATTATATAAAATTTTCAAGTTGAAATAATGCAATATATTGTTTATTAAATTCTAACACTATCACTGTTGTTAGTCAAGGCTCAATGAATTCCTTTCTTGTCACATTTTATGGCTTGATGTGACATTTAAATTTATAATTGAATTACTGGAAATTTCCAGAGCTTGGAGAAATATTTTTTATTTATTTTATTGTTATATACTTTTATTCTTATCTTTTCTTTATTAGTTAAGGGTATATTAAAGGATTTCTCCATTGAAGCAAAAAACAAGAAAATCCAGAAAAATTCAGAAAAAGCATTAGTTGAAATTTTGAGGTAAACTATATTTTATTTATTTTGGAGTTTGATATTGTGGCTTATCCTTTCTTTTTTTTAAGGTTTGACTTCAAGATATGAAGATAGACGATAGTATTTTAAATCATACTCATGATTTTAATTAAAATTTTATTCAATTCTATTTTATTTTATTTTATTATTTAAAATTTTTGGGATGTTGCGCAATATTTTTTTACTCATATATTCTAGTTGTTGGTCGACAGAAATCTAAAGTAGCTAGTACAGAGCAAAAAGATCAAAGGTGCCGTAAGTTTAAGCCTTTCCTAGATATACATACAGTGATAGATAAATATTGTTGCTAGTATATAGACTTTCAGACAAAGTTAATACTTTGAGTATGTTCCCACGGGACCTAGGGTCGCCTACGGAGCTTACGGGAAAAATACAATATGAGAGAGTGATTAAATATAGACTTTATATTAGTGTAGACATAAAAAAAACAATACATAAATGAGTTTTGGATTAGATTGATACTATATGTCTTTTGGGGCTTTAGAAGTAGTATTAAAAACTTATATGTTTAGCTGAAATTGTAGCAAATGCAGTTCCCGCGTCTCCTTTAAACAAGGTGAGTAGTTCTTCCAGTGAATTGAACCTCACACTTCGATACGATCTTTGGAAGTTGAGTACCTCGAGCTCAAAATCATGCATGCAAGAATCTGTTAATCAGTAGTACGTACATCGCCGCGGCAGGCTTTGACTAGTCAGTAGTTTCCTCCAGAAGAAATCAAAAACAAAAAGAAGACATCTTCAATGTCCTTCTTGTAAGTACTACTTCAAGTTTGATTTGATGTCATATAATCACTCTTAAGAGAAAAGAGGCCAGGCTTTACTTGGATGTAAGTATGTAACGCATATATCTTCAGCTATATATGTAACGCATATATCTTTCATGCATTAGTTTGAGTAGAAAGATAGAGGGTTGAAAAGTCAAACCATGGTGAACTCTTGTCCGTGCTTTGTCCACTAGCAGAACTGCAAGAAGTAGCTGCTAGTTCGCAAACAAGAAGACTATCTGGTCAATCTTTCTATCATCCTCTAGGATCTTATTAATGAATAAAAAAATATAGCCAATTCAACACATCTACATATTATGAATATATGATGTACATAGTCCACATGTGATATACCATATAAATGAACTTGAAATACTACTTATCACTTTAGTACATATTTATATACATACTAATTATAACATACTCTAATGTGAATCACACAAAAAAATTGCAAATGAGTACATAGATTTAGCGTATTTTGTAAACACTTTCATAAATGCACATAAAAAGGAGTTTGTCTAAAAAAATTGTATGTATTTGCCTAAAAAAATTGTATGTATCACCTTTGAAAAAATATACATACTATCTAGATAGTCTTATACACTCATATACTACACATATATACTCTCTATTGCCCAAGATACTCCCTACATTATGAGATATAGTATAGAGAGTAACTACTTGCGTGAGTAGAAAGGAGGTCCCTTGCAATTTTTTCATGTGATTCATGTTAAAGTATCTTATAGTTAATTTATATGTAATCAAAGTGATAAAGAAGTCTTTCAAGTTCATTTAGTGGGCATATCATTGGTGGGAATAATTACACCTGGAAGTAAAAGGTTAGTGTGTGTATATATATATATTAATAACTAGCTAGCTAGTATATATAGATACATTTTTCAGGGCGAACCGTAGCATTAATTCAACTAAGCAATATTATGTACTAACTCTGTTTTCAGATACTTTGTGTCACTTTTGACCAAATCACACATATCAAGGAACTCACAATCTAGATAAAATATGACCAAAATACAATTCAACAGAATACCAAGCTATAACAAGCAATGAGGCAGTGAAATGGAGGAAGATGGGCAGAGTTAACAGGGGTACGTAGTTTGGCAAAGCATGCGTTGAGAACCACAAAGTGCAAGTATTTGTGCAAAAAATGTTGCTCAAAAGTGCCAAACTAATATTCAAGACCGAAAGAGTATATATATAATAGCTTAATATGCCCTTCATTTGTAGCATCCAAGTTGAGTAATTAAAACTTTAATTTGTTATGGCGTGTACTCTTTCTGTCTAAAGAATTATCTTAGCATCAATATATCCCGCCCCGCAATACAATGGTTGCTGCAATATCAACCAAACAAGAATTGAACCAACTGAGTGTACATATATAATTGAAAATGGATGCATTATGTTGTTCTCCAAACCACACGGCGGCCGTCCGGGAATGAAATTTAACACACAGGCCGCAAACCTGCACATATATATTACAACAACAAATAAACAACACATCATGTTCCCCAAAAAAGAAACCAACACGCCATCGATATGGATCGATCGATATATTTTAGTTCGAAACAGATACAAATTGCTCAATCTCAGCAATTGTACGTTTTCGCACAACATGAACACAAAATAAGCATCACAGGTTTGTTTATATATCTGTGGAAGACGCAGGTGCATGCTCTACGTACGTTTCGTGGGTTTACACCACCCAAATTATTCAATCGACACGGCGACAGCATCAGTATATAGTGAGAAACAAGTACACGACTACATGCACAGAGCCGTTACGTGAGAAACAAGTACGCACTTGACACCAAATAAACACAGCACAGGGAGTACTTGGAAGGAACATAGCACGCCCATGGATCGATCTACAGGCCAGGCTGCAGGAGCTTGATCGATTTTGGCCAAATCTGTTGAGCTGGAGCGCACGAGCTAGCTCTAGCTCTCCTGCAGTCTGTGGAGCAATGCTGCGCGGAGGCAGCCCTCGTCCTGCAGTGCCGCGGGCACGTCCACGACGGCGTCCTGCACCGTCACCGCGTCCACGCGGCTCACGCAGGCGTGCTGCACCGGCAGGTCCAGAGCGCGGAGCACGCCCATGAGGCGCGCGGGGGCGTGGCGTGCGGCCGTCGTCAGTCGCAGCGCGGCCGCCTCCCGCCCGACCATGCGCAACTCGAGCCTCTCCTTGAGGCCGAACGCGTGGGAGTACGCGGCGGCGGCAGAGGGCGCCTTCCCGGCCGCGGCGGCTTGCTTCGCCTCGTCCTCGAGCCGCTCCACGCGGCGGCGCAGCTCGCAGATGTAGGCGGCGGCGTCGGCCAGGAGGGACGCCTTGTCCATCCGGGACACCGTGGGGACGGCGGCCCGGAGGTCGCAGAACCGGCGGTTGAGCTTCTCCCGGCGCTGCCGCTCGGCCTCCACGTGGCTGACGGTGGGACCGTCGGAACGCAGCCCGGGCTTCCGGCCCCGCCTCTTCGCCGCGCGTTCCGTACAGTCTAACCCCGCCGAGCGCGAGACTCCGCCAGCCCACTCGACGCCCTCCTGGCAGCTGGGGTCGTTGTCGAGCTCGTCGTCGCCCACCAGCCATTGCTCTGGGATCTCGCAGGACACGAACTCGAGCACCGGGTGCCCTGTGGCGGAGAAGAAGGTCGGGGAGGGAGAGGGGCAGTGGGAGGTGAGGGAGACAAGCTCATCCATGGTATACCACACTTTAGTGTCACTTCCCTTCAGCATATTTTTTGCTAAAAATGGCCAGATATTGTGGCGTGCGGTGGTAGTACAGCTGGGAGGAATAGTGAGTGGTTTCACCTTTATATTTGATGGTACCTATGGTGCGAGATCCTCGCGAGTACACTAGCCTGCACCGATAGGGTAACGGGGAGTCGGGGACGCCTAGTGAGAGTGGACGTCGAAGGTTTCTCGATGATTAAGATAGGCCCGACAGATGACAGAAATAGCTAAATCAGTAACAGGTAGTACAGTACCACGATTTACTGGACACCTGGCTCTCGTCATATAAAGTCACAGACGCAGCGATGCAACCAGGGACCTACGGAACAGTCACGTAAATATTAACAGAGAATCTTTTACGTTAAGGCATGTGACATACCTAGATTTGTTCTAAACGCTGCAGCGGTGTGACCTACGAAAACCTACACTCGAGTGAACCCTTGATTTAATCTCCTCTCTGTTGTCCAGTGCATCACTTCAGTTGTCCAGTGCCTCTGCCTCCCTGGCTACCCCAAAACAGGGCATCATACTACGTGGGAATCCAAGGCGGGGTGGTTTGGGCAAATGTGACACGGTACGGAGCCAATCGGTTGCGCGAATGGCAAATTTAGAAAAGTCTATGTCGCTGGGCAGGTGAAAGGAGAGCAGCGCCGCACGTGGTCCGTACGTCGTGTGGGGCCCGCGCACCGATGAGCGGATCGGCCTGACGGACGGACGGATGGATATGGCGGGGTAGCGAAGGCAGCGACCTAGACCGCCAACTTGATGGTGAAGGCCATCCGCGCCACACGTTTTCTGCGTCACACAAACGTACATTCATTATTCACGCAATTGTAAAGTGTTACATCTCCTTATCGCCGTTCGTGCTAGACGTTTTAAACTGCCAATTGTAATGTAGAGCATAAAACATAGTGTAGCATATAATGCTTGACGTTTGACGTACATACATCTCATGTGGGAAAAGAAATTCTGTGAGGAAGGGCACCCCAAGCCTCAACTCCAAAGCTCCATGTCAGATTTAGCCACGTGGCAAGCACCAATCTCAAAGGGTCCAATCATCCCCCCTCCTTCCCCTGATCCACTCATCTCACAACCATGATGGCAGCTTGACAGCATGGTGAGGAGGATGTATGACACAGCTAAAGCACGGCACGGTACGCATGCGCAAGGGTTGTGCCGGGTCTCACGATCGGAAACGATGGACAGCATGGTACGCCACGTCTGTATGGATCGTGCTTGAGCTGGTACGGTATGAAACAGGCCTGATAGGCACAAAGTAGGCACGTCATACGATAGGGCGTTCTGCCATGACATGATGTCATATCGTGACTCGCCCTACGGCTGACGCCTTTTGCAATCCTCACATACGGAGAAAGAGAAGACAACTGAGATGTTAAAGGTAGAAAATGGAGACTGGAGAGTATATACTCACTGACACCGAACACATACACCGAGCCGCTTCGCACTGGGTACCCCACACTAGGTGTAAGATTTTTAATGAAGCAGTAACGTTGTACCTGTTCAAGAATGAATAAAATCTAGTTCCTTTTCTTTCAATATTTGTGTCTACTAGCTCCGTGCATTTTCAACTCGTTTTCTCTCGTCTCAATAGTGCAAATGGATCAGGTCTGAACCAATAACATGGGGCCAAAACGAATCGCAAATAAGTATGGCATGGTGGACTGCCCTGGCCATGGCAGTACGGTATGCTTTAGGCATGCGAACCGATGGATCCCGTGCCATGACTGTCCAGTCCACCATGACACCCACCTCTAATCACATCCAGAGCAGGCGACGACGAGATTGGGCGAAGCGATGACAGAGTCGAGGTGGGACTCCTAGGCACCAGCAGGCAGCAGCGCCGTGTCTGTGGCGAGCATGGAGATGGGGTCGTGGCTGTTGTTCCCTGCAGGGCACAGCAGATCATGGAGGAGGACGTATCAGCCACCGCCACCGGAGGCCTTTCACTTCTCCATTGCGATGCCTTGTGTTGCGCGCTCGCTTAGTGGCGTCGGCCTTGCCGTTGATAGGAGGAGGAGGAGGAAGAGTAAATGTAGAAGATAGATAAGAGGAAAAATTTTGAGAGCTCAATGCTTGCAACAATGGAGAAGACATGCCCTGGCGCCCGAGCCACATCGGCTCGCCCTTCGTGGCTGTCAGATGAGTAAGGGGGGAGGAGGAGAAGAAAGAGATGATTGGGCTACTTTGATATTAGTGTCTGCCCCGTTGCTAAATCTGGCATGTGGCCTAATTTGATTGAAGACTAGGCCTTTGGAGAAAAATTTTATTGGGAGTTTTTTTACAGCTGTTTAATTAATTGCCTAGTGCTAAATATATTATGATGTGACATGTTCAGTCGTCAAAAATAGGGGAAAAAAAAGATATGGCATGCATGTCAGTGTCCGTGGTCTGTGCAGCAGACGTGACATGCATGCTTGACTTTGTCAACGACAGAGGTACATGTTCATTTTTGTGCCAGAAGCGGAAATAACTAGCAACTAACAACCCCATATTTGTACTATGCAGAAGAGTTCAAGATAATCAATCAGTCAATCACAGGTCCAATGAACAAGAAAAGAAAGGAATATCAAATGTCAGGAATAAGGAATATCGAATGTCAGGAATAAGGAGCAATATAGCAGTGTTGCTTCCTCTAATCATTCAATAATAATCACATGCATGGATAGATAGACGTCCTGGTGAAACTATTTGGCCATCAAAATGATTGAGCATTGTTTATCTTGTGTTGCTCTCCTAAGAAACAGGAACAGAAACAAATAATATTTGGGAGAGTTTGGATAAGAGATCCAGACAAGTGAATATTTATTATTTAATCTGATAGGTAGCTGTCTGCCGGCCGGCAGCATAGCATGCTTGCTGGTCCCATCATCGGAAGAAACTAGGTTCTCCTGAACTCATGACTGTATCCGAATCTAGCCCTCTTTTGCTTAGAATTATAAATTTAGCCTTCTCTAACATACTCCTGTGCTGTGCTAGTTGACGTGGCAGGTTGGCTCCCTTGCCCTCGCTTGCCTCCTTCGCTCAGCTGCCGCGTCTGCCCGCTCTTGTGCTTCCGGAGCATGGTAGGCCGTCTCTCGCGGTAGGGGAGAGTGGAAACACGGTAGAGTTAGATTTGCAATTTAGTTTAAGAGGAGCTAGATTTGAAAGAAAAAAAGAGGCAAGAGGAGTTAGAAAAGTCATCACTTTGGCTCTCACAGGAAAGCTAAAGCAGGTGACATTCATGCATGCAACCTGTGTGATCGATAGAAAAGTATTTGATTAATTTGATTTAATTTTGTATTTGAGCTGGACTTCCATCTCGTCGTCCAAACTCTTTCCCTTGCGACGCATGGCGTGCAAATACATTGCGTTTATTCTGATGTCCTCAGAGTTTCCACATACTGTGCGGCGTGAAGCAGAAAAACTCACATCCAGGCAATACTATAGAACGGACCAACTGCGACGGTTAAAAGTCGTTATGAAAGTAGGCAAAACCGTCAGGACATTTCTTACGGATAACGTTAGACAATATGTCAGGAGTAGAGCATCACGGAAATTCAATTTGGCAACCAGCGGGACAATATTTATTGATGAACAACCCTAACTGTTACCGACAGGAAAATTGACTGACGCCCGGTTTGGTTAGACATATTTCTCGATTGTTTCCCGGCAGGAAATGCTTGTTTGTTTCCCTGTCAGGATTGATTACACCGTAACGAAAAAAGGAAATTATAAACAAAAGGTTACAATAAAATCACATTGTATCATAAGATTCATCCACATATATATACAAACTTATTTCAGTTTCATTGATACATTCATCTAATTAAGTTCCGCACAACATATAAAACATACAAAGGCCCATCCAGCGTTTACACCATAACTCTCGTGGATATATATTTTCTACAGCAAGCTTAGTCTCATGCATGGTATTTCGATAAGCCTCTTTAGATGAAGTAAGAGCAGCCATGGCCTGTAAAAGAAAGAAACATATATCAATTTACCAACATATTTTTTAAGATGAGTGAGGATATATAATGTAGCCGCGCAAATTCTCAAATCACATAGTTCACGCTAATACGAAGGTACATGTATATTTCATATTTACAGCACAATTTCAATGATAATGCAGCAAGTAGCCAAGTACTAAATATGAAAAAGTAAAGTTTTACGTATATATATAGTGATCAAAACAGCACCACTTGAACTAGAGTGATAGATCAGTACATCGATCCAGGGAAAGTTCAGCACCATTTGAACTAGAGTGACAGATCAGTACAAGGATTACTAGCACCATAATCTATTTTGCTCTATGACAATGTGGTGACCCTTAGCTATACTTCTAGGGGCTGATTTCAGGGCACAATTACTGATTCCATTAACATGTGGATATACCACCTACGCCCTGTCGTAATCAGCATTTCAGTACCATTTGGAAATGGTTCCCCATCTTGCAATACCAATATACGTCTAGAGTGGATGGCCTATATTTGGCTGTCGACCCTAATAGGGTGGATAGCCCGCCCGTCGAATTTAATATTATGGTCGACCATTTACTTTCGGCGGTTTATGGTGGATGGCCAGCTGTCGATCCTACTTATGGTGGACGGTTTTGGCTGTCGAAATTACTGTTTTTCCCTGTAGTGTGACCCCTCTAATCGGGAAATGGTGCCTTTGACAAGAATTAACCTACATGGCCCCCCAGCATCCGACATGGCAAGTAGTGTACCTATTCCTCCCGTGATGAGCGGCAGCAGCGACGGCAAATGGCGGCGGGCCAGGTTGGCTCGGTCGATGGCCAAAACGGGTTTCCACGGCCTCGATCCAACGAAAAACCAGTGGCGCGAGCAAAGGAGCACTGTAGCAGTGCGGGCGGCAGCGTGGGTGGAAGGCGGTGGTGGGCTGGTGGCGCTTTGGTGACGCCCTTCAGGAATTATCGCGAGGCAGTGTAGTTTCAAAGTACTATACTTTTAGTAGTTTTCTAAGACAAATCTAGCATATTAATTTTAGTTGCTTCTACATTTTTTTCAACCAAAGTTGTTTGTACATAAGCTTTATCTTCCATACTGATCATTCAGGTTGACACACCGGATTAATAATGAAGGTGTGCAAAGACCAAAGCTGAACATTGCAAGAAAATGGTATGTGTTTCGTAACTCATGGCCTCTGTCCATGGAGCTTAAATGATATGGGTTCCTTGTTAATTACCAAGTAAGTTCCAGGCTTCCAGCATGAGAAAAAGATCAGTGTACTGGCAATTCTAGAGCCTAAACCATGTGGATGAATTTAGGGACTTCCGTTTTGGAACCATAACCATATGGGCATCCCCAATTTTCCATGAGGATGCACTCCACTTTTTTTATGAATTGCCAGCCATAGCTTTGGGTCTTGCAAGACAGGTTCTAATATTCTGAATTGTTATAATTTATGCAATTTATCTTGATGTGTGATGTGAGCTGGCAGATACCAAATTCATTTTCCTCTATTAATGATACTTTAACCCGTGCTAGCCCGTGGTTTTGCTTCAGCATGGCAGTCTACGATGTAGTTTTTCAGACTATGTTTTGTCTCGTCTTTTCCTTGAGTCGGTTTACTTTTTTTGTTTTAGTGGCAAGTTTTAAGTTTTATTGTGTATCGGTCCTAGAGGTTCAGTGGTATCTCATAGTGAAGTCGTTTTATTGTGAGGTTTTTCATGGGCCGATTTTTTCCATAAAAAACAGGACCGCTCCTTCTTACCTTGCAATATAAATTTCCTCTATTAATTGAAATACTTAAATGAGTAGGTCAGTAGAATAAAGTTTGATATTTTTTCTGATTTCGTGACCTTGACTTGATTTCTCTTTTAGATGATATCAGAGAAGTACAATATGCCTACTGATTGCTTCACTTTGTAGGTCCTTGTTCTTCTAGTTTGTTCATACCTTTTAGTCTTCAATAAGTTGAGTTTTACTGTTGAAACTCATATTACTTGAAAAATTGAGAGTAGTATATATGGAAATTAAACACATGCATGCATCAGTTGGAATTGCTGTGTTATTAGCTAGGTGAAGCTCTTCCCATTATATGTTAATATAACCTTAAGTGCTAATCAGATTTGATACTTTAACCCGTATGTTATAGCCAATTATTTGCTTTTCTCATCATATAACATTGATTTCTTTATGACATTTTAATTTCTTCTCAATGCGAGGAAGGAAGGACAAACTATGTTGCTTCCTATTGCTTTCTGCAGTACATTAATTTAGTAGTAAGTAACATGAACTTGTTGCAATATTAATTCTTGCTGCAGTATTATGATAACTTGTTCTTTGTAAGACACTAGTTTGAACTTTGAAGCTCTAGCTATTAAACTAATGCATAAATTGTGTAGTTGTTTAGAGCAACTTCCAATCCTTCTTGACTGGTTGAGGCATAAACGTACATTTGTACTATGAGACACTATCAAAGTCTATGTGACTGAGAGAAAGTACATCCTCTATGATTATTCAAAGAAAGCCCAAGGAAGAATCACAAAGATGGATTTACATAGCTCCAAAGCCGTTTAAGTTATTTTGCATACTGATAATTATATTTGTGACGATTTTAAAAAAACTGTCACAAATAGAGTGTCACATGTGTTGTTTTGTAGTAGTGATTCAAGTTGTACGAGGACACTGCAACAGTGGCGGATCTAGGTAGGATGCTGGATACACACGGCACCTCCAAAAGTTTGAAAAACGTCAGGATATCATCGCTTTAGTGGATCCAATTTGTTGATTGAATGAATTACAATTTTGGTAGTTTAGAATTTGTAAGGCCTTATAACTATTTGTATTATACTTTTAAAAAATTTCGAATATATGTGTTGAATTTATAATATTGTAAAATCATTATAAAAGACTGTAGAGTTACGTATAAGAAGTGTGCATTTCATTGAAAATTTTCAAGTTGCTTCGCTGCTCTACAGGAGTTTAGGTGGGTGCGTCAAACAGTGACCACTCCCCGCGAGTCAGGACTTTGCATCAGATCAGACTGTCGTGTGATGCACACGTACAGCCTCGCAATAAGTGTTGTATTCATGGCCGGTGATGGCAATTTTTTTTCTGGGTCACGACTTTCCTTGGTGCGTACAACTCCTACAGGAGCACAGGGCTCAGTTTGTTTAGGTTTAAGCTTGAGTTTATTTTGGTTCTACACCTCTATAAGCCACAAGTCAAAACAAACAGTATTTTTTCAGCTAGATAGAAAGAAGAACCTTCTAGCCCAATTTGCACTACGCGAGAGAAGCAAGGAAAACGATGCTTCTCGGGGTGGCTGGAGCTTCTAAAAATCCCACTTCCCTAGTACCCTTACAACTTAACTATTATTTACGAAAAATTGCCATCCTCTTTCAACTTCAAAGACTTCTTTCGGCTCGATCAAATAAGCTTAAGTCGTCGATCGACGACGAGCACTGGCGTCATGCGAGCTCTTGGCGGCAACAAGACCAAGCGATGGAAGATGTTCCTAACGTCGATGGCTATGGGATTAACTCAAGCTAGTGCAATGTGTTGTTGTCTCCATTCAAATGACTTTTGCTTCTCTGCACTGTTACTCGCTTAGCTTTAGCTTTTGCTTCTCGAGCTCTAGCCAATATGTTGGCTCTTACAAAGTATCTAGCGTTCTTTGTATGGCCTCTGGCGGCGCTCTTACAAGCTTGTGATAACCCTTTTGCTTCATTTACATGGTCTGTTATGTTTGCTTGCCATGTCATGACCAAGTTTGGTATGATAATAGATTTGGCAATGAATGGGCGTTCTTTTCATCACTGCGTCCTTGCATGTCTTCCGGTTGTGCTCCTTTAACTTCCTCAGTCTACACTCCCTATGTGAAGTTTATGTTTGCATGTCCGCCGCATTAGTTCGCTCCTCTGCGGGACTTTCACGCTCTATGTGGTGGCCTTTCCGATAAATGCGGGCTGTACCATTCGACTGGAATGTTCGTGGCCTTAACGGACCAAAGACGTCGTGCTTCGGTGAGGCAGACTCGCAAGATGCCCGACCGGTGATCGCTTGCCTTCGGGAATCAAAGATGCGATGGTAGACGAGAATATAGCAAGGCAATTAGGCGGCCAAAGACTAACTTCATACGCTTTTCGCCACTCATCAAACTAGGGGAGGCATTTTAATTCTCGGGATGATGACATGGTGCATCCGACAGACCGGAGTTGTCGCGCATGCTCTCGACTTTGCGTGTCTCCTCGTCTCGATGGCACCGCCTTTTGGCTAATCGTGGTTTACGGTCCGTCGAGGATTGTGACAAACCGCCTTCCTTCAGAAATCTCATCCGCTAGGCCGCCTCAACGAGCCGTGGTTGGTGCTAGGTGACTTCAACATGATATCTGAGTGGGGACAAAATAACGCCAACCTTAATCACCGACTAATGGCACGGTTCCGAGCTACAATTAATCGATGTGTGCCGGGAAGTGCCTCGCAAAACCGAAGGTTCACTGGAGCAATGAGCGAGAACCCAACAATGGTAAAGCTGGATCGTGTTTTTCGCAATCATGTGGGGCACGCCTGTTCTCAACCCATCATTCTGAGCCTTATCATCCTCTGTGTCTGACCATTGCCCGCTCCTGCTAATAAGTGAACATGGATGTCGCAAACCTCCAACCTTCAAATTCGAGAACTTTTGGCCCCGACTGCCGGGTTTCCAGCAGGTTGTCCAGCAAGCCTGGAGTAGCCCGCCTCCATGCGTGATCCCATCTATGCGGCTTGTGCAAAAGCTCTCTGCGACCGCAAAGGCATTACGTTCTTGGAGCAACTCTTTATTCCGTGATGCTAAGAAGCAGTTCCATTTGGCAAATGAAGTCATTCTGCGCCTTGATGTTGCTCAGGAATCTAGGGTGCTCTCACAGCCCGAGCACCATTTGCGGAAAGCGCTCAAGATAAAGATCCTTGGCCTGGCCGCGGTGGATAAAGCACGAAGCGGCGGGCTTCGTGATAACTTGGCTAAAGGAAGGAGATGCGAACACTCGATTCTTCCACCTCAAGGCCAACGGACGTCGTCGAAAAATTTCATCCAAGCTCTCGTGTTAACCACACCATCGCCACGCTCCACAAAGACAAGGAACTTGCTCTCTTCCACCATTTCTCGGCGCATCGGGGTGAAGAGGTCATGCTCCTTCGTGTCAATTGGCACTGTCTAGATATTCCCAGCCACGGAGTGCTACAGCTGGATGCAGACTTCACTGAAAGTGAGGTCCTCAACGCGATCAGCTGCTTACCTGCTGAGAAGGCACCAGGACCAGATGGCTTCACCGGAACTTTCTACAGACATTGCTGGGAGATCATCAAGGAGGATGTCATGGCCATTTTCTATGACATTCACAACTGCTCAGCTCAGGCATTCTCGAGGCTCAACACTGCTTCCATTGCATTGATTCCTAAGAAGGATGGCTCCCTTGCGCCTGCTGACTTCCGGCCGATCAGTCTCATCCACTCTGTATCGAAGCTTCTATCCAAAGTGTTGGCTTTGCGCCTGTCCAGCCACTTACATTCTCTCATCTCATCCTCGCAGAGTGCTTTCATTACAGGCCGAAGCATCCAGGACAATTTTCTGTTCGTCCAAAATCAGGCCAAGGCGTACCACCGATCGCGCTCTCCAGTCCTCATGTTAAAGCTGGACATTCAGAAAGCCTTTGATTCTGTCTCGTGGGAGTACCTCCTTGACCTGTTGCGAGCGCGTGGTTTTGGGAACCGATGGCGACAGTGGCTATCCACCCTGTTTGCATCAACAACCTCATCCGTACTCCTCAATGGGGCTCCAGGCCCTCAGATTTTGCATCAGCGTGGACTACGCCAGGGGGATCCGTTATCTCCTTACCTCTTCATCTTGGCCATAGACCCGCTTCACTACATCCTCGAAAAGCGGCGGTCGACGGTGTCCTAACCCCGCTCTCTGGATCTGCGAGTTCTTCACGACTGTCCATGTATGCTGATGATGTCGTAATCTTCCTAAACCCAGTTAAGGAAGAGCTGCAAGCGGTACTGGATATTCTTCACAGCTTCGATCAGGCCTCGGGACTTCAAGTCAACCTGCAAAAAAGCACAATAGCCACAATCCAAAGGCGACCATCTCGACATTGAGACCATACTTCACGTGCCCGTGACCAATCTCCAATTCCTATTTCTTACCTAGGAATGCCACTTGTACTCGGCCGCGCTGACGCAACCACCTTCAAACTGTTTCAGACAAAGTTGCCGTCGACTCGCCACGGCAAGCACAAAGATCTCACAATGGGAGGACGCTTGATTTCGGTCAAATCATCCTATCTTCGATTCCGATCTACCTATTGACCGCATTGAAGGTGCCAAAGAAATTTATCGCAGACATTGACAAGATTCAAGGAAATTCCTATGGGCGAGCAATGCGGCTTTGCATGGAGGAATCTGTAAGGTCCGTTGGACAACCTGTCTGCAGACCGCTTCGAGATATGGAGGCCTTGGTGTCTTGGAACTCGAAAGCTTCGCAAGGGCCCTTCGTCTCGATGGCTCGCTCAAATATCTGCACCAGATAGACCGTGGAAAGGGCGCCAACTCCGTGTGACCGAAATGACCAAGAACTCTTCATGGTGTCACCAAAGTCATCATTGGAAATGGGCAAAGAGCTAGCTTCGAATTCCGGATGGTTGCTTGGTCGAGCACCATCCCAAATCGCTCCAAGACTTTACAAGCTCTCCGGGAGGAAAAACATATCGGTTGTCGATGCCTGCACAACAATAATTGGATGCGGCACATTCGCGGCACCTCACCTCCCGATTGCTACCACAATTTGTCGATCTATGGGTTAAAGTGCACTCCACGCCGCTTTCGGTCCGGACAGAGAGGATGGTTTCATATGGACGCAAACCTCACAGGTGCCTATTCGCCTCGTCGGCATATAACATCCAATTCGTGGTGCATTGAAGTCGTTTTCAACAACAACTGACTGCATGGGCGCCGTTACGCTCAAAGATTTTTCGTGGCTAGCAATGCGAATCGATTATGGACGGCGCAAAGATTGCAACTTAGAGGTTGGCCAAACCAATATTTTTGCCAAATGTGCAACCGAATCTAGAAACGAGATTCCACCTCTTTGTTGAATGTGACCACTTCGATTGATATGGTCTTCCATTGCTCAATGGGTCCGCATTCGACGCCGCAAGGACCAATGGGGGCCATCGGCGTGCCTTGAACAATGGAATCTTCAGTTGATTAGCTGCCACCCGGCTCTGCGAAAGGGTGTTCAAACTCTGATTATCCTGACCTGTTGGGAATGGTGGAAAGAGCGAAACAATAGAGTTTTTCAGAGAAAATGGGCCTCTCAGGACCAAATCCTCCAAACGATCAAAGATGAAGCTGCCACCTGGATCCTAGCAGGAACAAAGCACCTAACGAGCATTCTGCACCGACATCAGTAATCTTTATGTGTGCTTTTAGAGTTTTTCTTTAGTGTTTCTATTCCTCTAGCTGCTCAGGTTGGGTCCGCGCCCTCTGCGGCCCTCTTATGGTTGTTGCCGGCCTCTTCCTCTCATCTCCTGACAATGTATTATCACCCCTTCTTCTAATCTAATATAATCACAGCTTCTGCTGTTTTCAAAAAAAAAATAAGCTTAAACTCCAGCCTAAACAAACTCAGCCTAGTAATGCTACGTACCACGCTCCGCTCAGCGAGAGCTTCAGAGCTCAGAGCTCAGAGCACGCGCTAGAAAGGGAAGGGAAAAGATGGTACGCTACTCAAAGGGATACAACTATTGTACATTCAACCCAAAAAAGGGATATAGCATTTGCATAAATCCAAATAATAGCCAGGGTCCAAAAATAGTACTCCACTCCAAGTGATTCCATTTTCCTTGATGCGACCATCGATGTACTCTTCCTGATCACACTGTCACGCAGTACTATCGTAGCACTGTTCCACTTGTTTGCACGTTAGTGTCACGTAGTACTAGCGTAGCACAGTTCTTGTTTGCACACTAGTGTCCCTATATATATGTACACTATTTTAAAGATTTCCAATACGATACACTACTGTATAGGTTGTACGTACTGACTGGTCCGGACGTAATAATACATAGATGCACTATTACATTAGTGGAGGACACATGCACAACCGGGCCTGCATATATATATGACGCTATCACATGTATCAAGGATGGATAGCCCAATTTACAATAGTATTATACCATGGCTAAAACCTTTAAACTAGTGTGCTTAGGGATGCTAATATTCATGTATAACCGGTATGACTTCGTACTTAATTATATATAGGAGAGCTATGCGATGTGAGTTAATTAGACCATGCATGTAATTTGTCATTCTCCTATTTTAGCTCGTATTAGTACTAACTACATGCCAGCGGTCGGTATGGTGGTGCCCTCGACCATTCAACATCATCGATCGTACCATCGTCGGTGTTATATACAGTAAGGTCCAACCAATTGCAGGAGCATTTGGCGGTATACGGCGTCCACACAGAAAGCCTGCAACGACACGAACGTCTGAAATATCAAATATTATCCGTCGTTCTTTCACCAGAAGAAAAACTTATTTCTTTTTTGAGAATCAGAAGAAAAACGTAGCATTATGTTTTGTTGAATATGTCAGGATCATCTCGTGACAAGAAGATGCATCCCCACGATTATATAGTTTTATATGATTCCAACACGGTTTACTGGTAACGTAGCAATATTATGTTTTGGATATCGGTAAGAAGTCTCTGCAAGAAGATGAGAATTATGCAAGGAGTCGTTTTTCTTCCATGATTGAGGAGATGGTGCAATTTTCACGGCGACCTCAAACTCAGTTGCCCAGCGGTAAATTTTGGTCCTCAAAGAGTGATTCTGGCTCAGATGCTGAGGAGGAGGAGCACTTCGGTCTTGTGAAACCGGTAATTCAGGTTAGTCCTTCCGAGTGTGCTGATGATAATCCTCTGCCTGTTAATTTTATACAGGGCAATCTGCATCGAAGTTCAAAGCCGCAATTGAAGGGCAGTTGGCCTTGGGATAAGAAAAAGGGTTGGAAGGGACCTTTGCCTAAACCAAGGATTTCATTGCCAAGGACGTTGGGATATTTCTTGCTGCCGTTGCTAGAAGAACGATCAACGAAATGCAATTCTTTGGGTGATTCAGGGCAGCGTGTTCATCGCGGTGTTTTTGATTGCCAATCTGTTCCTGATTGTTCACTGGTCCAAAATTCAAATTCGATTGGGCTCACTTCTGCTGGTGGGCCGGTTGTGTTGGTGGGCCTGAAGACTAAGTCTGTGACGTGGTCTGCTCGAAACCGTGGGCTAGCTTTTTTGCAACGGCGGCTGAACCACCACAAACCATCTCGAAATTTCTGCTCTCCATCTCGATTTGTCATGGCGGGTGGTGCGGCGGCGGCAGATGGTGGTCATCGTCCGATTGGTCGCAACTATGGGAGGCATTTTAGGGCGGTGCGTGGTGGCGGTCGTCCCCCGAGCATGCAGGGCCGTGGTCATGGCTGGTATGGCGGTCGTGGTGCTCGTGTTCATGATCAAGGGGGACGTGGTGCTTTCACTGGCCGGGGCGCGCACGTGGGTGGAGTTCAAAATCTTCCTGCTTCAGAAGGTTTCTAGTCTGCTAAAGCTGCGGCAAATTCGGATGATGATCAGCCCAAGCAATCAAAATAGATGGGGGAAAGTTCTGGTGCTCAATCAGGTAAACACAAAGGAACTCAGATTGTTAATGAACCAGTTTTGAAGAAGAAGAAGAAATTTATTCTTTGCTGTGAGATTTGTGAAGATGAGCATTTTACTTCACACTGTCCTCTGTTGCATGGTCCTAAGCCGGCTGCTTCATTTAGTGGTTTGGCTGGTGATGGCCTAGGGTTCTTTCATATTCCTTGTTCAGCTGTTGTCAAGAAACCTTGTAAAATCGCTGCAACAGCTCTTATCAAAATTGTTGAAGGTTCGGTTCCGGCAGAGCTGGTCAAAAAAGAGTTTGCTAGGGCCATCCCAATTAATTGGAATTGGGTGGTTAGGAGTCATGGGATCAACTCTTACATAGTACCTTTCCCTTGTCAGGTTGAATTGCATAGAATGATTAGTATGAAACGCTGGCGAACGGATAATAATGAGGGTGTGATGTCTTTCGAGGAGTGGAATATGGAGATCACGCCCAAGCAGAAGCTCCAAAAGGTCTGGGTTCACGTTTATGGAGTTCCATATGAGATCAGGTCGTTCTTGTCTTTATGGGCAGTCGGTTCTGTTCTTGGAGCTACTCAAAGAGTGGACATGCGCTCGATGCGGAAGACAGGGGTTGTTCGAATTTTGGTTGCTGTTCTGGATGTGAATTGCATACCAGATGAAGTTGATATTATGGTGGAAGATTGCCTATATGAGATTTATTTCAAGGTGGATCAGGTGATTACTGATAATAATGGTGAGCCTGATGATTTTGCTGAGGCGGATGACCTTGATGACCAAGACGACCAAGCTAAGGATAAAGATCTGGACATGGATGATGCTGATAATGGCGGCAAAGATGATTATTCTGATTCGGCAACTATACTGAGAGGTAATATTCAAGGTGGCAAAGGTTCATCTTCAGGTGCTTCTCTGAATTCTGGTATGCAGAGTGGTCTTAGAAATCCTAATGGGTTGGTTCTTTATAGGGATGGAATAAGTAATAGGGTTGATATTGATGTTGTTAGTCAGAATGCATCCCCTGTCAAAGGGCTGGAATCTGACAGTGTGCTATTGCATTCGGATGGGCATTTGGTTTGGAGGTGTGGTGATCAGATGGAGGTGCGGTCTGATGGAAAGCCTGCTCAGAAGACAAGTAAGGACTTGCTGCAGAACCTGGCGATGGAGGGGGTTGGTCTGCAGGGAATTGATGAGGATGGAACCGAAAGCCTGGAAACACCAAACCCTCCTCGTTTCCATCTTCGCCTCCTCCTGGGCTGGAACTACAACTCTCCTTGATCCGCCTTAATTCTTTTGTTATAGGAAGGCCGGAAAAATGTCCTCCACTCTCCCCACCGAACCCCTCGCCGCAGTGCACTCCGGCTGCGGCGGCCACTCCATCCAGCAGTCCTCTGATGCGAGCCGCTTCTCCTCGCATGAATCCAGCCCCAATCCTGGTCCCGTCGAGAGCCTGGTGACCCAAGCGCCTCCGCCTCTCGCCAGGTCCTCGTCCCCTCAGCCCTCGGGCGATGTCCCCCTCAGATCTGGAAATGCCGCTGCTGAATCTCCGACTGCCGGCCGATCTGGAGCCGTCTCCTGCCACTCCTCGCGCCTCGGCACCCCAGTGCAGCCGTCCGCCTCAAATCCGCCATTTTCTGCAAGATCCCCAAATCATCCGGATAGGCTGGTGTGGGACCTCTCTGACGACGAAGGGGACCTCTCTGACGACGA
Organism: Guadua angustifolia; assembly: GCA_036346375.1. Classification (NCBI taxonomy): domain Eukaryota; kingdom Viridiplantae; phylum Streptophyta; class Magnoliopsida; order Poales; family Poaceae; genus Guadua; species Guadua angustifolia. Next base: position 11,464,433 of record CM070515.1, on the reverse strand, counting down.
GGATGCTTCCCAATCCTTGTCCCCTCCGCCATCTGCGCCTTCTTCGCCTGCGCTGCAGCCTAAGCCAGCAAGTTTCTCTGCTTCGCTCCTGTGCGCGCCGTCTTCTCCTTCCTTGGCAGTGGGCCTAAGCTTTAACAGCGCAAATCTCCTCCCGGACGAAAAAGATTTGGCGGATCCCTTGAAAATCGGCCGGGTATTCAAGGCGCCGCGGCTAGTCTCCATCACCTCTCCTGCAGCTCTCCAGGGCCCTCGCAGTGAATTCAATCCCAACATCCACTGCAGTAGGTCTCCCCTGCAAGATATAACTCCGGCCAACAACCAGCCATCTGCTACTTCAAATTCATTGCTCGGCGTTCATGCTTACAAAGCCGTTCCTCAGACCTGTCTTGCAGACCGCACTCCGCTGTCAAGCAATCGTGGCGAAGCGCTCATTGCCGGCGTCATCGGCGCAACCCATCAATTCTTCCAAGCGGCCTACTCCACCTCCTAAAAAAAGCAACCTCAAGCCTGGCTCCAAACCCGTGCCCCCAGCTTTGAAAGGCAAGTGCTTCCGCTGTTTGGCGTCAGACCACCAAATTCGAAGTTGCAGGGACCCGGTGAGGTGCTTCATCTGCAAGCGCTCTGGGCACATCGCCCGTCGCTGCCGTCGACCAGCGCCTTCGCCTCTTCGTGTTCCCCGAAGCGCCCAAAATCCCCATAGCTTCATCGCTCATTTGCCAGTCAATCGCTCGGCGCAGCCATCGCTCCATGGCCTACTCAAGACATGGTCTGCTGAGGTTGCTAAGTTAAGCCAAGATGCCGCTCTCCGGTCGTCTCGATGTGGGGCCTCCTCTGCTTGTCACCAACACTTTCAGGCGGCAAAGGCAATTGAAGCTGGTGGGAATTTCTGGTGACACGCGCGCGTAACGCGCCACCACCCAGAGGATTTCCTAGCCCGGTTCGACTTCCCGAGCAACGTAACACGGCTGTCCACGCCAGCATGTCGACCATGGCGGCGTTGGATATGACATCAAGCCTGCTCGTGCACGAGAATGCCACCAGACGACGTTGATGACCCGGCGCGCATTGGTTTGGAAGGACTCCTCTCGCTTGGAACCGCACGCGGCGGAACTTAAGGCTGGTCTTCGCCGATCGATCGACGCCTGGATCTCGGCGCCATGGCAAGCAACGAATATCTTCGGGTGTGGGTGCGGGTCCATAGTCCGGATCGCATCCCGAAAATATGTTCTTGCTCTGGTTCCTTGACGATCGAAATGGCGACCCAGCGCTCCCGGTGCGGCCCTCGAGATGCTTCTCCTCCGCGATCCTCACCACCTGAAGGCCACTCCTACGAGGTGCTCATTCACTTGATCGCATCAAGACTTCTCCTCCGTCAGCGCCATTGGAGAAGTCCGCCAAGAGCAACATCTTTGATCGGACTTTAGGAGTCGCCGATGGGTTGCGACCACGACCGCCTGCCGCCTAACGTGGCGCCGCCCTGGCGATCGCCTCCCCGACAACCGCCCAGAAGACGACGAAGACGACCACCATGGCGCTGACCGAGACGCTGCCCGACGTCGAGGTCGTCAAGAGCATCGTTCTGGGGTCGCTTGGCCGGCCGCTGACAGGATGCGCGCCGCGACCGGCCCAGAGGACACTCGCTGACGACCCTCTCTGCACGGACCTGATCATCGACTCCCCATGTCGCATGCAGAGCGGCGCGGCCTGCCGTCATCGCTCCAGGTCGATCGATCGTGGCCTTCGCGTCTTGGCGCTTTCGGATGGTCCTCGACGTCAGGACGACCTGCTGTGCTCCGAGGCGGGAAGTTTTCCGACGGGTGTCCTCCGGCAAGCCACCAGCCCAGAGCCGATGGACATCTTGCCTCCTTTTGGATCGCTTCCACTGGGACCGCCTCTGCCAATGAAGCTCGATCCTGTGCTGCCTCTGCTCAATCATCTTCATCTCAACACTGCAATCAATTCGAGGTCGGACCCGATGTTGGAGGAAGCGGCTCTCAGCGCCCAAGGCTCGCCCTAAGTTGTTTTGCTCCTTCACGGATGGCTCGGACGGCAGATCATCGCCGCCCGCTTCGCTATGCGGCTTCCGCGCGTCACCTCGGCGGTGGTTCATCGGCCCAACCACCGATCGCTTCTCATGTCAACTCCAGAAACTCCTCCACCGCAAATCCAAAGAAGCCAAAGGATCGCACCTTCGTTGATGATCCCGACACTACGCTGCAGTCTCACCGATCAACTCCTACAGGAGGTGTTTCAACGTCCTCCTCAACCGCCGATTCGAGGCGCTTCACGGTGAACTCAAGCCGAGCGGTTCTCGCCACGGAGTAACAAGATCTCGCCAAAACCAACTCTCCTCGACGAAGTCAACGTCTAGCATCAAAGAAGAAGTCTACCCCAATCGCAAAAATGGCGGAGGAACTCGACTCGTCGCTTTAGTTTTTGCTCACGGACGAAAGCTTAGTCCTCCGGATCGCGGTGCAAAATTGAAACATGTTCAACGAGCCACTCTCAAAGCGATGATTCTTTGCCTTTGCGAAATTTGCCGTCTAGATGACCAACTTCGAATGGGGTCGGGCTTTGGTGCCTCGGCTGGCCGGGCGTCCGTATCCGTAAGATCTAACACCGCTTTGTCGATGCCTCATTGCATGTCGCCGCCGAAGCTTAATTCGCCTTTATGTCGACTTCAATGTGTTTTTTGGAATGTTCGTGGCCTTAACGGCCCGGCTAGGCGGCAACAAGGCGAGAATTGATTCAGCGAACCGTCCTACCATTGCTGTTTCCAAGAAACAAACCGCAAAGCATCGACCAAAGTTAATCCATGAAATTGGCGGTCGGCGCCTTGCAAGCGGTGCGATTTGCTTGGCGCAAGGTGTGAGGGCGGGTGCTAATGTTATGGGATAGTCGACAAGTTGTCGATTCTGCGCCTTTCGTCGAGAATACTCCTTGACAAAGACAAGTCGGTCTACTCCAAGATAGCTCGTCTTTCTCATCGATCGCAGTATATGGGCCATCGAAGACCGTCACAAAACCACTTTCTTGCAAGAATTGATCTCTTGGCGCCAAACCCCGATCGCCATGGCTGGTCCTAGGAGATTTCAACACGATATGTGAGGCTAGAGATAAGAATAACAACAACCTAAATCACCGATTAATGGCTCGATTCGGCAATGATCAACCGCTGCACCTCAGGAAGTGTCGCTCGAGAATAGGAGGTATACCGAGCAACGAGCGAAGCCGCCCAACGCTAGTCAAGCTCGACCGCGTGTTACGCAACCTGAATGGGACATCATGTTCTCCGACCATTTGTTGCAAGCCCTTTCCTCCTCTATGTCGATCACGCCGCTGCCGTTAGCAAGCCATCGCGCGGCCCCGCAAACCGCGACTATTTAGATTTGAAAACTTCGCCACGACTCCGGGCTTCTGCGGACGGCCGAGCGAGCATGGTCCGACCGCCGAGTCACCCTAACCCTCAAGCGCTTAGCACTCAAGCCGCGGGCTGCATCATCACTCTCCGTGCATGGAGCACCTCCATATTGAGCGATGCGGCTCCAATTCCACCTTGCAACTCCATAATCCTACGGTTTGACTTCACCAGAGACAAGGGATCTCACCTGTGCCGAGCGCTCTCTGAAATGCACTCAAGTTAAGGGTGCTCGGCTTAGCGCCGTTGAAAAAGCTTGCAAAAGACAGGCTTCTCGGATCTGTTGGCTCAAGGAAGGGACGCAAATACCCGATATTTCCACATAAGAGCAAACGGCCGTCGAAGGAAAAACTTCATTCAGTCCCTTAATCGCCTCAAGGGGCGGTCACCAAGATAGCGATAAAGAGAGTGTTGCTACAAAGACTTCACATCGCTATCGGGAGAAAAAGCCAACCGCTCTAATGTGATCAATTGGCCATGCCTAAACATCCCGAACCACGATGTCGCTAGCCTCGATATGCCATTCACTGAGGATGAGGTCGAGAAGGCAATCTCCTTGCTACCAGCGGAGAAAGCCCCAGGCCCGGATGGATTCACAGAACTTTCTACAAACACCTTTGGTCAATTATCAAGCAAGACATCATGGATACGTTTCTTTTCCTCCGGCTCTTTTTCCGATTTTGAATTTTAAACATGGCTTCCATTGCGCTCATCCCCAAAAAGGATGCACCGTCGTCTTTGCGCAGACTATCGATCGTCAAACCTCATTCACTGCTCGCAAAAATATTCTCAAAAGTTCTAACTCGCCTCTCCGGATAAATAGCATCTCTTGTGTCGATTTTGCGAGACCGCCTTCATAAAAGGAAGATGCATCCAAGAAAATTTTCTTTGGGTCCGAACCGTATAACATCTTACCACCGAAACCATACACCTAAAGATCGATGCTCAAGTCGGATATCGAAAAAGCTTTCGACTTCGGTATCATGGGAATACTTATCGACCTCATGCAATCTCGAGGCTTCGCCCTCGATGGCGTCAATGGATATCAAACTCCTTCGCGACATCCGCTTGCCGCTTCTCCTCAACGGGTTCCGGTCCTCAATTCAAGCACCAACGAGGACTCGCATAAGGCGACCCACTATCGCCCTACCTCTTCCTCGTTAGCCATTGACCACCTTGACTACATCCTCGCAAAAGCAACCCAAGATGGGGTCCTATCTCCTCTAAGTGGCCGTGCGCCGTCTCTCAGGCTCTCCCTTTATGCGGACGACGCGGTAATTTTCCTAAACCCAGTCAGAAGCGACTTGGAGGCAGTCATACATATCCTCACCAAATTCGGCCAAGCGTCTGGTCTCCGAATCAACTTACACAAGAGTTCTATAGCATCGATCGAGGACAACATCTAAACCTTCAAAGCATCCCGCAGCCTTTTCAGGACAAATTGTGAATTTCCCTATGAAATATCTAGGCATGCCGCTAACTCTCTTGACGTCATGACGCTACCGACCTGCGGCCTATTCATGATAAAAGTCGCATGCCTAGCATCTGGCAGCATATCATCTCACAATGGGGGGTGATTAACCTTGGTAAAGTCGGTCCTCACCTCCATCCCCATTTACTCGCTTCACAAAGAATCAAGACTCCAAAAAAGTTCATTTTTGACATTGACAAGATGCAAAGAAAATTCCTATGGGCAGGACGCGGAGAAATTCATGGAGGGAACTGCAAAGTTCGCTGGTCGACAGTTTGCCGCCCGTACGATAAGGGGGGATTGGGTGTCCTCGACCTAGACAGATTCGCCAGGGCACTCCGCCTGCGATGGCTATGGTACAGGTGGGCTGACCCAGACAGGCCATGGATTGATATGTCCACGCCATGCGATCGAACCGACAAACAGCTTTTCTCAGCGGCCACCACCATCACCATCGGAAACGGCCAGATAGCAATCTTCCGGAAATGTTGAATCCAACAAAAACTATGCTCACTTCCAAGACTTCTAATAGTGAATTTGCTGGGTCACCTCAAAGTGAATCTTCGGCTGGGCATAATTCTCTGCATAGGCCTGCTATGAGTGAGGTGGTTAGGACTCAAGATTGTCAGTATATGGGTGAAGCTGATAAACTGGACAAACTGGATGGCGTTGTTTAGGATGTCAAAACAGCTTTATTTGCAAAGACTATTCCTGGTTCTGTGTTGAAGATTGGTAAAAGAGTTTTTGAATCATCTGTTGATTCTCTGGATGATATGAACAAAGGGGCTATTAATGTCAGGGCAGTGCAGTCGGATGGGTTACTGATTGCGTGTGTGGACAGACAGGTTGACGTGCCGTTTCAGGGGGATGGACAGACTGATTGTGAGCCGGTTGTTGGAATGCATATTCACAGTTTGTTCTTTGAGCTATTAAAGAGTAGATCTCTTACAAATGACCCGTCTGGTATTTTCAGTGTTGTAACTGCTGGGACTAGAAATCATGGCTTGTTGCCGGCTGATAATATATTATCGGTTGGTAATAAAATTATGCTCCATATAACACCGGTTGATGAACAGTCTCAGGATATTCTTGATGGGGATGGTGCTGTTCAAACTGACATTATCAGTGAGAAGCTGCAAGTGTTACCTCGTCGCCTGCTGCAATCCTTGTGTAAGAAGAATGGTATCCGTGCTAATATTTCCAACTCAGCCATGGTGAATGCTCTTCAAAGTCTGGATAAAATCATTGGCTGGGGGGAGATTGAGCCTCATCTTTCGGCGGGGGTTGTTGTGCCGCAGGGGAGATCGAGTTCGAGGATTGCTGCCATGGGGGACACAAATATTCTGGTGAAAGCGATGAAGCTGGTGGACAAAAAGAACTCTTTGGTGCCAGGTAACGGTACTTCTTTCACGTCCATTTCAGATTCTGATATTTCTTGTCGAATTGCAAAACTGGGTGTTTCCATGGGTAGTACTGAGAGTGCTATCTCTTCTGCTATTACTTCTATTAAGAACATTGAACTAGATAGGATTCGGGTATCGGCTAAGAATAGAAGTAATAATCATCAATCCTCCTTACCTAAAATTAACTTGGATGAGGAGGAAGAGGAGAATTTAGATACTAACCTCAATCACATTCGCGATGAATTTGAGATGAATGCGATTGAGGAGGGTTTTGATCATATTTGTAGTGAAATTGTTGCTACGCCTCGTAGGAAAAGATACAAACAAAAAAATATCAATAAAGTGGGTTTTATCACTAAAAAACAAAAACGCCATCTAAACTGTGTCTCAGATGAAAGGCCTTTTCTGGAATAGCAGAGGTCTTGGAGACTTGGCTAAATATGGGTATTTAGGGGATATGGTTAAAGAGGAGCACATTGATTTTCTTGCTCTTATGGAGACGGGTTAGGATCAGTTCCCAGATAAGACCCTCAAGAAATTATGTGGTGGTAAAGATTTTATTTGGCACTGTAAGTAGGGGTGTAAACGGGTCGGGTTTTTCCCGCCCGATCCGGGACCGGATCCGGTCGGGACCGGATCCGGGACGGGATTTAAATATCCGGTCGGATCCGGGACGGGATCCGGATATTTAAATCCGGATCCGGGATCGGATTCGGGATGCCTAATATCCGGAAAAACTGGGACGGGATCCGGATATCGGGTAGTATTCCTATCCGGATATCCGGTTAGATTGGGCCAGATGGCCAGCCCAACGCCCCAACAACAAGGAAAGCCCGGCGTTGCAGGGGCCAGCTCGCCTAGTCGTTAATCATGCATGCCCGTGCGTTGTGCCGAAGGCCAACCACACACGGCGCCGTTAAGCCCAGGTCGAACACTCGGGGGCGCGCGTCAAGGCTGGGCCGTCTGAGCGTGCTGCACTGCTGCGTGCCGGGTGGGGGTGGCGTTCGCCGTACACGTACGTACGCGTGCTGCATTGAACCTGTTTTGCACGGTTCGCCTGTACCTGTGAACAAATGGTCAGTGCCCAAGAACTAGGTCTCTTGAGCCAGTTTAGCCAGGCTTCTACTCTCTGACAAACCGGGCCCAAAGTCCGACCCTCCTACTCCTAGAGCCCTAGTCAACCCAGATGCAATCGGGCATTCGGGTTTAATTTGTCGACCCTCGAACAGAGTAAAAAAAAACAAATAGGTCATGTCGGCAAAACTTGAAAGTTAATGGGATAAAATGAGCTTATTCAAAAAATGTGCTACTTATGCGAATTGATGAGGCACCACCAAATGATGAACTTGTTGGCGCCGAAAGTATGATGAAGGATTTAATCGGCTCAAATGTACATAAGCGTCGGGTTTAATCTTGGTTAAATGGCGTGTTAGCGATTTAATCCTACAATCGCAATAAAATTATAATGTATTCGTGCGGTTTGATTCAGCATATATTACTTTATGTATGTGTGCATTATCCGTTTCCGAATTATCCGTTTCCGACCCGAATCCGTCACATATCCGACCCGTATCCGTATCCCGAATTATCCGGATCCGTATTCGGACCCGGCTAGCCCGTATCCGGTTCCGAATCCGGGAAAAAAATATGGGTTAGGATACGGGAAGAGCAATATCCGTCCGTATCCGACCCGTTTACACCCCTAACTGTAAGGCTCCTCATGGTCGTTCTGGGGGGATGCTTATGGGTGTTGACTTATCGGTGTATGATATTGGAGCCATCGATGAAGGGGACTTTTATATTAAGTTCACTCTTCGTAATAAAAATGATGGTTTCAAATGAGTGTTAATAGCAGTTTACGGTCCGGCGCAACAGGAATATAAGGAAAATTTTTTGACCGAAATGGCTCATCTTTGTGGTAATGAACGGCTACCATATATAATTGGTGGGGATTTCAATATTATGCGTAGTCCTGAAGAAAAAAGTAAAGCTAACTTTGATACGAAATGGCCGGAACTTTTTAATAAGGTTATACAGTTACTTGAGCTCAGAGAGTTACCTTTGTCTGGTCGTCAATATACTTGGGCGAGCAGTGGGAATAACCCAACATTCGAGAAGCTGGATAGGATCATGGTCTGTACTGAATGGGAAAAAAAATTCCCACTCACTATGGTGCAGGCTAGAGATAGGAGTAATTCTGATCATACACCATTAATATTGGATACTGGGGTGTCATTTCATAAAAGTAAGCAACCATTGTTCAAATTTGAGCGTGCTTGGTTGACTAGAGATGGTTTCTATGACTTGATTGAAAACAAATGGCGAGTAGAGTCTAGAGGATATACTGCTATGGAAAAATGGCAGAATAAAATAAGGTCTCTTAGGCAATTTCTTAGGGGATGGGCCAAGCATACAGTTGGCCACAACAAAAAAGAGAAGAAAAAGATTATTTCCATTCTGGATGGGCTGGATAAAAAGGCAGAAAATAGAGTTCTCTCGGATCACGAATTAAACTTGAAAAATTACCTCCATGAGCGATTGTTGCACTTGTTGAGGGAAGAGGAAATTAAATGGTATGAGAGAGCTAAAACAAAAGACCTTTTAGAGGGTGATGATAATACCCAATATTTTCATTTGGTTGCTAATGGCAAACACAGAAAGCAGCACATCTTTAAATTAGATCATGAAGATGGTATAATAGTGGGTGATGCTGAATTAAAAGTGCATATCACAAACTATTATAAGGGTTTGTTTGGATCGCCAGAGGAAAATAATTTTCGTCTAGTGGAGGATAATAATCATGATTTGCCTCAGGTAACAACGGAGGAGAATGACATTCTCATTGCTCTTTTACTGAAAAAGAGGTTAGGGAGGCGGTCTTCCAAATGGAACACAATAAGTCGCCAGGCCCAGATGGATTTCTGGCTGAATTTTATCAGGTTTTTTGGGATATTATAAAAGAGGACTTGATGGCTTTGTTTAATGATTTTTATTTTGGGAACTTACCTCTGTTTAGCCTCAATTTTGGTATAATTACACTTCTGCCAAAAAGTAAAGAAGCAACAAAAATACAACAATATAGACCGATATGTTTGCTCAATGTGAGTTTCAAGATTTTCACAAAAGTGGCTACTAATAAAATTATGGGAGTGGCTAACAAAGTCGTACGACCTTCGCAAATAGCTTTCATGCCAGGTCGTAATATTATGGAAGGTGTTGTGATTTTACATGAAACTATTCATGAATTACACTCGAAGAAGCTTAATGGAGTGATTCTAAAACTTGACTTTGAAAAGGCTTATGATAAGGTTAAATGGCCTTTTCTTCAACAAACGCTTCACATGAAGGGATTTGGCCAGCGGTGGTGCTCATGGGTTGAGCATTTTGTTACTGGTGGCAGTGTGGGCATTAAAGTGAATGATGATATTAGTCATTACTTCCAAACTAAAAAATGGCTCCGGCAGGGTGACCCAATGTCTCCTATTTTGTTTAATATTGTGGCTGACATGCTTGCTCTTTTGATTAAGCGAGCAAAAGAGGATGGCCAGATTCGAGGAGTTATTCCTCACCTTTTAGAGGATGGTTTATCGATTTTGCAGTATGCTGATGATACGATCCTTTTTATGGACCATGATATTGAGCAGGCTAAAAATATGAAGCTATTGCTTTGTGTGTTTGAACAATTATCGGGGTTAAAAATTAACTTTTACAAAAGCGAGATTTTTTGCTTTGGGGACGCTCATCATCATGAACAAGAATACACTGATTTGTTTGGATGTGGGATAGGATCATATCCTTTTCGGTACTTAGGTATTCCGATGCATTACCATAAACTCCGTAATGCGGATTGGGGTGTCATAGAGGATAGATTTAAAAGAAAACTAAGTACATGGAAGGCCAAGCACCTCTCTTATGGGGGTAGACTTGTCCTATTAAATTCTATTCTAAGTAGTCTCCCTATGTTTATGATGTCCTTCTTTGAAATTCCAAAGGGTGTTGTTCATCGGTTGGATTCATATCGTGCTCGGTTTTTTTGGCAAGGAAATAATGCTAAGAGAAAATATCGTCTTGCTAAGTGGGATATTCTGTGTCGTCCTAAAGAGCAAGGAGGACTGGGTATTATAGATCTTCAAACTAAGAATAAATGCCTTCTTAGTAAATGGTTATTTAAGCTATTGAATAAGGAGGGGATTTGGCAGACATTGCTTACAAATAAGTATTTAAATTCCAAATGTTTGTCCCAATTTAAAACGAAACCGGGGGACTCACATTTTTGGAAAGGTCTTTTGAAGGTAAAGGATGATTTCCTGCGTTGTGGATCATTTCAGATAAGAGATGGATCACAAGCTAGGTTTTGGGAGGACTCTTGGGTGGATTCTACACCACTCAAGGTTCAATTTCCAAGCCTTTACAATATTGCTCATTACCTACACGATACTGTTGATAAGGTTACGACTCAAATGCCACCTAATATTACTTTTCGTCGCTTATTAGTAGGGAATAAATTGACGGCATGGTATAATCTTGTAGCAAAATTAGCTCATTATCAGCTTACAGATGGAAGGGATATTTTTCTCTGGGATTTACATAGAAATGGGCAGTTCTCTGTACGATCCATGTATGTCTATTTAACGAACCAGGATACACCTTTTACCTGTCAGGTTATTTGGAAGTTGAAAATTCCTTTAAAAATTAAGATTTTCCTCTGGTATTTACAACGAGTAATCTTAACAAAGGACAATCTAGCTAAAAGGAATTGGCATGGGAATCAGAAATATTGTTTCTGTAATTGTAATGAAACAATACAACATTTATTTTTTGATTGCCATCAATCAAAGGCTATTTGGCGAATTGTGAATGTTGCCACTGGTTTATCACCGCCAAAATCTATTTTTCATATGCTTGATAGTTGGTTAGCAGGCATTGATAAGTGTGAAAAACGACTGCTTCTGGTGGGAGGTGCTGCTCTTCTATGGGCTATTTGGTGCACACGTAATGATCTAATCTTTGAGAAAAAACAATATTCTTCCTTTATGCAGGTTATCTTCAAGGGAACATATTGACTGCGCTTTTGGGCCCTATTGCAGCATGAGAGCAAAAGGGAGCTAATCCGACTGGCGTGTAGGGCTATGGAGGTTGTGGCGTTGGATATCTTTGCCAAGACGGAATGGCGGAGCAATTATAGACTTTGCTTTTAAATTTATGTTCCCTTTGTCATCTTTATTCATTCAGGATATATGGCTATAGCCTTTATAAAACTCGGTTGTGTGCAATCGCAGAGACCGGATTTTTATCCTTTATCTAAAAAAAAATACAAATGCATGGCTAACCCATATGTACGTATATATCAGCTTGCATGAACAGCAGACGCCAGCAACCCATATAGCACACTGTACGTGTGTGTTTCTGTAATGGATTATAATTAACGGCAATACTACGTTTTTTTAGAAAAAAATAATAATAACGCCAGTACTTGATCAGCTGGTACAGATGAAGATGTTTGCTGTTCTCCGTCCTCGCAGGGAAGCAAATTGCAGGCATACACGCCGATTTCGCCAAATGCCGATGATGGTATTACAAGTTGTGGCCTGTGGGGGCTGGCTACGAGCGAACCCGTCTTATCTCGATCCCCAGAATAGGTAAGTACTGCACTAACCATGGGCCGGATGTCAGGACCCGGGTTCTTTTATATTTGCTGAGAGCCGTTTTTTTTTTTGAAGCAACAAAAGCTGCAATATATTAGCAGGAAGACAAAGAACAAGTGATGCACGGGAGTGCACCCTAGATTAAGTACAATCCAGGAGGAGAGAGAGAGAAATAAAATTAAAATTAAAAAACAGAGAAGAAAGAAAATGGAAGAAAAGAGAGGAGGGAGTGAGGTGTTTGTGTGTAGCCGTTGCAGTAGTTTTTTGAGTCCCACCGCTCCTGCGATGCTCCAGTTTGACGCCTCTTCTTTGATGGAGTCAAAGAGCACTTCGTGGGGCAACCATTTGTGCTCGAAGATTCTAGTATTGCGCTCTTTCCACTATTTCCAGCATACTAAACAGATTATATATAGTAGACAAGATCTGCGACCTAGCATTTTGACTAAATCAAGATGTAATGAAATTGAGTAATTGCTGTAATATAGAAGCAAAGGTTGCATCCACCTACTAAATCTGAGAATGGCTCCCTCCGCCATATGCTATATCATATTTAGGGTTCCATTCACCCACTAATAACCACTAGGTTCTATCCGCCCATGACAACACAACTCAGAGTTTTATCCACCAGACGGTTTTATCCCTTCAACAAATGATTTTTGTAGAACTGAGACTAACCGAGCATATTTCTGTGTGTCGTCCATGACCGTGGATATGACTATCTAGACAATTCGTACTATGTAGAGATTGCACAACTTTACCTACAAGAGATGATCATTTTGTAATGTCAACATGTTATTGTAGGTGTGCTACTAATTAAGACAATCATCACAAGGTATTTACAATGCACCATCGCAATGGATAACCCCCCAAGTTGAGAAGCCTTTCGTAAATATGCCCCATATGTGTCTATGACATATGGGCCCTGGACCCATATGTCATAGACACAGAGAGGGGCATATTTACAAAGCCACCTCAACTTTGGGGCATACTTACAATTATTTCGCAATTGTCTTGTGCCGTACGGAAAAAAGGTCGATATCCAACACAGCTCCTGTATTCCACCACCTGGTCGCATAACCAACATTGAGGTAGTGCAAATTAGTTAGCTAGGTCATTTCCATTTTGGACTTGTACTCTTAGTGCCCAGGAAATCATAACAAGATTCGGTCCTTAATTGATTCGAGTAGAATGTGACATTCTAATTTTGTACCAAATTGAAATAATAAGTCCAAGTTATTTTCTGAGTTTATTATGAATTTTCAGTATTTTATAGCTTTTTTGGAATTTTTGGTATTTAAAGAAAATACTTTTCAATAACCGAGTTACATCTTCTAATTTTAAGATTTAAACTCAAATGATCAAAAAGCTTGGAAAAATTTTTCCTAAGTTTCAAATGGTCTGGAGGTCCTCTCTAAGCAACTTCATGAATTTTGGAATTTATTCGCTACTTTTGTTAAATCTAAAAATTCAGAAAATATGGAAATTCAAAATAAGATCATATTTCACATTCATTTTCATAGTTTGTTCATTCTGAAAGAAAGGATTTCAATATTGAAATTTCTTTTCTTAAGACAAATTCAAGAAAATGAGGGAAAAGATGAAAATGAGGTTACCACAGATATTTAATTAACCTTTTGAAGTCTGAAACTCACTCCAGCATGGTCTTGTCTACCTACCTACACAAGCTGAAATTATTTCAAATTTAGACACTATATGTATAGCTGCAGGATCATGTTTACTGTCACTTAAAAAGATCCTGTTTAGCACAGCTTCAAATTCTCATTTTTCAGCTCGTGCTCTAAACTCTCTAAGAATCTAGAGCTGCATCGGGAAAGCGATTAGGTAGCAAGTTCTCTAAGAATCATAAAGTTAAGGATTTGAGGCAAATAGGCATTGCTACCCCTGGTTGTAAACATTTTAATTGCATTTGTATATTACTCCTTTATATTCGTATAAAAATTTATGGAGTTTTTTTTTTGCAATTAAGACCATATTAATGTATATAAGTTATACGAGTATCATTTGCCTTTCTTTTTTCGAGAAACTAATGAGCTGCACCGTGTGAACATATAACTCCTATCGAGATCTAAAGAAAGAGATGAACATCGTCTGCCGTTAGAGGTAGTAACAGACTAACAGTTGACATACTTCAGAGACCGAGGCCGACGAGGTTGGGGTGGTGGAGGAGACCGGTGAGCACCAACACCTCCAACAGGCACTGGCGGTTGCTCTGCAGCCTGCGGTCAAGCTGCTTGCAGGCCACCGCATGCTACTCCCCAATGTTGCCATTGCCCAGCTGGACGAGGCCCTTGTAGACATGGCCGAACCTGGTCCTCTGCCAAAGTGCCAAATAAATAGTACCACCACTGGAGTGGAGCCTGAAGTACTACTGATTAGCTATTTCTGTTTCTGCCTACTCTCATACATAGGACAGAGGATGATGGTAACTCTACCTACGACGATGAGTTTGGATTTTGGACACCCTGCAACACTACATAGTATCATACCTCACTTTTGCATACTTATTCATTCAGTTGCATGATACGTTTAGTACCTATTCATGCCACGCCGGTTACCTACTACAATATATTGTCATACATGTCCCGGCATCCCATTTCTACCTATATTAATTCATGACTCAAAATTGAACAAACCAATTTATATATGGTTCGAATTCCATCTACTTACATGCATGTTGGACTGATTTACAAAATCTCATTTTACAAACGCACTAGCCCTAAATACACTACTAACAATACACAAATCAAGACCTTATCGACGCTACAAATAATTTTGGCTCCAACATCCATGCCCTGCACTTTCCACTACTATGTAAATATTTTCACCAAAAAAAAATCATGGCAGGTAAGTCTACTAGTCTAGCATTGTCCTTAACATAGATGAAGTGTAAAAAAATTGTGAGTTCACCATGCTTGTCTTCTGGGTCTTGGTTCCATAGTTGTTCGATTGAACTGATTAAGTTTTCTCCCGCTTCTGTTCTACACTTTCTTGTAGTTGCTCAATCCCTACGGTAAAATTTGTGAAAAAATTAAGAATTAGGCAGTAAAGTTCTACAGAGGTAAATTTCAAATAGAAGCAAAAGGAAACCACCAATTTGAATGAATTATGCACAAGTTATCAGTCATTCAACCTACAATGCTGAAGAAACAATATTGCTCCTGATTTCATATAAAAAGAGTGTTACCATTATACATATAAAAAGAAAGCTTCTTGGTGTTAAAGATAAGAAAACATGCATCATAATATCATTTTTATGTTTAATAGAATTAACAAATCCTCAAAAAGAAATCGTTGCTATTTGGTCAAAGACTTAGAACCGTCCATACAACAATATTAATATGCACCGCATAATCTAATGGACAACATTTTCTAGAAACTTATTTTAGCTTATAAAATCATATTTCATGAAAGATATACTTTTCTTACTATTATCAATTTCTGAAAATTCCAATCTGTGAATGGATATGATCATGGATAAAGACAAATTCAACAATAACCTATTCATATAGATTTTTTATATATTGATTCAAATTTATAACTGGGTAAAGTTTAGTTTGTAATTACCGGTATAATTGTGTAAGATGGTTGAACTAGTGCAAGAAACTCATTTTTAAGTGATTGTTAAAGATAAGCACCGAATTGCGAGTCAACTGCTCCTTGTTCCCACTATTCTAGCATTTCTTGGAACTGTTCACCTGTTTCTCGTCTAATTCTACAGAACATTTATACTCCTTTTCTTCCATCATCCATTTCTTATTCGTACTTTTATATCTATTTATGCAAATAAGAAAAGATCAATTGCATGGATACAGGTTGCAGGCAGAGATACAAGGTTACATATTCATCATAAAAAAAATCTACAGCAAGCATATTAATGATAAAAAAATCTACAGCAAGCATATTCATCATAAAAAATATATACATCAAGCATATTCATCATAAAAAATCCTGCCAATCATCCATCCCACACAAATCTGGAAATTTCACATAATAGTGTCTAGAATGCAAACAAAGAAATGGAAAAGGGGCGGCACAGAGGAAGGCGTGCCCAGCAGAGGGGAGGGAGTTTATGGGAGGAATAGGGAGGGGAAGGGGAGGGACATGTCAGGAGTTTTGAAGCAGCTAGTTTGAATTTTGGCGCTAAGATGGAGTTGGAACCTGTTTACGAGTCGGCTTAAGTCCTGATCCACGGTGGAGAATTATTGATCGCAGGAAATGGATGATCTGAGGGTCATTTGCCGGTCAACAGTGATCACCGAAAAGAAGCAAATTCACCTCTTGTCGTTACTTTCATCTTTACTGCTTTTGTAACAAACCCTGGAGGGTTGGTAGCTTTTGTGTATTTCGATCTGACTGAGTATAAGACTCAGAGCTGAATGGAATTGCAGGAACTTTCCCCATTATCTCTGTTAGCCTAGTATCGTAGCCTAGTTACTCTCTTCTGTATTGGGTTGAAGTTCTGATGTTTGTGCGTTCTTGAGTAGTCTGAATACTTCTAAACACCTGGGTGAATTGAGGGCCTGACAGGACAGCCGTAAGCTAACCTTCACAAAAGGCCGATGGCGGTGCTCGGGGAATGGCGGCGAAGTCCAGGGCCAACATTGGTGCTCGGGAACTGCGGCAGTGCTCGGGGAAGATCTCGGGGATGGAGATGGTGAGCTCCGCAAGTGGAGGCGACGGGATCCGAGGCTGGAGGTGGCGAGATCCGGGCTGGAGGCAGCGAGATCCGGAGACGGTCTCGATGGGTCTGGAGGTGGCGAGATCTGGAGCTGGAGGTTGCTAGGCTGGAGGCGATGAGCTCGGGATGAAGGCGGGCGGCAGCGATCTAGGGTTTGATCGTTTTAAGAAGCTGTATGTTTGGTACAGATTTGTCAGATTCAAACAAGAAGTTGGAGTAGCAGCTGTACCCAACAGGCACTAAGCTAGCAAGGCCTTTTTGCTATGAAGCTAATTTTATTTGTGTATGTGTGCATTATTTTTTTATTCATGTATTCTAATTGTTGATTGACAAAAATTGAAAGTAGCTAGTTCAGAGGAAAAAGATCAAAGGTGTCGTCAGTTTAAGCCTTTCCTAGATACATACGGTGACTGATAATAATTGTTGCTAGTATATAGACTTTCAGACAAAGTTAAGACCTTGAGTATGTTCCTGCTGATGAATGTGTCGCTGATCGGGATCTAAGGTCGCCTATGGAGCTTACAGGAAAAATAAAATGTGAGAGAGCGATCAAATAGATACTTTATTGCTGTGGACAGAAAAAATGTTACATGAATGAATGAGTTTCAGATTAGAATGAGACTATACCTTTTGGGGCATTGCAAGTAGCATTTAAAACTTATAAGTTTAGCTGAAATTGTAGCAAATGCAATTCCTGCGTATCCTTGAAACAAGGTGAGTAGTTCTTGTAGTGAATCGAACCTCCTCACACTTCGATACGATCTTTGGAAGTTGAGTACCTCGAGCTCAAAATCACGCATGCAAGAATCTGTTAATCAGTAGTACGTACATCGCTGCGGCAAGCTTTAACTAGTCAGTAGTTTCCTTCAGAAGAAAGTAAAAACAAGAAGAAGACATCTTCAGTGTCCTTCTTGTACGTACTTCAAGTTTGATTTGATGTCATCGAAGCACTCGAGAGAAAAGAGGCCATGCTTTACTTGGATGTAAGTATGTAACGCATATATCTTCAGCTAGCCGGCACACATGAATCGGTTTAGTAGAAAGGGGTTGAAGAGTGAAACCAAGGTAAACTCTTGTCCGTGGTTAGTTCACTAGCAGAAGTAGTTGGTACTCGGTACTCCCGATGGTGTGGAGCTGGAGACGTACTCCACTCCATCCAGAGTGCATGAAAAAGGCCCCGCGGCCCGCCGCCGTATGATCTCAATCTGATCTCCGCCGAACTGCCAGGGCCACAGCCCACTGGCTCGTACCCCCGGCGCTCGTGCGCATAACGCAGCTCATGCTCGCGTAACGCGCCGCGCGGAACGGCTTGGCCGACACCGACCGGCCGAATCGACGAGCCGAGCCGAGCCGAGGCCGAGCGATGCGCGTCGCATACTTGCACGGTGTGCGGCGCGGATATGAAGGCAAAGGCATCATCTATTCTAGCCGTGGCGCCGGGCGATCGGCGTCGGAAGCAGCCAGCCCCGCCCGGCCACTGGGTGCTGCGCGTCGCGTGCGTGACATCGTCGTCAGATCAGCTGCGCGAGCGCGCGTTGGCTTGAGAGAAAAGAACTTATCAAGCTGCTGCCGAAAGAAATACAGAATTTAAGATAATTTTATCTTCTATTGATAATCTCTACTAATACTAATTCTAATTAGAAATTGGTGGTGGTACGTCCGTTCTCCACCCTCACCCTGACACATGTGCGCACCGTGTGGCTGAGTAAGAATTGGGCAATGGCCACTCCGGTAGATTAGATTAGATCATCTCATCTTGGGAGATAAATGAATATGCATAACTCATTTATTACTTTTCTTTCTTCCATTGATCTGGCATTCGAATCGGTGGCGATTGCTCCCGGTGCTTTTCAGATTGAATTGATTGATTCCGTTTCGAAGGAAACAGAGCTCCAATTCATGAAGTTGGATCTCTTCTCACCTCTTTCCTTTTGTTGCCTTCCTTATTCGATGATTTCTTAATATAGATTCCATAGATATTTCTTTAGTTGCTGAATCTTTATAATCCAATCACTTCTTACATCTCCTGCAGATGAGTTGAGCTTATCCGTTAGTCGACCTTCCTGGTCTCGTTGATGCGGTGCAGGGGCAAGTCGTCGGTGGTGGGCGGCGAACTAGACTAGCGGCGCTGCTGAAGCTGGCCGCAGTGGATGATGTCAATAGATTGAACGAGGCGCTCGGGGGCAAAGTGAGGAGGTGGTGGAGCTGGTTCATGAGGTGAGGCTATGGTATAGTCAGAACAAGGTGTACGAGCCACGCACGCTGCTGATGGTGGCAGCCACATACAGATGACGTCTACCTCTTCAATGTCTTTGTGCCCATGGGCCAGCAGATGATGCCTCTCTCGGTCTTGTTAACCTTGAGTCATGTTCCTACTAAGAATAGTGAGACAACTCCATATGAGAGATGGGAAGGAAGAAAGCCATCACTATCCTACTTGCGCATATGGGGGTGCCTGGCGAAAGTCAATGTGCCGATAATAAAGAAGCGCAAACTTAGACCTAAAATTGTTGATTGTGTCTTTCTAGGATACGCTCATTGCAGCATTGCTTATAGGTTTCTAGTAGTTAAATATGAGATATCCGACTTGCACGTCGGTACGATAATGGAGTCTCGAGACACAACGTTTTTGTGAATATATTTTCTATGAAGGACACGCATAGCATTTCAAGTCAAGCTTGTGATTCAACTTCTGAACCTGCCATACCAGTTGAGCATTTTGAACAAATTCCCGAGAAGGATGACAATGATGCTCCTAGAAGGAGCAAGAGACAAAGGACCGCAAAATCCTTTGGTGATGATTTTACTGTGTACCTTATGGATAATGTTTCCAATACTATTTCAGAAGCATATGCATCTCCTGATGTAGACTACTGGAAGGATGCGGTCCGTAGTGAGATGGATTCCATTCTTGCTAACGGAACTTGGGAAATCACAGATCATCCTTTTGGTTGTAAATCATTTAGATGCAAGTGGGTGTTAAAAAATAACGTTAGGCCTGATGGTACTATTGAGAAGTACGAGGCGCGGCTTGTGGCCAAAGGTTACACCCAAAAAGAAAGCGAGGATTTCTTTGATACTTATTCACACATTGCTAGATTGACCACAATACATGTACTACTATCCTTAGTAGGGGTGCAATCGGCTCGGATTCGGTCGGATATCGCTCTTTCCATATCCTAAACTATATTTTTTGTCGGATTCGGATAGTACTGGATACGAATACGACACGAATAATATAAGTCGCGGATTCGAATCGAATATGGAGCAGAATCGATACGATATCAAATAATTTTTTCAAATAACGCGTGAAAACAGATACCGTATAAAAACACATACAATATTGATTAACCAACTGTATGAGTTCAACATACAACAAGTTTATTGACATTCACTCATGGGGAGCTTTTCGTTCGCTCGGGTCTGATTGCAATTTCGACATTCATGGGGAGCTTTTCGCAAAACCACTGACATGGCAATTGGCACCCCAACGCGCACCAATCCTTTCCCCTATAATGAGGTACTAGCATCAACACACCTTCTGCAAAGCTCAGAATGGTATTCAATTCATGAATTACAGCTACCATTATGTAAACAATACAAGTTAATGCTTCGAGATGTAAACAATGCACGTAAGTCACTCGTATAACAGCGGGTAGAAGGAAGCAAATAGCATATGATGCTGTTGTGAATTATCAACATCTTTAGACACGAAAAAGCTCCAAACATCTTAGGCCTTGGCAATTCCTAAGGAAAAAAAATTGACAGAGAAACCCAGGCTACATATCTCTCTAACTAAATCCTAATTAGAAAACTACTATGATGTCCAAGAACAACTTAGGATGCAAGTAGATTAGATTTACAAGATTCCTCTTTCCATTCAATGAGGTTTGTATGAATTGCCTCACTTCATAGGCCTCTCCTATTTAATCATGCAATGAGATAAGGATCTTAATTGCTCTTTCATCACCTCATACCATTTGTTTAGCATTAATCATGTGTTCAGAAGAAAGAGTTCTCAAACTGAATCAGGAAGCACGCGCTCACAGAAGCCACCAAAAGATCAAGACCTAATAGCTGGATGCTAGTAAACATTGCAATTTTGAGTTGGGACTTCAAGTGTGGACATTATGTTCATTTCCATGTGTGAATCGAAATGAAATTTACAACTTCGTTTCTCAAAACTGACAGCATTTCTTGCAGTTTAAAACCAAAGCACAATGACCAAAAGCAATACACTTTTTGACAGCAAAATTGTCCCAACATAAACTAGTTTAAGCAAATTTATGGACACTGCCATAAAGATACAGATAAAACAATTCAACATACCCTAGTCTGATTGTTTCCTCGGTGAATCGTACATTTCTTCAATTGCTACTGACCTATTGTTGCTATTCCGCACAAAGAACATGTTTGCAATGTCTCAAGCAGTTCCCGAATAAAACAATTACATGTGGTGTCCACATGGATGGGTACCAGCAACAGCAAGAACCAACCAGTCACCCGCACCATATCACCCTCCAAATCGAACTATTTTTCACACGGTTCTGGTAAAAGAACAGGAGTACAATACACTGAGAGCTTAAGCTAGCTAGTAGTGAGCGCGGTAAGAAAACGAGGATGCACAAGTGGATAGTTATTTACCCCACTCGTCTTCGGTGGCAGCGGCGGGGCTGCTACTACCGCCGAGGGGGAGGGAGCGGCCATGGAGGACCGGTGTGGTAAGGAGAAGGAGTCCATCCTCGATGGATACATATCGCTCTGAATTTGCATTCCAATTCCGGTGCACCTTCTCGTCCCTCCTATTCTGCCCTTTTCTTGATAATCTATTGACTCCGGGGAGGGCGGCGGACTCGGGCGGAGGGCGCTGGGAGGCGAGGCGGAGGGCACCGGGAAGCCTGAGATGGACCACAGGAGGGCGCCGGGAGGCGAGGCGGAGGGCACTGGGAGGCTTGGGACGAGCGGAGGGCGGCCTGGGTGGAGGTGGCGGGAGGCCTGGGCAGGGGCAGTGTGGCGGAGGGAGGCTTGGGTCGCTCTCCCTTGGGTCTCGGTGGAGATTAGGAATGGAGAATCCGGAGATACGGCTTGAAGACCTGACGGGAGATTTTTGGTCAGTTAGGATCGGATATCCGAATAAGCTTTACCGGATATATCCGAGAAAAAGTTCGGAACTTCGAATCCGAATTCGAATCCAAAATAACTTATCCGAAATCGATATCGAATCTGAGAATTATCAAAAAATTATCCGAATCCGATCCGAACCCATCCAGTCGGTCGGTCGGAAAATATCCAATCCGATTACACCCCTAGTCCTTAGCTGTCTCTTATGGTCTTCTCGTTCATCAAATGGATGTTAAGACAGCTTTTCTTAATGGAGAGTTAGATTAGGAAATCTATATGGAACAGCCCGATGGATTTGTAGCAAATAGTCAAGAGAACAAAGTGTGTAAGTTACCGAAATTTTTATATGGCCTTAAGCAAGCACCCAAGCAATGGCATGAGAAGTTTGATAGAACTTTAACATCTGAACACTTTGCTATAAACGAAGCCGATAGATGTTGTCTGGCGTGCTCTTGAGAAATGTCGTTATCTGAGAGGTACTATGAGTTATGGAATTCACTATACTAGGTATCCTGGTGTACTTGAGGGATATAGCGATTTTAACTAGATATCTAATGTTGATGAGCTTAAGGTCACGCTGCTGTCTTATGGAGGTCTTGTAAATAGACTATATTGACGAGATCAACCATGGAAGCAGAACTCACAGCATTGGATACAGCCACTGTTGAAGCAGAATGGCTTCATGAGCTCTTGATAGACTTACCGGTAGTTGAAAAATCGATATCGGCTATCCTTATGAACTGAGATAATCAGACGATTATCATGAAAGTGAACAGCACAAAGGATAACATGAAGTCTTCAGGACACGTTAAAAAACGGTTGAAATATATCAGGAAATTGAGAAACTCTGGAGTGATAGCATTGGATTACATCCAAACCACTAAGAATCTGGCAGATCTGTTTACAAAGGGTCTATCACGAAATGTGGTAGATAGTGCATCTAGAGAGATGGGAATGAGTCCTATCAAATAGTTAAACACAGTAGTAACCCAAGCTATGTGATCAGAGGTCCCGTGAATTAGTACCTGGGTAATAACAAGCTATTGGATTAACCGAAAAAGAGTACATTCTACATCCCACTCCGTGAAAGATGTTGTACTCTTAAGAACTGTGAGGCAGGTTGACGATGGCTTATGCGGAACAGATTTTATGCGGAATCCGTAATTGAATCGTGTGTTATATATACGCAGAATAGATATCAGATCTACCTCTCGAACCTTTTGCCTTCCCTCAGTACTGCGCTGCCTCCGTCTTCCCCGTCTCTTCACCGGCGTGCACCGATTGTTGGGAGAGCAGGTCTTTGAAATGTCCGCCCTTGAGATCCTGCACCGGGAGAGGGCGAATCATGTTTTTGAGAAATGTCTTCATGCGACTGCTCACTGGCTTCTTCACCGACGATCAGCTTCACCTACATCGTCTTCTGATCTTTATCGACATCTACTACTGGTTCGGCTACATCTTCGCGTCATCTCGATAATGCACATGAAACACATCTCTATTTTCTTTATCTAATAATATGGATGAGATAGACATTGCAATTGGCATATTGTTTCTATCTAGTTTATTTGTTTCATCTGTTCTATCTTCAATTATCATCATTCTTATTTTTGGATTAGATTCATCATTAATACACCGAATAATCCAACAACTGGTTCCTCCTGGATGGATGTCCTGGATGGATGTTCAAGCGCAATGAAAGCAACATGACTTTGGAGAATGGAGGCTGCCACATAGTACTACAGCAATCATCTCGGCCACTTACAGATAACAGATTCTTGTTGGCACGAAGCCTTGCCACAATTTACTCGGAGCCACAATCCCACACATATGAACATCTAGGGCAAAGGACCACACATCTCGTTTCATTTCTTTCCCTTTGCACTCACAATTCAATCTATGGTCGTTTGCTTGCTGATGAAAAAAGACTCACGTATAGCGTCTCTTATCTTGCTGCACATATAAGGCATCACATATATGCCAGACATCAAGCGCAACACAATCACACAGCAGACATACAAACAAACAAAGCCTAGAACTTGATGAAGTACAGGTAGCAATTGTGAGCTGCTTCCACGGGAGTGAAGTTATTCAGGACAAAAAAGCCATTACTAATGGGCACCTTTGCATAGGGCTGCTTCGACAAACACTAAGGTACACTATAATTAAGTAATTACAGTATTACAGCATAAGTACTGCTGGAAAGAATCTTTGATAAGACTACCACAATGCCTGCTCACCGGGCAGGTACTCATGTATAATACGACGCGACACGACAACATACTTTAGCTAAGTATTACCACCTCAAACAAAAGAACTTGTGCAGCAGAAAACCAGCATCTCTTCCCCTACCATTGCTGTTCTACAACCTGTCTGATATAAGAAAAAGATTTTTCTTACTAGCATATACGATCATCATCCCTAAATTCATCATACTCGTCTTAATTTGAATTTCTCCTTTGCGATGTGCGCGTCCAGTCTTTTGGATCTTGATCTATGCTGATTCTTCTGCGGCTATTTATTCTTTCTTCTTGCTTGAACTTCTTGCATCTGCGATAGCTCTTTGCTCTGCTGTATTTGTTGCTTTCTTGCGATTGAATCGATTAGGAGTTCATCTCTTCTTTGTAGACCCTTTGACATATCGACCGTCGGTTATCTTGCCGGTTACAAGCTTGAATAACTGGACCTCGGCGATTAATGCTTCATTCAATATTGGATACACATGAATGGTGAATCAAAATACAAATCATAAATGAGTGGAGAGAATATGACAAAAAACAACACAATTAAATTATATGACAGGCATGGATTACATCAATATATTAATTCTCCCAAAACAAAAAGAAAAAAATTAGGTCATTGAGTTCAAAAATAAGCACTCCCAAGTCATAAAGCAAGAGGTTCATATTTGTAATTCAGCTACTCAAATAGCACAACGCTTGACTGATTTAATCTAACTTGCAAGAAAAGCAATGCAAAATTAAAGCCTGAAAAATGGACTAAATACCCATAACAAATAACATACCGTCAAACATGAACATAATGCAAATATCGGTGTTATCCTAGGCGTTAGGCTAGGCTAGGCGGTGGCATGCCGCCTAGCGCCCTAAACCAACTAAGCGCCCGAGCGACAACTTACCGTGATGGCGACATTACAAGCGACCAGCGACCACAATAGCACATAGCGGCTGACTGGCAAGATCTGACACATAGCAACAAAAGCAAATGGCGAGGATGGTGAGGTCGAATCCAGGACGGGGGAGGCTGGTTCAATGACGGAGAGGAGGATTCAGTGGCGAGGAATCGAGCCAGACCAGCGGTGGAGAGGATTGACGGCGGTGACATCGCTTGGTGTTGGTGGACCAAGCGAAGCGGCGACACGGCTTCCCAACCCCAACCCTAAGCCCAACTGGATTTGTCACCTCCAAACTCCAGTCGCACCTTTTCTACCCCGACTCCCTGCCCAGGATGTCGCCTACCTCCAATCGGCTGCCTTGCACCCGCCTAGACGCTCTGCCACCCAGGCGATCGATTCCATGCGAATTGCGGCGGATGGCAGTCGCCGAGCGCCTAGGCGGCTGCCTAGGCGAACACTGGCAAATATCACACATATTTTGGTTTCCCTTGCAAGTTCTATGGGTGGGCCTAGCAAGTTAGTATAATATTGTCATCATGAAATGGCATCAGTTTGCTGTGCATAGCCACTAGCAATTTATCATGTCAACTACGTAGACCTATGTCGACAAAACAATACCTATGTGGTTGTGCCGATGCTGAATTAGAATTGAATAGTGAGTAGTCACTAGAAACTAGTTCAACTATGAACTGACCATACACCCATGGTTGTCACAGCGTTGCCTAGGCGTCATGGCGCTCCAGATGGGACGCCGTGGATGCTCGCCTCACCTTGGTCATCTAGGCAGGCGGCTAGGAAATTGAGGCATCTACGGCGTCGCCTCGGCATCCCCGACGAGTGGCTAGGAGGGCACCCTAGCCGCTGCCCCTCATTGCACTGGCCGCTGACGGGCTCCCTTCCCTCCACTCCCTCCAGCGAGCTCCCTTCCCTCCTCCACTCCCTCGGTGAGCTCCCCTCCCTCCTTCATTCCCTCCGGCGAGCTCCTCACCCTCCTCCACTCCATCTGCCAGGTATTCTTCTTCTTCCTCTGCTTCTTGTTTTGTTCCTCTTGCTTTGCTCTTGATGTGCTCTACGCTGCTCTACCTCTATTGTGCCTCTCTAATCTTGCCCTCTCAAGTGTTGTTCGCCTTAAGGACACCATGGCGTCCAGGCGCCGTGGTCGCTAGGTATGCTGTGACAACCATGAATGCACCTTCATACGTTACATATATGAACCATGTATCAACCCCTAGCAAGGACTGGTGCCAAAGGAATCAGCATGGCATAACATTTGCCGGAACCAGTTGACACCTCGGATGATCAAAAAATCATATACATCAGGCAAACAATATAAAGAGAAAATGATATGATAGATCTTACATCATACTAAAAAATGTTAAAAATAACAAGTAAACATCACCGATGTAAGTTTCAGAAACAATTTGTGCAGAAGTTGAAATAAGATATTGAATTAACTTTCAAGAATTGCTACGTTGAATATTTTAGTCCTGTCAAATCTTGTAAAATAAAAAAAATGTAAAAACTTTTGGAGTTTGGACTAAGCACTAAGTTAGAAAAAGTACAAAGCGGTTAGCACTCAACCAAAAAATGCACAAACATTTTAATTATAAAATAGGGAAACAAAAAGAACAATGGGACATGTTAGCATCTAACTGAACTGGATTGTAGCTGAATCATATTGTAATATAATCCGCAAATGATCTTTTCAATGTTTAAGCAAGAGTAAAATATCTGGTTCAAAAAGATTCACAATGAAACAGTAAACGGGTAGTGTTGAGAACTTGAGGTACAAAAGATTTTCAAAATATATTAATCAAAATGAAACTTTTGCCAAAAAAAAATGTACCATGATACAACCAACCCCCCTTCCAAAAAAAAAACAACAACAGGCTGCGTTAATATTCTTCAACCGGATCAAATTACAAAATTGCGTCATCATTCCTATGACAAAAGTACAAAACATAAAGTATGCCAGGAAGATGTGCACACTAGAATAAATAGAATCAACAATATTGATGACATTTATAACTTTAGCATAATAATTGAGTAATGACATTTATAACTTTGGCAATTTTTGATATATTAATCATGATAAGAGCTAGGCTAGTGGCTGTGCAAAATTTGAATAAAATACCACATGAAGCATTTTTTACAAAATGACTAATACCACCAAATTACACAATAAATTAAGAACCAAGAACAATATGAGATCATCCAATTTCATTTCATCAGAAAAAAATGAAGATCAATCTTTGAAGAAGCGTAAAAAGCATACCATCGCTCAATTTGTGCTTGTTGCTCCATTGCTTGACACTGATTTTCAATTCATTGTTTTGAGTCATAAGTCCAGAGAGTCCCTCTGCAAGCAAGTGCATCAAAGGTAACTAAAATCATCGTAAATTCATAATTATAAGCAAAATCAAAATCCACAGCACCTCCTGAGAACAAACCTCTGACATTGTCAAGCTGTCTTTGAAAGTGTAGTAACCTCGATCTGTAAAACACATGCTTTGTGCTCAAGCTCTTGAATGTCGTCGTCTTGCGCTCCTTTGACCTTGCACATTGATTGCCGATTTGCCAAAATCACGAAAATTTTTAACAAGTCGCAATGCTTAATTTGAAAAAAAAGATCATTTTTTCCCACGCTACTACGAAGAAATACACACCTCTTGACCCTCTTAGGATCCGTCAAAGCTATCTCTGCAAGGCGTTCATCATTTGCCATGATCTTTTTCTTCTCAGCCTCAGTGAACTCCCCATTGGCAAACTCCGTATCAAACAACGGCACAGCACCGCCATCCAAGGACTCGCTCCCGCTCCTCAAGAGGCCACCGCTAGGAGACGACAGTGGCAACTTTGGTGACTCTTACTGCGGCAAAGTTGAGCTTCCCCATGAAGCCGTCCACCAAACAAAGCTGCAACAATCCGGGACTTGCCTCCGTCCTTTTTATCCGCATGGCGTCAACGGCTCTCGGCCTCGTTCTCGTTGCTCTTCGCGGCTCTCGGCCGCGCGTGCAGCTTCTTGGCTTGTCGCTGATCATCGTCTGCGGTCCTCGGAGGAGTTGGCGCGTCCGGCCGTCGAGTTCATGTGGCCGTTGGCGAGGTCGTATAAAGGCCGCCGCGTCGTCGTCCGTCTGCGACCCTCGGCGTGAGTAGCCTCTCGCGCTTCACCGTGGAGGTGGCGAGGTAAGGCTCAGCTGGCGAAAAGAAGGATGTCGCTCGATGACCTTGTGCCCGCCCTCCCGTGGTGGCGGCGGCGGTGGAGTCGGTCGACGGCAGTGATGATGGCGGGATGGCGGGGAAGCGAGTCCAGCCGAGAAGAATAAGGGCTCTGACGGCGAGTGCGGCGTGGTGGCCGCCGGCGCTGGGGATCTGGGCATATTGCGAAGAGCGCACTGCGGGTGGGCGAAATGGAAGCGACTGGGAGAAACCTTTGATGCGCCCGGCCTGGCGAGAGCGAAGGCAGCGGAGAGGTCAAGTGGGGTCGAGGAGGAGGGAAACCGTGCCGCCTACTGCAAGCGACCACTGCGGCGAGAGGTGGTGGCGCGTGTCATCGGCGGCGCCGGGATAAATCCATCGGCGAGCTTGTAGAAGGTTGGAGGGGGATGCGGTGGAATGCCGGCGGCGGCAGGAGGAGCTAAGGCCTAAGTGCCGACCTAGAGCTGGAGATGGCGAAGTGGAGAGAGAGACGCAGCAGCAGCGACAGCGAGCTAGCTCAGAATAAAAACAAGGCAAAAAATGCGAAGGATTTTTCGCGCAAGTAATTAGGGTTTATTTTAGGGAGAAACTAGCGCTCGGACTCCGATTTTTGTTCATCCTATCGGACGCCTCTCGTAACATTTTTCTACGTTTGCAATATTTTTTGTCAACGCGTGAAACTTTTTTTTTAACACTTTCAACATCCGTTTACTGTAGCGAATTTTACTGTTTGTCGAAGGAAAATGTTGCACGCGTTGTAACAAAATGTTGCACGTGAAGGAAAAAAATGTTGCAGTGCGTTCGAAAATTTCGAACGTCTGAGTACAAGTCATTTCGTTTATTTTATTAAGTTTTGGGGGTTTAATCATCGATGGGTTTGCGTGTGCATGTGGTCCGAGGCGGGGCTACGTGATGCGCGTCCAAAGATTGAAATCTCGCTTTGCTTCAAATCTTGTCTAGAAGAGTGCAATCTCAATGAAATTTAAAAATTTTAATCAAATTATGGATAAAAAAAATTCAAATCTGAATTTTTTCTACCAAAAAACCGAAATTTTGGCCTGTTTTGCCAAGATCTCGACGAGATTTGTCGCAATCTCGATAAAATTGCATCGAGCGAAAAATAGATCAAACGACATCGAAAAATTTTAAAATTTTTTGTGCATATTTCTGATATATCAGTGATGTTCTATAAAAATTTCAGATGATTATCAATTCTGAGAAATTTTTAAAAATTTAAACATTGCTCTTGTCCTGATAAAACAATGACCGACAAGTTTGAACCGAATGAAAAATAAAATAAACCATGTTAGAAAGTTTTGAAATTTTTTGTGTATGGTTATGATGCATCACTAATATTTCCATAAACTTTTTAGATGATAATTAAGCTTCATGAATTTTTAAAAATTCAGAAAGTGCTACTATCTGAATAAAAGCTATCTTAAGCAAACTTCAATCAAATGAAAAATGGTACAAACCATATTAGAAAATTTTTGTAGATGTTTCTAATGTATCATTAATGTTTCTGTAAAATTTTCATATGATGATCAAACTTCAATAAATTCCAAAAATTCTGAAAGTGCTACGTCGTAATAAAAGCCTCATAATCAATACATAGATTTGGTTTAATAATAAAAAAAGGTTTAAATTTTTTTAAAAAATTTATATAAGGGTTCTAAGAAAATTATTAAGATCTCATAAAAATTTTGAATCATTATCACACTCCAGTGAATTTATAAAATTCTTACAAGTGCATTGTACCATTTATATTCTTTGTGTTTTTTATTTTTGAAATATAACAAATGAAGTTCAATGCATATATAGATTTAATTGGGCAAACAAAAAGTTTAAATTTTTTAAAATTTTTAGATAATTGTAATGAGGCAATTATTAAGCTCTCATAAAAATTTTAGATCATGATCGCACTCGAGAAAATTTATAAAATTCTGAAAAGTTACTGTCCTAATTATGTTCATACTGTTTTTGATTTTTTAAAGATAACACATGAAGTTCAATTATTTTGAAACTTTTTGTGTATAATCCTACATTTTTTATGACAATAACATAAATTTTTTATATCATTATAAAGTATGTACAATTTTATGAAAATCCAAAAATATTTCTATAGTTTTTAAAAAATATCTCAAAAAACCAGTTTTTCAACAAATTTTCATAGGAGATGACTTTCTTAAGGGTTATTGTGCCAAATCCGATCAAATTTGGTCAAAAAAAGTCAAAACCGGTGAAAAATCCCGAGATCTCGACGAGATTTAGCGGGATCTCGCCAAGATTTTCAAGATTATTGTAGCAATTTAAATTTTTGTAAATTTTTTTTAGTCCGGCCGGTATTTTAAAATTCATCCACGTTCAGAAACCGAGATCTCGGCATGATCTCATGAAATTTCGGCAAGATTTTAATCCTTGTGGGTGACTATATTGGAGAACAAAAATCCCAAATCTTTCTCTCTTTATTCTTTTTTGTTTGTCTGATTGACCTGTTGCTGTGCTATATTCGGGGGATTTGCAGCGTGATTTATTTTTGAGTTTGGGCCATGTTGTCGTTAATGATTGATGGCGCCGCAATTAGTGGTTGCGTGTGCATGGGATTAGGGCCTCTGTTCAGGGATTGGACCGTTTCACTGTTTCTCTCTTCTTATGCCTGTTTGGTAGAAATACGAGATTCAGGTTTCTCGCGAAATCTGAAACTTGTAGATTAAAATAAAGTGAATTAAATTTATATTTTTGATCTAAAATGTAAACAAGATGATCTATCTAAATACTCTTAAAGTACTCACAGTTTTATTTTTATGAATCTGATGAAACTAAAATTTTTAACATGAATCCTACCAAACAGGCCTTACTCTTGTAGCCGGTTGCGTACGCAAATATTTGCAAACCAGAAAATTTTTGTTGACTTTGCAAAGTCTGTAACGTGTCTCTTCATCAGAAGTTACAGTCAGGGAAACGACGAAATACGCACAGTGCAGTGATCGGACAGGCTAGGAATATAGGATGAGGTAAACAATCACAAATAAGCCCTTTTCTAAAGCCTGAAGAATGGCCGGCCTAAGGGTCGAGCCATCGACTCGGCTCAAAATTTTTTTCGTATTTTAGTCTTTTTATAAATTACGGATAGGTTCTTCGTGATTTTTTGTGAGGGAAGATTTTTACCTCTAAAATTGTATTTGGATCCTTCGTGCGCCGTTTTACGGAAAGTACCTCCTGTTAGATTCAAATCGCGAACAAGCCCTTTTCTAATTTTTCAGGATAGCGGACAGATCCAAAAACGTAACATTCAGGTCCTTACTCCTTACGTCTAGGTCCTTTCTCCGTTTTTCCCGGGAAAAAATGTTTTCGTCACTAGAGATATGTGTGCGGTTCTATCTCTAGACTTTTTTCCCAGCTCGACTTCCCATCTCGATCTCTGATATTTTCTGATATTTTTTAGAACATATATTATTACTCGGTGAGCGCGTAGAGTGTTAGACTCGGCAAAAGAAGGTTGTCATCTCTAATGATTTTTCACCCTTTTTCCTCTAGACTTTTTCCTCGTCGCGATTCTCCAGCTCGGTCTCCGATATTTTCCAAATAATTCATCGAAATAGATATTTTTACAACTCTATCTCTCTATTTTTCCCCTGTTTAGCTCATTATTTAACGATTTAGGAAATAAAGGCGCCCTTGAAAAAGCGAAAAATTTTTCTCTGAAGCAATAGCGATCTTTTCGTTTTTCCGAGAAAAATGTTTTCGTCACTAGAAATATGTGTGCGGCTCTATCTCTAGATTTTTTTTCCCAACTCGATTTCCCATCTCGATCTCACGATATTTTTAAAGCATGTATTATTACTCGGTGAGCGCGTAGAATGTTAGACTCGGCAAAAGGAGGTTGTCATCTCTAATAATTTTCCACCGTTTTCCTCTAGACTTTTTCCCCGCTTGCGGTTCTGCATTTCGGTCTCAATATTTTCTAAATAATTCATCGAAATAGATATTTTACAACTCTATCTCTCTATTTTTCCCTATTTAGCTCATTATTTGACGATTTAGGAAATAATACGCCGCCGAAAAAAAAAGAAATATTTCCTATGAAAAAACGACGCGCGCGGCGTGTTACGCCGTGAAAAATTTTGTGTTCTTTTAGCCGTTTCGCTCATTATTTCGACAATTCAAAAAATAACAACACCACTGGGAAAAAAAATTTCTACGAAAAAACATCATAGCGGCGTGTTATGCATGAAAAAATTACT